>CM065801.1:60793970-61476760 GCA_033398695.1 Orobanche coerulescens
CGATGATTGCTTCCTTCTTCTTCATTGATAGGGATGAAGTCTGATAAGTCGACATTTTTGCAGAAGAAATGTTCGAAGTAACTGCGAAATTTAGCCAAAAAAAATAGAAAGTAGCAGAAAATATGTAGACTATTTGCTTAAGACTCGTTTAATTTGCTGAAAGCGTAAAGAGTCTAAGGGAGCAAAATACAATCCTTTAAAATGGTGCAGGAAAGATTAGGGTTTAAACAGTGGTCAGATGTAAGGGATGGGAACCGTCTTTTAAAAGAACATACAGGATGGATTCAGAGTAACTGGTACATCTGATCCATCTATTTTTGAAATGATGATCGGTCCCACTTCTGACATTTCATCTTACCTTTTGCACGAAACGACGATTTGAAATTATTGAAATGTGGTATTTGAGGTAATAAAGTCCATATGTCTTTAAAACCATTAAAGGATAAGATGTTGGAATTATAAACAGGGCACGTGGACTTGAAACGTTTCTGTGTGAATAGTAGTATAATATTAATTGACATCCTATAGTGTATGTGCTGTATCTGTGAAATACAGCGTTTCCCCTTAAAAGGTACATACAAGATTCACTTCTCACACCAATATTTTACATTAATACTGTATTCACTGGTCGTACTGTATTCCTCCTTAATTAATGCATACGTCAGTTGTAGGAAGGTTTCATGCCTTCTTTGTCCAACAGTACTATCTGAATTGTACTGAGTGTACTGTCAATTAAAGTGGATACTGTATTCTTAGGTCTTACAGCATTCCCCCTCAATTGATGAGTAAAATGTAAAGACTTACAGGGGGTCAGGCTGTAGAATTTCCAATTCTTGACGAAGTACACAGAATCTGGTTGTGCTGAGAGGTTTTGTAAAGATGTCGTCCAACTAAATATCTGTATGAATTTTCTCGATCCGAACATCCTTATTCTCAACATGATTCCTGATGAAGTGATGCTTCATATCAATATGCTTAGTTCGTGAGTGCAATACAGGGTTGTGCGTTATTGCAATTGCACTTATGCTATCGCACATGATTGGCATCTCTCTGGCACTAATTCCATAATCCTGTAGCTGTTGTTGCATTCAGATAATCTGCATACAGCATCTTCCAGCGGCATAGTATTCCGACTCAGCTGTAGAAAACGAGTTAGCCAATTGCTTCTTACTGAACCATGACACAAGTCTAGGTACAAGAAAGTGACAAGTACTGCTTGTACTCTTCCTATCCAAATTACAGCCTCCGAAATACGAGTCATTGTAGATAACCAAATCGAATCCTCCTTCCTTAGGTTACCACAATCCTACATCAATAGTTCCTTTCACGCAAACAATAGCGACGGCGGTCAGTAGCTAACGTAGTCGCAAATGGTAGCGACAGCAAGTAGTAGCAAAAAGTAGTCGCAACATTTAGCGACGGATGCCGGTCACTGAATCAGTCGCAGACACGTGGATTCTCTGTCAGACCAAGGCTGACTCAGCTTAGCGACCAAGTCGGTCGCTAATAGCCGTCGCTAATTGAACGGTCGCCAATAGCCATCGCATAAGTGCTTTTTAGCGACCAATTTTCTGCTACTGGCAGTACCGACCGTAAGCGGTCACTGATACCCATCATCTACAGTGTCCTATCGCTGATAGAGCAGTTTCTTGTAGTGTATCGTGAAATGTGATTCCTTAGGTTCTACTTGATACCGAGCACACACTCTTGCAACAAACTGGATATTGGGCCTGCTAGCCTTTAGGTACAAGAGTGAGCCTATAAGATTCCTGTAGAGTGATTGATCAACTGGCTTTCCAGCTTCGTCAGCATTAATTTGCATGGAAGTGCTCATGGGAGTTCACGAGGATTTGGAGTTGTTCATCCCCAACTTGTTGAGCCGCTCCTTGTTGTATTTTTCCTGGTTGATGAAGATTCCCGTAGGCAATTGCTTAACCTGCAATCCTAGGAAGTAACCAAGTTCTCCCATCATACTCATTTCAAATTTACTTTGCATGAGATGAGAGAACCTTTGATATAAAGCAAGGTAAGTAGAACCAAATATAATATCATCGACATATATTTGCACCATCAACAGGTCGTCTCCTTCATTTATCTTAAATAGAGTCTTGTCCACAACAGCTTTCTCAAATCCATTGTTGATAAGGTACGGGGACAGGGTTTCATACCAAGCTCTAGGTGCTTGCTTAATTCCATACACAGCTTTCCGTAGTCTGTATACTAGGTCTCCGCCTTCAGTGTTGACAAAGCCTGGTGGTTGCTTGTTACGTGATATTTTTGTACGCTTTATTGTCATCATTTTATATCTATTTTGATCTAATTCTGCATAAATGAGATCCTAATGCATTATGTTTACATTTTTTGTAGGAAATTGGAGTCCTGTAGCTTGAACGAAGCAAAACGGACCAAAAACGACATTTTTCTATAGAGGGACGCGTCACACTAAGTGGGGCCGCGTCGCAGACTCAACACACATCAAGCTGGAACAAGCTGAACCGAGGGCCGTGACACACTTACACCAGGACGCGGCCTGTATTGAATTAATGCCCAGACTGGGTATCTGTGTGAATAGGACCTCGACACACTTACTCCAGGCCGCGGCCCACAGCGGCGAAAACCTAATGAAACTATGTGATTTTGGCCGTTTTGGTGTCGGACAAGATGCATTTTTATGGATGAGATTTGGGGATATGAGAGGGTTATAAAAGCCGAGACAAGGACAAAAACAACGATCATCAGAGGGGAGTGGGATACCTAGCGGTTGAGCAGAGGAAGAGAACGAAGGCAAGAGCACGGAAGGGGACGATTTCTCTAATTGTGTTTGATGTTCTTGAACCTCATGTTTAATTCTCGTATTTTTGTGTTGCTTTCTAGCATGTCTAGTTAGTTTCCCTAATTCTAGAATTAAGATGAAATCGAGATTATGATGAATTAACTCTTGATTTTACATTATTGATATTTTCCCATTCTCATTGAGTTTCCCCCGCTTGTTCTTAATGCTTTCAATTGTGTGGCCGATGATTAAATTGTTCTAGCTACTTAACTTGAATCGGAAGAGGAAAGTGAGTAGTGATAATTGAGAGAAAACCATTTTATCTTATGAGATAGGAATATACTCATAAGAATTATGAAGCTTGATATTTTTGAAGATTATAAATCTTTTTGGCTAATGACGAAATAACTCATCTAGAAATAGAGTGAATTGTTCATGTTGAAATTCTACTGACCTCGGAAGGGGCGATAGATTAAATCAGATAATCTTCACTTTCAATTAATTGGGAAATTACCTAACTTATATAAGTCGAGATTAATTTGGATTAATCAAGGTGAATTCTTGATCCTAGATACTTCTTTTATTTGAAACTCCTTTTATTGGATAGCTGATTTCTTGTTTAGTTTAGTTTGTCGCACTTTCTAAATTATTTAATAACTGTTCAAACCTAAATATCTCGGTCGTTCAAATAAAACTAGGAATAACCAATAAATTGGTAATTAGCACACTATTCCTCGAGGGAACGATACTCTACTCACTATTTTATTACTTGTATACGACAAGGTGCACTTGCATTCACGAAAAATACGTATCAAGTTATTGGCGCCGTTGCCGGGGACTGATTGTTTTTGCTAATATCAATTTCAGTGTTTCTAGTCTTAATTTGAATATTATTTTATCTTTTTAATTTTTGTGTAAATTTGGTTTCATTTATTTTCCTTTCAGGAATTAATTTAGTGCCTGAGAAAATTTGGTAACGAAGGTTTATTTTCTTTGGATACCGAACTCGAACGCACTCTTCGGAAAAACAGGAAGGAAAAACGTGAGTTATCTATTTTGGATACCATGGTAGATGATACTGGAAATCAAGGGAATGATAGCCCAAATCAACAGGTTCAACTGGCATTGGCTCTCCGTGATTATGCACTTCCGCAGATCAATGCTAATTTTTTGGGTGTTCGGCACCCGACTATTCAAGCGAACAATTTTGAAATCAAGCCATCTATCATTCAAATGGTGCAAGCAAGCCAATTTTTTGGATTAGCTAATGATGACCCTAATGCTCATATCGCTTCATTTCTCGAGATTTGTGACACATTCAAGAATAATGGTGTTACTGATGATGCCATTCGTCTATGGCTTTTCCCATTTTCTCTAAGGGACAAGGCCAAGTTCTAGTTAAACTCACTCCCACCAGGCTCCATCACAACTTGGGCATAGTTAGCACAAGCTTTTCTGGCTAAGTTCTTTCCACCGGCAAATACAACAAGACTCAGAAATGAAATAACTACTTTAGGACAGTATGAGATGAAATCTCTACATGTGGCATGTGAGCGATATAAAGATTTGCTAAGGAGATGCCCCCATCATGGTCTACCGGATTGGCCGCAGATTAAAACATTCTATAACGTATTGAGTGCTTCTACACGCACTCTAGTAGATGCAGCAGCTGGGGGTGCTTTAATGGGCAAAACTATGGTTGAAGCTTATTCCTTACTGGAAGCTATGGCTGCGAATGCTTATCAGTGGCCTTCTGAGCATGTGAATCCAAAACTAGTTATGGAAATTTCTGACAATGATCCAATATCTACGCTATCAGCTCAACAACTACAAGTTTTATCACACGCTCCTTCTACGGGTACCACGGAAACTTGCAATTGGTGCAGCGGCTCTCATCCAAGTGCTGAAAGTCAAGTCGGGAATCCATTTACGCAATCTCAGGTGGAACAAGCTCAATTTCTGGGGAATGGAAATCGTCAAAATAATCCGTATTCTAACACCTACAACCAAGGGTGGCAAAATCATCTAATTCTTTCATGGAGGAACGGACAAGCGTTGAACAAACCTCTACAAGATCAATTCACTCAACCACCGAAAGTCTCTTTAGAAGATGCACTTGATCAAATGGCAGCTAATCCGAGTAAATTCATAACTCGCAATGAAACTACTCTACAGAATTATTCCGCTTCTATTCGGAACTTGGAGGTTCAAGTGGGGCAGATTGCAAATTATTATCCTCTAGACCCCAAGGTGTCTTACCAAGTGCTATCGAGACAAATCCCAAATAAAATGTGCAAGCTATTGAGTTATGAATTGGAAAAAAACCACACGAGCAGTCCAAGAGTAGCAAAGAAAAGAGCATTCCCTTTGAGAAAGTGAATGATGAGGAGCCCACTCAAGTAGAGACCAATATGTCCTCAAAGCCCAAGTCAAAATTAGTCTCGACCACTCATCCTAATTATGTGCCACCAGTCCCATTTCCACAGCGTCTGCAAAAGCATAAGTTAGACAAGCAATTTTTGAAGTTTCTCGATGTCTTCAAGAAATTGCATATTAATATCCCATTTTCCGACACTTTGGAACAAATGCCGAGCTATGTGAAATTTATGAAGTAGATTTTATATAACAAAAGAAAGCTCGAAGAATATGAAACGGTGGCACTAACTGAAGAGTGCAGCGCTATTTTGCAGAAAAAGTTCCCACCTAAATTGAAAGATACACGAAGCTTCACTATACCTTGCACTATTGGAAACTCGTCCTTTGATAGAGCTTTGTGTGATCTTAGAGCCATTATTAATCTTTTGCCTCTCTCTATTTTCAAGAAACTAGGTGTTGGGTAGGCCAAGCCTACTACGGTCTCTTCACAACTAGCAGATAGATCCATCAAGTATCCTAGGGGGGTGATAGAAGATGTCCTGGTCAGGGTTGATAAATTCATTTCCCCTGATGATTTTATTGTGCTCTATATGGAAGAAGATCATGATATTCCCATCATTTTGGGGAGGCCATTTTTAGCTACAGGTAGAACTCTCATCGATGTGCAAAAAGGGGAGCTAACTTTACGAGTTCAAGAAGAGCAAGTCACTTTTAATGTGTTTCGAGCTATGCAACATCCTAGTGATGTCTAAAATGGCTTTCAAATTGATGTCATTGACTCGTGTGTAAGAAATGATTTTCGGGAGAGCAACCCGTTGGATCCACTGGAGTCCGTTTTTGTCGGATCCTCTACCGAGTTGAATCCAGAGCACATAGCTTATTTACGACACATGGATGCTTCACCATTATTTTTCACTCGTAAACCATGTAAGGAGATCGGAAGTTTACCAATGCGAACCGTCCCATCGATTGAGAAACCCCCTAAGCTAGAACTTAAGCAGCTGCCAAATCATTTGAAGTATGCATTTTTGGGGCCAGATAATTCCCTACATGTCATTCTTGATGCCACTTTGGCGGTTGATCAAGAGGATACGCTATTAAGAGTATTGAGGGAATACAAATATACCTTGGGATGGTCTATTGCGGATATCAAGGGAATTAGTCCTTCCATTTGTATGCACAGGATTTTAGTGGAGGAGGACTACAAGCCTTCTGTGGAGCATCAACGTCGGTTAAATCCGAATATGAAAGAGGTGGTAAAAGTTGAGGTTTTAAAACTCCTCGACGCAAGTATGATCTTTCCTATTTCCGACAGTAAGTGGGTAAGTCCTGTTCAAGTAGTGTCAAAGAAAGGTGGGATAACTGTTGATCAAAATGATAATAATGAATTAATTCCCACTAGAATTGTTACAGGGTGGCGTATATGTATAGATTACAGAAAATTAAATAAAGCCACTAGAAAAGACCATTTTCCTTTACCGTTTATTGATCAAATGTTGGATAGATTTGATGGACACAAGTTTTTCTGTTTTCTTGATGGTTATTCTGGGTATAATCAGATTTATATAGCCCCAGAAGGCCAATAAAAGACGACGTTTACATGTCCTTATGGCATTTTTGCTTACCGGCGCATGCCTTTTGGTTTATGTAATGCGCCAGCCACTTTTCAAAGGTGTATGACGTCTATTTTTCTTACATGGTAGAGCGTTGTATTGATATCTTTATGGATGAATTTTCTGTTTTTAGTGATTCGTTTGATCTATGTTTGCAGAATTTAAAGAATGTCCTCAAAAGACGCGAAGAGACAAATCTTGTATTAAATTGGGAGAAATGTCACTTTATGGTCCAGGAAGGCATTGTGGTGGGCCATCGCATATCCGCTCATGGTATTAAAGTCGATCGTGTAAAAATTGAAATGATTGAGAAAATGCTTCCACCTACTTCAGTAAAGGGGGTGAGGAGTTTTTTGGGACACGCCGGGTTCTACCATCGTTTTATTAAAGATTTTTTTAAAAATCACGAAGCCTTTGTGTAATTTGCTCATGAAAGATGTCCCATTTAATTTTAACGAGTTATGTAAAGAAAGCTTCGATCTCTTGAAGAAGGCTCTAAGCACCGCTCCTGTTATAGTTGCCCTAGACTGGAGCTTGCCATTTGAATTTATGTGCGACGCTAGCGATTTTGCCATTGGGGCAGTTTTGGGAAAGCGACGGGGAAAAGTATTTCATGCCGTATATTATGCAAGTCGAACCCTTGACGATGCCCAAAGAAATTATGCCACGACAGAGAAAGAACTATTAGCCGTGATTTTTGCTTTTGATAAATTCCGAGCTTATCTGTTGGGGACAAAAGTGGTCGTGTGTACTGAACATTCGGCTATCAAGTACCTTATAGAAAAGAAAGATGTTAAACCGAGGTTGATTAGATGAGTGCTTATCCTATAAGAGTTCAATTTGCATATATGAGATAAGAAAGGGACTGAAAATGTCATTGCAGATCATCTCTCACGTTTAGAAAATCCCTTGGAGAAAGCAGAGAATCATCCACCAATTGTAGAAAATTTCCCGGATGAGCAGCTCCACAGGCTGGGGTCACAACCACATTGGTATGCTAATTTAGTAAATTATCTAGCAAGCAATGTGATTCCCTCTGAGTTTAGTCGCCAACAGAAAAAGAAGTTGATCTTTGATGCAAAATACTATTTATGGGACGAGCTGTTTCTGTTCAAAAGGTGCTCTGATCAAATGATTCGTCGCTGTATTCCCGATGAAGAAATATCTAGTGTTCTATATCATTGTCACTCTTCCCCATATGGTGGTCATTTTGGCGGGGTTCGAACTGCTTCTAAGGTTTTACAATCCGGTTTGTATTGGACAACTCTATTTAAGGATGCTCATGCCTTTGTGTCTGCTTGCAATCGGTATCAGAGGACTGGGAACACTTCGAGACGGCATGAAATGCCATTGAACACTATTTTAGAGATGGAATTATTTGACATGTGGGGGATTGATTTTATAGGCCGATTTCCACTATCTCTTAAGAATCTTTTTATTTTGGTGGCGGTAGATTACGTATCGAAATGGGTGGAAGCTATTGCGATCCTATCTTGGCCAAGTTTGGAGTCACACATCGAGGGGGAACCGGTTATCACCCGCAGACGAGCGAGCAAGTGGAAATTTCTAACCATGAGCTCAAGTGGATTTTATAGAAAATAGTAAACTCCTCTAGAAGAGACTGGTCACTCAAGCTCGATGATGCTTTGTGGGCATATCGTACCGCTTATAAAACCCCTAAAGGCATGTCACCTTATAGGTTAGATTTCGGTAAGGCATGCCATTTTCCAGTCGAAATGGAGCATAACGCATATTGGGCTATTAAGAAGCTTAATTTTGATCTCAAGGCGGCTGGGGAAAGAAGGTGTTTGCTATTGAGTGAATTGGAGGAACTACGGCATGATGCTTATGAAAACGGCAAGCTCTACAAAGAACGCAATAAGGAATGGCATGATAAGCGGATCTTGCATAGAGAATTTGCTCCGGGACAACAAGTACTACTCTTTAATTCTCGTCTGAAGTTGTTTCCCGGAAACCTGAAATTGAGATGGTCGGGGCCTTTCACTGTGGTTCAAGTGTTTCCTTACGGTGCAGTGGAAGTAGAATGTGAAAATCGCAAATTTAAAGTCAATGGCCAGCGTTTGAAAATCTACAATGGTGATCCGATGGATGCGCAAAAGTCTACAATCGTCCTATCCGCCGCTATTTGAATTCTAGCAGGGTTCGGCTGAAGAAAATAAACTTAGCGCTTCTCGGGAGGCAACTCGAGTAGTAGTAGTTTTTAGTTTTCTTTTTTTTATATTTTCGTTCCATTATAGGAGTCTAGTTTTCAGGTATTTTCGACATATTGTGCTGTTCTCACTTGTTTTCTTTGGATACAGTTGAAATCTTTTCGCAGAAATCACTCCAGGGATATCTCCCAGCTAGGACCACGGCACGTGAAGTAACGACCGCGGCGCGCATAAACTCAAATTAAGTGCTTTAGTTTCTGTACTACAGGCCGCGGCACACTTACGCTGAGCCGCAGCACACTTACCCTGAGCTGCGGCACCCTTACTCGGAACCGCGACACACACCTAGACTCACCTCAAGGCGCCTTTCGTACTGTACCGCAGGCCGCGGCACACTTACTACGGACCGCGGCCCCTACTGGAGTTATTAAACTTCAGCCATGAAGGGTGTCATTCAGTCGGGAGATAAAAATTGAGAAGTGAGGGGCGCGAACTGAGAAGATGCGGGTTACACTTCCAAATCGATTCTTCGTCTTGTCTTTCATTTTTGATTCTCAACTATCCAAGTCCAGGTAATCCATAAGTTTTCAGTTATATTTTCTGAAGTTATTTCAAGGATTGAGAATTGGGTAATTTTTCTTCCTTTATTTGATTAGTTTGCATATCTTCTGATTTCTAGCAAGATTATGATCGAAATATATTAAGGATATCAGTTGAAGTTGATTATGTTGCGTGTTTTGTCATGGATTAGTGCGAGATATTTTTGTTGGTAAATAAACTCACCAAGATTTGTGTTTCTCTTGACTTGTGTTTAAGCCCGCCAAGTGTTTGAGGTAATGCCCAAGTGAGATTTGTGTGAACTAAACATCATCGATCATATGCTGCGAATACGATTACCTTAGTAGTGTATTCCCCCGCCCCTAATGTTTATATTGAGATAATCTTCACATCATTTCTCTCGTATGAAATTGAGGGGTTTTAACGCTATATCCGAGTATATGTTTTTCATATTTTATAAGTTTGTGGTTAGTGTCATGTTATGCCACTTCTTCGTGTGATATCATTATTTTACTTTACAGGAACTCGTGAGGGCTCGTAAGAGGAAGTTAAGTTCTACCCATACTGCGACTCAATCATCTCCTTCAAGAGGGCAACCCTCTCAAGCCCCCACCGAGGGACAATTCCATCATCTCACTGACCCAGAGGTTCACCGGCTATTCACCAAAAGGATTTGCCCGAGAACTATCATTCCTGAGAGGGGATTCACTCCTGCCCCTCAAGATGATAAGTTATTATCGATGATCACTGAGATAGACTGGACACGATTCGTCGCACAGCCCGAACCGGCCGTTATATCTATAGTGCACGAATTCTATACTCACGTTTTGCAACATCGTGGGCATGGAGGGCCAATGCTAGGGAGACCGGACATTCGTACAGAGATCATTGTCTGCGGTCAAACAGTTGATTTTTCTATGACTGCGATTCGATGTTTGTACGAGTTACCTGAAGTCAATGAATCGGCTTACACAACGGCGATGGATAGCCTCACGAGGGAGGTGGTACTAGAAGCGCTGACTCAACCAGATTCTGTTTGGAATACACGTTACTTCTTCAAAAGCTCACGCCTCAGTCGGCTAGGACGAGCCTGGTTATACTTCATATGCTCAAGGGTTGTCACTGCCCCTTATCCCTAAGGACGGCTCAGCCGGGGCGTGACCCGGGGTAGGAATTAAGAAGCGGGGAAAAAAGGGGGAAACATACGTTTCATAAGGCATATGGGTGAATTACCATGAATAACCTATCAAGGCATCATGAAGGGGAGTCAGTCCCGTAGGAACGACTTAGAATCCAAAGTAGAATATACAGTCATAACATTAGCCTTGAAGTTTAGGAAAAGGCTTCGTAGCATATTACAATCAACAAGACATAGAAAGCATAATCATAAAGAGTGTTTGCAGCGGAAAATCATGGTTGGTTACATATATGAAGATATGTAACCAGGGCTTAACATTGATCATAAACAAAAGACTTCCACTCAACACCCTCCGTCACATCCCTTGCTCAACCTGCATATTTAAAAAGATATACAGGGCTGAGTACAATGTACTCCATGAACATATTGCCAAAACATAAAACATACTTTCGTACTTGTCATCATGCATATAAGAAGTAACACACGGGGGTTTTAGGAAAAAGCCCATGTTTACTAAATAATTTCATTTCATAGCATATATTATCAGATTCACCATATCCATAATTTACGCCGGGGAAGGTGGCCACCTCCCGCGAACGTTACTCCCCGAGATCGGCCACTCCAAAGAGAGCTCACAATCCCGAGTACTGTGTACACTAACCCTGGCCAGCAACCTTTGTCTAACTCAGGATCCGATCATTTCATAGATTGGCAAGCCAACAGTGATAGGTTCATAAGAATTCACATAAAAATTTGTATGCATCATAATCATTTGAAATCATAAATTGCTTGTAAAACATTTCATCAAGATAGAGCAAAGCTCAAATCATTTCCGTATAGAAAGCCCACATAATCATTTTCGTATAGAAAGCTCACATAATCATTTTCGTATAGAAAGCCCACCTGGACAAGTAATAAACGCAAGCAAAATAATTCTCGGCTCTTCCTTATGCTTCAGTCTGCTGCTCCACCTTTCATCGGAAACAACTAAGTTTAGCGGCCGATCGAGCTTAACGAAGTCTAACGGACAACAGACTCGATCTACATGTTTGGACTTTAGAGTTTTGCATTCGACTTAAGTTTAATAATAAAAGCTATGATTCTCTTAGAGAACCTAACTGACCACATAACATATAAAGATACTAACAACGGTAACCGATACTTTATTCCGTTACGCATCCCTTGGTTCAAAAAAAAACCATCATAAAACACTTAATCATAATCATAAAATAATGTGCATCAAGTATGGAAAGAGCAAGCATTCTGTTAATGCACAGTAATAACTAGATATTGAATATTATACCATTGGAAAGCTACTGAAGTCTAGTTTCAAGTACATTTTATAAATATCAAAAATATGAAAAGTGGAGAAAGTTATGGCCGTTTCCGTAAAGTGTGACGAAACTGCCAACTTCCGACGAAAATGGGAAAAACATCATATAAACCTAGCGCTTGTTTCTAGCAACGAAAACCCTAAACATGTGAACTCTAATCATGCATATCATACTTGTAATACATATAGGAGTCGACATACAAGCATTCTTCTCGACATTACGAACTCTATTTCATAATCTTTTCTTTTACAAAATGACCACTTACTCATTCTTATTTTTCCAACATTAACATTCAAACATCATTAACATCAAACAACACACTTAACATACACTCATGTTTATAATTAAAGTCTTGATCCTAACATACAAATGACCTGAACATTACTTTAAAATCCTCAATACATAACATGCTCCTTAACTAAATCAAATATTACCAACACATCTTCCAACTTTATAAATCTAACTTCATGTTCTTGTTTTCAAATAAATTTTCAAAAGCATTTTATAAAAATATAATAAAACCATATCATGTACTCCTTTCAAACCTCATCACAATTATCAAGTGACTTTTGAACATACAACAACATATCAAGAACTAAGCACGATTCTTCCTTACTTTCAAAACACCAAACATTTTATAAAAATCCTATAAATTCATCATAGCATCATATCATCATATAACAACATATTGTGTAAGAAAATCATAAGAAAAATAACACATGATTAGGTTATGAAACCCTAAAATTTTCGGCCAACATGACGAAAATCAAGACATGATTACAACTTGTTCTAAACACTTCAAGAACCTTAAAATCAACTTAAAAACAACATACAAAACATTATAACATTAAACCTAAACTCTTCATATATTTTCCAAATTTTAAAGTGGTCCAAAACCTATTTTTACTTGGGTTGAAATGAAGAGAATGAGGTAACTTAGTTGAATATGAACTTGGATTCAAGTTTGGAACACAAAGTGAGCTTCTAACTTGAGTTTTTAATGAAGAACAATAGTGTTCTTCAATGGTGAGGGGGGGGGGGGGGCTAAAGTAGAGAAGAAGAGGGAAGAAGATGAAGTGAGGAGGAGAAAGAAAGGGAGGTGATGTCCCTTTATATACTAGGTTAACCCTATACGTCGTCATAAACCGGTCGAATAATATTCTACGTTTCGCTCCTCCACATATAAAATTACTCGGGTATTAAATGTATGACATCTAATTAAATTATCGTGTTGCACTTACAGCTTAAAGTCGGAGAAAAGTTTTGCGATTTACGGAACACGAATTATCCGAGAAAATGACTCGACATATAATATACCCGAAAACTCAAAAAGTAAACTTTTGAAAATCGTACTCGTAATGTAGTGTATATAGAAGTCGACGGAATTATGATTCTGTCTATTGAAACATAAAAATCAAATTCGGAAGATAAACCCAAGCAGATAACCGAACATCTGATTTCTGAATTTAAAACGTGTAAATAGTTCTAAACTTACTCCATTAGTCAGAATTTTATTATTTGTGAATGCAAAACTCTAATGTCTCACTTGAGGTCATAATAATTCATGCATATAAAAGACCGGGACATTACATCCTACCCCTCTAACAGGAAATTTCGTCCCGAAATTTACATACCTTATCAAAAAGTTCTGGGTATTTCTCCCTCATCTTGCTTTCGAGTTCCCACGTAGCTTCTTCGTGACCATGGTGACTCCATAATACTTTCACCAAAGAAATCGACTTATTCCTCAATTCTTGAACTTTATGGTCTAAAATAGCTTCAGGCCTCTCTACATAACTCGTATCGTGACTAAGAAGTATGTCACTCTGATGAATCACATGCTTGGGATCAAATACATACTTTCTCAGCTGAGAAATGTGGAAAACATTGTGAACATTCCCAAGACTAGGTGGCAGAGCCAACCTATAAGCAACTGGGCCGATCCTTTCAAGAATCTCATATGGGCCTATAAAACGTGGCCTAAGCTTGCCTTTAACGCCAAACCTGATTATTCCCTTAGAAGAGGAAACCTTGAGGAAAACCTTATCCCCACTTTCGAAATGGAATTCAGTTCGGCGTGTATCGGCATATGACTTCTGTCGAGTCTGGGCCTCTTGTATTCTCTGTCGTATCTTGCGGATAATCTTGATCATCTCGCTGACTATATCTGGCCCTAAAATATTCCTCTCACCCACTTCGTCCCAATAAAGTGGTGATCTGCATTTTCTACCGTATAAGGCCTCATAAGGCGCCATACCTATCGTTGCCTGGTGACTGTTGTTGTAAGCAAATTCGATTAATGGCAAAACATGCTCCCAATTTGCACCTTGATCCAACACTATAGTTCTTAACATGTCTTCGAGCGTTTGAATCGTCCTTTCCGATTGTCCATCGGTCTGCGGGTGGAAAGTGGTACTAAAGTTCAGATATGTACCTAATTCCTTCTGTAGACTTGTCCAAAATCTAGAGGTAAATTTTGGATCTCGATCTGACGTGATTGATACCGGCACTCCATGCAAACATACAATTTCACGGACATATAACCGTGCCAACTTCTTAGATCCGTAAGTGATCGGGATAGGCAAAAAGTGAGCTGATTTTGTGAGTCTGTCTACTATAACCCATATAGCAGTGTTTCCTCATTTGGTCCTCGGCAAACTAGTCACAAAATCCATCGCTATTCCTTTCCACTTCCATTCTGGAATGGTCAATGGCAGTAATTTTCCATATGGTCGTTGGTGTAGTGCTTTCACTTGCTGACAAGCCAAACACCGCTCGACAAAATAAGCTACATCCCGTTTCATACCGTCCCACCAGAAATTTTTGTTCAAGTCTTGGTACATCTTGGTACTTCTTGGGTGAGCGGTATAGGGAGTATCATGAGCCTCACTCATAATCTCATTCCTTAATTCCTCATCATGTGGGACACATATTCTCTCTTCGAATATAATTGCGTTATCAGCCGCTTCACGGTAACTTCCTAGGTTATCTAATCTGATTTCATATGTAGTTTCTCGAATGCTTCATCTCTCCTCTGCACATTCACTATTCGTCCTCTCATATCTGGTGTCATCACTAACGTAGTGACACGACCCATTATCGTTTCCAGTGGATGAACCACCTCTAAACTCATTCCTTCAAAATATTGGATTAGATCCCCTTCCGTGGTAAGTAGGTATCCTAATTGCGATTGAGTCTTACGACTCAAGGCATCTGCTACCACATTAGCCTTGCCGGGGGGATAGTTAATACCACAATCATAATCCTTTACCAATTCGAGCCATCTTCTCTATCTCATATTCAAGTCCTTCTGCTCGAAAAAGTACTTTAAACTCTTGTGGTCAGTGAAAATTTCACATCTTACCCCATAGAGGTGATGTCTCCATATCTTCAATGAGTGTACAACTGCAGCTAGTTCCAAATCATGCGTAGGATAATTCACCTCATGCGGCCTAAGGTGTCTTGATGCGTAAGCTATCACTTTCCCATCTTGCATCAATACACAACCTAGACCATTCTTAGAAGCATTCGTGTAAACCACATACTCCTTGTTCACTTCTGGTACTGCTAAAACTGGCGCAGTAGTAAATCTCCTCATGAGTTCCTGAAAATTCATCACATTCATCCGTCCATAAATACTTTATTCCTTTCCGCAACAGTTGTGTCATTGGTCTAGCAATCTTGGAAAATCCTTCGATGAACCTTCGACAGTACCCATCTAGACCCAAGAAACTCTTAATCTCATTAGGGTTGGTTGGTGACTACCAATCACGTACTGCTTCCACTTTAGCTGGGTCCACCTTAATACCATCTGCTGACACAATGTGCCCAAGAAACATCACTTTTTTCAACCAAAATTCGCAGTTACTGAATTTGGAAAAAGAGTTTCTCTGTTCTCAGTGTTTCCAACACTATCCTGAGATGTTCTTCATGCTCTTTCTCATTTCTAGAGTAGATGAGAATATCATCTATGAACACTAATACAAACTTATCCAAGTACGGGTGGAAAACTCTTTCATAAGATCCATGAATACCGCAGGGGCATTAGTTAATCCAATTGGCACTATAAACTTATAGCGTCCATATCTTGTTCGGAAATCTGTCTTGGGTATATCCTCTGGTCGAATCTTCAACTGATGATGCCCAGACCTAAGGTCTATCTTAGAAAACACAGTTGTTCCCTTGAGTTGGTTAAACAAGTCATCTATCCTTGGCAGAGGATACTTGTTCTTGAGTGTGAGCTTGTTCAGCTCCCTGTAATCTATACACATTCTCAGTGTACCATCCTTTTTTTTCACAAAATGGACAGGTGCTCCCCATGGAGAAACAATCGGTCTTATGAAACCTAAATCCAATAGCTCTTGCAGTTGGATCTTAAGTTCTTGCAGTTCCTTCGGTGCCATCCTATAAGGTGCTTTCGACACTGGGGCTGACCCTGGCTCCAGGTCGATGTTGAAATCCACTTGTCAATCTGGTGGTAAACCCGGTAACACTTCTGGGAATACATCCTCGAATTCCCGAACAATTGGCACATCTCCTATGGTCTACTCTTCTCCAGCTTCTCCATTAAGGTAAACAAGGAAAGCCTGGCAATCCTTCTTTCTCATCATCTTCTTGGCTTGGAGAGCAGAGATAACGGGTGATATACCCATTCTTATGCCGTGAAAGTCTGTCGGCTCCTTTCCCGGTGGTTGTAAGGAAATTTTCTTCTCATAACAAAGAATTGTGGTATAATTCTCAGCTAACCAATCCATTCCTAGGATTACATCAACATCCCACATCATCATAACATTCAGATTATTAGTTACCACTTTAAGATTCCCTAGTTCTAATTCTAGATTAGAACAAACATGCGTGGTAGTTGAAATTCCTCCTGGTGGTGAAGATACTCTCATGACATGACTAGCACGTTCCGGAATAATACTAAGATTATCCACACATGCTCTAGCAATAAATGAATGCGATGCTCCAGTATCAAACAAAATAATTACAGGTAGGTTAAGAAGTTTTCCCATACCTGCCAAGTTACCTTTATCCTTCTCGGGTTGCTTCTGATTGATGGCATACGACCTAGCATTCTGATTCTGCTGTTTAGGTGGTGGCGGCAGTTGCGGATGTCCTTGTATTGCTCTCAGTGGATGGGGTTGACCCTGGTGGTTTGGCCTCTCTCCCTGCTGCTGCTTAGGACAATTCCTCATAATATGGCCTTTCTGACCACACGTGTAACAACTTCCAGTGCCCAATAGACAGGCACCATGATTCTGCTTGTTACACTTGGGACATATGGGGTTTGCAACTCGCCCCTGATTATTGCCTCCCTGAACAGGAACCATCTGTCGTCCCTGATTGTTGCCTCCTTGAGCTTGAGGCTGTCCATGAGATATATTTCCCTGCCATGGCTTCCTGTTAGCCTGGTTGTTCCCATTGCCACCATTGTTTCGTCCTTCCCACTTACGCTTACCCTTATATTCATGGGAATTTGTCTGAGTGGGTGGTGGTGTAACTGTGGGTGCTCGCTTCTCTTCTGGCATTGCTGCCTCAATATCGAGAGCTCTGTTCAGCAATTCAGTGTAGCTCAGCCTTCCATGGCTAGCTAGGGACATGCGTATCTCATGTCTCAGTCCTGATCTAAATTTTTGTGCCATCTTCTCATCCGAATCAACTTGGTCTGGAGGGGTTCAGTCTCTTCTTCGGCCTCGGCCATGCTATACACTCGAGCTCTACCTCCTGAGCCTTGACCTTGCACATCAACTTCACGAATTTTTCAAATTATTATAAATCTTTTGTGTATTATTATGAAATTTATTAAAAAAAATTATAACTACTAAGTATATAATTGTCGCCTCTTTAAATAATCTGACATAATTTATCTAATTTTTAAGATAAATATATCTCTATACCTTGATATTTAAAGAAAGAAAATGAATCAAGTAAAAAGCAAGATAGGCTCATAAAAATATTAACTCACTCACTTGGTAACTTTTATCTTGATTCTCTAGACTCCAAGTATAATAGTCTATGTAAAATCTGATTCACGAAACCTGTATTAGCCAAGACAAGCAAAGCAAACACAATTAATTAAACAAAAAATATGTGCAATATAGAAATCTAAGTAATTAATCTATACTGTTGTTGCCATCGGAACCTAAATTCACATCCCAGCTCCCAGTTATCAGACATTCATTACAATAAAATTTGAATAAATAACGGATGCAGACTCAAAATTTTGTAAACGTCCAGTCACTCATTCTTACAGGAAGCAAAAATCAACGATTAACAACTCTAATTTTCCCCTCCCAATGTCTCAACGCAAGCAAACAAAATTATCACCTCCATTCTTCACTCGCATAATAGAATCCAAGTAAATTAGCAACCATGATCGATTCATCCCAATTTACAATCTCACTAGTTTCAGGCTTTTAGCAATATGCTATTATATCAAAATGACATTAAATGAGAGAAATAACTTCCCCATTACTGCTTACTCCAGATAACTAGAATAAGCAACTGAAATCAAGTGAATTAAAATAGAGAAAATGCCTACGAGAATTCCTGAAATGCATATACCACCGAATCGATTTTGGGTACCACAACTAGAAGCCTCTCGAATAGTACGGCAGCGACGATCTTCTCTCCACCGCCGCCACCGATCTTGTATGCAGATGTACAAAAGCCGCGAGCACCCGTCAACATTGGCCGTGCTAGCAACCTCGAATATGCTGTCGTTCGGTGCATTTCCTCCAAATCTGAAATGGACAACACCAATTGAGAATTCCAAGCTGAAAAGGGCAAGATTCTAAAACCCTAGCGAGGGGAGGAGGATGAGAAGAGGGTTTCCTCCAATTCTTTCTTTTGTTCTCTTTTGTTTTGCCTCCGTATTTTGATGCAATCCATAGCAGTAATTTCAGAAAAAAAACGCAGTAAACTTGTACAAGTAAACATAAACAAAGTCAGAGAAAGAGGTTTACGCCTTTCAATTACATAAATACCGTGTCGGAATCGGAAGAATGTGGATGGGTCGGTGCCAATTTGGCGACCTATGGAGTGGCAGTGGTGGTTTTAGAGCTTGGAAGTTACCTCGACCAGAGCAAAGGAGCGGCGTCACGATTGTTAATTTGTCGACGACAATGACAGTCACTTGATGAAGGCGATACGCGACTCTATGATCGAGAGTGGAGCAACAATAGTTGAAGTTGGTGGAGAATGTTGCCGGAACAAAAGCGTCACAGCTGTGGGTGGAATCTTCATAGTCACGGTGGGGCAGAGCTACGCCAAGGCGGTGGAACGATGATGTAAATAAGGTAGAGGAGATTGGGCATCTGGGTGTTGGGGTGGAAAATGGGGAGGGGAATCGGGGTAGGAGATGCAGGAGAGAGAGAGAGAGAGAGAGTGCGAGAGAGAGAGAGAGAGAGAGAGAGAGAGAGAGAGAGAGAGAGAGAGAGAGAGAGAGAGAGAGAGAGAGAGAGAAGGAGAGAGAGAGAGAGAACTGGTAACGAGCTGATTTCGTAGGGTTTTGACCGATTAATATCTTTATTTGGTTGGGCGGCTAATGCCTTCTTGATGTAACACCCCCAATCCGCTCAGAGATATTACACGCCGTAGAACCATTCCTCAAGGATCTACCAGGCTGGTAACAATGTTAAACATCTCGACAATGCCTTTAAGGCTAAAATGACTCAGTAGACCAATTTGATCTTTCAATAAATACATACAACTCAATCACAACACATGCCCACGCAGGGATCGAGTACAACACACTCCCGTACAACGGGGAAAGAATACTGCAGCAGAAAATAAACTACAACTAAACTAATACAACATCAACGGGTCCTTGTGTGATTAGTATAGTTCATCTTTCATCATCCTTCATGCCGACCCTATGCTATGCTCCAAAACCTGAATGCAATACAGACATCCACCCCCCCGATTTCTCGGGGGTTAGCAAAATTCGACTATTTTGCTAGTACAAGTACAAGTGCAAAAATACGAGTCATACAATACAAGTTCCAAGGACAATAATAACCAAGAATCCTCAAAGATTTAAACATAACGAAAATACTTCACGTGGCAAGAGTTTAGGTAAAGCTTTCCAAAATCGAAAGATCCCAAGTCAAAGGAAACAATTTATAAAGTGATTTAAAATGCCGTCGGGAGTTTTGATAGAAACAACTCAGGATTTTCGTATCCTTATCTTTCCAAAATTAACAGGGGTCACAGCCCAATGGTCTCATTTTCACAAATAAATCCAACAACAATTCACAAGGCCATAGCCCGCATCAAGTGTCCTCAACTGGCATAAAATCAACAGAACATAATCACGTACAAGTATTTCCTAGGACCGGGACGAAGCCACAAATCCGACCCGAGGCCTCTAAGGACCCTCCCGAGCTAGCCACAATCATAAAACAAATCACGCACATGCATCGCTTATGACCGGGACGAAGCCACAAATCCCACCCGAGGCCTCTAAGGACCCTCCCGAGCTGGCTAGCTAAACAAATCACACACCATATCTCATGGTTGGATCAATCACTTGTTGCATCCTGACCCCATGATCACAAGCCATGTGTCACCGTAGATTATCTTAGGCTCTCACGGTTGGATCAATCACTTGTTGCATCCTGACCACATGATCACGTGCCATGTGTCACCGTAGACCTTCAACCATATCCACACTTTCACACAAATAACATATCACATCAATAATATCCAAGTAATTCACTCAATGGCAACAAACACAATGCACGACGCAATGGTCAAATCACAACACCCCGATATGAGATAATATATACATATATATTATCAAAGCACAACGACAACACCAAGTGTATTCATAGTAATTCACGTAACCATCCACGAACACAATGTCCACAAAACACACGCGTTTTGAAAGAGGGCCTTTAACAAGGCTAACCGAGTCTTTGAAAGTGAAATTCAAACGATCAAATAAACACATGGAGATGATAACTAATTATCATATCCATAAAACAAGAATTGTATGGACAAGGTACTTGCCTCGAATAACCACAACGCGGAGAATCGACCGAAGTAGGTTGGCACGAACCGACTACGAACTCGCCGACTCCACCAAACGAAAACCCGCAATAATAAACTACAAACGACAACAATAACAACAAAAATGAATTTCAAAGTACAACCCAAAGCCGCTGAATTCAAGGAACAAACGACGAAAGTTCAAGGGTTTCCCCCAAAACGGCCAAGAACACGAATCGACCCAACAAAACATGAAAATGGACTTCCCAACCGAAATATGGATATTCAATCCATAGGATATGTTTAAAAACATCATTTTACAACAATCGGTTCATCAAAAACGGATGGAAAACGAAATCAAGAACAAATCCCCCCAAAAAGTCAATTCGAGGGAAATCAAGAAATATCCCTTGATTCGACGAAGAACAATGGATTCAACGATGTTAAACACATGAATAATACTATGATTATTCATACCCACAATGGATTAATCAATAATACGGAACGAATCGGACAAAAACGCAAAACCCCCAAAATTTCTCAAATTAGCGTTCTAGGAAATCTCACCTTGATTCGCTGGATCAAAGGATGATATAGGATGATCAATCAATGATATGAACTCAACAACTTCATGGATTTGTTGTTCAACAACATGGCTTTACCTCCTCCGAAACTCCAGCCGCGGACAGAAAAGAAAGGAAATGAAAAACGAGTGAAAATGCGACTCCTCTGTCACATTTATACTGGTGCAGCCTAGCGTGCGCTAGGCTATCGAGCTAGGGTGCGCTATCGGCCCGGGCCGCAATCCAGAGACTTCCTGGACTAGACTGCTCGGCCAGGTAGCGTGCGCAGGCTTCTGGCCGTAGCGTGCGCTACCTTCCGGTCGTAGCGTGCGCAATGTCCTACAGTAGCGTGCGCTACCTGCCGATCCACCCGAGTCCAGAACATCACTGCCCCTATTGTCTCGGTCGACTAGCGCGCGCAGCTAACAGGCCGTAGCGTACGCTGCGTCCCGGCCGTAGCATGCGCTACCTTCCGGCCGTAGTGTGCGCTACGCCGGTTCCTGCCGTACCCGTCCGGCCAGTGCCCGCAACCGTCCGGCCAGTGCCCGCAACCATCCGGCCAGTGCCCGACCACCAGGACTCGACGACTCGATTATCCGAAATCGCACGGAACGAACACGACAAAACACTCGTGGGCAACATCATCGACCCGAAATGAAATATTATGCAACAATTAATCATACGCGACCATGAAAAGGGTCAAGACAACAAATACGAATGCAGATGCCCACAACTTTGGGTAAATTACAAAATGGCCCAAAACGCCCGAAAATCACGATACGTGATCGAATAACCAAACCGAAGTTCACAACATGTCTAACAAAGTTAAACGGACTTACGGGAAACTCGAAACAGTAGTTTCGAATGAGATTCACAAGAATCGAACTCGAGTGCGGAAAAGTCGCTAAGAAACACGGAACTCAACAAAACAACACCGAAACAAACTCGGATGACAAAAAGTGCAGAATTAATCATTCTCAGAATGATGAAACTGTCACAAGAGAGCCGTTAAAACAGACTCCTGCCAAAAAAAAGCAAATTATTGAAATCCGAAATTGCGGATATTACATTCTACCCTCCTTAAAAGAAGTTTCATCCCGAAACTTAAAACAAGTAGGGAGAAGTAATATCCCGCCAGGAAAACTCAACGAGATACACAAGAAATACGTAACTTACGCCCAACGGCGAAATGTACAAGCAACGCAAAGGAATATACAGCGTGAAAACGCGCTCCACGACGACCAACACAACGCCACCAGTAGAAACATAATAAAACCAACAAGTGTCAAGCGTCATCAAACAGATAATACAATCAAGTCAATTATCCGAACAACCACAAAACACTAAGCACCTATTACAAGGAAACACGCACAATCAAGAAAACAGAAATAAACACAAAACGATCCACAAGGACAATCACAAACAATTCGGACTACGCCGAAATCCTCAAAACCACAATAGGCATCTACGTGTCCTTTCGGAGCAGGGACGCAACCTCGATCCCCCAAATCTCTCAGTTACTGTCTCGCATTGCACGACTCGGTGACCCATCTGGCCACACCCGAAACAACAAACTAACGGTGAACGACGATTCTTCGCGGTACGAGATCAGGCAACAACAGTCAGACAACCCGATCGAACAACAACGATCGATCAACAACGACTGAACAACAACGATAGAACAAGAACGATCGAACAACAACGATCAGATAACAATGATCGAACAACAATGGTCGAAAAAATAACTCCAAAGTTCACAATTCAACTCAAGACATTAAAAGAGCTGGTAGAAACTGGAAGATGTTACTTTCGTACAAGGTTCACAAGAATCGAACCGAACTCATAAGGTCACAACGATAAGCAGATCAATCCGAAACAAGGTTACAACCCGTTCGAACGATGAAACCGAAATACAGAACAAGTTTAGAAAGTATCAACGAACACGAGCGAGTCGATAGACTTGAGAAAGAGGAAATGCAGAAGCCCAAAGATAATACGGGTATTACATTCGACCTCTTATAAAAGAAGGTCGTCCCAACAACTCCCAATAACGGAAACAAGGCAACACACAAAAGCAGTCGACAGAAACATTTCCCATTGGCCTCTTAGAGCCGATCCTGATATCTGTACTGAAGTTTCGCAAAATTGGATCCTGTGTCTCTCGGGTCCACACTAGAAACGCGTTACCGATGAGAAGGACAATTGTACGTACATGCCCCTGGCACACCACGGTTGAAACACCTCGGCTCGGCATACCAAATATACAAATGCTAGATACGATGGAACATAACATCACAAAACAACAAACCGGAGATGCCAACTTGGCATAACATATCAACACATAATAAAATCACATCAACCACGGCATCCTTCGACGATTACAACAGCCCGAACGATAGCCAGCACACAATCACAAACATCATGAAACAATCACCCATGTACATAAACGTACAAACCCACGCTTTGACAGGTCACACTCGTGCAACAACGACACGCAAATCACCACGAGGCGACAACCAGTGAATACCAGTTCACACCTCTTATAGAGGGCTAGTACAACAAATGTGTGGCAATGCCTCAACGTTCATGCCACCAATTCGATCATTCTCGGGAGCTAACATCATAACGACAATGCGAACATCATACATACATTCCCAGACTGCAAATGGGAATTGATAGGTTTAAAAAAAATGAAAATCACCTTTTGAAAATAATTTTGGAAACACCGATTGATCTTGAGTATCACCTTTCAAAAAGTACAAACGTGAAACATTGTTATCGAGACTTTGGAAAACCATTTCTCATTAGATAAAAATGAGGACACTTTCTTTTCGTGAAAAACTTTTGGAATTATTCGACCCTTGGGTCTAAGCAACTGCGTTTCTAAAAATAATTGAAAATATCTCAAAATATTTTGGTCCCCAACTGGAATAGTTTGAAATATATTGCGGCACTAGAAAGCACTTTGAAAGTACCGCGAGAAAATAATTCATTTTAAAGGTACATCTTGAAATTTATTTTCTAAGATATTCAAGGTTTTCAAAAATCTATTAGGCTAGAATGCCTAAAAGCTCACATGTAACAATATTCACTTACATAAAATCATAATACGCGCATCAACTCGCTCGAAATCGAGATAGCACATGTCTTTTACCGGGAAAACAAACAGTCAAATATCACAGTCAAAAGGACATAAATAATGACAACACTCCTCATATAAACGAAATATGAAGGTTCCATCACTTAACAAATAATCAAACAAATAGCTCGTGTCACGCGAGGCACAATACAACGAAGGGAGACTTACGGCCACAGGTCGCACGAAGATGATGATCGCCCCACGATACTAATCACGACCAACAAACTCAGACGACGCGTCGCGACACGACTCAGTCAGACAAAATCCGACGAGACAAAATTCAACAGACACCACTTGACCCGACATCCTAGGCTTCCACAACCTAATCTCTGATACCATTTATGTAACACCCCCAATCCGCTCAGGGATATTACACGCCGTAGAACCTTTCCTCAAGGATCTACCAGGCTGGTAACAACGTTAAACATCTCGACAATGCCTTTAAGGCTAAAATGACTCAGTAGACCGATTTGGTCTTTCAATAAATGCATACAACTCAATCACAACACATGCCCACGCACGGGTCGAGTACAACACACTCCCGTACAACAGGGAAAGAATACTGCAGCGGAAAATAAACTACAACTAAACCAATACAACATCAACGGGTCATCGTGTGATTAGTATTGTTCATCTTTCATCATCCTTCATGCCGACCCTGTTCTATGCTCCAAAACCTGAATGCAATACAGACATCCACCCCCCGATTTCTCGGGGGTTAGCAAAATTCCACTATTTTGCTAGTGCAAGTCCTTGTGCAAAAATGCGAGCCATACAATACAAGTTCCAAGGACAATAATAACCAGGAATCCTCAAAGATTTAAACATAACGAAAATACTTCCCGAGGCAAGAGTTTAGGTAAAGCTTTCCAAAATCGAAAGATCCCAAGTCAAAGGAAACAATTTATAAAGTGATTTAAAATACCGTCGGGAGTTTTGATAGAAACAACTCAGGATTTTCGTATCCTTATCTTTCCAAAATCAACAGGGGTCACAGCCCAAAGGTCTCATTTTCACAAATAAATCCATCAACAATTCATAGGGCCAGTGCCCGCATCAAGTGTCCTCAACGGATATAAAATCAACAAAACATAATCACGTACAAGTATTGCCTAGGACCGGAACAAAGCCAAAAATTCCACTCGAGGCCTCTAAGGACCCTCCCGAGCTGGCCACAATCATAAAACAAATCACGCACATGCATCGCATAGGACCGGGACGAAGCCACAAATCCCACTCGAGGCCTCTAAGGACCCTCCCGAGCTGGCTAGCTAAACAAATCACACATCATATCTCACGGTTGGATCAATCACTTGTTGCATCCTGACCCCATGATCGCAAGCCATGTGTCACCGTAGATTATCTCAGGCTCTCACGGTTGGATCAATCACTTGTTGCATCCTGACCACATGATCACGTTCCATGTATCACCGTAGACCATCAACCATATCCACACTTTCACACAAATACATATCACATCAATAATATCCAAGTAATTCACTCAATGGAAACAAACACAATGCACGACGCAATGGTCAAATCACAACACACCGATATGAGATAATATATACATATATATTATCAAAGCATAACGACAACACCAAGTGTATTCATAGTAATTCACGTAACCATCCACGAACACAATGTCCACAAAGCACACGCGTTTTGAAAGAGGGCCTTTAACAAGGCTAACCGAGTCTTTGAAAGTGAAATTCAAACTATCATATAAACACATGGAGACGATCAATAATTATCATATCCATAAAACAAGAATTGTATGGACAAGGTACTTGCCTCGAATAACCACAACGCAGAGAATCGACTGAAGTAGGTTGGCACGAACCGACTACGAACTCGCCGACTCCACCGAACGACAACGCGCCACAATAAACTACGAACGACAACAATAACAATGAAAATGAATTCCAAAGTAACCCAAAGCCGCTGAATTCAAGGAACAAACAACGAACGTTCAAGGGTTTCCCCCAAAACTGCCAAGAACACGAGTCGACTCGACAAAACATGAAAATGGACTTCCCAACCGAAATATGGATATTCAATCCATAGGATATGTTTAAAAACATCATTTTACAATAATTGGTTCATCAAAAACGGATGGAAAACGAAATCAAGAACAAATCCCCCCAAAAAGTCAATTCGAGGGAAATCAAGAAATATACCTTGATTCGACAAAGAACAATGGATTAAACGATGTTAAACACATGAATAATACTAAGATTAATGATACCCATCATGGATTAATCAATAATACAGAACGAATCGGACAAAAACGCAAAAACCCCAAAATTTCTCAAAATAGGGTTCTAGGAAATCTCACCTTGATTCGCTGGATCAAAGGATGATATAAGATGATCAATCATTGATATGAACTCAACAACTTCGTGGATTTGTTGTTCAACAACATGGCGTCGCCTCCTCCGAAACTCCAGCCGCGGACAGAAAAGAAAGGAAATAAAAAACGAGTGAAAATGCGACTGCTCTGTCACATTTATATTGGTGCAGCCTAGTGTTCGCTAGGCTGCCGAGCTAGCGTGCGCTATCGGCCCGGGCCGCAATCCAGAGACTTCCTAGACTAGACTGCTCGGCCAGGTAGCGTGCGCAGCCTTCTGGCCGTAGCGTGCGCTACCTGCCGGTCGTAGCGCGCAGCGGTCTGCCAAGATGGCGTGCGCTACTCGCCGATCCACGCGAGTCCGTAACCTCACCGCCTACCGACGGCCGACTAGCGCGCAGCCTAACCGGCCGTAGCATGCGCTACCTCGGCCAGAAGGCGTCGCTACCTTCCGGCCAGAAGGCGCTTACGCTGCTCGCGCCAGACTGTCCGGCCAAGGCCCGTGAATCGGCCGGTGCCTGCTCGCAACCGCCCGGCCAGTGCCCGACCACCAGGACTCGACGACTCGATTATCCGAAATCGCACGGAACAAACACGACAAAACACTCGTGGGCAACATCATCGACCCGAAATGAAATACCATGCAACAATTAATCATACTCGACCATGAAAAGGGTCAAGACAACAAATACGAATGCGGATACCCACAACTTTGGGTAAATTACAAAATGGCCCAAAACGCCCGACAATCACGATACTTGATCGAATAACCAAACCGAAGTTCACAACACGTCTAAAAAAGTTAAACGGACTTACGAGAAACTCGAAACAATAGTTTCGAACGAGATTCACAAGAATCAAACTCGGGTGCGGAAAAGTCGCTAAGAAACACAGAACTCAACAAAACAACACCGAAATGAACTCGGATGACAAAAAGTGCAGAATTAATCATTCTCAGAATGATGAAACGGTCACAAGAAAGCCATTAAAACAGACTCCTGCCAAAAAAAAGAAAATTACCGAAATCCGAAATTGCGGATATTACACTTGAACTCCAAATCTTTTTAACCAAAAACAATTCAAGTCTTTCTTGTTGTTATTTTGGTATTGTTTTTGATAAAATTGCTCATTTTAGTACTTTTTTGTCATGGAAATTGGAGTAAAAAATTTAAGGGCGGAAATGGTGGAAACCAATATTTGCTAAGTGTTTTTTGGAGCCCTTGAAAAAAATTGAACCTCAAAATATTAGTTCCCGGTTTCAAGACACAAACTTCGCTATTGTAAATTTTTTTTGGTAAAAAATAAAATTTCACACTTTTACTTCAGTAATTATCAAATTAGCGAAGTCTTTGTAACTTAAAATTTCTAACTAGTTCCTGCTTTTTGTTTGGTATCATTTACTGAAGTCTATGTGGGTTTTTTACTTCAGTAAATTGAAAAGCGAAGTTGTTGTTTGTTTTTACTTTGCTAATATACATTACTGAAGTGAGACGTATCGAAGTCTTTGATGTTTATTCTACTGGTGCCTTTAATTCAAACATTCTGCAGCCGCCAATTAGAGCGGTCTCAATCTCACAAACTGGCCAACAACTTCATTTATAATGGATCTATTTCCAAGGTTATAAATAGCCCCAAGCAAGAGGACATAAGATACGAACTACAACAGAAGTGATTATCCCATGCAATACATCTAACAATTAGCTCTGACAATCAGAATATCAAGATAAGAAAGAGCAATATATTTCCTGAGCATACATCATCATAAAAGCGAAGAAATATACAGTCCTCAACGCAAACAACACATCGTATAGCGAACGATCATTAAAGCATACAGCTGCTGTTTGAACTTGTTCTACCCTATCTTACGCTGAGATCAACCTTAGCCCTATGTGGACTAAGTCCTAGCTAGTTCCGACCTTTGTGGGAAGAATAGCATTGAAGATGAAGCTTCGATCTGTGTGATAAGAAGCAAGTCGAAAGAGCCAAAGCCAATCTATGCGAACGGACCAAGCTATTGTTACTGTATTGATCTGTGTGAACGTTACAAGGACAAGTTTAGTTAACGTCACATAGTTGTGTACGTAGTGATTTCAATAAACATTTTACTCCTATGTGGAGGACCAATAGACGTAGAGGGGTTTACCTATAACCACTTATATATTGTGTATTTTACATTCTTTCCTTACTGTTTTCTTATCAATTTATGATTTAAAGTATGCATATTGTGAAAACCCTGTACGCATCAACCAAACAGGAGACTGCCTGGTTGCTGTATTTTTAGCAACTCAATATTAGTCTTCCGCTACGCAAATAACTTCGAAAAACTTATATCTTATTGTATGCTCCCTTTCTAAGCTATTTACTGTATACTATGTGGCCAAAACTATAATCACAGCATAGGCAATGTCCGGTCTAGTGCAAATCATAGCATACATGAGCCTGCCCACTGCTAAAGCATGGGGTATCTTGCTCATTTTCTTTATGTCTTCCTCACTTTTAGAGCACATCTCTAAGGATAGTTTTTCACCATGTTGCATAGGTAGGAACCCTCTCTTAGAATTTTCCATCCTAAATCGCTTCAGGATCTTTTCTATATAGAGGGCTTGGGAAAGACCTATCATTCTCTTCGCTCTATCCCGATAGAGACGAATACCTAGAATATAGGTGGCTTCTCCCAAGTCCTTCATTGAGAACTTATTATAAAGCCAAGATTTCACAAAACTGAGCATTCCTATGTCGTTTCCTATAGGTAGAATGTCATCCACATATAGTACTAAGAACACAATTTTGCTCCCACTAACCTTTTTGTATATACATGGCTCTTTCTCTTTTTGACAAAATCAAACTCTTTGACTGTATCATCAAAATGAAGATACCAACTTCGTGAAGCCTGCTTGAGTCCATAAATGGCAGGCTGAAGCTTGCATATTTGAAGTATTGGCCTCATATATGAATCCCTTAGGTTGTTACAAATAGATTTCTTCCACGAGATATCCATTTAAGAATGCTGTTTTCACATCTATTTGCCATATTTCAATAAAAATGAGATGATATGGAAACCATCATGCGAATAGACTTTATCATGGCCACAGGCAAAAAAGTCTCAAAATAATCGTTTCCCTCTCTTTGGGAATAACCCTTCGCCACAAGCCTGGCCTTTTCGGTATCAACCTTGCCATCTCCATTAGTCTTTCTCTTATAGATCCATTTATTTCGAGTAGGCACTATGCCTTTAGGACGATCCACTAGAGTCCAGACCTGATTTGTATGCATAGAGTCTACCTCAGCTTCCATAGCCTCTTGCCACTTCGTGGATTCCACATCTACCATTACCTGGTCATAAGTAGAAGGACCATTCTCTTGGCTACTTTCCGTCATCTCATGAGAACCCTATTCCTCTTGATGCAGATAGCCATACCTCTCAGGTAATTGAGAAGCTTTACTACCTGTGAGGTTGTGTTTGTATTTCAGAAGGTTTTGTTCTAATATCTTGTACATGTGTCTCGTTGGGTGTTTCTTTTATTTATTGTAAAGAAATATTTCTACATGTGCCTCCTTCCTAAATGAACTCATCTTCAAGAAAGTGTGCTTGTAAAGCAATGACGATCCTATGATCTTCAGGCATGTAGAATAAATATCCCATGGAATCCCCTGGATATCCTATGAGATAACCCTTTTGTAGACCTAGCTTCCAATTTCTCTGCTTTATTCTTCTTGACATAAGCAGGACATCCCCAAATCCTAATATGATTAAGACTTGGTTTCCTACCTTTACAAATCTCAGGTCGTGTCTTAAGAATGGAATTAGAAGGACATTTGTTTAAGATATCTGCAGTAGTAAGGAACGCATAACCCCACAGGTAAACAGTAGATCAGTATAGTTACGCATGGAGCGAAACATGTCCAACAAGGTTCGGTTAGTTCTTTTTGACAAACCATTTAATTGTGGAGTAGATGGAGAAGTGAAATGTGACACTATTACCAGTTCTTGTAAGAAATCATCAAACTCGGTACTCATATATTCGCCACCTCGGTCTAACCTAAGTGCTTTGATATGATGACCCGTTTGATTTTCAACTAGGCCATTTGGATTTATGTTTCATTAAGTACATGAATCCATACCTAGTATGGTCATCAGTGAATGTAATGAAATACTGAAATCCATCTCTTGCCACTTCAAAAGGGCCACACACGTCGGTATGGATTAATCCAAGTTTTTAGCAGCTTTTCAAAAGTCCTTGTTAAGGGTGACTTAGTCATTTTGCCTTGAAGTCAAGATTCAGAAGTTGGATATGGATCCGATCCTATGGACCCATAAGTCCATCTTTCTCCATTTTACGAACCCTAGTCTGACCAACATGACCATGTCTAAGATGCCACTTAAGTGCTTGGTTTGTTTCATCCCTACCACGTTTCCTAGTTATAGTGTTCACGGTGGTTTTCTTCTTTAGATTTAAATGGTATAAACCATTTAATAATGTAGCTGTACTAACCAATTTATTTCTAAAATAAATACGAAAGGCCCCATCTCCAATAAAAATGATATCCCTTACACTCCATGACCAGAATTGATACGATGTTTTTGTGCTCCTTGGCAAACCAGGTACATCATCTAAAGTGATAATAAAATAGGATTCTAAATCCAGGATAAGTGATCCGATGTCAGTAGCCTCGACACTTTGCCCGCTGCCGACTATTGTAACACCCCCATATCAAACCGGGAATATTACACGCCGCAGACCCTCTCTGTGAGGATCCACCAGGCTAGACATCAAAACAACACATTGCATTACATACCGACGAATCAAAATAACGAACTAATAGACCGATTTGGTCTTTTGTCACTGACTTACAAATTAAAAAACATAAACTCATCCATACCCATACCCACACAAGGGTAAAATAGCAACGAACAATAAGACAGCGGAAAAGACATTACAATGGACTTCGACTAACTTAACCCAAAACTGGCCTTCCTGTGATTAGTATCATTCGTCTTTCATCATCCCTCGTACCGATCCTGTGTCTTGCTCCCGAAAACCTGCATGTACCTGGACACAATACAGATATCCACCCCCCGATTACTCGGGGGTTAGCAAAACTCCACTGTTTCGCTAGTGCAAGTATAAAGTGCAAAAACGAGCCATACACAACACATTCCGAGAATACAACGAAAGACTTCTCGAGGTATATTTAGATAAAAATAGTTCAAGTCTTGAAAGTAGAAACGAAGTAAGTAAGCACTTTGAAAACACTACCAAATCTCGAGAGTTTTGAAAACATTTGAAATCGAAAAGTTCTTAATTCCTCTAAAGTCATTTAGGGTCACAACCCCAAAGTTCTTTTTCCAAAATGAAAATCCGTTAACAAAACGCGGGGCCCACGACCCAACCATTTCGGTCACAAAACACAGGGTCCACGACCCGATCATCCACTTCAATTCACTTAGAAGTGCACATTACACATAACACATTAATCTTATGCCATTCTAGCCAAGCACCAAGACTCAATATATAATGTCTCTCGACCCCGAGCGCAAAGCATTGTGATACTCCGGACAATATCACAATTAATCATCAAAACATCAACATCAATATCACAGAAACCACACTTGGTAACCCGTGGACGTACCCATTAGTATCGGCCCCCAGAGGCCCCGTCGGACCGTCCCGGGTGAAACCACTTCGCGGCCGTACCCATTAGTATCGGCCCCCAGAGGTCCCGTCGAACCGTCCCCAGGTGGAAGAACATCAACACACGCACCCAAGTCCACTTCCGTGGCCGTACCCATTAGTATCGGCTCCCAGAGGCCACATGCCATCCCCAGGTGGAAGAGTAACAACTCACAGATTACAAAACCACAACTCTCAAAGGTCAAACACACAAAATATATATAGTCGAGGTACCTTGCTAGAATGGCCACATTATCCAACACGTTCTCACGACCCAGAACTATAACAATTCACAAGGGAGTACAAGATCTCAACAAAGACCGAACGACACAACCAATATCACACGAACTCTCATATTCATCCATAACCACGTGACTCCAAGCACATAATTTCACAAGAGAATTACATCAGACATTTACCGACGCCATAATCATACATAATGACGTCACACGAAAGTAAGGTGATCCTATACTCGTCACTAACACACATATCCAACTAAGCATATTAATTCCCGACATACACGGTTCACCTTTACGAAAAGCATGATGGTAAATATACCGATTCTTTTGAAAAATGGTTATAAATATTTATTTAGCACATATCGACACTTAGCAACCATTATATCCACAAAACACGTAATGTATGGGCAAGATACTTGCCTCGAAACCACGATCGCACAAGACGACGGATGAAATACGGTCGAATAGCCCCGAACCCCCGAACAATATCAAGAACGCAATAGCACCACGAGTACTACGAGAATAACACCACACGAATCATCAATCACCAAACGGGATTCAACATCGGAAATCCTCGGGCACCTGTAATCCTCCGGAAGGAACAACAAAAGATGATTACGACAAGAATCAAGGCAAAAACGACGGAAATCCCAACAAACAATCGAAAGGAACTCATTGGGGCATTTAATCGAACACTAAATGTTCAATAATTCCCAAGAACACTCGAATCGTCAATCGAGCTAAACAAACTCGATATATGGATATAAAATCCGTAGAACACGATTAATAACATCATACTACACCAACCGATGTATCAAAATCGGACTAGAATCGAAATCAAGAACAAATTCTCCAAAAAATCAACTTGAAGGAAAATCAAGAAATATACCTTGATTCGACGAAACACACGGATTAGATGTTGATATAATCAACAAGAATCTTCCAAAACCCCTTGGAATTGATTAAAATCGGCCAAGAACTCGATTTCCCGAGCCTCCCGTCGCCAGCCGCCGAAAAAGGAAGAAAAACGCGTAAAAATGAAGTCTGGCCGAGCCCAGGCTATATATAGCCGGCAGGGTTACGGCCGTAACGGCAAAGGCCTTACGGCCGTAACTCGCCCCTTACGGCCATACTCGGCAGCCTTACGGCCAGAATCGCATTCGTCAAAAATCGCCAAGACTGCCAGGACACTTACGGCCGTAATCGGCACACATTACGGCCAGAATCGCCTTCGTCAGAAGCCGCCAGCGCCATACGGCCGTACCCGATCACGCCTTACGGCCAGAATCGCACACATTACGGCCGTAATCGCACCTTACGGCCGTAACTCGCCAAAGCAGCCTCGCCCGCCGTGACTCGGCCGTGGCGACTCCGACGGCCCGGACGACCCCGAAACCCGAACCTGAGTAAAAATCGGAGAAACGGTTACGAAGTACTCGCAAAGACGAATCCAAGCGCTAAGAGAACACACGATTCCGACCACCCGAAGTGTCGGAATTCGACAACAGAAGTAATTACCCCAAACTTTGGGAAATTACAAAAATGGCCCAAAATGACCGAAATACACGATACATGATCGAAACACCGAACCAACGCTCGCAACATGAATAATAACATTAAATGAACTTACGAGAAACTCGGAACAACAGTTTCGGACGAGATTCGCAAGAATCGAGCTCAAGTGCGGAAAAGTCGCTAAAAAGCTCGGAACTCAACAAAACGATACCGAAACGAACTCGGATGACAAAAAGTGCAGAATTAATCATTCTCGGAATGACGAAATGGTCATGAGCGAGTCGTCAAAATGGACTTCCGCCGAAAAAAGAAAATTACCGAAATTCGAAATTGCGGATATTACATTCTACCCTCCTTAAAAGAAGTTTCGTCCCGAAACTTAAAACAAGTAGGGAGAACCAATATCCCCGCCAGGAAAACTCAACGAGATAAACAAGAAATGCGTAACTTACGCCCATCGGTGAAACATTACAAGCAACGCAAAGGAATATACGGCGTGAAAACACGCTCCAGGACGACCAACACAATGCCACCGGTAGAGACATAATAAAATCAACAAGTGACAAGTGTCATCAAACAGATAATACAATCAAGTCGATTATCCGAACAATCACAAAACACAACCAACGAAAATCAATACGATTGACCAACCCAACGGTATATCAATCAAAACATGAGCCAAACGCTGAACAAATACGGAATTCCACCGTCCAAGGGTTGGAAGATCGAAAACGAGACTAATTTCCCGAACTTAAGGGAATTACGAAGGAGTCTGAATGTTCAACGATCACGAAACGAGATCAACAAAAAATCAAACAATCAAACGATCGAATCATAACGATCGAGACAACAAAAATCGAATAATCATGTTCGGATCACGAAGAACAATAAGGTTCAACCGACAACTCCGAGGTTCACATCTCGACTCGAGACAAAACATGATCCGGTGAAAACAACAAGATGCGCACTCACATAAGATCCACAGGAAAGGGAATAGCAATCGAAAAATCACAACGACAAACGAGTTATTCCGAAACAATACCACCCTCGTTCGATTAAAAAAAGTAAGGGACAAGGTAAGATCAGAAAATGTTAACGAACATAAACGAGTCGACAGAGTCGAAAATACAGAAGTTCCAAATCCGATCCACTTCGAATAAAAGAACTAGTAGAACCAAAAGATGTTACTTCCGAACAAGGTTCACAAGAATCGAACCGAACTCGGAAAAGTCACAGCGATACCAGATCGACCCAAAACAAGATTACAGCTCGTTTGAACGATGAAACTAAAATACGTAATGTCGAAAGTATCAACGAACACGAGCGAGTCGATAGACCTGAGAAAGAGCAAATGCAGAAGTCCAAAATCAATACGGGTATTACATTCGACCTCTTATAAAAGAAGGTCGTCCCCGCTACTCACAATAACGGAAACAAGGCAACAACACAGAAGCAGCTGACAAAAACATTTCCCAAGGGCCTCTTAGAGCCGATCCTGATATCTGTACTCAAGTTCACGCCCCGAAAGACTCGGAACCTAACTCACGAAACTGGATCTTGTGTCTTTCGGGTCCATACTTGAAATGCGTTACTGACGAGAAGGACAAATGGTACGTGCATGCCCCCGGCACACCACGGTTGAAACACCTCGGCTCGGTATACCGAATATACAAATGCTAGATACAATGGGGCATAACATCACAAAACAACATAGCGGAGATGCCAACTCAGCACAACAAGGAACCATAACACATATCATATACAACGATTACCATTGTAAAGTAATACATACACAAACACTACAGCGACGACGGTATCGTTCGGCGACCTTAATGGCCTGAACAATACCCAGCACACAATTACAAACCTCATGAAACAATCACTCATGTGCATAAACGCACAAAAATCCAAGCTTTAACAACTCACACTCGTGCGACAACACGCATATCACCACGAGGTGACAAATAGTAAATACCAGTTCACACCTCTCACAGAGGGCTAGTTCAACAAATGCGTGGCAACGCCTCAACGTTCATGCCACCAATTCGATCATACTCGGGAGCAAACACCATTACGACAACGCGAACATCATACATAAATTCCCAAACGCAAATGGGAATTGATAGGTTTTTTAAAAAAAATGAAAACCACCTTTTGCAAATAATTTAGGAGAAACACCGGTTGATCTTGAGTATCACCTTTCAAAAAAAAGTGAAAACGTGAAACATCATTATCGAGACTTTGGAAAACCATTTCGCATTTGATAAAAATGAGGACACTTTCTTTTAGTGAAAAGCTTTCAGAATTCGACCCTCGGGTCTAAGTAAAAGTGTTTGTAAAACATTGAAAATATCTCAAAACATTTTGGTCCTCGAGGTAGAAGAATTTTGAAACATATTGTGGCACCTTAGAAGTACCGCGAGAAAACAATTCATTTGAAATGTACGTCTCGAAATTTATTTCTAAGATACTCAAGTTTTCGAAAATAATTCAATGCCAAAAAGGACGATGCCAAAAAGGCTAGAATGCCCAAAAATTTCAGGTAATCACACGGAACATCATAGCGCTGTGGGTCCCGCGTCGGAACCAACCAAGCTAAAAACCATTTACAAAAATGCCAAAAAGGCCGATGACGGTAATATTTCAAAAACTCACAGAAGCCATTTACAAAATGCTAAATACCATCATAAGAATTTTGCCAAAACGATCAAGGCCATAATGCCAAAAACTCGGTTAAGGGAATCGGTTTTCGAAATAAAACTCCGTCGGTAAAATACCGAAAGTCATTACAAAAGAACTCACGCAGCGGGTAAAAGAAATCAAGTCAAACATGCACAATCCAGCCACACTACTCCTCATATGAACGAAATATGAGGGTCAAATAACCACATATCAAGAAATCAAAATCCATACGAGGATTCCATCACTTGACAAATAATCATAAAAATAGCTCGTGTCACACGAGGCACAACACAAATATGGGAGACTTACATCCACAGGTCGCACGAAGATGATGATCGCCCCACGATACTAATCACGACCAACCAACTCAGACGGCGCGTCGCGACACGACTCAGTCAGACAAAATCCGACGAGATTAAACTCAACAGACACCACTGACCCGACAGCCTAGGTTTCCACAACCTAAGCTCTGATACCATAAATGTAACACCCCCAGATCAAACCGGGAATATTACACGCCGCATACCCTCTCCGTGAGGATCCACCAGGCTAGACATCAAAACAACACATTGCATTACATACCGACGAATCAAAATAACGAACTAATAGACCGATTTGGTCTTTCGTCACTGACTTACAAATTAAAAAACATAAACTCATCCATACCCATACCCACACAAGGGTAAAATACTTGCAACAAACAATAAGACAGCGGAAAAGACATTACAATGGACTTCGACTAACTTAACCCAAAACTGTCCTTCGTGTGATTAGTATCATTCGTCTTTCATCATCCCTCGTATCGATCCTGTGTCTTGCTCCCGAAAACCTGCATATACCTGGACACAATACAGATATCCACCCCCCGATTACTCGGGGGTTAGCAAAACTCCACTGTTTCGCTAGTGCAAGTATAAGTGCAAAAACGAGCCATACACAACACATTCCGAGAATACAACGAAAGACTTCCCGAGGTATATTTAGATAAAAATAGTTCAAGTCTTGAAAGTAGAAACGAAGTAAGTAAGCACTTTGAAAACACTACCAAATCTCGAGAGTTTTGAAAACATTTGAAATCGAAAAGTTCTTAATTCCTCGAAAGTCATTTAGGGTCACAGCCCCAAAGTTCTTTTTCCAAAATGCAAATCCGTTAACAAAACGCGGGGCCCACGACCCAACCATTTCGGTCACAAAACACAGGGTCCACGACCCAATCATCCACTTCAATTCACTTACAAGTGCACATTACATATAACACATTAATCTTATGCCATTCTAGCCAAGCACCAAGACTCAATATATAATGTCTCTCGACCCCGAGCGCAAAACATTGTGATACTCCGGACAATATCACAATTAATCATCAAAACATCAACATCAATATCACAAAAACCACACTTGGTAACCCGTGTCCGTACCCATTAGTATCGGCCCCCAGAGGCCCCGTCGGACCGTCCCCAGGTGGGAAACCACTTCCGCGGCCGTACCCATTAGCATCGGCCCCCAAAGGTCCCGTCGAACCGTCCCCAGGTGGAAGAACATCAACACACGCACCCAAGTCCACTTACGTGGCCGTACCCATTAGTATCGGCCCCCAGAGGCCACATGCCATCCCCAGGTGGAAGAGTAACAACTCACAGATTACAAAACCACAACTCTCAAAGGTCAAACACACAAAATATATATAGTCGAGGTACCTTGCTAGAATGGCCACATTATCCAACACGTTCTCACGACCCAGAACTATAACAATTCACAAGGGAGTACAAGATCTCAACAGCACCGAACGACACAACCAATATCACACGAACTCTCATATTCATCCATAACCACGTGACTCCAAGCACATAATTTCACAAGAGAATTACACTGTACATTTACCGACGCCATAATCATACATAATGACATCACACGAAAGTAATGTGATCCTATACTCGTCACTAACACACATATCCAACTAAGCATATTAATTCTCGACATACACAGTTCACCTTTACGAAAAGCATGATGGTAAATATACCGATTCTTTTGAAAAATGGTTATAAATATTTATTTAGCACATATCGACACTTAGCAACCATTATATCCACAAAACACGTAATGTATGGGCAAGATACTTGCCTCGAAACCACGATCGCAACAAGACGACGGATGAAATACGGTCGAATAGCCCCGAACCCCCGAACAATATCAAGAACGCAATAGCACCACGAGTACTACGAGAATAACACCACACGAATCATCAATCACCAAACGGGATTCAACATCGGAAATCCTCGAGCACCTATAATCCTCCGGAAGGAACAACAAAAGATGATTACGACAAGAATCAAGGCAAAAACGACGGAAATCCCAACAAACAATCGAAAGGAACTCATTGGGGCATTTAATCGAACACTAAATGTTCAATAATTCCCAAGAACACTCGAATCGTCAATCGAGCTAAACAAACTCGATATATGGATATACAATCCGTAGAACACGATTAATAACATCATACTACACCAACCGATGTATCAAAATCGGACTAGAATCGAAATCAAGAACAATTCTCCAAAAAATCAACTTGAAGGAAAATCAAGAAATATACCTTGATTCGACGAAACACACGGATTAGATGTTGATATAATCAACAAGAATCTTCCAAAACCCCTTGTAATTGATTAGAATCGGCCAAGAACTCGATTTTCCGAGCCTCCCGTCGCCAGCCGCCGAAAAAGGAAGAAAAACGCGTAAAAATGAAGTCTGGCCGAGCCCAGGCTATATATAGCCGGCAGGGTTACGGCCGTAACCGACAGTGCCTTACGGCCGTAACTCGGCCCCTTACGGCCATACTCGGCAGGCCTTACGGCCGTAACCGGCATTCGTCAAAAATCGCCAAGACTGCCGGACACTTACTACCGTAATCGCACACACATTACGGCCAGAATCGCCTTCGTCAGAAGCCGCAGACGCCATACGGCCGTACTCGATCACGCCTTACGGCCGTAATCGCACACATTATGGCCGTAATCGCACCTTACGACCGTAACTCGGCCAAAGCCACCTCGCCTGGCCGTGACTTCGGGTGGCGACTGACGGCTTGACGACCCCGAAACCCGAACCTGAGTAAAAATCGGAGATACGGTTACGAAGTACTCGCAAAGACGAATCCAAGCGCTAATAGAACACACGATTCCGACCACCCGAAGTGTCGGAATTCGACAACGGAAGTAATTACCCCAAACTTTGGGAAATTACAAAAATGGCCCAAAATGTCCGAAATACACGATACATGATCGAAACACCGAACCAACGCTTGCAACATGAATAATAACATTAAATGAACTTACTAGAAACTCGAAACAATAGTTTCGGACGAGATTCGCAAGAATCGAGCTCAAGTGCGGAAAAGTCGCTAAAAAGCTCGGAACTCAACAAAACGATACCGAAATGAACTCGGATGACAAAAAGTACAGAATTAATCATTCTCGGAATGACGAAATGGTCATGAGCGACTCGTCAAAACGGACTTCTGCCGAAAAAAGAAAATTACCGAAATTCGAAATTGCGGATATTACAACTATCACCATCACTTCTCCAGCTCCAGGCTTTCTACTTCGTTACAGATCCTGATTCAATGTACATATATGAGAACTTGCACCAGAATCAAGTATCCAAGAAGTAGAATAAACAGTTAGAGAATAATTTGTTTCCAAAACTAGTAGTTCCATACCTGAAGGCGCATTGCGGTCAAGTTTAGTCAGTGCCTCCTCCAGTGGCCTAGCTCACCGCAGTTGAGGCAAGCATCTGTCTTTTTGTCCACCTTACTCTTTGGAAATATTGGGGCCTTTCCCTCGTCTTTCTGTACCTCTCACTTAGGCTTGAACTGCTTCGTGCCTTTCTTTTTATTGTTCTTAAACCTCCAAGGCCCAGAAGAAATTACAAGTACAACCTCCTTCGACCTAGTCTTCATAGAGACTATATCGTGCTCAGTTTATTCATTAACCTAGCTAAGTTTAAAGCAATCTCAGTGCAGTTGAAGTTCATTACAAACTAAGAGAAGGAGTCAGGTAGTGATTGCATGATAAGGTCGGTCTGTAGAGGAGCATGCATCATAAAGTCAAGAGCCTCTAATCTCTCGATCATAGATATCATTTTGAGGACATGATCCCCAACTTTCTCACCTTCCTTCATCCGAGCACCAAAAAACTACTTCGATATCTCATACCGAGCTGTTTGATTGTGCTCTCCATGGAGTTCAGCAAGATGTGCCAGAATCGCCCTTGCAGAGGGAATGTTTTCATGGGCTCTTCGAAGCTCATTGTTCATTGAGGCCATCATGAAACCTCGAACCCTGACATCATCTTTGATCCATTTCTCATGGGCTTCAGCATCTTCCTGACTAGTCCTGGTCCATGCAGGAGCCAGTGGAAGCTCCGCCTCCAAGACGTATCTTAATGTCTCCATACTGAGGACATCCTCAGATTGCGGAGCCAGTCCACAAAATTGGGTTCAGTAAGAGTGTTCTTTTAAGTAGAATTGTGAGTGGGTTCATTGCCATTTTTGAGAGATTTTTTTATTTGTTAACTGCAGTAAATAACTTGAGATTCGTCAGTGATTGTTTAATTATGATCCGAATAAAGAATTTAAGGACTTTCTTTATTCAAAACTCGGCTCCCAGTACTTTTATCGGCATTACACACTCCCCTGTAGAATCCGGAAGTCATGAGTTGACTTCATAGTGGTGATCGATTTTTTTAGAAAGTTTAATAGAGGACAACCAACATGTAGTTCATGGACCATTCCTAAGTACCGAATCATCATCGACTCGATAAAAAGAAAATTACAAATAATCAAATTACAAGTCTCGAATGTTCAACTTCATGGCGGTTTGTCATCGGCTCTTCGTCATAGCTAATTTATTACTTTCATAAAAATTGCATCCTATACAAATTTACTAAAAAAATAAATTCGTTCAAAACAGCATTACAACCTCATCGAATAAAGATTTAATAAATTAAGTCCATGATACATCACCATTCAATAATAATGCAACGATTATGTTAAGAATAATGGCAAATACAATTAATCTAAATATTGATCCAATCAATATAATATTAATCCATCCATTAGAATTAATCTAATTAATTCACACAACCGGTAATTCTAACTTGTTTCAGGCAAAAATAGATATTTCATAAGATTAATTCCCTTAACAAATAAAATAACACCTTTATAATTTAGTTAAATTAAATCCAATTTAATTTGTTAGAAATTAATTTACCGAATGGAATATAAAAAAGGAAGTTGGAAACACAAGGACTGGGCCAAGCCCGCGGCCCGGCAGGGCTACCCAGCCGTGGCCGAGTAGCATTGCCCAATGCTCGGCCGCTGCCTGCAGAAATAAAAATTGTTATGAATATTCTCTGAAACCACTGTTGAAATTTGGTGATTAAAATCGAGTTACGCAGTGAAAAAATAAACTGGCCTAATCGAATAAAAATAAAACCCCTAGGAGGATCGATCAAGCATCGTATAATAAATATATAAAAATTGACGAAGATAAGAATTAAAGAATTCATACCCTCGTAGTCCTTTGATAATTTCTTCATGATTCCGAGCACAAACACGAATGTAATCGAATGAGCTTTTGGAAATTCCCGAGCATCGAAACTACCGTGTCTCTACGTATAACACGTCTGAAGATGATCGAAAAATATTTTTATCAACTTATGCTCTAAGTATCCGGCTAGCAGTTAATAGAATTAGCTTAGTTTTAATTTTATAAACACTCTAAGTAATTAATAAAATTATTTTCTTTCCAAATTACACTTAGAATATATGTGTAAAAACTAAGAAAATTTTCTCTCAAATCTGTCTCAAACTCAGTGCTCATTCACATATTTGGAAGCATAATGATAGTTTTATACACCAAAACACACCTCACCTCACTCCAAGATATGTTATATTTTATACACCATGTGTATAAAATATTTAATACCTTTAGTCAGGTCTTAACAAAGACAAAGGAAGAAACTTCACACCATGTGATGATAAGAGGTGATGTGAACCAGTCCGACATCATATCACGTAACGAACTATATGTCCTTGAAGGACCAATAACGAGGTCAAAGGCGAAGAGACTTAAAGCCGCGTTGAACTTATTGATTGTCGAGAAAACTAAATTCATAATGAGCATAGCCGAAGGCAAAAACTTGAAGCTATATTGCGTAATCAATTTTACCGAATAATAATTTAAACTTTGTCATGTATAATAAATGGAGTCATCGAGTATTGGTGTGTGTGTCAATGTCGATAATTCGAAGTGTTGTTATGTTGTATTTAATTTTTATATCGAGTCATGTAATATAAGTATTTTGAGTTGTAATAATACCTCATATAATTTCTAAAAAGTATCGAGTCGGAATAGGACTAAGATGATCAAAGAAGACCGAAATTTCCGAGTTGTTAGACAAATTTGCGCCTCTTTCGTATTTTGGTCATAACTCACTCGTACGGAGTCGATTGAGGCGATTCAAGTGGACACGTGAAGCTAAGACAAAGTCCTACAAGTTGGTTTCAAGATTCAGCAGATATTCAGGAAGACACGATCATAGAAGCTCCATGAAATCCGCGGCCAGAATTTCTCGCTTTTGAAATTATTTTGATTCCTTTTGTTTTTCTTCATTTTTGACTTAACATTTGTGGTACCTTGTCTCATGTATTGTGTCTCCATGTGAGAGAGTGTTAGGTGCAGAATTTTGGCTATAAATAGCCTTGCATTCCTTTGTAATAGGGGACTTAAATTAATGATAAGAAAAATTACCATTTGTGTATATTTTGTGTGTTTTGTTTGTTGAGGATTCCAAACATACATACCTTTGTATTTCAATTAACTTATCAAAGTGATCCCGACTTCGTGACATTGTTGAATACACGTATGTGAGTATTTTGATTTATTTACCAAAAATCTATTACCGAGTTTTGTGGCGTTGTTGAAACCTCACACCTTTCGGTTTGCTTCGAACAAGTTTCATAGAGGGTCAACGTTTGCCAACACATCCTTATTGAAAAGATCCCGAACCTAATATCGAATTGCGACATGGATTACTACGGCATGTAATGTAAGGGTCGTATCATTTGGTATCGGAGCGCTTAGGGTGCTCCATATAAGATTTTATCGTCTATTTCTATTTTTCATCTTATTTCGTTCATTTTTTCTCTACCATCTTCTTGTCTTCTCCAAAAAAAGAAGTATACAAAAAAAATATATAAAAAAAAGTATAATATATATATATATAGCTATATATATAAATATACCTATTTATCACAAAGGTCGGTTCTACCACCGCAGTGAATATATATATATATACCACTACTGTGAAATATAAAAATAAATATAAAGATGGAGTGCGGATTACCGCCCCTGTAAAATTAAAACTTGTCATGATACTCGTTTATATAATCACCTTGTGAGTTGTGGGACATTTATATACAGTTGAGTCATAAAGACAAGAAACGTAAAAAAAATCTAAAAGAGTGATACACGAGCGTTGAGTGATCGAGCGATATACGTGAGGATATTGTGAGGATTAATTTATGCGTGTGTGTCAAAAAAGAAAAAGAAAGGGCAAAAAAAAAGAGAGAGCAAAAAAAGAAAAAAAAAAGGCAAAAAAAAAAAAACAAAGGCCCAAAAGAAAGAGAACAAAAAGAAAAAAAAGGAAAATATCATATTCGGAAATTAATAAACATATGGATATGTTACAAGGCATCCGAGAAATGCTAGCAAATTTGAAAGTTCGACTAAACAAGACCGAAGAAACTGTTGCCACAATCGTAAAAGGCAAGAAAGTCGGCGGGAAACGAATAATACAACGAAGTCCGGTTCAGTTTGAAGGATATGGCGATGAGTCCTGTAACCAATCCGAGGAGGAAACTCCGAGGTGGAGGTTTGGGGGCTATCGAGGTAGAGGAGGCGGACGAAAGGACGAAAGTAGGGAGGATAGTGTAATAACCGCAATTTCGATTTCCCGTAATTTTCTTTTTTTAGCGGAAGTCTATCTTAGTGACTCTATTATGACCGTTTAGTCATTCCGAGAATAATTAATTCTACACTTTTTGTCATCCGAGTTCATTTCGGTGTCGTTTTGTTGAGTTCCGTGTCCTTAAACGACTTTTCCACATGTGAGTTCGAATTTGTAAAATCACCATTAATTCTTGGAAACTCCAAAAATTCTGAATATTATAGAGCATCAAGTTACCTTTCCAATGGTTCAAACGGTGAGTCAATCGGATCCGGGCGAAGGAGTTATGGTCGAAATAGCTCAGACTGCATCGTGTGCCTTTTGATGCTGGAGGGGGCTGTACCGCGGGCCGCATCCCCTGCTGGCCGGGCTGCGGCACTAAGATGATATGCTGGGCATTTTTGTGGTCGTGGACCGCGGCACACTCAGCCCGTGCCGCGGCACACGGTGCAAAATAACCTATTTATGCAGATTTTGTGAGGATCTAGCCCATTTCATCATTTTTCCTTCTTCCTCTCCTCCTTGGTCGATTTGTGGACGATTTCTGGGCGGTTTATCTCAGGAAATTAATCTTATTCAAGTTCTTGGTGTGGATTAACAACATCTAATCCTTGTTTTTCGTCGGATCGAGGTAATTTCTTGAAATCTCTTAGAATTGACTTTTGAGATTTCCTTCTTGATTTTCATGGTTCGTCCGATATTCATAAATCAGTTGATGTTATTGAACATTATTAATTGTGTTCTATGGGTTTTATATCCATATTTCGATTTTGTTCAACTCGATTGGTGATTCGAGTGTTCTTGGGAGTTATTGAACGTTGAGTGTTCGATTAAATGTCCCAATGAGTTTCCTTTCATTAGTTTGGTGGGATTTCCATTGTTTTGACCTTGATTCTCGTTGTAATCGTATCCACGTTGTTTTTTCCAGAGGATTGTAGGTGTTCGGGTTTCTTCCGGGTTGTGCCGTGTTCGTAGGAATATTCGGGCGCCGACAATCTAGGCAAGTATCTTACTTATACGACTTGTGTCTTGTAAATAGAAATCACGCGTTAGATCTATGATGATTGGTTTGCCTCCTTGATTTTTAATTAGTGTGAACTGATAATGAGATGGATATTATAAATTTTGGAGGAATTATTGATATTCTTAATGGTTCAACGTGATGATATTCCGTTAAGTGATGATAAATGTATTGCGTTGATTATATTATACTTGAATGCTCATTGTGAAACGTTCGTACTCGATATGCTTATTGTGATGGCTTGATTATACCATTGGAGGTGTACCGTATGGTGTGCTAATTGTGTAATGTCGATGACGTTGTTGATTGTCGAAATTGCCTTGAATACATTAGTCCCATAAGACGTGGTAATCGCTGTGATTGATTGACCATGGATGTTGTTTATGAATTATGAATATGAATATTTGTATGACTGCTAAGTTCACTCGTGATGGTTCGACGGGACCTACGAGGACTCGTGGCAGTAGACTACGGGGTTCATAAGTTAGTGAGGTACTTAAGTCCAATCGTGCTGGTCTGACGAGGCCTACGATAACACATGGCAGTGGACCATGAGTTTAGGGCACAGTACGTCCAACCAGGTGAGCTCGATGGGTCTTACGGTGACACATGGTAGTGGACTACGTTGTTGGGACTGTGTGTGTGATTGTTGTAATTGATATAGTCTGTGTGGGTTGTTGAACCTACGGAGACACGTGACAGTGGATCACGGTGTCGGAATTGGTTATATTTGGTTATTTGTGTGTGGAATAGTCCGTGCGGGTTGTTGAACCTACGGAGGCACGTGACAGTGGATCACGGTGTCATGAATATGTTTTGACAATCAAAGTTTTATGGAGAACTATTGAGTTATGAAACAAGATTTGGGTTAAGACCCTAAAGTTTTTCGAAAGGTTTTGTGAATTAGGACTTGAGGTCTTAAAGGTTTTGAAATTCTAAAAATTCCCGAGATGATGATAAGTTTAGTTTCAAATGCTTCATAGCTCATTTTCCTTTGTTAAAACCTCCCGGGAATATTTTGGTACTTGGTTATTATATTTGATTCATGATTAATGTTTACTCCTTACATTTCGTATGATTTGATACTTGTACTAGTAAAACAGTGGAGTTTTACTAACTCCTGAGTAATCGGGGGGTGGATGTCTGTTTTGCGTCCAGGTACATGCAGGTTCAGGGGAGCAGTCACAGGATTGGCACAGGAGGATGACGAGCTGCGATACCAATCATGAGTTGAGAGATGTTTTTATCTTCGTTGTGTTGTCAGAGTTGATTTCAGTCTTCCGCTGTATTGTGTTTCGACCCCTGTGTGGATAATGTCGTATAAGTCAGTTTTGTTGATTGAGTTGTGTGACCTCATCGGTCAGTGTATTCATGTGTAAGTGAGCTAAACGGTCTGTATTATTTTATTGTTTGACCTGGTCGGGTAAACATTTGGTCGTTTTGTTAGGTTTAGCCTGGTAGATCCTCGTGAAAAGGGGTCTACGGCGTGTAATATTCCCATATGGTTTTGGGGGTGTTACAGAGAGGTATGGGCGAGGGGACGATCGCGAGAGCGAGGGATGGGAAATATAAAAATGAAAATCCCATCGTTCGAAGGATGGAGCAACCCGGACACTTATCTCGATTGGGAACGAAAAATTGAAATTGTGTTTGATTTCCAAACATACTCGGAAGAAAAGAAAATGAGGTTAGCAATAACTGATCTTTCAGAATATGCCAGTATTTGGTGGGATCAACATGTCACGGAGAAACGTAGGAGTGGGGATAACTCGGTGAGGGGATGGGGAGAACTAAAAATTGTAATGAGAAAACGATTTATGCCCAACTACTACAACAAGGAATTGTTTTCTCGTTTGCAATCTTTTAAATTAGGCACGAGAAGTGTGGAAGATTACCGGAGGGAAATGGAGATGCTCATAATTCGAGCAAACGTGACGGAATCGAGAGAAGCTACCATGGCAAGATTTTTGCATGGTATGAGATACGATCTTGCAAAGGAAGTTGACAGACAACACTATGTCGAGTTCGAAGACATGGTGTACGGGACCGTAAAAATTGAGAAAAACTCATGGAGGGGAAATCTTGGCACAACTTCTACAGGGCCCATTACACCTTGGAAGGCCCGAAACAAAAAAAATATAATATTTATTGGGATGAAGGAGTTGAAAACTTAAGTTAAAAAAATTCTCCTATGTTTTTAATACTAAATCGGAAATGTTGTCCTAGAACTAGTTCTGCGGACCGGGAATTTATGAGTCCTATTCAATCTTTATTGTACGAATTTTCGGATATGTTTCCTGACGAGCTACCTGCTGGGCTACCACCACTGCGTGGGATTGAACACCAAATTGATTTCGTACACGGTGCGGTTATTCTGAATCGACCGGCTTATCGAAATAATCCGAATTAGACGAAAGAGATACAATGACAGGTAGAGGAACTCTTGGAAATAGGTTATATCAAGGAGAGTCTGAGCCCGTGTGCGGTCCCGGTAATTATAGCAGCAAAGAAATATGGTACGTGGAGAATGTGCACCGACTGCCAAGCAGTCAACAACATAACGGTAAAGTATAGACACCCTATCCCCAGGTTGGACGACATGCTAGATGAATTGCATGGGGCAATTTTATTTAGCAAAATTGATCTTATGAAAGGATACCACCAAATTCGTATGAAAGAAGGTGATGAATGGAAAACTGCTTTTAAAACCAAATATGGATTTATATGAATGGTTGGTTATGCCTTTCGGCCTAATGAACGCACCGAGCACTTTAATGAGCTTAATGAATTATATCTTACGTGCGTTTATTGGGAGGTTTGTGATTGTCTATTGTGATGACATTTTAATTTATAGTAGCAAACATGTTGAACATTTGAGACTAGTTTTGCAAACTTTCCGTGAAGCACAACTTTATGCTAGTCTCAAGAAATGCTCTTTTTGCTTAAAAGAAGTCATTTTTCTTGGTGTTGTTGTCGTAGTTGATAGGGTTAAAGTCGATAATGATAAAGTCAAAGCTATACGCGAATGGATTACTCCTGGAAATGCAACCGATGTCCGTAGTTTTCATGGACTTGCCAGATTTTATCTGACATTTTGTACAAGATTTCAGCACAATTCCGGCTCCCCTAAATGAGCTTATTAAGAAAAACGTTAAATTTATTTGGGGAGAAAAACAAGAAAATTCTTTCCAAATGCTACAAGAACGATTGTACACCACACCCATTTTAGCATTACCTGATTTTTCTAACACATTTAAAATTGAGTGTGATGCATCAGGAATAGGAATATGAGCTATGTTAATGCAGGGAAAAAGGCCGATTGGCTATTTTAGCCAAAAACTTGGAGGAGCTTTGTTGAATTATGCCACATACGACAAGGAGGTATACGCTTTGGTGAGAGCACTTCAGACCTGGCAACATTACCTGTGGCCCCGAAAATTTGTGATCCACTGATCATGAGTCCCGACAACATCTAAATGGGCAAGGTAAGTTAAGAAAATGACATGTCAAATGGTTGGAAGAAATTGAATCATTTCCTTACGTCATCAAATATAAAAAGGTAATGAAATTTCGTCGCCGATGCTCTATCCCGACGGTATGTTTTGATTAACACACTTTCTTGTAAACTTTTGGGATTTGAGCTAATAAAAGGGTTGTATGAAAATGACAAAGATTTTAGTGGAATCTACGTTTAAGTAAACAAAACGGGATCGATAAGTTTTACCAAGACGACGGGTATTTATTTAGAGATAATAATATTTGTATACCTTTGTTGTGCGGCGATTTATACGCCACGACGGCGATCGGTATAAGGGCCGAGCGACCGAGTTCACGACCAAATGAGCTATGACAAACTTGCCAAATCGAAGGTAACAGTCCACCTTCGAGTATCTAGAGATCGACTCCCAGCAATATCATCTCCGGATAATATTTTGGGTAACAACAATTGGCGCTAGAGGAAGGGGGCGTCTTAACCTTCATTTTCATTCCTACCATCCCGAAGAACACTCACTGTTCTCTAGGGCATATACTTGAAGAAACACTCACTGTTCTTCAAAGAAAAAGCCTTCAGAATAATGACATCTACCACCCCATCAAAGAGAGCCACTCTCCGAATCGTCGGATATCATATTCCGGCTCAATCCGAGCCCCAGCCTATGGCAGAGGGTAGTCGCGGCAATGCGAGACTCTTGATCCCGCACCTGAGGGACGGCCCCAGCCTTTCCCTTGACCAGTTCCAAACCGCGGAACAGATCGAGGAGGCCATGGCCATCCTAAGGGAGCGATGGAGAGCATGCGCAGCGCCGGACATAACCCCCTCGACCATCCGCCGCGCGGGCAAACGGAAGTTCAAGGGGCTACTGGCCGAGCAATCGTCAGAAAGCCCCAATTCGCGAGAAAAGGCTCTCACGAGGCGGGAAGGTTACGTCTTCAGCCACTTGGGAAGCGATCCAACATGGCGACCGGGGCATTCTGGACCCAACCACGAGACAATGGAATCCGAGTCCATCACCATGAGTTCGGCATACCCAACTCCTAGCCAAATACAGGACAGCTGTTTGGCTCTCTTTCGCCGAAGAGTCGAGCCATGCGGCAAGGACATCATCAACAGCGGAGCCAGGGGGTCAGTACTTGATCGCCTCGGCTCCCGCTCCGAGCGTCTATCCGCGAGCAGCCAGGCCACGGCGATGGCCGCTATGCAGCGTCAGCTCAACGAGATGAAAGCGCTCTTGGATACTGTGCAAGCGCCAGTAGAAAGATCATCGGACCGACTGAGCCACTCGCGGTCCACATCGAGCTTGCCCCCATGCAACCAAGGATCGCTCCTCCCAAAACACCTTTGTACAAAGGGAGATCGGACCCCGAGACCCACCTAAGAAAGTTCCGGATCTACATGACCGGGTGTGAGGTATCAGACGCGACCAAGTGCCGAATATTTCCATTAACATTGGGCGAGTTGGCCCATAGGTGGTACATCTCACTACCACCGCAATCAATCATTTCCTTTGAGAAACTAGCAAGTGACTTCACGTCATACTTCTCCGCCAAGGTCGCCAGACCAGAAGGCCCCCACCGCATGATGACAATCAGGTAGGGGGAAGACGAATCCGACGCAGATTACATCGACCGGGTGGATGAAATAGTCCTAACCGACGAGCCCATCAGCGACGATATCGCTCTCTGCTCGGTCCTGGGGGGATTCAATGGTCATTGGCCCATGTTTAGGAACCTCAACAAGGACATCCCCCTGACCTACGCGATCTTCCGGGCTAAGGCTGCCAATTTTCTGGCTAGGCACAAGCTGCTCACCCTCCGCCTAGGTGAGGGGACGCCATCTCCCGTCCAAAAGATAGCAATCGACAAAACCAAAACGACGGTCGCCAAGCCACCCGGTGATCTCAAGGCCTTCGAGGATGTGGAATCCCATCTCCTCCACAAGTTTAACCGAACTCCGTCCCACATTTTTTACGCCATCAAGGGGCACGAACCGCTAAACAAGCCAAAGGCAATAAGGGACCACTGTCATCTGGATCACAATCAATATTGTGCTTACGACAAGAGTCCCGGTCATAACACCAACCAATGCCACGAGCTCCTCAGACAACTCTGGAAATTGTTCGAGGAGGGCTAGTTGGACAGTTTATTGGCTTAGCCAGAGCCCCATCGATCTCCCGATGCGGTCGCCAGAGTCGAACGCGAACAGGCCGAAAAGCTCATATGATCCGACCCCTTGATCAACCTCGGCAACCGGATCTATATGCTTCAATAAAGAGGAGGGAACTTCGGAAGTCTCTCCCTGATTCCCGCATCATCAAATCAAAGGCTACTGCCTGAGCAAACGTTTCGAAAAAGAGGATGACTCGCTCGCCCTCTAAAGTTCGTCATGTAACATGATGGACCTAGGCATCGATCGCCTCCCCCAGCCCAACGTATACTGTTGAGGATCGCCAACTAACGTGACAGTGCGAGGTAGAAAAGTTCCGCCATGGTCGCGAAGGTCGATGAAACCGATGATCCATCCGTGCAAGGTTCCCTTGGGCAGCGATCGCTCGCCCTTCGTTTAAATATGAGGCGGGCAAAGCTGAAGGACCCTCCAAAAACAAATCAGAGGATGACTGGCTCGCCCTCTAAAGTTCGTCATCAATATGAAGAACCTAGCCAAGCGATCGCCTCCCCTAACACGACGTATACCATCGAGGATTGTCATCTAACATGATGGTCCGAGGTAGAAGAGTGTCGACATGGATGTGGAGGATGATGGAACCGTTCTCTGTGCCCGTGCAAGGTCCCTTTGGGCCACGATCGGTCGCCCTTTGTTTAAATACGAGGCGGGCGTAGCCAAAGGGCCCTCCAAAACAGATCTGTGGACACGTTCGCCCGCCCTCAAAGATCCATCACCTAACATGGTAGATCCGGACAATGCGATGCGTCCCTCCCCCCATCACAACGTATACCGTCGAGGATCGCCATCTAACATGGCGGTCCGAGGTAGAAAAGTGCAAATAGGCCGCGGTCGTGGAGTCGATTAATCCGACGATGCCCCGCGCAAGGACTCCTACAGACCAAGACCGCATGCCCTTCGTTTAAATACGAGACGGGCGCAGCCTACGGAGGACCCTCACAATTAAGTGAGTCGCGATAACTTAGCCATCAGATGGAATGTCGCTCGTGCACAAGACATGGTCGTGGAGGTTGGTTCGATCGAACTCTGCGATCGTGCACGGTTCCTCTAGGCCGGGATGGTCGGCCTCCCTCGAGGAATCTGCAAAATTGAAGACCGCTCACTCAACGATTTATTTTCATCCCCTTACTTCCACTAAGTAAACAAAAACAAGGGGAAATGGCGGAGCTATGTATACGATGATCGTCCCTATTCAATCACATATGGAGATCGGCATTTTTCAGATGTATGTGCAGCGATCGATTTTGCTGTAAAAGTTATCAATATGAGTTTATCAATTCACTTGGAGCTATACACGCAACAATCTTTCCTCACAAACTTGTATAAAGTCATGCAAAGACTCAGAAATACAATCATTCAAGCAATATATCAAAGAAGAAACTTTCATTTCATTACTTGAATATCAAAGTACAAAAATGGTCGCCCGAAGGCAGAACTACAAGGAAATCTACAATAATTACAAGCCAAAAACAAAAACAAAAAGAAGGACGTAGAACCTTAGGCTGCCCCTACCTGGCCTTCGCCTTCGACCACTAGATCGGCGCGCGATCCCTCGCCGGCTTCCGGAGTTGCCTCCCCATCCTCCGGGGCATTTGGATGAACGAGATTTTTGAGAGTTGGGTACCAGCTCAGGTCTACGCCGATATCCGAGAGGTCCAAGATCATCACGGAGAAGGCAGGATGAAGAGGATGCTCCAGCGCGTATGCCTTGAAGTTTTCAGCCAGAGGGCCGACCTCCAGACCTCCCTTCTTAGCAGCGCGGTGTGAGTCAGCGAACGCCATGTAGTAGGCAAACTCGCTGACGAACTCCACGTTGAGGAAAGGATTGGCCTCGGTCGCCTCCAGCTTTCCTTTCAACTCTGCAACCGCCTGTTGCGCACCCTAAAGCTCGGACTCCTTAGCAGCCGTCTCTCCCCTCGATGATGCCAGCTCACTAGTCAGTCAAGCAACAGTCACCTTCAACTGATCGGCTTCCTTCTGAGCAGCCGCGTACGACCGACGGGCCTCTGTCATCTGATCCCGAAGTCGTTCGATCGTCGCCCGGGCTCGCTCGGAATCGTGTCTCGACATCTCAAGATTCTGGCTTGCCCGTTTAGCCGCATCCAAGGAGTCCTTCTCCATAGCCACGATCCTGTCGGCAAACTCGGAGTTCTTTTTCCGAGCGGCCTCGAGGTCCGCCTGAAGACGGGAAGTAGAAGGACGCCCTTCAAACTCCTTCACAGCTTGGGCAGCCATCGTCTCCGCCTGGGGGGAGAGAGGGAAGGCAGCCTGCATCATGTCCCCGGATCGCTAGCGGGCGATCGTGTCAAACCACCTTGAAGTTGGCTATCAGATACCGAATATTAAAAATATCCTTATTATATATTACACCACAGCGGAAAACTTAAAACCTTTAAGAGGAAACTCTTTGTACACACCAAAAGTCACTTTTACACATCAGCCGACTATTATATTACAACCAAAGAAAACATCAGCTGTATAGGTTTATAAGCAAACTTAGACTTAACACACACAGAGAACACTCCATAGGTCTAATGTTCATATACAATGGCTCGTTGGTGTAGAGAAGCATCCCATATGTCAACCTATGCCTGATACCCCGAATTATTACCTGTATCACAAGAATTCAACTAAATGAGCGAAAGCTCAGTAAGTAGTGACACACAATGCATGAATGCATTTATGAATGAGTTTGTGAAATGCAGTTTCACTTTTCTTTAACTTTCAAAAACTCTTTTATAGCGCGCTGCTATGTACACCTCGAGTTCCTGGCTCGAGCCAAAAGTGTGCATGTCCAACCATAGCCAGAACAAACTGCCCAATCATAACACATGGGTCAGCCTGGCGTGTCCCAGACTCCACCAGGATCATGGCTATAAGGTGCCCAATCATACACATGAGTCACCACGGTGTGTCCCAGACTCCACCGCAAAACATCACACAAAGTGTCCAATCATAACACATGGATCACTATGACGTGTCCCAGACTCCGCCACAAAAAAACAGCCCCTCACCAGTATCCCGTGATGCACATAACCAAAACAGTTTGTTCTGATCACCTTTAGAACGCCTGTACTATGATCAATGCATGTGACAACAACTTCCAATGCTATGCTATGATCATATGCATCATGATAATAACACGTGTATAAATGCTCTATGGGGCTCATCACACAATAAAAATAGAGCAATATGTTATCCACATATACACAAGGTATGAACAATATCCAAAACAACAATCATCAACACATATCTCAGACAATTGCTCTTGTGATACTGTTTTGAAATCAGTTACTACTTACCTTGTTCAGGTGATACCTTTTCTTTTATACCAATAAGAGTTGGTTGTGATGATATGTCTTCAAATCCTGTTTCAAGGAGTGCCTTTAAATAATCTATATGGTATACACAAGGTTTAACTCACTGCGTATCCGAAGGGTTTTACCAATTTCACATAATTAGTATTCTACAAATTTTATGTGCGCATTTCGTTATATACGAGCATAATACTCTATCCTTTTTGCACTCCTAATTCATTATGAAGCCTATTACTTTCTGTTCATATTTTTAGATAACTCTTATAGGCCACAATTCTAGGATTCTACAACAAGACAATGGTTTAGGGGAATTTATCAAGATCTTGAAATCACTGAATTTGTCCCGCGTATATCCACTTAATTATAAGTTGGATTTGCATGAGTTTTTGATATAGTATACCTAATATACTTAAGAACATGTATATATCAACCTCTGCCCCTGAATCACACGAATTCAATACTATCCACACATATTTTCAAAAGGTGGCAGAATTGATTTATTTTGTTGTCTTAGTGAGTTTAAAGCCCTATAAATCCACCTTAAACACAAGTTTAGGCCATGTATGGGTTCTTAACACCTTTATAACGTACATAATAACCTAAAACAGCTCTCACAACTTCATACCACACAAGAAATATAGCAAGAACAAGAGTTAAACGAAGATAACTCACCTTGATTGTGAACTAAATTGAGGTGTTGATGTTTTTTGTGATTTCTCCTCAATTTTTTGATGGATTTTCGAAGTGTGGAGCTTATGGATCGAGTTAAGAGTGTCTAGAAGAGTTTAGAATCCGTTTCCTCCCTTATCTAAGTGAAAGAGTCGGTTTATGAGGGTGAAAGTTCTAAAATGCCCCTCAATGGCCTCCAGAAGTCAGGTTTAGAAGAATGGAACGGTTGAAGTTGTTATAATCTGGTTCTTGGATGTTTTAAACCGGTTCTTAGTAGAGATTGATCATATTTAGGGTATGAATGTATGGTTCAAGGTTTTTGATAAAGTTTAATATGTATTTTTATTGTTTAAACTCAGCTACTTTTGCGAATACCTTCGAAAGTGGTAGAAAATGAGTTTGTTGTTATCTTTATGAAATTTTATATAATTAACCCTATAAATAAGAGTCCGAGTACTCACTTAGAAATATTACATTATTGGACAATGAACTAAAGGACAAATTCCATTCTACTCATTTGGGACGAATAAGATACTTACAAATCGAATGACTTAACAAATGTTATCACTAAGACCTTGAATTTCATCATTGATGGTATTCACAAGTATCAAGATGCTTGACACGTGTTATAGGAATAAGAAAGGGTTATTTACTTGAATCATAAATCCAAATTGACTCAGCATACCCGCCGACTAAAACCCCGAGACCAACCGATAGACACGTCACTGATATTATTTACTACTTATAGGCTTTCCACTTGTACTTGAGGTTAGGTTCAAATGCTTAGCCACTTCAATGCCATTAAATTAACTATCAAATAATGTGAATCATGAAATGTCAGACTAGTACTTGATAACAAGTAATGCATGAATCATATTATTCAAATAATAGCAGTTTCATGTCACATTGTCACATTTTTATACGATTAAGCATGAAGTCTTGCATGTTTTAAGATTAATATGTTATTATTGACTAGACCTTGTGTGTGAGTCTTTGGGCATCACAATCTTCCCTCCTTATAGAAATTTCGTCCTCGAAATTTACTTACCAAATAGAGGCGGATATTTATGCCTCATTTCATCTTTCTTTTCCCACATGGCTTCTTCAACTGAGTGATTCTTCCACAACACCTTAACAAATGACATCTTTTTGTTCCTCAATTCTGTTTGCTTACTATCCAAGATCTTGACCGGTGTCTCTTCATAATTCAAGTCCTCACTTAACGGCAATTGCTCATAGCTCAATATATGTGATGGATCCGAGACATACCTCTTCAACATTGAAACGTGAAAGACGTCGTGAACATTTGTTAGTGATCGCGGAAGTGCTAACCTGTATGCCACTTCTCCAATTCTTTCCAGTACCTCAAATGGACCTATGTATCTTGGATTTAATTTCCCTTTCTTTCTGAATCTCATGACGCCCTTCATTGGTGCCACCTTGAGAAATACTTTGTCTCCAACATCAAACCCAAGCATTCGTCGTCGGTTGTCCGCGTAGCTCTTCTGCCAACTCTGAGCTGTAAGCATTCTTTTTCTAATTTTCTCAATGGATTCTTTGGTTTTCTGCACCAATTGTGGTCCAAGAAACTTCCTCTCACCCAGCTCATCCCAATGAATCGGTGATCTGCACTTTCTGCCATAAAGAGCTTCATAAGGCGCCTTGCCAATAGTAGAGTGGAAGCTATTGTTATACGCAAACTCTATCAAAGGCAGGTAGGTATTCCACGACCCTTGGAAATCCAGTACGCACGCTCTTAACATGTCCTCCAGAGTCTGGATAGTTCTCTCCGACTGACCATCAGTTTGTGGGTGAAATGCTGTACTGAACGCCAACTTTGTTCCCAGAGCTTTATGTAAGCTCTTCCAGAATGATGAAGTAAAACGGGGATCTCTGTCTGATACAATTGATAAAGGTACGCCATGCAATCTTACAATTTCTCTAACGTACAGATCCGCCAACTTATCTATGGAATACGTAGTATGCACCGGAAGGAAGTGAGATGATTTTGTAAGGCGATCAACTATAACCCATATGGCATCGTGACCTTCTCTGGTTCTTGGAAGTCCAAATACAATGTCCATAGTGATGTCTTCCCATTTCCATTTAGGAACATCCAGTGATTGTAATGTCCCTGTGGGTCTTTGATGTTCTGCCTTTACTTGTTGACAAGTTAGGCACTGAGCCACAAATTTAACCACATCGTTATTCATCCCAGGCCACCAATAGTACATCTTTAGGTCCTTGTACATCTTGGTGGTTCCATGATGTAATGTATATGGAGCGTTGTGAGCTTCTGAAAGTATCTCCTTCTTCAGATTACTATTGTCCGGTACACATAGCCTCCCCTTGAAGTTGATAACTCCATCTGGTGTAATTCCAAAATCCTTGGATTTGCCTGTCTCAACTTCTTCCTTCAAATGAGACATATAGGGATCCGTAAGTTGATCCTGTTTAATGGTCTCAAGTATGGTAGGTTTCAGCGTCATTGAAAATAGTTTTCTGACATGCCCTTCTTGCACAATCTGCAATCCCCACTTCTCCAACTCTTGTAATAATGGTTTCTGAGTCCCTATTATTGCCGATATGCTAGCATTAGACTTTCTACTTAAAGCATCTGCAACAACATTTGCCTTACCTGGATGATAATTTATTGTGCAATCATAATCCTTAACCAATTCCAGCCATCGCCTCTGCAGCATATTAAGTTCCTTCTGTGTGAAATAATACTTCAAGCTCTTATGATCCGTGTAGATTTCACATCTTTCTCCATAAAGGTAATGCCGCCACATTTTCAAGGCAAATACTACGGCTGCCAATTCAAGATCATGAGTTGGATAGTTTTTCTCGTAATCCTTCAGTTGCCGTGAAGCATAAGCAATTACTCTTCCATCTTGCATAAGCACAGCTCCCAATCCTGACCTTGACGCATCACTATAAATAATAAATCTTCTCGCAGTTGTTGGAATCGAAAGGATCGGTGCAGATGTTAACCTCTGTTTCAGTTCTTCAAAGCTCTTTTCACATGCGTCAGACCACTGAAACTTAACGTTCTTTCTCGTCAATTGAGTAAGCGGTGAGGCTATCTTGGAGAATCCTTCAACGAATCGTCTATAATAACCTGCTAACCCCAAGAAACTGCGTACCTCATGAACATTCTTCGGTCTGGGCCACTTACTCACGGCTTCCACTTTCCCTTGGTCAACTGAAATTCCTTCCTTCGACACTACATGCCCAAGGAATGCCACTTGTTCCCTCCAAAATTCGCATTTCTTAAACTTAGCATATAGCCGTTTATCCTTTAGGATACCCAACACTATTCTTAAATGTTCCTTGTGCTGACCCAATGATCGAGAGTAGATAAGGATGTCATCAATAAAGATAATGACAAACTTATCCATGTACTCTCTAAAGACTCGATTCATTAAATCCATGAAAGCAGCAGGGGCATTGGTTAAACCAAAAGGCATCACCAGAAATTCATAGTGCCCATACCTGGTTCGAAATGCCGTCTTTGGTATGTCATCTTCTTTGATCTTCAATTGATGGTAACCTGACCTTAAATCGATCTTTGAAAACATTGCAGCTACATGAAGCTGGTCGAATAAATCATCAATCCTTGGTAAAGGATATTTGTTATTGATGGTCACCCTATTCAATTCTCTATAATCGACACAGAGTCTCATGGTACCATCCTTCTTCTTGACGAAGAGTACTGGGGCTCCCCATGGTGAAAAACTGGGTCGTATGAATCCTTTATCAAGAAATTCCTGTAACTAAATTTTTAATTCTTTCAATTCTATAGGAGCCATTCTGTACGGTGTTTTCGATATTGGGGCCACTCCTGCAATCAGCTCAATGTTGAATTCAATTTCTCTATCTGGAGGTAGCCCTGGTAAATCCTCTGGGAATACTTCTAAAAATTCCTGTACCACAGGTACATCTTCGGGTTTGTGGATTTGCTCCTTCTGTTTGTCCACCACACTGGCTAAATAACCGACACATCCATTTCTAAGTAATTTCTGTGCCATCATTGCTGAAATTATTCTTGTTCTCAATTTGCTGCTACTCCCAACAAACACAAACTCCTCTTCATTTGGTGGTTGGAATGTAACAATCTTCTTTTTACAATCCATGGTAGCATGATGCTTAGATAACCAATCCATCCCTAGAATTACTTCATAATCCGACATGTTGAGCACAATGAGATCAGCATCTAATTCCTGGTTATTGATTACTACACTACAGGATCGAAGAACTTTGTCCGAGGTCAAGAGTTCTCCTGAAGGGGTAGACACATTAAACTGCCCACCAAACTCTTCCAGTGGTTTGCCCAACCTTCTCACATACTTGTTCGATGCAAATGAATGTGTTGCTCCTGGATCTAACAATGCATATGCAGGAATACCACAAATTAGTATGTTACCTGAGACGACTGCAGGGTTGGCATCAGCCTCTGCCTGCGTGATTGCAAATACTCTTCCTTGTACTTTCTTCTGCTCGGAGTCATTCGAGGTACACTCCTTCGCAAAATGACCCATCTTTCCACATTTGTAGCAGGCTTCGGGTCCTTCCATGCAGACGCCAAAGTGATATCTTCCGCATTTTGCACATTTTGGTTTTTGTTTACCTCCAGTGGATGGTTGTCCTCCGTTGTTGTCCTTAAACCGTTTCTGGCCATTACTTTTGTACAACTGGCCTTGCCTCTTGTTACCCTTGTTTGACTGCTGCCACTTGCCTTGGCCCTGTTGATAATTTGGCTGATTCTGCTTTTCTTTAGCCTCTTTTTCCTTTCGTTCCTCCATGATTTTCCTTTGAGCCATTTCTGCATTTAGAGCTCGCTGAACCACTGCCACATATTTTGAGCCTCCGGTTTCCCCGACTTGCACATCTCTATATATGTCTGGTTTCAGACCCTCGATGAATTGCTCGACCTTTAGCTCATCCGTGCTTACCATGTGTGGCGCATAGCTTGAAAGCTCCTCAAATTTTCTGACATATTCATCAACTGACATGTCACCTTGCTTCAAGTTTGAAAATTCCTTCCGTTTTGCAGCTCGTGCAGCTTTTGTAAGGTATTTCGCCTCGAAAAGCTCTTTAAATTCCTCCCATGTCAGTCTACGAACATCATATATACCCATCATGGTGTCCCACCAGTAACTAGCATCATTACGGAGGTAAAATACCGCACATGAAACCTTGGCCTCATCAGGGATTCTGCCGTAGCTGAACATCCTTTCCATAGTTCGGAGCCAATTCTCAGAGACGCTCGTATCGAGCCCACCTTCAAATGTGGGAGGTTTTAGTTTCTGGAACCTCTCACTAACTAGATCAATGGCATCATTTCGAGGAGGTGGAGAATGACGAGCCTCGGCTTCACGTCTAACATCCCGTTCTATAAGCCTTTCCACAAGATCCGTCAGTCGGTCGATACGGTTATCCCTCACTCCTTCAGCACTACCTTGCATTCTATTCTCTTCCATGATCTCTTAATAGACTTCACTTCTCACACAAGGATCTTTTATTAGCCAATATTAACATAAACATGCAAATAGCAAGTAAAAAAAAAAACCATTGACTGATGGGTTGCTCCCCTCCGCCAAGCGATTGTTATATATGAACGGTCTTCAGAAATGCTTTAAACCTTTGCTCCGATACCAAATCTGTCACACCCCCTAGATTTTGCCTATCAGATACCGGATATTAAAAATATCCTTATTATATATTACACCACAGCGGAAAACTTAAAACCTTTAAGAGGAAACTCTTTTTACACACCAAAAGTCACTTTTACACATCAGCCGACTATTATATTACAACCAAAAGAAAACATCGGCTGTATAGGTTTATAAGCAAACTTTGACTTAACACACACAGAGAACACTCTATAGGTCTGATGTTCATATACAACGGCTCATTGGTGTAGAGAAGCGTCCCATATGTCAACCTATGCCTCACACCCCGAATTATTACCTGTATAACAAGAATTCAACTAAATGAGCGAAAGCTCAGTAAGTAGTGACACACAATGCATGAATGCATTTATGAATGAGTTTGTGAAATGCAGTTTCACTTTCCTTTAACTTTCAAAAACTCTTTTATAGCGCACTGCTATGTACACCTCGAGTTCCTGGCCCGAGCTAAAAGTGTGCATGTCCAACCATAGCCAGAACAAACTGCCCAATCATAACACATGGGTCAGCCTGGCGTGTCCCAGACTCCACTATGATCATGGCTATAAGGTGCCCAATCATACACATGAGTCACCACGGTGTGTCCCAGACTCCACCGCAAAACATCACACAAAGTGTGCAATCATAACACATGGATCACTATGACGTGTCCCAGACTCCGCCACAAAAAACAGCCCCTCACCAGTATCCCGTGATGCACATAACCAAAACAGTTTGTTCTGATCACCTTTAGAACGCCTGTACTATGATCAATGCATGTGACAGCAACTTCCAATGCTATGCTATGATCATATGCATCATGATAATACCACATGTATAAATGCTCTATGGGGTGCATCACACAATAAAAATAGAGCAATATGTTATCCACATATACACAAGGTACGAACAATATCCAAAACAACAATCATCAACACATATCTCAGACAATTGCTCTTGTGATACAGTTTTGAAATCAGTTACTACTTACCTTGTTCAGGTGATACCTTTGATTTTATACCAATAAGAGTTGGTTGTGATCATATGTCTTCAAATCCTGTTTCAAGGAGTGCCTTTAAAGAATCTATATGGTATACACAAGGTTTAACTCACTGCGTATCCGAAGGGTTTTACCAATTTCACATAATTAGTATTCTACAAATTTTATGTGCGCATTTCGTTATATACGAGCATAATACTCTATCCTTTTCGCACTCCTAACTCATTATGAAGCCTATTACTTTCTGTTCATATTGTTAGATAACTCTTATAGGCCACAATTCTAGGATTCTACAACAAGACAATGGTTTAGGGGAATTTATCACGATCTTGAAATCACTGAATTTGTCCCGCGTATATCCACTTAATTATAAGTTGGATTTGCATGAGTTTTTGATATAGTATATCTAATATACTTAAGAACATGTATATAGCAACCTCTGCCCCTGAATCACACGAATTCAATACTATCCACACATATTTTCAAAAGGTGGCAGAATTGATTCTTTTGTTGTCTTAGTGAGTTTTAAGCCCTATAAATCCACCTTAAACACAAGTTTAGGCCATGTATGGGTTCTTAACACCATTATAACGTACATAATAACCTAAACCAGCTCTCACAAATTCATACCACACAAGAAATATAGCAAGAACAAGAGTTAAACGAAGATAACTCACCTTGATTGTGAACTGAATGGATGTTTTTTGTGATTTCTCCTCAATTTTTTGATGGATTTTCGAAGTGTGGAGATTATGGATCGATTTCAGACTGTCTAGAAGAGTTTAGAATCCGTTTCCTCCCTTATATAAGTGAAAGAGTCGGTTTATGAGGGTGAAAGTTCTAAAATGCCCCTCAATGGCCTCCAGAAGTCAGGTTTAGAAGAATGGACCGGTTGAAGTTGTTATAATCCGGTTCTTGGATGTTTTAAATCGGTTATTAGTAGAGATTGATCATATTTAGGGTATGAATGTATGGTCCAAGGTTTTTGATAAAGTTTAATATGTATTTTTATTGTTTAAACTCAGCTACTCTTGCGAATACCTTCGAAAGTGGTAGAAAATGACTTTGTTGTTATCTTTATGAAATTTTATATAATTAACCCTATAAATAAGAGTCCGAGTACTCACTTAGAAATATGACATTATTGGACAATGAACTAAAGGACAAATTCGATTCTACTCGACCGCATTTGGGACGAATAAGATACTTACAAATCGAATGACTTAACAAATGTTATCACTGAGACCTTGAATTTCATCATTGATGGTATTCACAAGTATCAAGATGCTTGACACATGTTATCGGAATAAGAAAGGGTTATTTACTTGAATCATCAATTCAAATTGACTCAGCATACCCGCCGACTAAAACCCCGAGACCAACCGATAGACACGTCACTGATATTATTTACTACTTATAGGCTTTCAACTTGTACTTGAGGTTAGGTTCAAATGCTTAGCCACTTCAATGTCGTTAAATTAACTATCAAATAATGTGAATCATGAAATGTCAGACTAATACTTGATAACAAGTAATGCATGAATCATATTCTTCAAATAATAGCAGTTTCATGTCACATTGTCACATTTTTATACGATTAAGCATGAAGTCTTGCATGTTTTAAGATTAATATGTTATTATTGACTAGACCTTGTGTGTGAGAGTCTTTGGGCATCACAGATCGCATCCAAGTCGGTCATCCAGGCCTTCCGCAGAGCAGAAACAACCCGGGTGATGTATTGTGGGACGTCACAGGCCTCACGAGGAGATCGGCTCACGAGAAAAGCCAATACCCGCGACGAGCAAGCCGGGTTAGTGCAGCGGATCCTGCATCAAGAACAGAAGAGTTAGCACATCTCCTACATAAGTGACAAAACTCAGCAAGACAAACAAAGTTTACCTCTCGGCTTTCTCGGGTTCGCGACCGAAGTATGGTTTCCCGCGAGGGGTCTCGGCCTCGGCAATTGCCATGGCTTGCAAGAAAGCCGACGAAGGCGTAGGCTCATCCACCAAGGGGACCGCGGTGAGCGGAGGCGCGGCGATCGGCAGCTCACCAGTAGGGGCATAGACTGGGTTTCCCCCGACCTCTGTCGCTTGCGGTTCAGCCAGAGTCCCTCCTCCCGAACCTCCCCCTCCGCTGCGATCGGCTCTACATGAGGCCTCACGTCCGGAATAAGAGGTAGCGCCACCGGAGGAACTCGACTCGACTTCTTCTGGCACAGGCGACTCAAAACTCCGGAGTTCGACATGGCAATCTCCGGCGGATGCTCCAAGAAGCGAGGGAAGCGGACCTCTGCAAAAAGAAACGATCAAACAAATGGTTAGACACATTCCTCAAACAGGATGATCGCCAAGCAAAAGGAGATCATATAAATTCATACATGGGACCGAAAGGTGTTGCGGAAAATGGAATAACCGAGCAGACAACCAACGACTCTCTTTGTTAATCCGGCGAGCATCTAAATCGTCGTCCGAAAGACTGCGTATCCGTCCCCAGACGGCCAGAAAATTGAAAGGTAGCTCGTCAGCCGCCGGAATATGGAAACTTGCAAAAGGAAGACCAAATTAGATCAGTTCAGAACATATCCGAACAAAGGGAGAGTCAGAACCCTTACTCGGATTCCTCTCCCGAAAACCGGTGGGAATGTCCAGCTCGCCCATAGGATTATCGCTCGCAGATGCCTTCCATGCACCGCCGACCCAGAACCATTTTGCCAGATCGCCCTGCACTTTGTTCCGGACCCCAAGGATCACCCGACCGGAATGGCCTTAGATATGGTAGCCTCCTACGGACCCCTTCTGAACTGTCAGCTTGAACAGGTGGTTCATCTCCAACGGCGACGGAAGGCGGTACAGTCGGTGACCGTCGAACAAGATGAGGGCACAGACGATCTGGAGCCAGGCGTTCGGCGTTAGCTGAAGCGGCGCCACATTCCAAGCGACCAACAGATGGGAGACAGCAAACGACAGAGGGAACCGCAGCCCAACCTCCATTATCGCCTCATTCACGGTGACCATACCCTCCGGAGGTTGGTCGGCTCGCTCTTTCTCGGCCGGTGCGAAAAGATCCACATCTGAAGGGATATGGTACCTCGCCCTCCAGATGGCCAGGTCCTTCCTGGTCGCCGAGCTCTTGATCTGGCCGAGGGACCATTGAGAGCGCTGCGCGGCCCGAAACAGCGACTGCTTCGCTGATTGATAGGGATGGGTGATCGAGTACTCCTGATAGTTGAACTTGGGACATGGACCGGCCAACCTCTCCATGATTTCTGCGAAGGCTAAATAAGCTTGGACAAAGGCGCTATGTTGCTCCCAGTACGCCCTCACCGCCAAATCCTTCTCCATCAGCAAACATTTTTGCTCAGCCGCCGCCTCCCTGGCAGCGTCGGTCTCGTTGAATAGTGCCTCGACTTCCGTGGGATTAATACCGGCGCGGATAGCCTCAGCAACCGTCTCCATATGGAATTCCGTGGAGGATCCTTCCCGGACAGTCGAAGTCCCAGCGGCGGAGGTAGTGCCCATTTCAGATGATGAAGGTACTCCAGACATTCCCAAAAAGAAAAGAGGAGAAAGAGGATTTTTTCTTACCGAAGGGTTGAGTCGATGGACGATCGGCAGGCAAAAGCTTCAGAAATTTTTCGGCTATCTTCCTCTCCGATGAAATCACATAAGGTTTCTAACTCTATAACCCAGACCCTTTTTATAGGAGAAGGCGGGGGCTTCCGTGAAAATAAGGAGAATCTCGAGGGCTGAAGTGCAACCGTCGGTTAGAGTCGCAATCAATGGCTCTCTTGAAACCCACATATGCATCATTTCAAGGACACGCCAGACGAGGAGTCTTAACTAACCGTCGATCTCCCCCAACAAGAACCCGACACGTGCCCCGGTGACTTTTCCACGACCGTTGTCATTTCCCGCTCATTTCAGCGACCGACCAGGTCATCCATATTCAAAACCAATCCGCTCAAAGACGATCGCCTGTTCCATAAAATGCTGAGTAACTCGTCAAAGTTAAGCGATCGCCAGTAGAACCACCTCACCCCACATCTCCAACATCGGAGCGATCTGGGTGGCAATTGTTGTGTGGCGATTTATACACCTCGATAGATATCGGTATAAGGGCCGAGCGACCGAGTTCACGACCAAATGAGCTACGGCAAACTTGCCAAATCGAAGGTAACAGTCTACCTTCGAGTATCTAGCGATCGACTCCCAAGGCGATTGCCTTTTGGCACCTAGCGATCGACTCTGGTGCCCGACCAAGGACGACCGTCCTGTGCCACAAACAAGGCCATCGTCCGTCAAAGTCTACGAAGACTGGATCACGAAGCAAGGACCTATGTGCAGATCCGTGAAAGGCAACGCAGAACATGGATCATTGACTCCATCCATCAGCAGCTGTCAGTGACAAGGACGGCCTCACCTACCGATACACCCGCCGAAAGGTCCTAAGTAGGGCCTCCCAAGACAGCGACACAGACGCGTGTTGGCCTCTCATTGGTTCGCACTTCTGGCAGCCAGCAACTTCTGCGGACTTTAAGGAGACCAACCCATGTGCTAAAGACGATCGCCCGCTTATTATAATACAGTAGAGGCGATCGCCCAACGACTCTCCGTCCTATAAATAGAGAACCTCCAGCAACTGGAGAAAGGTTCCGAAAAACATTCACAAAAAGTTCAGAAAAGTATCTCCTCTCGGCTTTCTCTCTTGAATCTATTTTAGGATTTCTCTCTCAGTACCTCTTAACTAAAAGACGGTCGGCAGAGGCAAGAACTCCCTACAGTTCAGATTCGTAGAGATTCACAAGCTCAGAAACTACTTCATACGAGAATTCAGCTAATTCACACAGTGAGAGACTGTCGATTTCTCACAGTCGTTACAGCACGCTACCGTTGTTACAAGAACTCACAGAGCATCATCTCTGGTTCTTCCGGCAATCTTCAATGCTCAAGAGCTAAGATAACTAGGGTGTTTACACTCATTGTAATTGTACTTTAACATTAATATTTGTACTCCCAAGTATTTGTATTAATAATATCTCGGAGAGCATTCAAGCCCGGGACTAACAACCCCGGCAAATCTTGTGTTATTTACTTTGCCCACGGACGTGCTCTCGCATTTGTCTGTTACTCGACCATTCCAGCAATATCATCTCCGGATAATATTTTGGGTAACAACAACCTTCTTGCTCGACAAGAGAATTATTAGTTACGGAAGCGCACAGTGGTGGCCTAATGGGTCATTTTAGAGTTACTAAAACATGTGATATTTTACAAGAACATTATTTCTGGCCACAAATGCGCCACAACATTCATAAAATCATTAAATCTTGTATTACTTGTCACAGGTCAAAATCAGGAGTCATGCCTCACGGATTATACATGCCACTTTCGGTCCCTACCGATCAATGGAAAAGATATTTTAATGGATTTTGTCTTAGGATTACCGCGATCAATGTCTGGACACGATTCTATTTTGTTGTTGTTGAAAGATTTAGTAAGATGGAACACTTTATATCTTGTCAAAAAACCGATGATGTTGTCAACATTGCTAATCTCTTCTTTAGAGAAATTGTTCGTTTACATGGAATGCCAAAAACGATTTTATCCGATTGTGATACCAAATTCTTAAGCCATTTCTGGAGACTGTTATGGGCAAAGTTGGGAATGAAACTCTTATATTCAACGACGTGTCATCCCCAAAATGATGGCCAAACAGAAGTCATGAATCGAACACTCGAACAATTGTTACGAATAGTAATCAACAAGAATTTGAAAAATTGGGAAGCGTGTTTATCTTTTATTGAGTTCGCGTACAATAGGACTGTACACTCTACCACTACACATTCACCTTTTGAAATAGTATATGGTTTTAATCCCTTAACTCCTTTGGATTTAATTACTTTACCTACAGGTGAACAAAAGAGTTTGGATGGGAAAAAGAGGGCGGAGTCAATAAAAACTTCACGAGAAAGTTCACGAACAAATACAAAAACAAAATGAACATAACGCGCGACTTAAAAATCAAGGAATGAAAGAAATCATTTTTGAGACTGGAGAATGGGTTTGGATTCACTTGAGGAAAGAAAGATTTCTAGAACACCATAAATCAAAGCTCATGCCACGTGGAGATGGACCGTTCCAAATTATGGAACGAATCAACAATAATGCCGACAAAATTGTTCTCCAAGGTGAGTATAATATTTCGAGTACCTTTAATGTTACTGATTTGAGTCCTTTTAAATTTTTAGATTCGAGGTCGAATCCTTCCTCAGAACGGGGAGATGATGTGAACCAGTCTAACTTGAAGCTATATTGCGTAATCAATTTTACCGAACAACAATTTAAACTTTGTCTTGTGTAATAAATAGAGTCATCGAGCATTGGTGTGTGTCAATGTTGATAATTCAAAGTGTTGTTATGTTGTATTTTAATTTTTATATTGAGTCATGCAATATACGTATTTTGAGTTGAAATAATACCTAATATAATGGCTAGAAAGTATCGAGTCGGAATAGGACTAAGATGAGCAAAAAAGACCGAAATTTCCGAGTGTGAGACAAATTTGCACCTCTTTCGTATTTTGGTCATAACTCACTCGTACGGAGTCGGATTGAGGAGATTCAAGTGGCCACACGATCATACAAGCTCCTTGAAATCTGCGGCCAGAATTTCTCTCTTTTGAAATTATTTTGATTCCTTTTGTTTTACTTCATTTTTTACTTGACATTTGTGGTACCTTGTCTCATGTATTGTGTATCCATGTGAGAGAGTGTTAGGTACAGAATTTTGGCTATAAATAGCCCTGTATTCCTTTGTAATAGGGGACTTGAATTAATGATAAGAAAAATTACCATTTGTGTATATTTTGTGTATTTTGTTTGTTGAGGATTCCAAACATACATACCTTTGTATTTCAATTAACTTATCGAAGTGATCCCGACTTCGTGGCGTTGTTGAATACACGTATGTGAGTGTTTTGATTTATTTACCAAAAATCTTTTTCCGGTTTTTGTGGCATTGTTGAAACCTCACACCTTTCGGTTTGCTTCGAACAAGTTTCTTAGAGGTTCGAAAGTTTGCCAACACATCCTTATTGGAAAGATCCTGAACCTAATATCGAATTGCGATATGGATTACTACGGCATGTCGTGTAGGGGTCGTATCAAGAGGTGGGGCATCCATCTGAGGATTTTTAAGAGGTTTGTTTCGTCTCGATCCGTGAAATGGATCTTCGTGTATCTAGTCCGATATATAAACCCTGATACATTTCAATATTAATATAATTTATTAATCCAATTAATTAATTATATTAAAATTAAATTCTCTAAGAAAAAACATGAATAAATTAATTACCCTGTAATTTATTTAATTCATGAGACTGATTTAATTTATCAAATAAATTAAATTAGACATTCAATGTATCATATTAACCAAGAGAGAATAAGCTAAATATAATCCATCGTCAATTTCTGTGCCACAACTCTGTAGGTTTGTCGCAATTAGCATTGGGAGGATCCAATGAGTGTTAACACCACCTAGCCAGTCCTAACCTGACTAAGAACGAATGATATGATCATTTTAAAACCATTATATCGTGAATACCGTATCTGTATGAACCCTTCAATCATATGTCCGATTAAGTATTAGGGTCATGGTAAAGTCAAATCCTATTGTAACTTGACTCTATGCATTTGTTAATGCAAACTGAGATCATCGAGCTGTCGTGTATCAAAAACAACTAGCTCTAAATGCCTTGGCCAAAGACTTATGATCTCATTTGCCATTAACCGCATAGGACATTTACCTGCTCACTTACAGGAGAAAGAATAATATCGTCGTATTCACTGGAGACTGCTACTTGCCCACTAAGTTGCACTTCGAGTTGATCCCACCAACCAGTGATTGGATCGAACTACTCTAATGACTAACTTAATGTCACGAGCACATCTCCTACTGAAACCTCAAGTCAAAGGATCACGTATACGTATGACAACCTTTCGATTTAGTTATTGACAATTCCAGAGTGAAATCCATGTGACCGAATCAAGGTGAGTCGAGTTTGAGTATACTAATCCCATTAGCATACCTATAGCGTGTGCTCCCACTAACCCTTAGTGAAGACAAACACTTTATATGTCAAAGTACATATTATACATGTAACGCCCCGAAATCCCATTGGGTTATTACAGTGTCGTGGACCCCACACCAAGAGATCCACCAGGCAAACACGACTAAAACACAACAAACTGACCTAAAGGGGAAATCACAGTCCCTACTATGATATCCGACATAATATTCTGATATGGAATATCAACAACAAGAATGGGCCTACATGGCCAAAATAAAAATACAACAACATCCACGAACCTCGCTCGGGTAATACAAAAATGACAACAACTGACGAAACTGGAGTACTCCAAACTGATTAACCAACATAAACACCGACAACGCGGGACTATTATCGCTCGAATGCCTCGTCGCCATCGTCATGCCCCTGTGTCTCAACTCTCTCCTCCCAAACACCTGAAACATGAGAACATATTCCGCCCTCACGGGGTCAGTCATCCAGATAATGAATATCAAATACATGTACAACACGATATGCATCCAATGACAGAATAAACAGTACAACAATGGTAATACGAGATGCTCACAAGCCAAAGTAAGAACCAAGCATTCGTAAAACACTATGCCCACGGCATATGATCAGTACCTGCTCAACAGGTTAGAACACAAGTGCCCAACGGTGAATCATCAATATAGAACACGACAACAAATTGCCCGAAGGTAAACCAAACCAGAGTTGAAATAGATACGAGTCATAATGCCCGAAGGCTCCAACGGAAATACCAAAACATCACAATGGCCTGAAAGCCACTCAGTCGAAGCTGCCAAAATATCACAATGGCCTGAAATCCACTCAGCCAAAGCTGCCAATCATTATAATTGCCCGAAGCCAAGACAGCCTGAAGCTGTATCACATTAGGGCCGAAGCCACGGCACGAAGCCGTATCACAATGAGGGCCGAATCCACGGCACGAAGTCGTATCACAATGAGGTCCGAAGCCACGACACGAAGCCGTATCACAATGAGGTCCGAAGCCACGGCACGAAGTCGTATTACAATGAGGGCCGAAGCCACGGCATGAAGCCGTATCACAATGAGGCCATCCAATAGCCGTGACCTACTGAACTGTAGGTGTTGGGAAACCAACCGCGAAGGTTCAAGCCTCAAGCTTACCCAAAATGAGATCACCCAGTGAACGTGACCTACTGACTGTAGGCGTTGGGAAACCAACCGCGAAGGTTCAAGCACCAAACTTACCCATCGAGCACTAGCCGAGACTAGCCTCCAAACACTATTAATCACATACGGCAACGATCACAAAATTACCGAATTCACCAGAATGATAGTGTGTTGCCTTGAGTCGGCCAACACGACAACAATAACTCACGGATGGGCACCGTCCTCGGCGGTCCTAATTCAATACCTCGATTATCTTTAGAACGGCTAATCAATAACAATAATATCACAGATGGAAAATGTCTACGATAGTCTCAATTCACTACATCGATTACCTTAGAACGGTTAATCGATAAGCAATGACTCAACGGATGGGAAATATCCTCGACAGTCCCAATTAAATACATTGATTACCTTAGAACGATCAATCGATAAACAACGACTCAATGGATGGGAAATGTCCTCGACAATCCCAATTCAATACATCGATTACCTTAGAACGGTCAATAGATAAACAACGACTCAATGGATGGGAAATGTCCTCGACAATCCCAATTCAATACATCGATTACCTTAGAATAGTCAATCGAGAAACAACGACTCAACGGATGGGAAATGTCCTCGACTGTCCCAATTCAATACCTTAATTGCCTTAGAAAGGCTAATCGATAACAACGATATAACGGATGGCTCGGCACATTTAATCGGTTACCGACGATGGAGATGATAGTCAGATACGTTAATGCCTTTAATCGGCTATCGACAACAACATAGTCCAACAAGTATCTCAATGCCTTGAACCGGCCATTTTACATTTGGCATAACTGCCGAAGGGTATTTTATCGAACAATTCCCTGATATCAACAAACTCATGAAGAGACTACGTCTCGAAATGATACAACATATTCATATACATATATGATAATATTAATCTCATTGACTAGTACAAGTATAAAACTTGCCTCAAACCAAAGGCGACGAAATCCTCCAACGAACGACGAACAGCGTCCTCCAACAATCACAAGCACTCGAACAACCTTGAATGAAATACAATTCATTCAATAACACAAAATCAATAGAAAACAACACCAAAGACAATCCCGATTCAATCACGAATTGGTTAAACTCTACAAACGAATATCATAGTTATCAACTATGAATTTTAACATCCTCCAACACCTCAATGATCAATTAACATGATCATTATGTTCTTAACACTTGTGAAAAACAATTCAACAAGGATTATCAAGAACAACATCAAATCAATCATCTCAAAATGATAATATCACCAATATCCTCATCAATACCTCAAGAACATCATCACCACAACAAACATGATGTCTCCACCAAAATCAATAACCAACAAGATTAACTTAACCATTTCAAAATTATGATAATCACTTCCTAATTCATCATAAATCCTTACTAAAATGGTTATAATGTCTCAAGAACACAACCAACAACAATAATCATCTCAAGGCTATGTTAATCATCCAAAATCTTAACATAACTCTTCCTAGACATGATTATAATCTCCAAGTATTCTTAAACATCAAGAACACAATCAAACTCAAGATATATCATCATGTTCTTCATCATAAGTTCATCAAAACTATGAAGAACCATACTATCCTCCAACAAATCATCATTACACGAACTACACGACAACAACATCAACATAATCTCGAGTTAAACACAAGATTAACCAACATACCTCTAGAAGAACAACCTCAAACCATCAAGAATGCACTCCAATCTTCATGTTCCTAAGATCCAATCCAAGTTATGAAGCTCCAAATCAAGTTGGAAGAGGCTAAGTATTAAGAACAAGTCTAGAGGGACGATTCTAGGGAGAGCAAATTGGTTTTGGTTCGTGAAGAAATGAAATACGAAACCAAGATATATAATCTGACAAGCTCATTACGGCTACTATAGCACCACCTTAACGTATGTTATGCCCCTTAATGTACGTTATCGCCTCTATGTAGCGTATGTTACGTAGTCCAAAACTCACTGCCTCAAAACGGAGTACCCATTACATATGTTAACTAAATGACGTACGTAACAAACCTCACCATTACGTACGTTAACCTCAAGGTATAGTGTACATAATGTGCGTTGACCTGCCTGTCCCAATCGAACTCCGCGAATCCAGCCTGGCCCGGTCCCACATGCCGAAAGTCAGATGCAATCTGATACCCATCGTTACGTACGTAACCCTCTACATTTAACATAAGTAAAACTCAGCTCATAGCATACATAATGTTAAACATATAGCGTACGTTCTGGCTAGTATACTTAGCCAAAATTCCAAACTCACCCAGCAACATCCAAACGACGAAACAAAATTGACGACAAGTATAAATATTTCGATTCCGAAATATCCCAATACAATATACATTGTATCAGTCAAATACAACAACACTTGTACAAATCTAAATGAATACGTACAACACAACAGCGAAATGAAAAAAATTACCCCCGGATATTACATACTCCCCCCCTTAAAAAGAGTTTCGTCCCCGAAACTAAGGGGACACAACTCGGGACATGAACAATCCATCGGGATCTGAAAATAACATATCCAGGAATACTCCTCAATACGTACAACTCCGCTTGAGTAGCTGGGCCAACCCCTCAGGTCCCCGCGTCTCCCCTGCCCGAACACGGTGAAAAATCAACTGATAAAAACACTCAACCTAGTGCGAGATCAGTCGAATCATGACTCCTCCGCTAGAGACCATCTAGAAAGTCGTATCAACCGCATGACTCGTAACACTGACGTACACACCCCGTGGGAGCTGCTCATTGTACATGTCTACAATCATCGGTTTACACTTCCCCGTTCTCGTCGGCATCGGAGGCCCATGCAAACACTGACTCACGCCACGCAAAGATAATAACAACACAAACATAGTCCATGGGACCGCAATCATTCGTGCGCCCAAGTCCTCACGACTTGACATCTCGATTCACCACAAGGTTTACCCAGACTATCACAAAATCTTAGGTACAACACAAAAAGAGAATAAAATCACAACAACTACCTCAAATCTCAAGATTATTAAATACTATCGTTACAAGATAGATCAACAACAAATGGTTCACATTCACAATACCATAATACAGATTGAGTTAAGCATTAATCTGGAAATCAAAGAAAGGAATACAATTAAAGGCTACACCTCAAGTGCACCCAACATCGATATCCTCCAAAGCATCTATCTCCTTGATTTCAATGACTCGAGGAAGACCCAAATCTGAACTCGCTGCTCCTCCTCGGCTGTCCTTACCTTTAGATTCAGAAGCCTGATAGGACCCCTTGGATGAAGTAGACTGGAGTAACAAAATCTCTCGAGGCCCGTGAGCTCTCTTGAGATTTACTGGCACTAGAACTCCTGCAGTATTTCTGAAGGTGTCCCTACCTCCCACACATAAAACAAACAAAAGCTGGCACCGTACCACAAGTGCTGATGTGCCCCGCTAAATCACAGTTAAAGCAAACAACCACCGAACTTGTCGTCTGAGAAGTAGAAGCTTTCCCAGGATGGAGAGGACTAGAAAATGACTTCCTGGATGTCGGAGCCCGATGTCCCTCTGAACGAACTGGCATCCTACTCCGCTCACCAGAAGAAACTGAAGGGTTCTTCCAAGCAAGTTCCTTGATCAAAAGCTCTGCTCCAAGAGCCTTCTCGATGAATTCACCAAGTGAGTTACAATTATGATTGAACAACTGCATCCTCAACTGCGGGTTTAGCCTCTTGCTAAAATACTTGATCTTATCCGCCTCAGTACGGATAACAGAAGAAGCAAACTGAAGAAATCCTTGAAACTTCTCAACAAATGACAATAACACCCTCGTCCTCGACGGATTTGGGGTTCAAAACCTCTGACAACTTGGATTCACGAAGTGGAGCTGGATAATACCTCTCTAACATGAAAGTCTTGAACTCGCTCCAAACATAATCATGATTGGCGGGTTTCACAGAAGCCACCAAGAATAAGTGCCCTTACTCAAGTAGTAAGCCGCTACTGCCACTTTACTCTCTTCCGGACACTGAACCATGTCGAAGAGTTTATCAAAATGTTCAAGACAATAAACAATGTTAGTTCCTCAAAAGTAGGCGACCTCTGACGAGAGATATCGCCAACAATCTGACTCACTTCCCCAGTCTGCCCATGAAACGGCACCTGAAATCCTTGCTGCGGTGGACCACGAACCATCGAGGCCTGCATGGACTCCACTATCTGCGGAATCTGCGTCATCTGGGCAATCATGCCCCTCATAAGCAAGAAAGGTCCGATGTGTCCACTCTTAGTCTGATCGACTTCTCGAATATGACGTCCCGAAGGAGAATCGGTCGCGTATGTAACACCACCATCTGAATTTTGATCCATCTCGGCATCCGCATGCGCATAACCATGAGGTTCTAGGTTCTGGCTCGCCCTGCAACGTTTACCCCCCTGTCACGTCCTCTTTCCATACTGAAAGAATAACATTCAATCATGATCATAGCTCAAATACGCCTCAACGGCCAATCCAGAATGCTAAGTCAATAGCCAAACACGAGTATACATACTCAACAGATAAATAATAACATCAATCATGCTAATCATAGCCAATACAGAGCCCACACGCTCCAAAACAAATACTCATGAATCAATCGTACCACGCATATCACATACAGGTTTCAACAAAACATGTATAATCAAAGACATAATGAATGTATGAACATAAAAGAGAATCGAGTCCTTACACAGGTCATACGAAGCTTCGAGGTCTTGCGATACTAGTCTTCACTGACGACGACTCGATGAAAGAATGACTCATACAATTGTCCAACTATCACACCTCACAAAACCCGACTTTCCAGATTGTCATAACTCGACAGCCCCACTACTACCGCGTCGGTAGAGCCACATAACTCACATATCAAGGTATCTCATAACGCATTTCTCTAATACCATCTTCTGTAACGCCCCCAAATCCCATTGGGTTATTACAGTGATGTGGACCCCACACCAGGAGATCCACCAGGCGAACACGACTAAACCACAACAAACTGACCAAAAGGGGAAATCACAGTCCCTACTATCATATCCAACATAATATTCTGATATGGAATTTCAAAGACAAGAATGGGCCTACATGGCCAAAATAAAAATATAACGACATCTACGAGCCTCGCTCGGATAATACAAAAATGACAACAACTGACGAAACTGGAGTACTCGAAACTGACTAACCAACATGAATGCTGAAAACACGGGACTAGTGTCACTCGAATGCCTCGTCGCCATCGTCATGCCCCTGTGTCTCAACTGTCTCCTCGTAAACACCTGAAACATGAGAACATTTTCTGGCCCCACGGGGTCAGTCATCCAGATAATGAATATCAAATACATGTACAACATGATATGCATCCAACGGCATAATAAACAATACAATAATGGTAATACGAGATGCTCACAAACCAAAGTAAGAACCGAGGATTCGTGAAATACTATGCCCACGACATACGATCAGTACCTGCTCAATAGGTTAGAACACAATTGCCCAACAAAGAATCATCAACATAGCACACAACAATGGATTACCGGAAGGTAAATCAAACCAGAGCTGAAATAGATACGAGTCACAATGTCCGAAGGCTCCAACGGAAATACCAAAACATCACAATAGCCTGAAAGCCACTCAGCCGAAGCTGCCAAAATATCACAATGGCCTGAATGCCACTCAGCCGAAGCTGCCAAAATATCACAATGGCCTGAAAGCCACTCAGCAGAAGCTGCCAATCATCACAATAGCCTGAAGCCAAGACATCCCGAAGCTGTATCACATGAGGGCCGAAGCCACGGCACGAATCCGTATCACAATGAGGGTCGAAGCCACGGCACGAAGCCGTATCACAATGAGGGCGGAAGCCACGGCACGAAGCCGTATCACAATGAGGGTCGAAGCCATGGCACGAAGCCGTATCACAATGAGGGCTAAGGCCATGACACGAAACCGTATCACAATGAGGCCATCCAATGGCCGTGACCTACTGAACTGTAGGTGTTGTGAAACCAACCGCGAAGGTTCAAGCCCTAAGCTTACCCAAAATGAGATCACCCAGTGACCGTGACATACTGACTGTAGGTGTTGGGAAACCAACCACGAAGGTTCAAGCCCCAAACTTAACCATCGAGCACTATCCGAGACTAGCCTCCAAACACCATTAATCACATACGGCAACGATCACAAAATTATCGAATTCAACAGAATGATAGTGTGCTGCTTTGAGTCGGGCAACACGAGAACAATAACTTACGGATGGGCACCGTCCTCGGGGGTCCCAATTAAATACCTCGATTATCTTTAGAATGGCTAATCGATAACAATGTTATCACGGATGGGAAATGTCCTCGAAAGTCCCAATTCAATATATTGTTTACCTTAGAACGGTCAATCGATAAACAATGACTCAACGGATGGGAAATTTCCTCGACAGTCCCAATTCAATACATCGATTACCTTAGAACGGTCAATCAATAAACAACGACTCAACGAATGGGAAATGTCCTCGACAGTCCCAATTCAATACATCGATTACCTTAGTACGGCCAATCGATAAACAATGACTCAATGGATGGGAAATGTCCTCGATAGTCCCAATTCAATACATCGATTACCTTAGAATGGTCAATCGATAAACAACGACTCAACGGATGGGAAATGTCCTGGACATTCCCAATTCAATACCTCGATTGCCTTAGAATGGCCAATCGATAACAACGATACAACGGATGGCTCGGCACCTTTAATCGGTTACCGACGATGGAGATGATAGTCGGATACGTCAATGCCTTCAATCGGCCAAAACAACATCAACAGAAGAACACTGATATCGATAGCAATGATCACAACAATATCTCAATGGAACATCAGTCAACAATAACCATCGATACATCCCGCAAACCGACTATCGACAACAACATAGTCCAACAAGTATCTCAATGCCTTGAACCGGCCATTTAACATTTGGCATAAGTGCCGAAGGGTATTGTATCGAACAATTCCCTGATATCAACAAACTCATGAAGATACTACGTCTCGAAATGATACAACATATTTATATACATATATGATAATATTAATCTCATTGACTAGTACAAGTATAAAACTTGCCTCAAACCAAAGGCGAAGAAATCCTCCAACGAGCGACAAACAGCGTCCTCCAACAATCACAAGCACTCGAACAACCTTGAATGAAATACAATTCATTCAATAACATAAAATCAATAGAAAACAACACCAAAGACAATCCCGATTCAATCACGAATTGGTTAAACTCCACAAACGAATATCATAGTTATCAACTATGAATTCTAACATCCTCCAACACCTCAATGATCAATTAACATGATCATTATGTTCTTAACACTTGTGAAAAACAATTCAACAAGGATTATCAAGAACAACATCAAATCAATCATCTCAAAATGATAATATCACCAATATCCTCATCAATACCTCAAGAACATCATCACCACAACAAACATGATGTCTCTACCAAAATCAATCACCAAATCCTCAAGAATTTGGATTAATCAACAAGATTAACTTAACTATTTCAAAATTATGATAATCACTTCCTAATTCATCATAAATCCTTACTAAAATGGTTATAATCTCTCAAGAACACAACCAACAACAATAATCATCTCAAGGCTATGTTAATCATCTAAAAATCTTAACATAACTCTTCCTAGACATGATTATAACATCCAAGTATTATTAAACATCAAGAACACAATCAAACGCAAGCTATATCATCATGTTCTTCATCATAAGTTCATCAAAACTATGAAGAACCATACTATCCTCCAACAAATCATCATTACACGAACTACACGACAACAACATCAACATATCTCGAGTTAAACACAAGATTAACCAACATACCTCTAGAAAAATGAAGAACAACCTCAAACCATCAAGAATCCACTCCAATCTTCAAGTTCCTAAGCTCCAATCCAAGTTATGAAGCTCCAAATCAAGTTGGAAGAGGCTAAGTATTAAGAACAAGTCCAGAGGGACGATTCTAGGGAGAGGAAATCGATTTTTGTTAGTGAAGAAATGAAATACGAAACCAAGATATATAATCTGACAAGCTCATTACGGCCGCTATAGCACCACCTTAACGTACATTATCGCCTCTACGTAGTGTACACTACGTAGTCCAAAACTCACTACCTCAAAACAGAGTACCCATTACGTACGTTAACTAAATTACATACGTAACAAACCTCACCATTACGTACGTTAACCTCAAGGTATAACGTGCGTAATGTACGTTGACCTGCCTGTTGTAACACCCCCAAAGCCATCCAGGAATATTACATCTCTCGATCTGGCGGTAATCTAGAAAGATCGTCTGCGAAAACATCTGGATACTCATTAATGACTAGAATCAAATAAAAGTCGATTCTGTCCTCCTCCGTCTTCAAAGCATAACACCAATAGACCGTGCAACCCTTATTCAGGAGTTTCACGGCCTTCATGGCACTAACAAGCAATTTACGCTTATCTAGCTTACAGCCAACAAAGAGTACTCGGGACCATCCTCAATCATCATTGTGATAACCTTAGTGCGATAGTTAAGAATCATTCCGTGACTTTTGAGCCAATCATCACCGAGGATCAAGTCCTCTCCCTCGATATCAACCACGATCAAATTCGACGACCAATTAACTCCTGCTATGCTCACTGGGTAATTTTTAATCTCACAATTACCCACAATTCTATCCTCACTAGGTAGTCTCATAATAAAAGGTTCACAAGCAGTCATGCAATCAATACTCAAACGGCATACAAACTCTAAAGAGATGAAAGAATGCGCAACACCAGAATCAAGTAGCACTCGAACTAGATGAGATACCTGAGGCCACCGTCGCATTGGGATCATCCACTTGGTACATCTCGTAAACTTGCGAATGTGTCAAACCAGCTAGAATCTCTCCCTCTAACGGACTGACCCCATCCCCAGCTTCTACCGTAACTTTGCAGTGGCTGACTAAGTGACTGCTGCTGTTTCACAATCTGCTCTCTAAGTACTGTGGCAGAAGCTTGAGTATCAAAGGTCTTATCCCCTCCAATGCAATAAATCGCTCGGTAACCCATCTGACCCCAAGTGTTACATCTCAGAGATGGAAAATGGCACTCGTGGTGGATGTGGACAATACGGTTGCAATTAAGCATGTCATCTCATGAGTTGAAGCGCCCGAAGCAGAATGATAACTCTTCGCTCCCCTAAAAAAATGTGGCGGCTTCCCGACAGGTCAGTTAACTGAATGTGATCTCTGAAAGTTACCACCCTTGTTACCAGAAAAGTTCCCCGTGTTTTTGTTTCTTCTGTTCGGTATGTGTCTCAGTCCCCAAACCCAGCAAGTTGTAGGCAAGTGCCTTATCTTTATACTCTCTCAGTGTGGTGGATGCGAACCCGGCCATATAATGCCGGATCTACGACTTCATCCGCATTATGTTAATACCTTAGGTATGTGTTGATCACCATATTAATAAATTGATAATGTTCTTAGGAAGATATTATTTATTATTGGTGAATTCTCAACGATCCTTGTGTAATAAAGGATGTAGATGTTAAAGAACTTGGTTAATCCGATTGTTAATGGCGAATTGAAGGTGTTTAATGTATAAACTTGTTTATAGTGATAACAAGAGTATTAAAAGGACATTTTAGTATAGTAAACCGATTTGTTGAAGACAAACCATATGTATTGAAATTCATCAATAATCGGTAGAATGTTCATTAGAATAGAATGAATTATTCGAGTAGGTTTCGGGGGTCGTTTCCTACGAATTGATATTAACATTGTGTGAATATATTATTGAATGAATTACGTTTCATTCAAGGTTGCTTGTTCGATTGAGTATTTAATCGAGGATACCGTCCATTTGATCATTTGGAGAAAGACTATTGTTCACCTATGGAATTGAGGCAAGTTATCTTGCTTGGTTATAATGATGATTGAATTCTTGTGATGGTTATACATTTCGTGTATATGAAGCACTTATGAATCTGTGATTCATAGTTTGATATTGTTCTTGATGATGTTCCATTTTTCATCATGGGATTGCATTCCCAAGTTCATCACTTTTGAATCGTTGATCTCGTTGATCCTTATTGTCACTTCGGTGAGTTTCTTGATCCTTAATCGGAAATGTGATTTATTAAATTCGTTGTCATGTTGTATCGTGACATATCTGGAATCATATCTGCGTGCCGATTGTTTATTGTGTAGGATTTTTAGCCAGGCACATATATAGTCATACGTGGATGTTTCTGTATTGGACTGTGCACACGAGACATAGTTCGTGAGGCTAATTAGGTACATTGTCTAACGTATATTATGGATTCCGTATACGGGGTGTACATGTGCATGGACACATTTCTGGATCGAGCGTACTGTGATGTCCATCTTGAGCCATATTGTTTGATCGTTCATAGTCCATATATGATTGGATATGTTCGACGGTTTGTGATTGATTGTTCATACGCCCGAGGGGTATGTTCAATAGTCGGGATGTTTCTCTGAGATCTAGTACATGTGAATTGTATAATGTCTGGAGAATCATTTATCATGTATATCTGACCATGTGTTTCGGGCGAAATACTTGTGTTGTATTTTAAGTCGAGGCAAAGGCAAGGCACGGGAAGAGCATGATTACGGCGAAGGGTTCGAAGGATACTATTTGTTGTCCGGTTATGCTTGAAAACCATGTAATATTATTCTCCGATTCATTTAAATTATTGACTGATTGTATTGTTATTTGAAGTATATTCCATCTCCATATGGTCCATACTTGTATTTGGATCCTGTGTACGTTAAGGCCATTGGCCATACTTTTTATAAACTCCTAATCGGAGTAATGACTATTTATTGTGGTTCGGTATCACAAGGTAATATATATTAAATCTGTATTTTTAGTATCACCCGGTGGATCCTAGTATGAGGTCCACGGCACTGTAATAGCAGCCTTTTGGGGTATTACAAAAACAACATATTTCGCCTAAAACCACATAGTTTCATACATAAGATAACGAATCACAATACGTTTAACATATGTAATACAACATTAGTATGAACAAACGGCAGTTACAATTGTTGAACACATAATCACACATGTATGAACAACGAAAACACATCTCGAAAGACGAACATCACTTTACACTCGAGATAGAAATATTTTCGTACACAAGTCAACAACGCATATCAATCGAATATGCAATTGGTCGTGTACCTAATTAGTCTTAGTAACTGTACCGTGTGCAATGTCTAATGTAAGATAGACTATCAACACATGATTATATATGTCAGACAAAAAATCCTACACATACCTACCAACATGCAGGTATAGCTCTAGAAATATCATGATACCAACATGTCGATAAAACTCAAAGTATAAATATATCCAATAAGGATCAAAAGAAACTCACCGCAGTGAAACCACGATATATCAATAAGGAACGATCGACATGATCAACGATATCAAAACAACAATCTTGGGATCATCATTCCTCAACGAACGACCAACACAATCAACAATAGTGCCTCAATACGAATCACAATTCATAAAACGTAAAATAGTGTGGAATGATATGTACAACATTCATAAGAATCATTATCCTCATAACCAAGCAAGAATTACATTGACTCAATATCGAATATGAAATGTCCTTCCATGAGCCAACGTCCTCCAACATAATCAACAATCACTCGAACAACCGTGAATGGACTATAATTTATTCAAGATCAATAATCCACACACCAATAACTAAAACAACATGACGACTATCCTCGATCCGACAAGAATCGATCAACAACTCACTCAAATTCCATAATCTAAAGATATGAACTCGCACATCATCAATTAATATTAATGATCGCAATAAATAAGGTAACCAATGCGTTATTTATATAATCAGTTGGTTTCTTCAAGAATAATGACTAAGAACAACTTATCATTTTCCTTCTAAATCATGATAATACAAGCTCTAGTGTCATGAACTACGATTACTGCAACTCATAATCCAAACCAACATCATCATTTATGACTATATCAACACATATGGCATCCTTCAAGTTTATAACCCAATTTCAAAGTGTTTTCCATAACAACTTTGATAATCCAAAGGGATAAGCTGACCTACTTCATAAGCATACATATAAACCCATATATATATATATAGTGTAACTTTATTTTCAGAACTCTGTTAAGTGCGAGAACTGCGAGAACCACCTTTTGTACTCCTAATAATACATAATGTACATCATGTCAATGCATACAACCCCTACTGATCATAACCCTACTATATAGTAGGGGTTATATATATAGTAGGGGTTATCATCAGTAGAGGCTATTATAGTAGGGTTATTGATCAGTAGGGGTTATCTCCCGTAATAAAAATTATATTTTACTATAATACCCTTTTGAATTAATAATATTTTTTAATATTTAAAAAAATCTCATTGGTTTAGAGGAGTTCTCGCAGTTTTCGCACTTAAGAGAGTTCTGAAAATAAAGCTCCCCTATATACATATATATATATATATATATATATATATCAACAAGTGGTTTTAGCCCACTGGCCACCGGGTTCATCCCTTTGTTGAGACTCGGGTTCAATTCCCTTTGGGGATGAATTAAGGAGTTATAAGGTGGCTTGGTGGGAAGGGTGTTGGAGTTAAGAAGTTTAGGTAGGGCTGAGAATTTGGGACTGGAAAATCCTGAGTCCTAGTCCCGTCTCGAGTCCCGACGGGAAACGGGACCCCGAATTCCGAATTTTATGGGATTGGGACCGGGACCGGGACCTGAGGTTTTGGTAATTTCGAGACTCGGGAAACCCGGGTCCTGATCGGGACTATCCCGAAGTTCCGAATGAAATTTCTAATTTCAATTAAGTTTTAACCCTAATCCCGTTTACCCCTAGTCCCGATTGAAATTTCTAATTTCAATTAAGTTTTAACCCAAATCCCCTTTACCCCTATCCCGAAGTCCCGATTAAAATCCCCAATTTTTTTCCCTTCTCTGATTTTGGGTATTCTGTCCCTATCGGGACATTCTGGGAAATTGTCCTCCGGGACCGGGACTGGGACTTATATTTATCGCATTTCGGGAATCGGGACTCCCGAAGTCCCGAACAGGACCGGGACCGGGACCACCAAATTGATGATTTTTGGGACCGAGACAATCGGGACTCGGGATCGGGACCTCGGGATTTCCCGATTCTCATCCCTAAGTCAAGGAGTGTTTGATACTTGGTGAACTAATTATTAATAACAACTAATAAATTACTAATATTTACTGATAAAAAAACCTATATATCATGATTGTAAACTTTTGCACATCACATTCCAATTTGATATTAAAACAAATTGCCGAACAGTTATGTCTTAAAGATTTGGATGAATACCCATGGTTGCATCCACTTCAATACTCTTCCTAAGCTCAACAAACAATATAGATTATCACTCCAGCAAATACTCAAGTTGTTGGAACTCAGAAATCTCTCCATGAAGTCTCTCTCGAAAAAGAAGAATGAATGAGGAAATGAACCTAAAACTCGATCGGCAGTGTCATTAAATGACATTAGTTATGGCAGTAACACTGCCCCTAACGACCATAACAACCGTTATATACGATTATACCACTACCATGTACGGCCGTAACAACTCATCACACCAACCACCACTCGTAGGTCATCGACCACACTACCATACCTCAAACGCCATACAACTGTATATCCCAAACATACGGCCATGCATATGGGTGTAAAACCCATAGATAGAAAATATCCAGCGTAATGATATACGGCCGTATTAACCACCAAGGATATTGTAACACCCCAAACGAGGCGACTATTACAGTGCCGTGGACCCCCGACTGGGACCCACCAGGCGGATGAAAATTAATGACTTTAATAATATAATTGTAGTACCGAACAACATTATATCATCAATTACTCTGATGAGGAGTTTCAAGTACAACACACCCAAGATAATATAGAATACATGTATATTTTATATGAAGATAAAATATACCACACTGAATGAAAATGAGTATCCAAACGGAAATCTGCAGCGGAAATAAAATGAAGACAACATGAATGACTGAAAGGACTGGGGCGCCCTACCAGTATCACTGGGACACCTCGCCGTCAACGTTCTCTTCCCGTGCCTTTGCCTTGCCATGACCTGAAAACAATGTCCCCCAACGGGGTCAGTTACACAGAACAACAATCCTCAAGAGTTGAATAAACACAATCATGATATATCTTAATTATGAAATGAAGCTGAAGAGGGGCATCGTAGTACGCCCGTAATGGTATGTGCATGTGCACAAGACGAGTAACCGGACACACCCGCCCTTGTACTGAATTAGTCTTATGGAGGTACATTACCGTTTGCACAATCCATTATGTCGGTGAACCCGAACACGTGACCATCATATGCCCGACTAAAAATTCCACACATCACCAACCGGCCACGCAATACGAACCCAGAAGGTCATATGAACGAGAATGACCATGATGAATATTAATGAATAACAATCCGACAAAGTCAAGAATGACTCAGCGAGATGAAATAATAGTGATGTGAGTGATAACTCAATTAAATGATTGGTGTACCACCCCCCATCCGCTCAGGGATATTACACGCCGTAGAACCTTTCCTCCAGGATCTACCAGGCTAGTAACAACATGAAACATATCGACAATGCCTTTAAGGCTAAAATGACTCAGTAGACCGATTTGGCCTTTCAATAAAAACATACAACTCGATTACAACTCATGCCCACGCAGGGGTCAAAACACAACCACACCCGTACAATGGGAAAAATATAGCAGCGGAAAATAAAGTACAACTGAACCAATACACGATGTACGGTTCCTCATGTGATTAGTATCGATCATCTTACATCATCCTTCGTTCCGTCCCTGTGTTATGCTCCAAAACCTGAATGCAAAAATAGACATCCACCCCCCGAATACTCGGGGGTTAGCGAAACTCCACTGTTTTGATAGTGCAAGAACAAAGTGCAAATACGAGCCATACAATTCACATTCCACGAACGATAATAATTCGGAATCCTCAAAGGTTCAAATACAACAAGATGAACACTTCCCGAGGCGAGAGTTTGAGAAAACCTTTCAAAATCGAAATATCATAAATCAATGGAAATAATTTATAAAACGGTTTAGAATGCCATCGAGAGTTTTAATAGGAAACAATTTAGGATTATCAAATCCTACTTTTCAAAATCCAAAAGACAAAAGGGGTCACCGCCCCAAAAGTTTACTTTTCGTAAAATAACCTTTACCAAACCGTTGGGATTTTAGCCCCAAATCCGTCAAATGACCTTTACAAAAATGTTGGGATTTTAGCCCCAATCTCATCAACTCACAGTACACAAGAACGACCACAAGGTTCGTCTCCCAATATCAAAATCCACAAATAAAGGATTTAACACAAACAACAAAATACTCTAGTGCCATCCTAGCCAAGTAAGCCAAACAAACCCTTACCTCTTACACACTTAGTCAATGCATGCAATCATGAAAACCGTTCAAAAGCACTCATTTCTGGAAATGCCATAATCAAATCACATTTGCAAAATGCACCACAATTAACCGTGGATCCACCCCTCCGTGGATCCCTACCGAGACCCCGTCGGATCTAACCCATAGTGGTTAAAAGCAAGCTCGCGGATCCACCCCTCCGTGGACCCCTACCGAGACCCCGTCGGGTCTAACCCATAGTGAGCATACACACACACACATTACTCATGCAAAACTAACATGCTAAGAATGTAAGTTCATTAAGAATACTCACTAGAGATGGCCATTAACTCGACAACATTATCAAACTCTTCAAAACACAATAACAAGATTAAATACGGAATACACGATTCCATAACTTTAAACAATAGGAGTATCATCATCAAACCCTTCAACGTTCAAAATAATAAAATCATAATCAATTCCCAAAACACGCCGTTCACAAAACACACACGCATTTGAAAGAAAGCCTTTAACGAGGCCAAACCGAAATCTTTTGAAACTTCATTTCAAACAACCAAACAAACACACCAAGACGATCACCGATCATCATATCCACAAAATAAGAAAAGTATGGGCAAGGTACTTGCCTCGATATCACGAGCAATGGAAAAGTGAACGGATATGGCCGGGTAGCCCTCAAATTCCCGAACACTATCTAGAACGCGATAGCACCGAAATTACTACGGGAAAACACCACATGAATCATCAATCACCAACGGAATTCAACATCGGAATCATCGAGCACCAATAATCCTACGCAAGGAATAATAAAACATGATTACGACGAGAATCAAGGCCGAAAACAACGGAAATCCCAACAAACTATCAAAGGGAACTCATTCGAACATTTAATCGAACATTAAATGTTCAAGACCCTTCAAGAACAAAGAAATCACCCCTCGGGTTGAACGAACCAAAGATACGAGTATCCAATCCGTAGAACAAGTTCAAAACAACGTTTATACAACAATTAATTGATTAAAAACGGATTGGAATCGAAATCAAAAAGCAAAATCCCCAAATCTACAAAAACAAGGGTTCAAGCCAAAATACCTTGATTTGGATGAATGATTCAAGTAGAGGTCGAAAATCTACAACAAGACTTGAGGTGGATAATCTCTACAAGTTTGGGAGCACTCAAATCACCCAAAATCGCCCTTGAAATCGCCTAGAAGGGTAGGAGGAAGAAGAGAAGAGAAAATGAATGTTTCTCTCGAAAATCGCTCAAAAACGCAGAAAAGCCCGTGCCGCGGCACAGACAAGTGTGCCGCGCCTGTGGCCACAAAAACGCCAGAATCAGCTTAGTGCCGCGGCAGACACTGAGTGTGCCGCGGCACACGGTACAGTCCCCTTCAACACCAAAAAGGCACATCGTGCAGTCTTGGCTATTTCGACCATAACTCCTTCGTCTGGACTCCGATTGACTCACCGTTTGAACCATTGGAAAGCTACCTTGATGCTCTATAATTTTGCAGAGATTCAGAATTTTTCGAGTTTCCAAGAATTAATGGTGACTTTACAAAGTCGAACTCCCACGTAAAAAAGTCGATTAAGGACACGGAACTCAACAAAAGGACACCGAAACGAACTCGGATGACAAAAAGTGCAGAATTAATCATTCTCGAAATGACGAAACGGTCATGAGAGAGTCGTCAAAATGGACTTCCGCCGAAAAAGAAAATTACCGAAATTCGAAATTGCGGATATTACATTCTACCCTCCTTAAAAGAAGTTTCGTCCCGAAACTTAAAACAAGTAGGGAGAAGCAATATCCCGCCAGGAAAACTCAACGAGATATGCAAGGAAACGCGTAACTTATGCCCATCGGCGAAACGTTACAAGCAACGCAAGGAATATACGGCGTGAAAACACGCTCCACGATGATCAACACAACGTCGCCGTTAAGGATATAATAAAACCAACAAGTGGCAAGCGTCATCAAACGGATAATATAGCCAAGTCAATTATCCGACAATCACAAAACACAACGAACGAAAGTCAGTATGATTGACCAACCCAACGGTACATCAATCGAAACGCGAGCCAATCGCTGAACCAATACGGAATTCCACCGCCCAAGGGTTGGAAGATCGAAAACGAGACTAATTTCCCGAACTTAAGGGAATTACGAAGGAGTCTGAACGTTCAACAATCACGAAACGAGATTAACAAAAACCGAACAATCAATGATCGAACCACAACGATCGAGTCAACAAAAAAAAATCGAATAATCCTGTTCGGATCACGAAGAACAATAAGGTTCAACCGACAACTCCAAAGTTCACATCTCGACTCGAGACGAAACATGATCCGGTAAAAACAACAAAATGTGCACTCACATAATATCCACAGGAAAGGGAAATAGCAATCGAAAAAAAATCACAACGACAAACGAGTTATTCCGAAACAATACCGCACTCGTCCGATCAACAAAAGCAAGGGGCAGGACAAGCTCAGAAAATGTCAACGAACATAAACGAGTCGACAGAGTCGAAAACACAAGAGTTCCAAATCCGATCCACTTCTAATAAAAGAACTAATAGAACCAGATGATGTCACTCCCGAACAAGGTTCACAAGAATCGAACCGAACCCGAAAAGTCACGGCGATAACGAGATCGACCCATAACAAGATCGCAGTTCGTTCGGACGATGAAACCGAAATACAGAACACGTTCATAAAGTATCAACGAACATGAGCGAATCGATAGACTGTAGAAAGAGAAGATACGGAAGTCAAAATAGTACGGGTATTACCTTCGACCTCATCCACGAAATTCACAAAAACAGGAGCAAGGTAACAAGACATTAAACAACCGACACATAACGGAACCATCACCGATGCACACGGTCATACCAAACCAAGCTCTAATAGCTCGCACATGCGCGACAACGCAGAAATCACTACGAGGCGATAATATTCAACACCAACACCCCGCCTCTCACAGGGGGCTAACACAACAAATGTGTGGAAAGCGACTCAACGCTCACACCGCCAATTCGATCATACTCGGGAGTAAACATCAAAATGACAACGCGAACATCATACATATATACCCAGCCCTCAAACGGGAATGGATAGGTTTTAAAAACGAAAACCTCATTTTGAAAATAATTTAGAAGAACACCGATTGATCTTGAGTATCACCTTTCAAAAAGTACAAACGTGAAACATCGTTATCGAGACTTTGGAGAACCATTTCGCATTTGATAAAAATGAGGACACTTTCGCTTAGTGAAAACTTTCAGAATATTCGACCCTCGGGTCTAAATAAAAGTGTTTCTAAAACATTGAAAATATCTCAAAGCATTTTGGTCCTCGAGGTAGAAAATTTTTGAAATATATTGTGGCACCTAGGATGTACCACAAGAAAATAACTCATTTGAAAAGTATGTCTCGAAATTTATTTTTCTAAGATACTCAAGGTTTTCAAAAATCCAATAGGCCAGAATGCCCAAAACTCGCACATATCGACGTTCATTAAAACAACTCCTAGTACACGCATCAAAACGTTTAAAATCAAGACAATACATGTCTTTAAACGGAAATAAACGATAAAATACCACGTTCAGAACAAAACCACTGACCCCATTCGAGGCCTCTAAAGACCCTCCCGCACTGGCTAGTGAACAAGTCGAACGTGTATAAGCAAAAAGCTTCCACAAGAGAACTTGTAAAACGTGCAAATCGATTCGAAAATCATCAGCAACGGACAAAAACAACAATAAAAAGACATCACAAGCGACGACACTCCTCGTATAAATCAAATACGAGAGTCGAATAAATACATATCGTGAAATCAAAATTCACATAAGGATTCCATTACTTAACAAATAATCATAAAATAGCTCGTGTCACACGAGGCACAATACAAAGAAGGGACACTTACTTCCACAGGTCGCACGAAGATGATGATCGCCCCACGATACTAATCACGACCAACAAACTCAAACGACGCGTCGCGACACGACTCAATCAGATAAAATCCGATGAAACAAGACTCAAACAACACGACTTCACCCGACAGCCTAGGTTTCCTCAACCTAAGCTCTGATACCATTTATGTAACACCCCCAATCCGCTCAGGGATATTACATGCCGTAGAACCTTTCCTCAAGGATCTACCAGGCTAGTAACAACATGAAACATATCGACAATGCCTTTAAGGCTAAAATGACTCAGTAGACCGATTTGGCCTTTCAATAAAAACATACAACTCGATTACAACTCATGCCCACGCAGGGGTCAAAACACAACCACACCCGTACAATGGGAAAAATATAGCAGCGGAAAATAAAGTACAACTGAACCAATACACGATGTACGGTTCCTCATGTGATTAGTATCGATCATCTTACATCATCCTTCGTTCCGTCCCTGTGTTATGCTCCAAAACCTGAATGCAAAAATAGACATCCACCCCCCGAATACTCGGGGGTTAGCAAAACTCCACTGTTTTGCTAGTGCAAGAACAAAGTGCAAATACGAGCCATACAATTCACATTCCACGAACGATAATAATTCGGAATCCTCAAAGGTTCAAATACAACAAGATGAACACTTCCCGAGGCGAGAGTTTGAGAAAACCTTTCAAAATCGAAATATCATAAATCAATGGAAATAATTTATAAAACGGTTTAGAATGCCATCGAGAGTTTTAATAGGAAACAATTTAGGATTATCAAATCCTACTTTTCAAAATCCAAAAGACAAAAGGGGTCACCGCCCCAAAAGTTTACTTTCCGTAAAATAACCTTTACCAAACCGTTGGGATTTTAGCCCCAAATCCGTCAAATGACCTTTACAAAAACGTTGGGATTTTAGCCCCAATCTCATCAACTCACAGTACACAAGAACGACCACAAGGTTCGTCTCCCAACATCAAAATCCACAAATAAAGGATTTAACACAAACAACAAAATACTCTAGTGCCATCCTAGCCAAGTAAGCCAAACAAACCCTTACCTCTTACACACTTAGTCAATGCATGCAATCATGAAAACCGTTCAAAAGCACTCATTTCCGGAAATGCCATAATCAAATCACATTTGCAAAATGCACCACAATTAACCGTGGATCCACCCCTCCGTGGACCCCTACCGAGACCCCGTCGGATCTAACCCATAGTGGTTAAAAGCAAGCTCGCGGATCCACCCCTCCGTGGACCCCTACCGAGACCCCGTCGGGTCTAACCCATAGTGAGCATACACACACACACATTACTCATGCAAAACTAACATGCTAAGAATGTAAGTTCATTAAGAATACTCACTAGAGATGGCCATTAACTCGACAACATTATCAAACTCTTCAAAACACAATAACAAGATTAAATACGGAATACACGATTCCATAACTTTAAACAATAGGAGTATCATCATCAAACCCTTCAACGTTCAAAATAATAAAATTATAATCAATTCCCAAAACACGCCGTTCACAAAACACACATGCATTGGAAAGAAAGCCTTTAACGAGGCCAAACCGAAATCTTTTGAAACTTCATTTCAAAGAACCAAACAAATACACCAAGACGATCACCGATCATCATATCCACAAAATAAGAAAAGTATGGGCAAGGTACTTGCCTCGATATCACGAGCAATGGAAAAGTGAACGGATATGGCCGGGTAGCCCTCAAATTCCCGAACACTATCTAGAACGCGATAGCACCGAAGTTACTACGGGAAAACACCACATGAATCATCAATCACCAACGGAATTCAACATCGGAATCATCGAGAACCAATAATCCTACATAAGGAATAATAAAACATGATTACGACGAGAATCAAGGCCGAAAACAACGGAAATCCCAACAAACTATCAAAGGGAACTCATTCGAACATTTAATCGAACATTAAATGTTCAAGACCCTTCAAGAACAAAGAAATCACCCCTCGGGTTGAACGAACCAAAGATACGAGTATCCAATCCGTAGAACAAGTTCAAAACAACGTTTATACAACAATTAATTGATTAAAAACGGATTGGAATCGAAATCAAAAAGCAAAATCCCCAAATCTACAAAAACAAGGGTTCAAGCCAAAATACCTTGATTTGGATGAATGATTCAAGTAGAGGTCGAAAATCTACAACAAGACTTGAGGTGGATAATCTCTACAAGTTTGGGAGCACTCAAATCACCCAAAATCGCCCTTGAAATCGCCTAGAAGGGTAGGAGGAAGAAGAGAAGAGAAAATGAATGTTTCTCCTCGAAAATCTGCTCAAAAACGCAGAAAAAGCCCGTGTGCCGCGGCACAGGACAAGTGTGCCGCGGCCCAGGGCCACAAAAAACGCCCAGGAATCAGCTTAGTGCCGCGGCACAGCCTGAGTGTGCCGCGGCACACGGTACAGTCCCCTTCAACACCAAAAAGGCACATCGTGCAGTCTTGGCTATTTCGACCATAACTCCTTCGTCTGGACTCCGATTGACTCACCGTTTGAACCATTGGAAAGCTACCTTGATGCTCTATAATTTTGCAAAGATTCAGAATTTTTAGAGTTTCCAAGAATTAATGGTGACTTTACAAAGTCGAACTCCCACGTAAAAAAGTCGATTAAGGACACGGAACTCAACAAAAGGACACCGAAACGAACTCGCATGACAAAAAGTGCAGAATTAATCATTCTCGAAATGACGAAACGGTCATGAGAGAGTCGTCAAAATGGACTTCCGCCGAAAAGGAAAATTACCAAAATTCGAAATTGCGGATATTACATTCTACCCTCCTTAAAAGAAGTTTCGTCCCGAAACTTAAAACAAGTAGGGAGAAGCAATATCCCGCCAGGAAAACTCAACGAGATATGCAAGGAAACGCGTAACTTATGCCCATCGGCGAAACGTTACAACCAACGCAAGGAATATACGGCGTGAAAACACGCTCCACGATGATCAACACAACGTCGCCGTTAAGGATATAATAAAACCAACAAGTGGCAAGCGTCATCAAACGGATAATATAGCCAAGTCAATTATCCGACAATCACAAAACACAACGAACGAAACTCAGTATGATTGACCAACCCAACAGTACATCAATCGAAACGCGAGCCAATCGCTGAACCAATACGGAATTCCACCGCCCAAGGGTTGGAAGATCGAAAACGAGACTAATTTCCCGAACTTAAGGGAATTACGAAGGAGTCTGAACGTTCAACAATCACGAAACGAGATTAACAAAAACCGAACAATCAATGATCGAACCACAACGATCGAGTCAACAAAAAAAAATCGAATAATCCTGTTCGGATCACGAAGAACAATAAGGTTCAACCGACAACTCCGAAGTTCACATCTCGACTCGAGACGAAACATGATCCGGTAAAAACAACAAAATGTGCACTCACATAATATCCACAGGAAAGGGAAATAGCAATCGAAAAAAAATCACAACGACAAACGAGTTATTCCGAAACAATACCGCACTCGTCCGATCAACAAAAGCAAGGGGCGGGACAAGCTCAGAAAATGTCAACGAACATAAACGAGTCGACAGAGTCGAAAACACAAGAGTTCCAAATCCGATCCACTTCAAATAAAAGAACTAATAGAACCAGATGATGTCACTCCCGAACAAGGTTCACAAGAATCGAACCGAACCCGAAAAGTCACGGCGATAACCAGATCGACCCATAACAAGATCGCAGTTCGTTCGGACGATGAAACCGAAATACAGAACAAGTTCATAAAGTATCAACGAACATGAGCGAATCGATAGACTGGAGAAAGAGAAGATACGGAAGTCAAAATAGTACGGGTATTACCTCCGACCTCATCCACGAAATTCACAAAAACAGGAGCAAGGTAACAAGACATTAAACAACCGACACATAACCGAACCATCACCGATGCACACGGTCATACCAAACCAAGCTCTAATAGCTCGCACATGCGCGACAACGCAGAAATCACTACGAGGCGATAATATTCAACACCAACACCCCGCCTCTCACAGGGGGCTAACACAACAAATGTGTGGAAAGCGACTCAACGCTCACACCGCCAATTCGATCATACTCGGGAGTAAACATCAAAATGACAACGCGAACATCATACATATATACCCAGCCCTCAAACGGGAATGGATAGGTTTTAAAAACGAAAACCTCATTTTGAAAATAATTTAGAAGAACACCGATTGATCTTGAGTATCACCTTTCAAAAAGTACAAACGTGAAACATCGTTATCGAGACTTTGGAGAACCATTTCGCATTTGATAAAAATGAGGACACTTTCGCTTAGTGAAAACTTTCAGAATATTCGACCCTCGGGTCTAAATAAAAGTGTTTCTAAAACATTGAAAATATCTCAAAGCATTTTGGTCCTCGAGGTAGAAAATTTTTGAAATATATTGTGGCACCTAGGATGTACCACAAGAAAATAACTCATTTGAAAAGTATGTCTCGAAATTTATTTTTCTAAGATACTCAAGGTTTTCAAAAATCCAATAGGCCAGAATGCCCAAAACTCGCACATATCGACGTTCATTAAAACAACTCCTAGTACACGCATCAAAACGTTTAAAATCAAGACAATACATGTCTTTAAACGGAAATAAACGATAAAATACCACGTTCTGAACAAAACCACTGACCCCATTCGAGGCCTCTAAAGACCCTCCCGCACTGGCTAGTGAACAAGTCGAGCGTGTATAAGAAAAAAGCTTCCACAAGAGAACTTGTAAAACGTGCAAATCGATTCGAAAATCATCAGCAACGGACAAAAACAACAATAAAAAGACATCACAAGCGACGACACTCCTCGTATAAATCAAATACGAGAGTCGACTAAATACATATCGTGAAATCAAAATTCACATAAGGATTCCATTACTTAACAAATAATCATAAAATAGCTCGTGTCACACGAGGCACAATACAAAGAAGGGACACTTACTTCCACAGGTCGCACGAAGATGATGATCGCCCCACGATACTAATCACGACCAACAAACTCAAACGACGCGTCGCGACACGACTCAATCAGATAAAATCCGATGAAACAAGACTCAAACAACACGACTTCACCCGACAGCCTAGGTTTCCTCAACCTAAGCTCTGATACCATTTATGTAACACCCCCAATCCGCTCAGGGATATTACACGCCGTAGAACCTTTCCTCAAGGATCTACCAGGCTAGTAACAACATGAAACATATCGACAATGCCTTTAAGGCTAAAATGACTCGAGAGACCGATTTGGCCTTTCAATAAAAACATACAACTCGATTACAACTCATGCCCACGCAGGTCAAAACACAACCACACCCGTACAATGGGAAAAATATAGCAGCGGAAAATAAAGTACAACTGAACCAATACACGATGTACGGTTCCTCATGTGATTAGTATCGATCATCTTACATCATCCTTCGTTCCGTCCCTGTGTTATGCTCCAAAACCTGAATGCAAAATAGACATCCACCCCGAATACTCTGGGTTAGCAAACTCCACTGTTTTGCTAGTGCAAGAACAAAGTGCAAATACGAGCCATACAATTCACATTCCACGAACGATAATAATTCGGAATCCTCAAAGGTTCAAATACAACAAGATGAACACTTCCCGAGGCGAGAGTTTGAGAAAACCTTTCAAAATCGAAATATCATAAATCAATTGAAATAATTTATAAAACGGTTTAGAATGCCATCGAGAGTTTTAATAGGAAACAATTTAGGATTATCAAATCCTACTTTTCAAAATCCAAAAGACAAAAGGGGTCACCGCCCCAAAAGTTTACTTTCCGTAAAATAACCTTTACCAAACCGTTGGGATTTTAGCCCCAAATCCGTCAAATGACCTTTACAAAAACGTTGGGATTTTAGCCCCAATCTCATCAACTCACAGTACACAAGAACGACCACAAGGTTCGTCTCCCAACATCAAAATCCACAAATAAAGGATTTAACACAAACAACAAAATACTCTAGTGCCATCCTAGCCAAGTAAGCCAAACAAACCCTTACCTCTTACACACTTAGTCAATGCATGCAATCATGAAAACCGTTCAAAAGCACTCATTTCCGGAAATGCCATAATCAAATCACATTTGCAAAATGCACCACAATTAACCGTGGATCCACCCCTCCGTGGACCCCTACCGAGACCCCGTCGGATCTAACCCATAGTGGTTAAAAGCAAGCTCGCGGATCCACCCCTCCGTGGACCCCTACCGAGACCCCGTCGGGTCTAACCCATAGTGAACATACACACACACACACATTACTCATGCAAAACTAACATGCTTAGAATGTAAGTTCATTAAGAATACTCACTAGAGATGGCCATTAACTCGACAACATTATCAAACTCTTCAAAACACAATAACAAGATTAAATACGGAATACACGATTCCATAACTTTAAACAATTGGAGTATCATCATCAAACCCTTCAACGTTCAAAATAATCAAATCATAATCAATTCCCAAAACACGCCGTTCACAAAACACACACGCATTTGAAAGAAAGCCTTTAACGAGGCCAAACCGAAATCTTTTGAAACTTCATTTCAAACAACCAAACAAACACACCAAGACGATCACCGATCATCATATCCACAAAATAAGAAAAGTATGGGCAAGGTACTTGCCTCGATATCCCGAGCAATGGAAAAGTGAACGGATATGGCTGGGTAGCCCTCAAATTCCCGAACACTATCTAGAACGCGAGCAAGACCAAATTACTACGGAAAACACCACATGAATCATCAATCACCAACGGAATTCAACATCGGAATCATCAAGCACCTATAATCCTCCGTAAGGAATAATAAAACATGATTACGAGAATCAAGGCCGAAAACAACGGAAATCCCAACAAACTATCAAAGGGAACTCATTCGAACATTTAATCGAACATTAAATGTTCAAGACCCTTCAAGAACAAAGAAATCACCCCTGGGGTTGAACGAACCAAAGATACGAGTATCCAATCCGTAGAACAAGTTCAAAACAACGTTTATACAACAATTAATTGATTAAAAACGGATTGGAATCGAAATCAAAAAGCAAAATCCCCAAATCTACAAAAACAAGGGTTCAAGCCAAAATACCTTGATTTGGATGAATGATTCAAGTAGAGGTCGAAAATCTACAACAAGACTTGAGGTGGATAATCTCTACAAAAAACGCCCAGGAATCAGCTTAGTGCCGCGGCACAGCCTGAGTGTGCCGCGGCACACGGTACAGTCCCCTTCAACACCAAAGAGGCACATCGTGCAGTCTTGGCTATTTCGACCATAACTCCTTCGTCTGGACTCCGATTGACTCACCGTTTGAACCATTGGAAAGCTACCTTGATGCTCTATAATGTTGCAAAGATTCAGAATTTTTGGAGTTTCCAAGAATTAATGGTGACTTTACAAAGTCGAACTCCCACGTGAAAAAGTCGATTAAGGACACGGAACTCAACAAAACGACACCGAAACGAACTCGGATGACAAAAAGTTCAGAATTAATCATTCTCGAAATGACGAAACGGTCATGAGCGAGTCGTCAAAACGGACTTCCGCCGAAAAAGAAAATTACCGAAATTCGAAATTGCGGATATTACAATTGGAACCGTCGTTCCTCGTGAATGAAGTGATTATTCGACAATTACAAGTCTCAATACGGTTAATACATTATGAATGAGTTATGATTATGAATGAACAACAACAAAAGGGATGAATATCCTTTTAACCGAGTAAGAATTAACTTACACAACACCGGTGAAGAATGTCCTTCCACGAACAAACGTCCTAAATGAGGTGTCGGTCGCTCGAACAACCTTGAATAACACTGTTACCAACAATCCGTTCAATATACAAATCAAACACGATTATAACTAACTCAAAATGTCGATACGACTAAACTAAGTTCATTGGGGCATTATATCAAACACGTTGTAACCACTCTTCGATTGTTTACAACCAATACTTAATTATGCCAATATCAAATCCCCAAGGAGTGTTTGAAACCAACAAAACATCTTCAATACAATCAATAATCCAATATGAATATCCTATTCATGATTTCAACAACAACTAATCGAAAACTCTCAAATCCAACTCAATATTCAAAGTGTTCTTGAATAATCCTTCAATAATCCAATGAATATTCATACAAACTCATAATCATATGTATATCTCTTCATACAACATGATTATAACATCCAAAACATCATATCTCAACACAAAATCGAAATCCAAGATGTTGAAAAATTTACCTTTGAAGATCCAAACACTTTGATCTGGTGAAATCGTGTTAAATGGATTATTCAAGCTTCCCAATCCAAGATATATGTTTAGAACACTCCTTAGTAAGTGATGTGATGAAGAAAGTCTCTCCCAAAACCTCTCTCTCGGAACTCAAGTAAAGAAGGGTGAAATGAGTACAAAAATCCCGTCCAAGTCTATATAAACTGCCGAATGCCATAGATGGCCTACAACAACCCTGAAATGGTGTCACCATAGACCTGATTTAGTGTTGCCTTAGCCCCGAAAAGGGCAAAGGTAACACCAAAAGTGTGTTGTGTTCTCAGCAGTTGCCTTTGACCACAAAGGTAACATGTGAACTACCTAAGGTAACACCCTGTTCTCATGTTACCATAGGAGCCTACCGCAACATACTTGACATCCTATTGCAACATTTTATCTATGTTGCAATAGATATTATAATTTAATAAAATAGATACCAGATTGTGTGGGGCCCATATTGTGGCAACATTGTTCTGTCTAATGCAACACCAAATAATAACAACTGCAACCCAATGTTTATTGCAAAATACTAACTAATTGCAACACACTAACTACCTATTGCAACACCTCAAATGAACACAATAAAAATATAGCATTTAAATATTGCATTTCCCATAAAAACCAATTCTGCATCATTAACCTAGCTATACTTAAATCAACAAGTGCATCAATCCACCAAAAACATCAACCAACAACATCAACCAAATAGACAACCAATTTAAAAACATAAGTAGAAGTACTAGAAAATAATGTGGTTATTGTAAACCAACCACATGAAAATAAAGGATAGATGGTTGAAAATTGGTAAAAAAATGGATGACATCTAAGAGCTAGGGCCTCCTGTAATCGGAGTGTCATATTCTGCGTAATTGGAGTGCCATCTTCTCGCAGAATCGAGTGTCATCTTCTCGCGTGTCATCAAAAAGTGTTGCACCAATATTAATTTTCAAGTCAGGGTTGGCTTCACCTATTTTTTTCAGAATCCATGTCAGGTTGTGTTGGACCTTCTGATTCACCTTCGCCTCCACTTCATCAACAAGCTCATGCCATATCCTTTTCGTCAATTCTTGTACGCATTTAATCGATTGGAGTCAGAGTCTGTTAGATTTTTTGAAAGCTTTTGCATCATGTCTGCCTATAAGCCAACCCGGGCCATGGGATTTTTTTCCAGCTGAAACTAGTTCCTCAATGCCGTCAAGTCCTTCAGATGAGGCGAGTTTCTTCTCAATCAGTTCCTACAAAATAAGCGTACGTTAGTATATGCAAATAAATATCGACTTTGAATATAAAATATGGATTCAAAAGTTCGATTGCAAAATATATTTCTTACAATTCTGAACTTCATCACATCAGGATTTGTTGGCCACTTAAGTATACTGGATACAGTTTGGAAAATCGTTTAAACAACAAACTGTATGGAATCTAAATCTGAGTGCGTAGCGGAAGTCTTGAACAGTTAGTTGCCGTGGATACAGCAACGAAGTATTTGGTGTATACTTAGTATATCACAGTAATTTCAAACAGTAAAAGCTGAAGGTAAATGACACAGTAATTTAAGTGGTTCGAGGTAAACCCCTCTACGTCCACTGGTCCTCCACACAGGAGTAAAAAGTTTATTATAATTACTGCGTACACAACTACGTAATTATAAACAAACCTATCCTTGTATCGTTCACACAGATTGATACAAAGAACGTCACTTTCAACCGTTCACACAGATTAGTTAAAGCTTCCTTCTTGACTAGCTTCTTCACACACAGTTCCAAAGCTTCGTCCTTATTCGTCCCACACAGGTCAGAATAACTTGTTGAGTTCACACAGAGCTCGGTTTTTACACAGAGGTAAAAGGGTAGGTAACCAGGTAAGAACAGCAGCTTTGAATATCAAGTTCTTGAGCTGATGATAGCTGTTCTTGATGTTGAGCACTGTATATCTCTTTCGTTCTAACTTGCAGTATGCTTTGGAGATATGTTTGCTCTGATGATAACTTTGATAGCTTGAGTATTGGGTTACTTGAATTTGTTCAGTTCGGTAACTGATCTTCAATGTCTTCAAGGATATATATAGTCTCTGAAGAAAGTATCCGTTGAGATATATCCGTTTGAATAAGATTTCCTTCAACGGGAATATGACATGATCCGGATTTCGCGGGATTCTGAAGATCTGAAGACTGACAGTATTTAAATACTTTATCCTTGAGTATTTAAATACTTCTTTGTTCAACGGAACTTGACTTGTGTTCTTTCTTGTCCTTTTGTGAACTGTATGGAAGATGACTGTATTTAGGGCATCGAGACAGTTTCCATACTTGATCTTTTACAAGTCTTCTTGTCAGACGATTAGCTTCACTTATGCCGATTCGAGGCAGTCTTCGATATAGGATAAAGCCTTGAAGCCTCGATACGCTTTCCTTTACAGTATTTGGCATATATGTCAAAACCTTCTCAATAACAAATAACGATCGATACAGGATCGGGTATCCCACCGATTCGATACAGGTGTTTGTTTTTCCCAACAATTTCCCCCTTTTGACAATTTGCCAAGACTAACTTACTTAACTCTTCGAGTCTTCTTGATGATGCCAAAACCTTCTTCATGAAGCATTCTTCTTCGATGACTTCTGGCAGATTTCTTGGTCGATTGTCAATAGGTCTGACTTAGTGACTTAGTCTACAATAATGAACTGCTCGCAGGCATGTTCGATACAGTTTGAGATTTATTAAAACTTAAGCTTATGATTGGCGCGCAGGCACAATCTTACAATGTATTTCTAAGTTTTACAACTGAAATTATGAACTGTTCGTAGACTAGTTCGTACAGCTTATTTTTCAATCAAGTTTGTCTAACTTGAGATTCCTATCAAACAATTTTAAATAATCATACATAAACACAGTAGATTACGAGTTGTAATCTTTCAAGACAAACAAACTATTTTATTGATATTCAAAATGATTGAGTACAAAGTTTGCTGTTTCGAATAGAAATTACAAAAAACAAAAATAATGTACATAAATTTCAGCTCTTCATCTATAATCCGCATGCCTCCATGGTCTTTTTCCTTGCTCATTCTCGGTGCCGCGCCACCAGTTTTGAAGTGAATCATTGCCTCGTTCTTGGTAAATTGCTCTTCCTTCATATGAACGATCAAAGGCAAGTATCCAATCTTCTGGATGGGTGACCCGATCTCCTCTTCTATGTTTTGATTTCATTTTGATTTGGAGAGGGAGTTTACCTTCTTCTAGCATCTTTGAAAACTTGTCTGCTGCCTCCGCTAACGTCTTATAATTTTTGAAGATGGCGGATTCCCTGATGAGTCTGACAAAATATCTCATCAGTTCATTCTTCCTCCAAAGGCTTCACTTCGGCGGCTTGGGTTGCGGTTGGTCGGCGCATTTATTTCCGAAGGTCTTTGGATAAGATTTTGCCAAGGGACATTTGGGTCATGGAATTCGATCTGAGCCCGAAATTTTAAAGCTTTGGGATTGAGGTGCTAGCTTGTTCAATTCGGCAATATCGCTCCGAGCACCTCAAATTCCCTTTCTGTTGCGCCTTATTCTCCTTGCAGCTTCTCGTGCCTCTTCCCCCTTTTTGGCTTCATCAAGACTTTGCAGGATTTCAAGAGCGGCGTCCTGTTTGGTCTCGATGCTGGTTATTCTTTCAACAAGGGAGGAAAGAGTCTGCGACATATCTTTAATACATTTGTCGTGAGCACGCAGTTGAGAGCTGTTCTCAATCATTGCACAGGCGGTCTTGGCTTCAGCAATTCTTGTCTTTGAAGCTTCCTCCTTCAGCAGTTGCTCTTGTTTATCTTCCATGATCTTCAAGGCTTGCTTGAAAACTTCTGGCAGAAGGATGAATGCGTCGACAACTAGAGATACTTCGTGTTGAAGAGTGGTCATTTCTTATACGGCAGAGGTGTGCATCCAATTCAGTGCCTTTTCAACAGAAGATAGAGCGCATCGCATCTGGATAAATACAATCAAGGCCAAGAGCTCGCAGCGCTCTTTACGTGCAGCAGATCGGAGAGTCAGCCGGGCGAAGTCTTCGCCGCTGCTCAACCTCCTTACATTCACGGATGGACGTGAAGTAAGTTGGACATCCTCGTGTTCGCACGCCCTCGGATTCCAAGGTTGCGGTGGTCGGGGGCGCCTTCTTGTGGTTCGGCACGCTTGGTTCGAAGCGTCTGTGGCGAAGGTTCTTCGGAAATGGATGCAGGAGGGACCGAATCCTCCCGTTGGTTGGCAGAATGGCTTCTTCGGTCGCAACAGCTCGGTGCCTGCTCCAAAATTTCTTGATCTTCCTCGACCGGAGGGACCGATTCTCCCGGTCGGGAATGTTCTCCTACCGTGGCGAGGTGGATTGGCTTGGTTAGAAGGTCCTTCGCCTTTTCCGGGTGGAGAGGCGTCTCGGCTTCAGCCTCTTCACGGCTCATTCTCGACTGCTTGAAGAGCATCGTCGTCCGCCTCGAGTCATGATCGTTGTCATCTTTCGATTTATGGGAGAGTCCTCTCGACTTCTTCTTTCCTTTTCTTCGGCGCGATTTGAGCAGCAGGTGGCTTTCTATTAGATCTTTGCAAGAGGCGTTGTCCCATCGAAGCAGGGCCTCAATTTCAGTTGAGTCTGTTACTTCGGAGACGAATCGCTCTTCGTGGCTCCATTCACTCCAGTTGTACAGTGTATCGTACGGAGCTAGCCTATAGCCTTTCCATTGCAGAAATCTTTCGTACGCTTGTTCAATTTGAACCGAAAGAAGTGTTTGATTTATGATTGAGTCAAGGGAGGGACTTCGAATCACGTTTGGAGATGCTGTTTCGAGGGATTCCGGTACAGGTATGGGATCCTGCACGGAAGATGGACTCCTTGCAGGGGATGGTACCCCGAAGGAAATTGGATCCTGCACGGGTGAGGGATCCCGTAGAGGAGAGGTAGCTTTTGGCTCCGAATGGGCAGCCGACGTGCTAACATCTTGAATGTTGGCAGATGTCTCTATATCCGTCGTAGCCACCAAAGGCTCGGGATCTACTGTCGATGCAGTAGGAGACACCTCTTCCGCAGGGGTTGGGCCCTGGGGTTCTTTAGTGGGTTGCGCCACGGGCGAGACATCCTCGGAGTGCTTGGCTTTGATTTTTGAGAGCCTCCGAAGTCTCTTCTTGGACTTCTCACCAGCAGAGTGCTTCTTGCTGTGAGAACGCTTGCGCTTCTTCTTTGAAGATTCCATTTCTGGGACCTTGACGGTTTCATCTCTTGGGTTGTCAGAAATAGGCATGTGCCTGGTTCTCGGATGGTTGGCATGCATGGTGCTCGTTATAAGCGGTGGGCTTGACGCCTCCTAAATATATCCTGGAGCTATTTTTCTTTGCATCGGCGGATTGCATCACTCCGCACTCGTCAGATGTAGTTCAAGATTAAACCAAAGGATTTCTTTTGGGTGGCGTGCTTGCACACCTCTTCTTGAAGACGCTTTAATGATTTGGCACCAATTGACCTTTTCACAGTCAAAATAGCTACCATCATTCTCAACCTTAGATTCGTGCACATCTCGAACGCACCGGTTCGATTTTCAATGATTCTCGAACAAGTCATGCAGATAAACGAAATGAAGAAGAAAATTTTTCTTGTGACAAGTGGTTGTCACCATATCAACCACTTTGGACCCTGTAAAAAGTCCATAAAACTTGGTAATCAGCTCTTGAGACCCGAACGTCTCAAGCTGGTCCATGGTCAGGCCGTCGGCGGGCAGCCTGTAGATTTTCTGGAGTAGGTCGCTATTGATGCAGATTTGCACTCCTTGGACTGTTGCAGTGATGTCAGCAACACATGTCCTCCCTGGGCTAGTGACAGAAAACGAACGGCGGCGTTGAGGTAGAATTCCTCAACCAGATGGGCGTCGTATTTGTCGGCAGTTTTGCTCCCGAAGCGATAAAGACCTTGTTGTTCAAGACGAGTAATAATATACTCCCACGTGAAAAAGTCGATTAAGGACACGGAACTCAACAAAACGACACCGAAACGAACTCGGATGACAAAAAGTTCAGAATTAATCATTCTCGAAATGACGAAACGGTCATGAGCGAGTCGTCAAAACGGACTTCCGCCGAAAAAGAAAATTACCGAAATTCGAAATTGCGGATATTACAATTGGAACCGTCGTTCCTCGTGAATGAAGTGATTATTCGACAATTACAAGTCTCAATACGGTTAATACATTATGAATGAGTTATGATTATGAATGAACAACAACAAAAGGGATGAATATCCTTTTAACCGAGTAAGAATTAACTTACACAACACCGGTGAAGAATGTCCTTCCACGAACAAACGTCCTAAATGAGGTGTCGGTCGCTCGAACAACCTTGAATAACACTGTTACCAACAATCCGTTCAATATACAAATCAAACACGATTATAACTAACTCAAAATGTCGATACGACTAAACTAAGTTCATTGGGGCATTATATCAAACACGTTGTAACCACTCTTCGATTGTTTACAACCAATACTTAATTATGCCAATATCAAATCCCCAAGGAGTGTTTGAAACCAACAAAACATCTTCAATACAATCAATAATCCAATATGAATATCCTATTCATGATTTCAACAACAACTAATCGAAAACTCTCAAATCCAACTCAATATTCAAAGTGTTCTTGAATAATCCTTCAATAATCCAATGAATATTCATACAAACTCATAATCATATGTATATCTCTTCATACAACATGATTATAACATCCAAAACATCATATCTCAACACAAAATCGAAATCCAAGATGTTGAAAAATTTACCTTTGAAGATCCAAACACTTTGATCTGGTGAAATCGTGTTAAATGGATTATTCAAGCTTCCCAATCCAAGATATATGTTTAGAACACTCCTTAGTAAGTGATGTGATGAAGAAAGTCTCTCCCAAAACCTCTCTCTCGGAACTCAAGTAAAGAAGGGTGAAATGAGTACAAAAATCCCGTCCAAGTCTATATAAACTGCCGAATGCCATAGATGGCCTACAACAACCCTGAAATGGTGTCACCATAGACCTGATTTAGTGTTGCCTTAGCCCCGAAAAGGGTAAAGGTAACACCAAAAGTGTGTTGTGTTCTCAGCAGTTGCCTTTGACCACAAAGGTAACATGTGAACTACCTAAGGTAACACCCTGTTCTCATGTTACCATAGGAGCCTACCGCAACATACTTGACATCCTATTGCAACATTTTATCTATGTTGCAATAGATATTATAATTTAATAAAATAGATACCAGATTGTGTGGGGCCCATATTGTGGCAACATTGTTCTGTCTAATGCAACACCAAATAATAACAACTGCAACCCAATGTTTATTGCAAAATACTAACTAATTGCAACACACTAACTACCTATTGCAACACCTCAAATGAACACAATAAAAATATAGCATTTAAATATTGCATTTCCCATAAAAACCAATTCTGCATCATTAACCTAGCTATACTTAAATCAACAAGTGCATCAATCCACCAAAAACATCAACCAACAACATCAACCAAATAGACAACCAATTTAAAAACATAAGTAGAAGTACTAGAAAATAATGTGGTTATTGTAAACCAACCACATGAAAATAGGCAGGATAGATGGTTGAAAATTGGTAAAAAAAAAAATGGATGACATCTAAGAGCTAGGGCCTCCTGTAACTGGAGTGTCATATTCCTGCGTAATTGGAGTGCCATCTTCTCGCGTAACTGGAGTGTCATCTTCTCGCGTGTCATCAAAAAGTGTTGCACCAATATTAATTTTCAAGTCAGGGTTGGCTTCACCTATTTTTTTCAGAATCCATGTCAGGTTGTGTTGGACCTTCTGATTCACCTTCGCCTCCACTTCATCAACAAGCTCATGCCATATCCTTTTCGTCAATTCTTGTACGTACGAATCAGTTGGAGCTGTAGCCTGGTTAGATTTTTTGAAAGCTTTTGCATCATGTCTGCCTATAAGCCAACCCGGGCCATGGGATTTTTTTCCAGCTGAAACTAGTTCCTCAATGCCGTCAAGTCCTTCAGATGAGGCGAGTTTCTTCTCAATCAGTTCCTACAAAATAAGCGTACGTTAGTATATGCAAATAAATATCGACTTTGAATATAAAATATGGATTCAAAAGTTCGATTGCAAAATATATTTCTTACAATTCTGAACTTCATCACATCAGGATTTGTTGGCCACTTAAGTATACTGGATACAGTTTGGAAAATCGTTTAAACAACAAACTGTATGGAATCTAAATCTGAGTGCGTAGCGGAAGTCTTGAACAGTTAGTTGCTGTGGATACAGCAACGAAGTATTTGGTGTATACTTAGTATATCACAGTAATTTCAAACAGTAAAAGCTGAAGGTAAATGACACAAGAATTTAAGTGGTTCGAGGTAAACCCTCTACGTCCACCGGTCCTCCACACAGAGTAAAGTTTATTATAATTCTGCGTACACAACTACGTAATTATAAACAAACCTATCCTTGTATCGTTCACACAGATTGATACAAAGAACGTCACTTTCAACCGCTCACACATTAGTTAAAGCTTCCTTCTTGACTAGCTTCTTCACACACGCCCAAAGCTTCGTCCTTATTCGTCCCACACAGTCGAATAACTTGTTGAGTTCACACAGAGCTCGGTTTTTACACAGAGGTAAAAGGGTAGGTAACCGTGTAAGAACAGCAGCTTTGAATATCAAGTTCTTGAGCCGATGATAGTCGTTCTTGATGTTGAGCACTGTATATCTCTTTCGTTCTAACTTGCAGTATGCTTTGGAGATATGTTTGCTCTGATGATAACTTTGATAGCTTGAGTATTGGGTTACTTGAATTTGTTCAGTTCGGTAACTGATCTTCAATGTCTTCAAGGATATATATAGTCTCTGAAGAAAGTATCCGTTGAGATATATCCGTTTGAATAAGATTTCCTTCAACGGGAATATGACATGATCCGGATTTCGCGGGATTCTCAAGATTCGAAGATCGGCGTATTTAAATACTTTATCCTTGAGTATTTAAATACTTCTTTGTTCAACGGAACTTGACTTGTGTTCTTTCTTGTCCTTTTGTGAACTGTATGGAAGATGACTGTATTTAGGGCATCGAGACAGTTTCCATACTTGATCTTTTACAAGTCTTCTTGCTGTACTGACGAGCTTCACTTATGCTGATTCGAGGCAGGTCTTCGATATAGGATAAAGCCTTGAAGCCTCGATACAGTTTTCCTTTACTGTATTTGGCATATATGTCAAAACCTTCTCAATAACAAATAACGATCGATACAGGGATCGGGTATCCCAGCTGATTCGATACAGGGTGTTTGTTTTTCCCAACAATTTCCCCCTTTTTGACAATTTGCCAAGACTAACTTACTTAACTCTTCGAGTCTTCTTGATGATGCCAAAACCTTCTTCATGAAGCATTCTTCTTCGATGACTTCTGGCAGATTTCTTGGTCGATTGTCAATAGGTCTGACTTAGTGACTTAGTCTACAATAATGAACTGCTCGCAGGCATGTTCGATACAGTTTGAGATTTATTAAAACTTAAGCTTATGATTGGCGCGCAGGCACAATCTTACAATGTATTTCTAAGTTTTACAACTGAAATTATGAACTGTTCGTAGACTAGTTCGTACAGCTTATTTTTCAATCAAGTTTGTCTAACTTGAGATTCCTATCAAACAATTTTAAATAATCATACATAAACACAGTAGATTACGAGTTGTAATCTTTCAAGACAAACAAACTATTTTATTGATATTCAAAATGATTGAGTACAAAGTTTGCTGTTTCGAATAGAAATTACAAAAAACAAAAATAATGTACATAAATTTCAGCTCTTCATCTATAATCCGCATGCCTCCATGGTCTTTTTCCTTGCTCATTCTCGGTGCCGCGCCACCAGTTTTGAAGTGAATCATTGCCTCGTTCTTGGTAAATTGCTCTTCCTTCATATGAACGATCAAAGGCAAGTATCCAATCTTCTGGATGGGTGACCCGATCTCCTCTTCTATGTTTTGATTTCATTTCGATTTGGAGAGGGAGTTTACCTTCTTCTAGCATCTTTGAAAACTTGTCTGCTGCCTCCGCTAACGTCTTATAATTTTTGAAGATGGCGGATTCCCTGATGAGTCTGACAAAATATCTCATCAGTTCATTCTTCCTCCAGTGCTTCACTTCGTCGGCAGTTGGGTTGCGGTTGGTCGGCAGACGTATTTCCGAAGGTCTTTGGATAAGATTTTGCCAAGGGACATTTGGGTCATGGAATTCCGGTCTGGAGCCTGAAATTTTAAAGCTTTGGGATTGAGGTGCTAGCTTGTTCAATTCGGCAATGATATCGCTCTGAGCACCTCAAATTCCCTTTCCTGTTGCAGCCTTATTCTCCTTGCAGCTTCTCGTGCCTCTTCCCCCTTTTTGGCTTCATCAAGACTTTGCAGGATTTCAAGAGCGGCGTCTGTTTGGTCTCGATCCGGGTTATTCTTTCAACAAGGGAGGAAAGAGTCTCGACATATCTTTAATACATTTGTCGTGAGCACGCAGCTGAGAGTCATTCTCAATCATTGCACAAAGCGGTCTTGGCTTCAAGAATTCTTGTCTTTGTAGCTTCCTCCTTCATAGCTTGCTCTTGTTTATCTTCCATGATCTTCAAGGCTTGCTTGAAAACTTCTGCGTAAGGATGAATGCGTCGACAACTAGAGATACTTCGTGTTGAAGAGTGGTCATTTCTTATACGGCAGGTGTGCATCCAATTCGTGCCTTTTCAACAAGATAGAGCGCCATCGCATCTCGATAAATACGGTCAAGGCCAAGAGCTCGCAGCGCTCTTTACGTGCGCAGAGATCGGAGAGTCAGCCGGGCGAAGTCTTCGCCGTTCAACCTCCTTACATTCACGGATGGACGTGAAGTAAGTTGGACATCCTCGTGTTCGCTACCGCCCCTGATTCCAAGGTTGCGGGGTCGGGCGGCTTCTTGTGGTTCGGCGACAGTTGGTTCGGAAGCGTCTGTGGCGAAGGTTCTTCGGCGAAATGGATGCAGGAGGGACTGAATCCTCCTGTTGGTTGGCAGGAATGGCTTCTTCGGTCGCAACAGGCTCGGGTGCCTGTTCCAAAATTTCTTGATCTTCCTCGACTGGAGGGACTGATTCCTCCTGGTCGGGAATGTTCTCCGGCTGTGGCGAGGGTGGATTGGCTTGGTTAGAAGGTCCTTCGTCTTTTCTGGGTGGAGAGGCGTCTCGGGCTTCAGCCTCTTCACGGCTCATTCTCAGACCTGCTTGAAGAGCATCGTGGTCGTCGTCTGAGTCATGATCGTTGTCATCTTTTGGATTTATGGGAGAGTCCTCTGACTTCTTCTTTCCTTTTCTTCTGGCGTCAGATTTGAGCAGCAGGTGGCTTTCTATTAGATCTTTGCAAGAGGCGTTGTCCCATCGGGCGTGGCCTCACTTCGGTTGAGTCTCATTTCGGAGACGAATCGCTCTTCGTGGCTCCATTCACTCCAGTTGTACAGTGTATCGTACGGAGCTAGCCTATAGCCTTTCCATTGCAGAAATCTTTCGTACGCTTGTTCAATTTGAACCGAAAGAAGTGTTTGATTTATGATTGAGTCAAGGGAGGGACTTCGAATCACGTCTGGAGATGCTGTTTCGAGGGATTCCGGTACAGGTATGGGATCCTGCACGGAAGATGGACTCCTTGCAGGGGATGGTACCCCGAAGGAAATTGGATCCTGCACGGGTGAGGGATCCCGTAGAGGAGAGGTAGCTTTTGGCTCCGAATGGGCAGCCGACGTGCTAACATCTTGAATGTTGGCAGATGTCTCTATATCCGTCGTAGCCGCCAAAGGCTCGGGATCTACTGTCGATGCAGTAGGAGACACCTCTTCCGCAGGGGTTGGGCCCTGGGGTTCTTTAGTGGGTTGCGCCACGGGCGAGACATCCTCGGAGTGCTTGGCTTTGATTTTTGAGAGCCTCCGAAGTCTCTTCTTGGACTTCTCACCAGCAGAGTGCTTCTTGCTGTGAGAACGCTTGCGCTTCTTCTTTGAAGATTCCATTTCTGGGACCTTGACGGTTTCATCTCTTGGGTTGTCAGAAATAGGCATGTGCCTGGTTCTCGGATGGTTGGCATGCATGGTGCTCTGGTTATAAGCAGTGGGCTTGACGCCTCCTAAATATATCCTGGAGCTATTTTTCTTTGCATCGGCGGATTGCATCACTCCGCACCTCGTCAGGATGTAGTTCAGCATTAAACCAAAGGATTTCTTTTGGGTGGCAGGCTTGCACACCTCTTCTTGAAGACGTTTCAGAATGATTTGGCACCAATTGACCTTTTCACAGGTCAAAATAGCTACCATCATTCTGAACCTTAGATTCGTGCACATCTCGAACGCACCGGTTCGATTTTCAATGATTCTGGAACAGAAGTCATGCAGATAAACGAAATGAAGAAGAAAATTTTTCTTGTGACAAGTGGTTGTCACCATATCAACCACTTTGGACCCTGTAAAAAGTCCATAAAACTTGGTAATCAGCTCTTGAGACCCGAACGTCTCAAGCTGGTCCATGGTCAGGCCGTCGGCGGGCAGCCTGTAGATTTTCTGGAGTAGGTCGCTATTGATGCAGATTTGCACTCCTTGGACTGTTGCAGTGATGTCAGCAACACATGTCCTCCCTGGGCTAGTGACAGAAAACGAACGGCGGCGTTGAGGTAGAATTCCTCAACCAGATGGGCGTCGTATTTGTCGGCAGTTTTGCTCCCGAAGCGATAAAGACCTTGTTGTTCAAGACGAGTAATAATATACTCCATCGGTTCTGAGTCATTGATTTCCGAGAGAATACGCTCGATGATGACAGGTTTCGAGAAGATCCGGCCATCAATGATGTTGGAGGTTTTCTTCAGAACAGGGGAAGAAGATTGACTAGCCATGGATGTTTTCTTAAAACGAAGGTGGAAGAAAACAGTAGAAATTCGCAGTGAATATGCAGAAAATATGTAGGCTGTTTGCTTGAGAACTCTTGTAATTGCAGAAAGCGTAAAGAGTCTCTAATGGCAGATACAGTCCTTTTATACTTGGGCGGCGAAATAGGGTTTTGCAGAGTACGAATGGTCAGATTTTAAGGGATGGGAACCGGTTTTGAAATCGACGGTCGGGATGGATTTAGTGTAACTCGTACGCTAATCCATTAAAAGGTTTTAAAATACAATGGGTCCCACTTCGACATAGGTTGATACCCTAAATGCCTAAAACGGCGGTTTAAAAATAATAAACAATTTAAAAACATCGCGGCTTTTGAGATTCATTGTCCAGATGTCGTGTGTAAGGCATTTAATGAACATGACGTTTGACATAAAAACAGGCACGTGGACAAAAATTATTTTAAAAGGAAATAATATTATATTATATACCGAATCGAAATCCTATAGCATTTGCCGTTCTCCGCCGATACGTTCCCCTTAAAAAGGTACTAATAGGTTTTGAATTCCATACAAGAATATTTGGATTAATGTCAGATTCATGGGTCTTACAAAGATTCCCCCTTAATTATTGCACACATCACCGTAGAATTCATATGCCTTCGCTCGCTATGATCGTATTGATGTTTCGAGTGTATAGATAATTAATGTTGATATCCGTATTCACGGGTCTTACAAAGATTCCCCCTCAATTGTTGAGTAAAAACAAGAAATTTACTTACAGGAGTCCGGCCGTAGTATTCCCAATCGTTCTTAGCATGTTGAATCTTGCTGTGTCGAGAGGCTTGGTGAAAATGTCGCCAACCGGATGTCCGTATGAACTTTTTCCGTGCGAACATCCTTGTTCTCGACATGATTCGATAAAATGATGCTTCATGTTGATATGCTTAGTGCGCGAGTGCAAAACAGATTGTGCGTGATTGCAATTGCACTCGTGCTATCACACATGATCGAGTCTCTCTAGCATCGATTCCATAACTGACAGCTTGTTGCCGCATCCAAAGGATTCGCATACAACAGCCTACCAGCAGATAGTACTGATTCACCATGGAAAGAGAATTAGCCAATTGCTTTCATCAACCAATAAACGAGTCTAGGTCCGAGAAAGTGACAAGTTCCACTTGTACTCTTCCTATCTAGCTTGCACCTCCGAGATCCGAGTCGTCAGATCCAACTAAATCGAATCCGCCTTCCTTAGGATACCACGCCCCGCATCGACTGTTCCTTTAATGTACTTCAGATTCGTTTAGTCAGTATTGAAGTGTGATTCCTTAGGTGCAACTTGGTATCTCGCACACACTCCAACAACAACCGGATATCGGGCTCTAGCCGTTAGGTACAGGAGCGAACCAATGAGCTTCCTGTAGAGTGATTGGTCAAACGGCTTTCCGGCTTCATCAGCACTAATTTGCACGGAAGTGCTCATGGGGGTTGGCGAGGATTTGGAATTGTTCATTCCAAATTTGTTGAGAAGCTCCTTGCTGTATTTCTCCTGGTTGATGAATATTCCTGTAGGCAACTGCTTTACCTGCAAACCTAGGAAATAACTAAGTTCCCCCATCATACTCATTTCAAATTTGCTTTGCATGAGATGTGAGAACCTTTGACATAGAGCAAGGTTAGTTGAACCAAAAATAATATCATCGACATAGATTTGTACCATTAGAAGGTCATCACCTTCCTGTATTTTGAACAAGGTTTTGTCGACAGCACCCTTCTCAAATCCGTTGTTGGTTAGATACTGGGACAGGGTTTCGTACCAGGCTCTAGGGGCTTGTTTAAGTCCGTACAGCGCTTTCCTTAGCCTGTAAACTAGATCAATACCGTCCGTGTTGGCAAACCCTGGTGGTTGTTCAACATAAACTTCTTCTATAAGCTCTCCATTCAGGAAAGCACTCTTGACGTCCATTTGGTATACGATAAAACTCTTATGGGCGGCAAAGGCTAAAAATATCCTAATGGCTTCTAGTCTCGCTACAGGGGCGAAGGTTTCATCATAGTCGATTCCTTCTTCCTGACAATAGCCTTGTGCTACTAGTCTGGATTTGTTCCTTATGATAAGTCCATTTCCATCCTTTTTGTTTCGAAATACCTATTTGGTTCCTATAACCGATTGGTGTGTCGGTCTGGGTACAAGATACCATACATTGTTTCTTTCGAAACCGTTAAACTCTTCTTCCATAGATGTTATCCAGTGAGAGTTGTTAAGAGCGTCTATGGTCGAAACAGTTCGGATGGGCTAAGAATACGATAGTGCACATATTGAGTCTCCTAAGTTCGGATTGAGATTTCCATTCAGAAACTGTGAGACTTCAAAGATTAGATTCTTCTTGTGCACAAAGTACATTTCCTTGTGTACTGTATTCTCCTACGAGAAACACCGCATTAATGTTTCCAATGATCAGCTCTTGCGGGTGATCTCTCAACCATCTTCGGTCGGGTTCTAGTTCAGATCCCGCATCAGACGAAAGTTTCGTGGGTACAGCTTGACATGCACGCCTTCATCCACATCGATTCTTACAGCTGCGGGGTTGATTTCTAAATCAACTACAGGTTCTATCGGTGTAGGTGGATCCAAGATAGAAAGATGGTGAATGTCCTGAGTGATATCATCTACTCCTGTAGGGTCATGGTGTGGTTCGTCGAACACTACATGAACTGATTCCTCGATCGTCAGCCTCCTTTTATTAAAGATTCTGAAAGCTTTGCTGACGGAGGAGTATCCTACGAATATTCCTTCATCTGATTTTTCATCAAAGGTTCTAAGTTGGTCCTTCCCATTGTTCAAAACATAACACCTGCATCCAAAAATGTGAAAATACGAAACTAATGGAGTTTTGTTATTCCATACCTCGTAAGCTGTTTTGTTGTGGTGCTTGTTGACGATACAGCGGTTTTGAGTGTAGCACGCTGTATTGGTTGCTTCACCCCAGAAACGCTGCGGCAATTTGCTTGCGGCAATCATTGTCCTTGTTGCTTCTTTCAACGTCCTATTCTTTCGCTCGGCAACACCATTTTGTTGAGGTGTACGGGCAGCTGAGTATTTGTGCTGTATGCCATTCTTCGAACAGTATTGCTCTATAAAGCGGTTAGTAAATTCAGTACCTCTGTCGGAACGAATGCACACGATACTTGACGCTTTTTCATTCTGCAACTTTCTCAGGAGCTCGGGCAGCCTTGATGTTGTTTCCTTCTTCTTGCTAAGAAAGATCGTCCAAGCATACCTGGAATAATCATCAACAACAACCATGCAATATTTCTTACCTCCCAAACTTACTGGGTCTACAGGACCGTAGAGATCCATGTGTAGCATTTCCAACACTCTTTGGGTTGAAAGGTAGGATTTGCTTTTTAGGGTTGACTTGATTTGCTTGCCTTTCTAGCATGGTCCGCAGACGCTGTCCTTCTTGAATGACACATCTGGCAAACCTCTAACCATACCCTGTCTTGAAAGCTTGTTGATCGTCTTGAAGTTGACGTGAGACATCCTCTTGTGCCATAGCCAGCTAAGATCTGCAGTGCCTTTGGCAACAAAACATGGAATTGAGGAGCTCATAGCTTCAAACAAGAATGTACATATTACCCGATCTGCTTCCTGTAAGCACAACTTCCTTGGTTTGGGTGTTCTTGACTCTACAACGATCTATATAGAACTTCACCGAGAACTGTTTATCACGTAACAAGCTAATACTAATTAGATTATACTGTAAGCCTTCAACATATGCAACATCGGTGACCTTGAATTTCCCGACAAGTAGGTTTCCTTTCCCTCTTGTTCTTCCTTTAGACTTATCACCGGCGAACTTTTGACCGCGACCTTCTACAAAATCGATAGCTTGCTCCTATCTCCATCATGTGATGAGAGCATCCACTATCGAAGTACTGTATCCTCCTCTAGAATGTCCCGTAACAAAGAAATTAGGTAGATTTAGGTCCTTTGATTTTTGGGTCCATATATGTTAGTTCCTTTAGGTACCTGATTTTCCTGACAGAATTGGTTTACCGTTGGATGTACTCGATGCAAGATTGCGATATCTACGGGGCATATCCGTAGTTGTTATAATCATGATAATTATTATGCATGTAAAATCGGATTATTGTTATTGTTCCAAAGACGAGTGCCGTCTAGGAGGTGGAGCCATTTTCCTAGGCCTAACAGCCTTGTCTTCCGGGTCTCCACTGGATTCCCAATGCCGTTGTTGATACCGAATCGGCATCTCGCCGTTTTGAGGGATAACGGGGCTCGTATCCAATACCTAGGCGCACTGCATCGAGTGTACTGCGGGCCTTTGGTGGTTGGATACCGTCTTCTTTCTGAATGACTGTCGGCTTTGATGATATGCTTGTGGAGCATGCTGTAGATTACGCCTTCTGAGTGGTTGCTGGTTCCACTGTCTCGAATAGTAGAGTTGTGGAGGCGGAATGGCAGCCTTCGGTTTTTTCGGTACAGCAGGTTCCTTTATGGGACTAGGAGCATCTTCCGATTCTGGAATGTGTTCCACACTCTTGACGAACACAGTACTAGTTTTACCTTTATTTGAACATGAGCTGTATCCTAAGCCACTTTTATCATGAGCATGTTGCCCAGTGCTTAGAATTTCTTCCATTCTTTTGGACGATTTTTCAAAGGACTTTAATGGTCTCAAGTTCGGCTTTCGCTTCTCGAGAGTTGTAATTTTGGTTTGTAGTAGAACCAAATCATTTGTCTTGCTCTCATTATGGGTTTTAACCTCATTTAGTTCATGAGCAAGTTGATGATTGCTCTCCATGAGTTTTTCAAAATCGACCTTGCTGGTTTCACAATCAAGAGACATATTTTCATAGTTTATTTTCAGCAAGTCATTTTCATCTTTCAGCTCTAGATTTGTTAATTGAAGCTGTATATTCTCAGTTTTTAGAGTCTCATGGGCCTTTGAATGTTTTTGAATTCATTCATCATATTTTCGAAAGTATGAGATGCATTAGGTGGAATAACTGAGGTTGAACTTACCTCATCGTCGATGTCTTCACCTTCTGGAACATCTTTGGCCATAAAGCACATATATGCTTTATCATCGAACTCATCGTCAGATGAATCACTTTCTGACCACCAAGACATTCTCGCTGATTTGGATGGTGTGGGAGGCTTCGATTCTCCAATCGGGGCCTTGAGCTTGTCTTTCCAAGCACGTCTTCTTTCATCTCTTTCTTGTTGCTCGGCCTCGTGCAATCTTTGGACTTTGGGATGAGGACATTTGTTTGCATAATGGCCTGGTTTCCAGCTTATAGCAAAGTTAGCATCGCGGATGATGTTTCGTACTTACCTTGTTGTGTGTTTGGGCTGTAGGAGTCTTTCCAGATCGCTTGATGAACTTTTGAATTTATGCATTAGAAGCGCCATTTCATCTTGTGACAGGATGTCGTCGTCACTGTCAGCGTTCTTGTGACCGGGTTTCGACGAGCTAGGCATGCCGTGTCGACGGTTCGATACAGCGGCGAGAGCCGTGACCTTTGAAGGAGATTCTTCACTTTCTCTCTTCTCACAATGTCATACTCAAAAGCTTTAAGGTCGAGAAGAGATCAAAAGTGGATATTTCATTAAGATTACAGGATACACGCATAGTCGTGGTCTTAATGTCCCATCGGGCCGAGAGATCCAAAATTTTTAAGTTCTTCTCCTTTGGGTGTAAATCTTGCCCAACGCTTCAAGTTCACCAACAATACCAAGAACTGAGGTCAAGTTCCTCAAGTGTTTCCGTTGGTTTCATTTCAAAAGATTCAAATTGAGTAAGTTTTGAAATCTTGTTTTCTTTTGAGAGCTCGGTTCCCTCACAAATTAACTTGAGTTTATCCTGCATTTCTTCGGGTCGCTTTGCGCTTCTTTACCTTCGAGAACGTGCCTTTGTCAAGAGTGACAAATAACGCGTTCTTAGCCACGTTGTCGAGATTGGCTCGCTTCCTTTCATCGGTTGTCCATTGCTCGCGTTCTTTCTCGAGCATTTCAAAGATGGGCTTGGCCCTCAATCCTGCGGCCGGATTGACCTTCATGATCTTAATAGGACCATCCCGTATAACAAAAATCATCTCTTCGTGCATTGCCGCAAGATGAGCTTCCATTCTAATTCTCCAATGCCAAATTCGTTAATAGAGAACATAGGGACTTTGTTAATCATAGAAGTATCCATACTGATAATATAGGAATGAAAGAGACTGTTTTGAAAATAAGTGATTTGAATCTGATTCGGTTAAAAGAAATACGACTGATTCTTTTTAGAATCAACCGCTCCGATACCACTTGTTGGCCACTTAAGTATACTGGATACAGTTTGGAAAATCGTTTAAACAACAAACTGTATGGAATCTAAATCTGAGTGCGTAGCGGAAGTCTTGAACAGTTAGTTGCCGTGGATACAACAACGAAGTATTTGGTGTATACTTAGTATATCACAGTAATTTCAAACAGTAAAAGCTGAAGGTAAATGACACAGTAATTTAAGTGGTTCGAGGTAAACCCCTCTACGTCCACTGGTCCTCCACACAGGAGTAAAAAGTTTATTATAATTACTGCGTACACAACTACGTAATTATAAACAAACCTATCCTTGTATCGTTCACACAGATTGATACAAAGAACGTCACTTTCAACCGTTCACACAGATTGGTTAAAGCTTCCTTCTTGACTAGCTTCTTCACACACAGTTCCAAAGCTTCGAACTTAAGGGAATTACGAAGGAGTCTGAACGTTCAACAATCACGAAACGAGATTAACAAAAACCGAACAATCAATGATCGAACCACAACGATCGAGTCAACAAAAAAAATCGAATAATCCTGTTCGGATCACGAAGAACAATAAGGTTCAACCGACAACTCCGAAGTTCACATCTCGAGTCGAGACGAAACATGATCCGGTAAAAACAACAAAATGTGCACTCACATAATATCCACAGGAAAGGGAAATAGCAATCGAAAAAAAATCACAACGACAAACGAGTTATTCCGAAACAATACCGCACTCGTCCGATCAACAAAAGCAAGGGCGTGACAAGCTCGTAAAATGTCAACGAACATAAACGAGTCGACAGAGTCGAAAACACAAGAGTTCCAAATCCGATCCACTTCAATAAAAGAACTAATAGAACCGAGATGATGTCACTCCCGAACAAGGTTCACAAGAATCGAACCGAACCCGAAAAGTCACGGCGATAACCGAGATCGACCCATAACAAGATCGCAGCTTCGTTCGGACGATGAAACCGAAATACGTAACAAGTTCATAAAGTATCAACGAACATGAGCGAATCGATAGACTGGAGAAAGAGAAGATACGGAAGTCAAAATAGTACGGGTATTACCTCCGACCTCATCCACGAAATTCACAAAAACAGGAGCAAGGTAACAAGACATTAAACAACCGACACATAACGGAACCATCACCGATGCACACGGTCATACCAAACCAAGCTCTAATAGCTCGCACATGCGCGACAACGCAGAAATCAATACGAGGCGATAATATTCAACACCAACACCCCGCCTCTCACAGGGGGCTAACACAACAAATGTGTGGAAAGCGACTCAACGCTCACACCGCCAATTCGATCATACTCGGGAGTAAACATCAAAATGACAACGCGAACATCATACATATATACCCAGCCCTAAAACGTGAATGGATAGGTTTTAAAAACGAAAACCTCATTTTGAAAATAATTTAGAAGAACACCGATTGATCTTGAGTATCACCTTTCAAAAAGTACAAACGTGAAACATCGTTATCGAGACTTTGGAGAACCATTTTGCATTTGATAAAAATGAGGACACTTTCGCTTAGTGAAAACTTTCAGAATATTCGACCCTCGGGTCTAAATAAAAGTGTTTCTAAAACATTGAAAATATCTCAAAGCATTTTGGTCCTCGAGGTAGAAAATTTTTGAAATATATTGTGGCACCTAGGATGTACCACAAGAAAATAACTCATTTGAAAAGTATGTCTCAAATTTATTTTTCTAAGATACTCAAGGTTTTCAAAATCCAATAGGCCGAATGCCCAAAACTCGCACATATCGACGTTCATTAAAACAACTCCTAGTACACGCATCAAAACGTTTAAAATCAAGACAATACATGTCTTTAAACGGAAATAAACGATAAAATACCACGTTCAGAACAAAACCACTGACCCCATTCGAGGCCTCTAAAGACCCTCCCCAAGATCGGCTAGTGAACAAGTCGAACGTGTATAAGCAAAAGCTTCCACAAGAGAACTTGTAAAACGTGCAAATCGATTCGAAAATCATCAAGAAACGGACAAAAACAACAATAAAAAGACATCACAAGCGACGACACTCCTCGTATAAATCAAATACGAGAGTCGACTAAATACATATCGTGAAATCAAAATTCACATAAGGATTCCATTACTTAACAAATAATCATAAAATAGCTCGTGTCACACGAGGCACAATACAAAGAAGGGACACTTACTTCCACAGTCGCACGAAGATGATGATCGCCCACGATACTAATCACGACCAACAAACTCAAACGACGCTGTCGACACGACTCAATCGATAAAATCCGATGAAACAAGACTCAAACAACACGACTTCACCCGACACTCTAGGTTTCCTCAACCTAAGCTCGATACCATTTATGTAACACCCCAATCCGCTCGTGGATATTACACGCCGTAGAACCTTTCCTCAAGGATCTACCAAAGTAACAACATGAAACATATCGACAATGCCTTTAAGGCTAAAATGACTCAAAGAGACCGATTTGGCCTTTCAATAAAAACATACAACTCGACATAACTCATGCCCACGCAGGTCAAAACACAACCACACCCGTACAATGGGAAAAATATAGCAATGAAAATAAAGTACAATCGAACCAATACACGATGTACGGTTCCTCATGTGATTAGTATCGATCATCTTACATCATCCTTCGTTCCGTCCCTGTGTTATGCTCCAAAACCTGAATGCAAAAATAGACATCCACCCCCCGAATACTCGGGGGTTAGCAAAACTCCACTGTTTTGCTAGTGCAAGAACAAAGTGCAAATACGAGCCATACAATTCACATTCCACGAACGATAATAATTCTAATCCTCAAAGGTTCAAATACAACAAGATGAACACTTCCCGAGGCGAGAGTTTGAGAAAACCTTTCAAAATCGAAATATCATAAATCAATGGAAATAATTTATAAAACGGTTTAGAATGCCATCGAGAGTTTTAATAGGAAACAATTTAGGATTATCAAATCCTACTTTTAAAAATCCAAAAGACAAAAGGGGTCACCGCCCCAAAAGTTTACTTTCCGTAAAATAACCTTTACCAAACCGTTGGGATTTTAGTCCCAACCACAAATGACCTTTACAAAAACGTTGGTATTTTAGCCCCAATCTCATCAACTCACAGTACACAAGAACGACCACAAGGTTCGTCTCCCAACATCAAAATCCACAAATAAAGGATTTAACACAAACAACAAAATACTCTAGTGCCATCCTAGCCAAGTAAGCCAAACAAACCCTTACCTCTTACACACTTAGTCAATGCATGCAATCATGAAAAACGATCTAAAGCACTCATTTCCTAAATGCCATAATCAAATCACATTTGCAAAATGCACCACAATTAACCGTGGATCCACCCCTCCGTGGACCCCTACCGAGACCCCGTCGGATCTAACCCATAGTGGTTAAAAGCAAGCTCGCGGATCCACCCCTCCGTGGACCCCTACCGAGACCCTGTCGGGTCTAACCCATAGTGAACATACACACACACACATTACTCATGCAAAACTAACATGATTAGAATGTAAGTTCATTAAGAATACTCACTAGAGATGGCCATTAACTCGACAACATTATCAAACTCTTCAAAACACAATAACAAGATTAAATACGGAATACACGATTCCATAACTTTAAACAATAGGAGTATCATCATCAAACCCTTCAACGTTCAAAATAATCAAATCATAATCAATTCCCAAAACACGCCGTTCACAAAACACACACGCATTTGAAAGAAAGCCTTTAACGAGGCCAAACCGAAATCTTTTGAAACTTCATTTCAAACAACCAAACAAACACACCAAGACGATCACCGATCATCATATCCACAAAATAAGAAAAGTATGGGCAAGGTACTTGCCTCGATATCCCGAGCAATGGAAAAGTGAACGGATATGGCTGGGTAGCCCTCAAATTCCCGAACACTATCTAGAACGCGATAGCACCGAAATTACTACGGGAAAACACCACATGAATCATCAATCACCAACGGAATTCAACATCGGAATCATCAAGCACCTATAATCCTCCGTAAGGAATAATAAAACATGATTACGACGAGAATCAAGGCCGAAAACAACGGAAATCCCAACAAACTATCAAAGGGAACTCATTCGAACATTTAATCGAACATTAAATGTTCAAGACCCTTCAAGAACAAAGAAATCACCCCTCGGGTTGAACGAACCAAAGATACGAGTATCCAATCCGTAGAACAAGTTCAAAACAACGTTTATACAACAATTAATTGATTAAAAACGGATTGGAATCGAAATCAAAAAGCAAAATCCCCAAATCTACAAAAACAAGGGTTCAAGCCAAAATACCTTGATTTGGATGAATGATTCAAGTAGAGGTCGAAAATCTACAACAAGACTTGAGGTGGATAATCTCTACAAAAAACGCCCAGGAATCAGCTTAGTGCCGCGGCACAGCCTGAGTGTGCCGCGGCACACGGTACAGTCCCCTTCAACACCAAAAAGGCACATCGTGCAGTCTTGGCTATTTCGACCATAACTCCTTCGTCTGGACTCCGATTGACTCACCGTTTGAACCATTGGAAAGCTACCTTGATGCTCTATAATGTTGCAAAGATTCAGAATTTTTGGAGTTTCCAAGAATTAATGGTGACTTTACAAAGTCGAACTCCCACGTGAAAAAGTCGATTAAGGACACGGAACTCAACAAAACGACACCGAAACGAACTCGGATGACAAAAAGTTCAGAATTAATCATTCTCGAAATGACGAAACGGTCATGAGCGAGTCGTCAAAACGGACTTCACTAAAAAGAAAATTACCGAAATTCGAAATTGCGGATATTACAATTGGAACCGTCGTTCCTCGTGAATGAAGTGATTATTCGACAATTACAAGTCTCAATACGGTTAATACATTATGAATGAGTTATGATTATGAATGAACAACAACAAAAGGGATGAATATCCTTTTAACCGAGTAAGAATTAACTTACACAACACCGGTGAAGAATGTCCTTCCACGAACAAACGTCCTAAATGAGGTGTCGGTCGCTCGAACAACCTTGAATAACACTGTTACCAACAATCCGTTCAATATACAAACCAAACACGATTATAACTAACTCAAAATGTCGATACGACTAAACTAAGTTCATTGGGGCATTATATCAAACACGTTGTAACCACTCTTCGATTGTTTACAACCAATACTTAATTATGCCAATATCAAATCTCCAAGGAGTGTTTCAAACCAACAAAACATCTTCAATACAATCAATAATCCAATATGAATATCCTATTCATGATTTCAACAACAACTAATCGAAAACTCTCAAATCCAACTCAATATTCAAAGTGTTCTTGAATAATCCTTCAATAATCCAATGAATATTCATACAAACTCATAATCATATGTATATCTCTTCATACAACATGATTATAACATCCAAAACATCATATCTCAACACAAAATCGAAATCCAAGATGTTGAAAAATTTACCTTTGAAGATCCAAACACTTTGATCTGGTGAAATCGTGTTAAATGGATTATCCAAGCTTCCCAATCCAAGATATATGTTTAGAACACTCCTTAGTAAGTGATGTGATGAAGAAAGTCTCTCCCAAAACCTCTCTCTCGGAACTCAAGTAAAGAAGGGTGAAATGAGTACAAAAATCCCGTCCAAGTCTATATAAACTGCCGAATGCCATAGATGGCCTACAACAACCCTGAAATGGTGTCACCATAGACCTGATTTAGTGTTGCCTTAGCCCTGAAAAGGGCAAAGGTAACACCAAAAGTGTGTTGTGTTCTCAGCAGTTGCCTTTGACCACAAAGGTAACATGTGAACTACCTAAGGTAACACCCTGTTCTCATGTTACCATAGGAGCCTACGGCAACATACTTGACATCCTATTGCAACATTTTATCTATGTTTCAATAGATATTATAATTTAATAAAATAGATACCAGATTGTGTGGGGCCCATATTGTGGCAACATTGTTCTGTCTAATGCAACACCAAATAATAACAACTGCAACCCAATGTTTATTGCAAAATACTAACTAATTGCAACACACTAACTACCTATTGCAACACCTCAAATGAACACAATAAAAATATAGCATTTAAATATTGCATTTCCCATAAAAACCAATTCTGCATCATTAACCTAGCTATACTTAAATCAACAAGTGCATCAATCCACCAAAAACATCAACCAACAACATCAACCAAATAGACAACCAATTTAAAAACATAAGTAGAAGTACTAGAAAATAATGTGGTTATTGTAAACCAACCACATGAAAATAGGCAGATAGATGGTTGAAAATTGGTAAAAAAAATGGATGACATCTAAGAGCTAGGGCCTCCAGAATCGAGTGTCATATTCCTGCGTAATTGGAGTGCCATCTTCTCGCGTAATTGGAGTGTCATCTTCTCGCGTGTCATCAAAAAGTGTTGCACCAATATTAATTTTCAAGTCAGGGTTGGCTTCACCTATTTTTTTCAGAATCCATGTCAGGTTGTGTTGGACCTTCTGAATCACCTTCGCCGCCACTACATCAACAAGCTCAAGCCATATCCTTTTCGGCAATTCTTGTACGATTTAATCACTGAGTCGTAGACTGGTTAGATTTTTTGAAAGCTTTTGCATCATGTCTGCCTATAAGCCAACCCGGGCCATGAGATTTTTTTCCAGCTAAAACTAGTTCCTCAATGCCGTCAAGTCCTTCAGATGAGGCGAGTTTCTTCTCAATCAGTTCCTACAAAATAAGCGTACGTTAGTATATGAAAATAAATATCGACTTTGAATATAAAATATGGATTCAAAAGTTCGATTGCAAAATATATTTCTTACAATTCTGAACTTCATCACATCAGGATTTGTTGGCCACTTAAGTATACCGGATACGCTTTGGAAAATCGCTTAAACAACAAACCGTATGGAATCTAAATCGAAAAGCGTAGCGGAAGTCTTGAATAGCTTAGTTGTCGTGGATACAAGAACGAAGTATTTGGTGTATACTTAGTATATCACAAGTAATTTCAAACAAGAAAAGTCAAGGTAAATGACACAAGAATTTAAGTGGTTCGAGGTAAACCTCTACGTCCACCGGTCCTCCACACAGAGTAAAGTTTATTATAATTATCGCGTACACAACTACGTAATTATAAACAAACCTATCCTTGTATCGTTCACACAGATTGATACAAAGAACGCCACTTTCAACCGCTCACACAGATTAGTTAAAGCTTCCTTCTTGACTAGCTTCTTCACACAGTTCCAAAGCTTCCTTATTCGTCCCACACAGTCGAATAACTTGTTGAGTTCACACAGAGCTCGGTTTTTACACAGAGGTAAAAGGGTAGGTAACCAGGTAAGAACAGCAGCTTTGAATATCAAGTTCTTGAGCTGATGATAGATGTTCTTGATGTTGAGCACTATATATCTCTTTCGTTCTAACTTGCAGTATGCTTTGGAGATATGTTTGCTCTGATGATAACTTTGATAGCTTGAGTATTGGGTTACTTGAATTTGTTCGGCCAGAATCGATCTTCAATGTCTTCAAGGATATATATAGTCTCAAGAAAGTATCCGTTGAGATATATCCGTTTGAATAAGATTTCCTTCAACGGAATATGACATGATCCGGATTTCGGGATTCTCAAGATTCGAAGATCGACGGTATTTAAATACTTTATCCTTGAGTATTTAAATACTTCTTTGTTCAACGGAACTTGACTTGTGTTCTTTCTTGTCCTTTTGTGAACTGTATGGAAGATGACTGTATTTAGGGCATCGAGACAGTTTCCATACTTGATCTTTTACAAGTCTTCTTGCAGATCGACGAGCTTCACTTATGCTGATTCGAGGCAGGTCTTCGATATAGGATAAAGCCTTGAAGCCTCGATACAGTTTTCCTTTACTGTATTTGGCATATATGTCAAAACTTTCTCAATAACAAATAACGATCGATACAGGGATCGGGTATCCCAGCTGATTCGATACAGGGTGTTTGTTTTTCCCAACAGGATTAGACTCATATTTCCGTCCAGGTTTGCGCTTACGAGTTTCAGCAAAAACTTCGGCATCAGATGGGTTGTGATCTGGCTTTTTCTTTTGCTAAAAAAAAAAAACAGAATGATGACATCTTATTTTATTCCATGTATCCCTTTAAGTTTGAATTCTGAAGTGAAATTCCCACACCCCACTAATCAATTAGTACTGCTATTAGTATTAAAAGCCTAGTTCTTTTTTTTTTATTTAGAAGCCTGTTCTTTTCTAGGTATCCCTTTAATTATGCATTGGAGTGAAATCCCCACCCCACTAATCAATTAGTACTGCTATTAGTATTAGAAGCCTAGTTCTTTTTTTTTAGAAGCCTGTTTTCTTTAACACAAGTCAGCAACAAAAAGAGACCAATCCCCCCAAAACATCTAGTGTGACTGATCTAACAAAAACATCGACTTTGAATATAAAATATGGATTCAAAAGTTCGATTGCAAAATATTTCTTACAATTCTGAACTTCATCACATCAGTATTAGACTTATATTTCCGTCCAGGTTTGTGCTTACGAGTTTCAGCAAAAAATCTGGCTTTTTCTTTTGTTAAAAAAAAAAAAACAAAAAACAGAATGATGACATTTTATTTTATTCTAGGTATCCCTTTAAGTTTGCAGTCTAGATTGAAATCCCCACCCCACTAATCAATTAGTACTGCTATTAGAAGCCTAGTTCTTTTTTTTTTAGAAGCCTGTTTTTTTTTTAATACGAGTCAGCAACAAAATGAGAGCAATCCCCCCAAAACATGTAGTGTGACTGATCTAATAAAAACAACTAACCACTATTTCATATTAACTAAACAGAAGTACCACATAAATAACAATATTTAAATGTTCCTATTTAAAAGTTCTATTTTTTCATGAACATACCATTTTATGCCGAACTTGGGAAAACAGTTTTGGACCAGTAGTGTGGGTATCTTTGAACGAGCGCCGACTTTCAGAATTTTTCTCGGCCTTTGACTACAAATAATATGAAGAAAAGAGAACTAGTTTATGACACTGAAAAATGATTACATGACAACAAATAAGCAAAAAATCTTGAAGCAATTTAAAATTTTAAAATTATACGTATACCTGAACTTTAGGATCTCCCCAGTACTTTAGGAGCAACTTGAATTCCTCAAGCGGAATGTCATCCGGCTTGTTTTCTCGCCTCTCCTCATCAGTTGGATATCCCGTATAGTGCTTCCTCTTTACTCGACTCTTGTACCCCTTCCAAGACTGTTGAACCGATTTCAACACCCATCCTTCACATTCCTCGGGAATGATATACTGTTGCTTACATATAAAACCAATATACAAAGATATAAATACAAATAAACCCAAACAGTAATTAATTTTTACATGAGGCTAGTTAAAATTCATTAATACCTTAACATAATTCCACAAGGTATCCTTTAAAGTTTGAGGAACATGCTCCCAAGATTCATAAGTTAGTGGCACACATCTCTTTAGTGTCCCCACAAAGTTACTCAATTCAGAAATTTTTCTTTCATCGTCGGAAACCGGCTGGAACAACGCATTCATTGACAGAACAACCCTTTTCTCAAACGGCCATGTATGTACTTTATCCATCCTCGTTTTCCCGCGTAGTCTTTTAGGAGCTTGGACTTTGGGTACATGACATGAATAATTCAATTAATATGTGAAAATAATTTAATTAATATATTACAAGTCAAACAGACTTCCTATTTTCTTTTATTCCTATTTTCTTTTATGTTATCTTTCAATTTATTTTTCAGGATTTTTCATTTTTTTTATTTTTTTGTAACATTCATTCTCTTTTTTTTTTATTTGCTTTTCTCTACACAAACAACAGGGTAATAATTTTAATGTATAAAAACATCAGGTAAAGTAAACCCTCCCAAACCTGCTTCAACTTCTTCAACCTCTTCATTCTCGATATCAGGTAAGTTGTTTTCCGGAACCCTGCCATTTTTAGTTCCACTTCCAGATGCAACTGTTAGGAATATGCCCTCGAATGCCACTCAGGGGATGAGAGAGTAGGGGCATTGTACTTGTAATTATGGAATAAATAATAAAAAGGCAATTCGATTCATTCACTGTTTATTGTATTTCAATTGCATTCTTGACTTGGTAAACATTGAAGTGAAGTCCATGTAAATAAACTGAACATTCCATTCTCGTTATGGGATAAGAGAAAATGCACTCGAAGTGTTTAAAGTTTATTTACGAAAATCGTCATAAGTTAATAAACTTAAATGGGCATTAAGTTTTAATAAGACTTGTATAACTGATGCTAGGACGTGTGCACGTCTTGATAGCATAGTTATAAAGTATATAGGTGGGACCAAGATACTCGAACACGACTCATACTCGATTCACCACACGGTATTCACTCTCGAAGAGTCGATGACGAATCAAAAGGTTGTGATAGTGTATGTGGACCTTTGACTTGAGGATTCGAGAGAAGATGTGCCTGTGACGTTTAGTTTGTCATTAGAGTAGTTAGACTCATTTGCTTAATTGCCGAGTCGACCTCGAAGTGCGGACTATACGGGCGGTAGCGCCTTTACCGTATGCCAAGAAAGAATTTTATCTCCTGTTAGTGAGCAGGCGTATGTCCTATACGGTTAATGGCAAATAAGATCATGAGTCTTTGGCCAAAGCATTACGATATAGTCGTATTAGATACACTATTAATCAATCGGTCTTGATTTGCATTAACACATGTATAGAGTCTAGTCAATAGTAGGGTTTGACTTTACCGTGACCCAAGACTTGACCGGATATCCGATAAAGGGTCTATACGTATATAGTATTCACGACATAATGGTTCGGAATGATCCCTTCATTCGTTCTCGCCTGGGTTTACAAAGGCGGCCCGCTAGTGGCTAAGTGCCGCCCGCACTCATTGGTTCCTCCCAATACCTACCGAGATGGACCTACGAGTCGCGCATCGTGAGCGTTGACGGATAAATGTGAATTTATTATCTCTCTATAAATATTAGATATTGGATATCTAATTATGATTTATTAGATAAATCAAAATAGCGGTCTTATGAATTAAAATTAAGTTACCGGGTGATTAATTTAATTCATAAATTATATATCTTAGAGAAATATATTTGTATTTGATATTATTAATTAATTAGATTAATTAATTAATATAAATACATTGGTGATTTAATGGAGTGTATTTAACGGAGTCGTTTGACGAACGTCCGGTACACGAGCCGAGTGACTCGGCTCGTTTTCTCGGAAACTTCCACCATGGGCCGCCCTCCCTCTCCCCACATCACATGGAATCATTTCCATGCATGTGTATGTGTTAGTTGTATTTTTGTTATTATGTGTTGATATTTTATCTCAATTATATGATTTGTATTATATGTTTGAGATAATATATTAACAACACATTATAACAACTACAACACACACACACTTGAAAAAGAGAGAACTTCTTGAAAAGTTGTAAGCTGCTGGCCGAGAGTTTTAAGTGAGGAGAGAGAGAAAAGTTTTCCTTCTTCATTTTGTTCATCTTTGCGGTGAAAAGAAGTAAGAAAAATTAAGAGAGAAAAAATTCCTACAATACTTCCGAGTCGTGTTCTTCATAGAACGGAGTATTGTAGATTTTTCCGGGCAACTTCCGACGCATGTGAAGTAGAGGCTTCAAATTTTCGGTGCTTGGAACGAAGGGATTTCGTGTTCGGGACGGGATCGTGATCATCGTCTACACTTTACGAAGATTTATTTCAAAGGCTTCAAGGGTATGAATCTTTATCTTTGTATTTTTTTTCATATATACGTTACTTGATCGATCCTGTTTGGGATTCGTATTTTTTTCCGCTGCGTATTTCGTTTTATTTTCGGAATCCCAACAGTGGTATCGGAGCGAGGTCAATGTTTCCGTATATACGATTATTTGTGCATTTTGAATGCTTTTGGATGATGATTATGATTTAGAATCATGTTTGGAATAATTGTAGATTTTAAATTATTCGTTGTAGCATCACGTTTTTTGAAACGGGCCGAAAAACGAAGAAACGGGGCTGTCGGCAGGGTGCTGGCAGCACTGCCTGGGCTGCCTGCCCAGACTGCCGATCATGATCGGCCATGATCGGCCATGTCTCGGCCACAGCGGCCGAGAATGATCGGCCAGCCTGCCGAGCAGTGGCTCGGCCCGATTTTGAATCGGGCCGCGGGCTGGGCCTAAAATCGGATTGTCCGGGACTCCGTTTTAAGTTTATATTTCGTTTTAATTATTTCCCAAAATTTAAATTGGATTTTAATTTGACTAAATTAATATTTGGAATATTTTTTTAGTTAAAGGAAATAAATTAAACGAAAATATTATTTTGGCCGGATTACTTCGAATGAATTTAAATGACGATTATTAGTATTAATTGGATTAATACCATTAAAATTGAATATATTAGTTTTATATTGATTGGATTAATATCTTAATTGATTATTTAATTTTAATGCCACTTTATATTAATTGGATTAATATAGTAGAAATTGAATAGATTAATTTATAGACTAATTAGATTAATTTATATTAAGATTAATTGTTTAATTTCGTTGCCATTACATGTTGTATGGAATCCTTATGTGATGGTGATATAGCTCGTGGACTTAGTTTTTTTTGATTTGTTCGATTCGATTGGGTTGTAAAGGCCGTTTTTAGCCTATTTATATTTACTAGAAAAACTTGTATAGGATGCAATTTTTCAATGATGTAATTATTATTTTGGGTATGAAGAAGACCGAAGACAACCGACCGAGAAGACGAAGAATCGAAGACTGTTTTTTTATTGGGTCATTCGCTTGGCCCAGTACTTAGGAATTAGGTCCATGAGCTATATGTTGGTAGTAACTAGGTTACTGTTTTCTTTTTTTCATTTTGAATGATTGACAAACCAACAAACGCGCGTATAATTGAATTAATGTGCAAAGTGTAACATTAATCGCGAAATTCTCCCGACTACAAACAGACTAAGTTTGAAAAAGGTTACGAGGTTTCCTACCCTCCATCAAACTCGTAGAAAATTGATACCCGAGCTGGTGTGCTATGCTTCCGAGTTATTGGGGTAGTACATTTGGTAGAGGTTGAAAAATTCTTAAGTGCATTAGATGCCTTCGGTTGGTGATAAATTTCGCCCCTAGAAACTTGATAGGTTGTCGGGTGAGATTCAATAGTCAAACTGATAGACGTTGATGGTCAACAACTTAGATAGTCTGGATTGCCAAGAAACCTGATAGGTTGAGGGCATGAAGACTAGGGGTAAAAGAAGATCAAATCATACGTTAGACGGGTTGGTGTTAGACACCACTTTACAGAAATTAATTGGCAAGAAACCTGATAGGTTGCGTCTGTTAAAATTTGTAAAGAACTTGATCACCACTAAGAAGTCGATCTAACCATGATTTCCGGATTATAACATGGGAGTGTATAATTCCGATAAAATTAGTGGGAGCCGAGACAAGAATTATACAAGCCCTTAAGTTCTATACTTGGTCATAATTAAACAAGTCACTAATTTAATCTTGTCTAAATCTTTGCGTAAAACGAAATTGAATCTCTAAAATGGCTAAAACCCACTTGCAATACTACTTGAAAAGAATCTCCTAACGGCCCTAACTTTGTTGATCGGTTGCGAATCGATGATTGTACTCGATGGAGTCTCTCGGGATACGCCTTGGAGGCGACATTCCACCGACTCCAATCCGACTAGGGGTAATCAGAAGACATTGACGCCCATGAAAATGGGTCAAGGATGATGTGCTAGTCCGTGGTTTTATGATGGGCTCAATGACTAATGAGTCAGCAGAGCGCACGAGAAAATGACTTCGCTAGGCATTCTCGCACACTTGACCGAACTTTATGGAGAGCACAGAGACTGCTAGATATGAGATATCAAAGCAGTTGTTCAATGCTAGGATGAAAGAAGGGGAGAAAGTGGGAGACCACGTCCTCAAGATGATCTCTATGATTGAGAGGCTCGAGGTGCTCAACTTTAATATGGATTTATCCCTTCAAATTGATCTCATCCTTCAATCTCTACCTGACTCTTTCACGCAGTTTGTAATGAATTTCAACTGTAATGAAATTACATGCACATTAGCTGGGCTAATGAATAAACTGGTGACGGCGCAGTCTAACATGAAGACTAAACCGAGAGAGGCTGCTCTTGTGATTTCTTCTGGGCCTAAGAGGTCCAAGAACAAGAAGAAAAAGACCTACGAGCAGTACAAACCCAAGAAAGGGGTGCAAAAAGGAAAGGGCAAGGCCCGAAAGGTTCAAAAGGTAGGCGGTCCAAAACTGTAATACCCGTAATTTTGTTCCCCGTAAATTTTCTATTTTTTGGCGGAAGTCCATTTTGAAGACTTTCTTGGGACCGTTTCGTCATCCTGAGAATGATTAATTCTACACTTTTTGTTATCCGAGTTCGTTTCGGTATCGTTCTGTTGAATTCCGTGTTCTTTAGCGACTTTTCCACGTATAAGTTCGACTTTGTTAAATCACCATAAATTCTTGGAAACTCCAAAAATTCTGAATCTTGGCAATATTATAAAGCATCGAGTTAGCTTTCCAATGGTTCAAACGGTGAGTCAAACGGAGTCCAGACGAGGGAGTTATGGTCGAAATAGCTAAGTCACTCTCATTTTCCAGATTCGGCCAAAACCGCCTGTACCCGGTGCCGCGGCACACCTGGGCTGAGCCGCGGCACACTGCCGAGCCCTGGGAGAAAATTTTGGGCCTGTGCCACGGCAGACCTATACTGAGCCGCGGCACACATGACAGTTTACCCTATATCTGCGTTTTTTTTGTGCGATTCAACCGATACTTTTTCATTTCTTCATCTTCACACGGGAGAGAAGGCTTGAGAGAGGGAAGTTTCTTCATCTATCACTTGAGTGGGTGATTTCCTTCATCTATTTTCGATTGTGAAGCCCGGATCATCGTTCTATCGCGTGCTCTTCGAATCATAGTGCTTGGATCTTCAAGAGGTAATTTCTTCAACATCTTGGATTTCGATTTTGTATTGGGTAATGATGTTTTGGATGTTAAAATCATGGGGTATGAAGTGATATACGCATGATTATGGACTTGTTGGATTATTCATCGGATTATTGAAAGATTATTCAAGAACACTTCGAATTTTGTATTGGAAATTGGGGGTTTTGTGCGTTGTACGATTATTATTCATCGTACGATTGTTGATTTATCATTGATATGACTTAGGGACGAAATCCTTGTGAAGAACTCAAGTCGGAACCCTTCCGTTCGTTGTCTTCTTCGTGGTTCAAGCTTCCCGGTCGAACCGTGTCCTTCGGGATTTTCGGTAACGTTTATTAAGGCAAGTATACATTTATGATTGTACGTTCTTGACTTTGAAAGTATGAAATATTGATGGTATGATTATTTCTAGCCACTCCGGGACAGGCCTATGGTCCTCTGAGGGTTTCGTAGCCTCTGGTGCGATTCCATGGTTGATATGAACGAACCGTTTCTACGGCATTCAAATGAAATAATGTTGGCATGTAATGAACGAACCGTTTTGACGGCATTCCTACATGTAACGGCGTATGAGGTGAACAAACCGTTTCTACGGCATTCACATACATCTTATGAGATTTTAGTTATTCCGGAATACTAGTCTTGAATTGATGAATTGACGGATATTGATGAATTGACGGATTACATTTACTTTATTGTCGAGGAGTATTATGTTTCATATTGTTATACTTGCACTAGCTATTCGACGGCTAACCCCTTTATGGGGGAAATATGTTTCATGTATTTCAGGTTCCAGGAGAGCGGACAGGTGGGTACCGGGTCGGTATGAAGATGATGGGCAAGTGTGATACTGTGTCTTGTCTCCGGTTATTTTCTCGGATTCCTCCATTCAGTGTTGTTGTACTGGAATGGATTTTTAAATACTCGAGTATTGTATTTCGCTTTTGATGTTCCTACTGTGTTGCCGAGGTATTGATTTGTGCAGTGATGAATATGGTTTCATTGGTTATGGTTTTGAATACCATTTGTAACGTCTTTCTTTCCATTGTATGTAGACCTTCTCGGTCAAGTTTATAGTTCCGCGTATGTTTAGCCTTGTGGGTCCCACGGCGGGGCTCACGGCGCTGTAATATACCCTGAATAACTTGGGGGTGTTACGTAATATGGTATCGAGATTAGGTTTATGGATACCTAGCCGCCGGTCTTTTGGGTCGACCGAGTTGTCATTTGCCCACAGATCACTACTCGCCATCATCACAAGGCGACCGGTACTTGTAAGTCCTCTCACTCTTCTTGTATTTTTTTCTTAATCGCTTCGCTTATAGCTTGGTATTCTTGGGAATTGGTCACTTCGAGAATGTGTGATTTGGATTATACTTACGCACGTATGTGCCCTTCGTAATGTTGGTAAAGTAGGAAGAATCGTCGTGATCACGGACGTGAACTCTTCCTTGAGATTTTGTTAAATTGCTAATTGCGATATTGGTGTGTAACGGTATTATGTTGAGACTTTGTTTAGGAGTCGCATGCTAGTATCACGGGAGATCTTCGACTTCACTGACCTGTAAGTATGTTGTTCGGATTATTCGATAATTCTTGGTTATCTTGGTGATTTTGGATTTTCCGTTGAAATGTTGTTTGTACGAGTGATTGTAAGTTTCGAGGACGAAACTTATTTTTAAGGGGGGTAGAGTGTAATACCCCGATTTTTCGAATATATATTTTTTTTTTCGTTTATATATTGGATATCGTGGATGGTTAATTATGCTCGAGGACGTTGTGAACGTTTGATAATGTTATTGAACTGAGTATATGTATTGATTTTGCCGTATGCTCTTAGTTGGTATGTCATGACTTTGGACAGGAATTGTTGAAATTGGCTAAGTATGGAATTATTATGTACGTTAATAAGGTGAGATTCCGTACATAAGATTGGCATGGTTACGTACGTTAAGGCTAAGGTATTACGTACGTAACGAAGGCATCGGATAGAACCGAGTCCTGGTCGGCAGGTGGGACCCTGTTTCGGCAACTTTCGGCGGAGGATGTTGACAGGTGAGTCAACGTACGTGTTACGTACGTTATACAGGACGTGTTACGTACGTAACACAACCATTGTACTGTAGCAAGTCAACTGGTATATTACGTACGTTGTATGGTATGGGTTACGTACGTAATGGACTGCACGGAATGAGACGGTGAGTTGGTTACGTACGTTATGGATTTTGGATTACGTACGTTAAAGTTGTTACGTACGTTAAGAAATGACACTTACGTATGCAATGAGAGTGCAATTTATATATTGAAGTGTTGCCTTTCATTTCTCTCACGATCCTTTGAGATATTTCTCTCCAAAACTCGTCCCTCTTCACTTTTAAGAGTGTTCTAAACACTTTTAACATGATTGTGAGCTTGGAATCATGGAATTAGAGCTTGGTTATGGAACTATTGTTGATTCTTGAAGTGATTTCTTGTGTTATCCATATTCTATGAGGTTTATGTTGAAGGAAGATAATGATATGCTTTGAATATGTTGATTATGATTATGGAATCATAGAGATCTTGATGTTCTTGAGGCCATATGATGACTATGATGATTTAATGATTCTTGGAATGGAGTTCAATTATTCTTTCTTCGTGGTTCGTCCATACAAGGTAATCCTCGTATCCCTTTTATAGTGGTTCGTTTTTTTTAAAGGATTACTACTTGGGAGGGAGTATGTTGGGAATTGTGTATTTTGATGTTCGTCTTATTTCAATGTAAATGCATAAATTGGACTGTACTTTTATCCGCTGCGTGAGTATTTTGAAATTGCTTTTGGTATTTTGCCAACTAAATTTTATTTTGTAAAACCGATTCCCTAAACTGAGTTTTTGGCATTTTAGCCTTGATCGTTGTGACGGTATTTGGAAAATGATTTTTTTTTTAGTATTTGAAAAATATTACCGTCATCAGTCTTTTTGACATTTTTGAAATAACGCGGAAAATTGTGCTTAGCCTGGTAAATCCTTGTGAGAAGGGTTTACGGCGTGTAATATTCCTGTGAGGATCCGGGTGTTACAATTATGGTATCATGTGATAATGTTATACGAGATTTATTGGAATTGTAATAAGAGATTTCGGATGTTGATTTGATTATTGAGATCTTCTTCATATGATGATAAGGGTTTGTTGCGATTCTTGAGGTTGTATGAATGACATGATGAAGGAAATGGTAACATGGAGATATATACCTCGGATATGTTGTTCTGAACGTGATTTCGGATATTTCATGTTCTTGAAGAACTCTTGAATTATACGAGGTGATGAAAATTTTTAAGAAGTGTTGATGTTTTGAAAATGAATATGGAATATTCATATCTAGAGCTAAACTATGTGTTGGAAATAATATTCGTATAGGAATACGAATGTGATTATGAGTTTGATGAGACTATTATTCATCTCTGAATTTGGAAGCCCATACGTATGGAGCAAATATTCAAATCGAATGATTGGATTGTTTGATAACCTTTTTAATATGATTATCTATTGTTTTGAACCAATCGGACGATTCGAATTGATGACGGTTATAAGTAAATTTTAACGAAGGATTTACGAGAAGGGAACCTTGTCAATTCGTATTTAAGAATTGAGTTTGGAACATTTAGACCCTTATTATTGGTCTGAATTGGTTGCTGATATGATCATCATATTTCGACTCGTATTGTGGACAGGATTTGTAAGTGTCTGAGTTGGATTGTTCAGACTGTGATTAGTCGAGATATGGTGAAACGGTTGAGTTTGTGGTTTGGTGGTGTTGATATTGGTCGTCATCGAACCTGTTGATTATTAATCTTTCGTTTTACAATAAGATATGATGTTTGTTCATAGATTATGACTGTTGTGTTGCGGTTAAGGTTGAAGGGTTCGTAGATTAACTTGGTCGGGACTGAGGAACTCGTAAGACGAAATCAACTGAATTGGTAACAGTTCGTTGTATTGATATCGAGGCAAGTTTTATACTCGTACTAATCAATGAGACTAATGTTATCGTGTAGGCGTACGATTGTGTGTATCATTTCGGGACATGGCCTCTTTATGATTGTATTGATATCAGGGGATTGGTTGACACGACGCCCGTCGGCAAATTATGCCAAATGTTACTGTTGTTTGTAAAAGGCCGGTTCGAGGCATTGCGATACTTGTTGGTAAAGTCGCTGTCGATTGCCGGTTCGCGGTATCGACGTATCGATTGTGATTGTGATGGATGTTCCATTGAGATATTGTGGTGATCGTCATCATTGATATCGGTGTTTTTCTATTAATATTATATTAACCGATTAGAGACGTTTGATATATCCTTTTATCATTTCCGTTTCGGTGGTCGGGTTAAGACACCGGGACATCTATTCTATCGTATCATTGTTTATCGATTGACCGTTCTAAGGTAATCGAGGTATTGAATTGGGATTATCGAAGATAATTCCCATCCGTTGTCAAAAATATTCTCATCCGTTGTATCGTTGTTATCGATTGGCCATTCTACGGTAATCGAAGTATTGAATTGGGACTGTCGAGGATAGTTCCCATCCGTTGAATTATTATTGTCGTGTTGGCCGACTCAAGGCAGCACCCTATTATTCTTGTGAACTCGGTAATTTTGTGATCGTTGAGAGTTGAGGATTTCCCGAATTGTGGTGTTGTGATTATTGTCGTGTTAATCGGTCCTTAGGGAATTCTGATCCCAGGATGGTTGTTTTGAATATCGTTGGTCGTGTCGATCTTTCATTATTCGTGTGTCATCGTGCACTTGGTGAGTCGTATGATCCGTATTGGATGTTTTATCCCTTGAGTTTCGTTGTCATGTTGTATCGTGGCATATCTGGAATCATGTCTGCGTGCCGATTGGTTATGTGTAGGATTTTTAGCCAGGCACTCGATGGTCATGCGTGGATATTTCCGCATTGGACCGTGCACACGAGACGTAGTTCTTGAGGCTAATTAGGTACATTGTCACACGTATATTCTGGATTCCGTATACGGGGTGGACATGTGCACGGACACATTTCCGGATCGGGCGTCGTGATGTCCTCTTGAGCTTTATTGATTGATCGCTCGTAGTCCATGTTGTATCGATATGTCCGATACAATGTTGGTCTCTTTGAGATCTATTTTGTGATGATTTGACTTTGGGCTGTTCGCTGTGCCATTGTGATGTATCGGTATTTCCGTTGGAGCCTTCGGGCATTATGAATTCGTATCTTTTCGGCATTGGTTTGGTTTACCTTCTGTAATGTATTGTTGTGTTCTATATTGATGATTCGCCGCTTGGGCATAAGTTTCGGTTCTTGTGTATCTCGTTGAGTTTTTCTGCGAAATATTTCTTCTCCTACTGCTTTAAGTTTCGGACGAAACTTCTTTTAAGGAGGGTAGAATGTAATACCCGTAATTTTGTTCCCCGGAAATTTTCTATTTTTTGGCGGAAGTCTATTTTGACGACTTGCTTGGGACCGTTTCGTCATCCTGAGAATGATTAATTCTACGCTTTTTGTCATCCGAGTTCGTTTCGGTATCGTTCTGTTGAATTCCGTGTTCTTTAGCGACTTTTCCACGTATAAGTTCGACTTTGTTAAATCACCATAAATTCCTGGAAACTCCAAAAATTCTGAATCTTGGCAATATTATAAAGCATCGAGTTAGCTTTCCAATGGTTCAAACGTTGAGTCAAACGGAGTCCATACGAGCGAGTTATGGTCGAAATAGCTAAGTCACTCTCATTTTCCAGATTCGGCCAAAACCGCCTGTACCCGGTGCCGCGGCACACCTGGGCTGAGCCGCGGCACACTGCCGAGCCCTGGGGGAAAATTTTGGGCCTGTGCCGCGGCACACCTATATTGAGCCGCGGCACACATGACAGTTTACCCTATATCTAATAAAAACCGCTAACCACTATTTCATATTAACTAAACAGAAGTACCACATAAATAACAATATTTAAATGTTCCTATTTAAAAGTTCTATTTTTTCATGAACATACCATTTTATGCCGAACTTGGGAAAACAGTTTTGGACCAGTAGTGTGGGTATCTTTGAACGAGCGCCGACTTTCAGAATTTTTCTCGGCCTTTGACTACAAATAATATGAAGAAAAGAGAACTAGTTTATGATGCTGAAAAATGATTACATGACAACAAATAAGCGAAAAATCTTGAAGCAATTTAAAATTTTAAAATTATACGTATACCTGAACTTTAGGATCTCCCCAGTACTTTAGGAGCAACTTGAATTCCTCAAGCGGAATGTCATCCGGCTTGTTTTCTAGCCTCTCCTCATCAGTTGGATATCCCGTATAGTGCTTCCTCTTTACTCGACTCTTGTAACCCTTCCAAGACTGTTGAACCGATTTCAACACCCATCCTTCACATTCCTCGGGAATGATATACTGTTGCTTACATATAAAACCAATATACAAAGAAATAAATAGAAATAAACCCAAACAGTAATTAATTTTTACATGAGGCTAGTTAAAATTCATTAATACCTTAACATAATTCCACAAGGTATCCTTTAAAGTTTGAGGAACATGCTCCCAAGATTCATAAGTTAGTGGCACACATCTCTTTAGTGTCCCCACAAAGTTACTCAATTCAGAAATTTTTCTTTCATCGTCGGAAACCGGCTGGAACAACGCATTCATTGACAGAACAACCCTTTTCTCAAACGGCCTTGTATGTACTTTATCCATCCTCGTTTTCCCGCGTAGTCTTTTAGGAGCTTGGACTTTGGGTACATGACATGAATAATTCAATTAATATGTGAAAATAATTTAATTAATATATTACAAGTCAAACAGACTTCCTATTTTCTTTTATTCCTATTTTCTTTTATTCCTATTTTCTTTTATGTTATCTTTCAATTTATTTTTCAGGATTTTTCATTTTTTTTATTTTTTTGTAACATTCATTCTCTTTTTTTGTATTTGCTTTTCTCTACACAAACAACAGGGTAATAATTTTAATGTATAAAAACATCAGGTAAAGTAAACCCTCCCAAACCTGCTTCAACTTCTTCAACCTCTTCATTCTCGATATCAGGTAAGTTGTTTTCCGGAACCCTGCCATTTTTAGTTCCACTTCCAGATGCAACTGTTAGGAATATGCCCTCGAATGCCACTCAGGGGATGAGAGAGTAGGGGCATTGTACTTGTAATTATGGAATAAATAATAAAAAGGCAATTCGATTCATTCACTGTTTATTGTATTTCAATTGCATTCTTGACTTGGTAAACATTGAAGTGAAGTCCATGTAAATAAACTGAACATTCCATTCTCGTTATGGGATAAGAGAAAATGCACTGGAAGTGTTTAAAGTTTATTTACGAAAATCGTCATAAGTCAATAAACTTAAATGGGCATTAAGTTTTAATAAGACTTATATAATCGATGCTAGACGTGTGCACGTCTTGATAGCATAGTTATAAAGTATATAGGTGGGACCAAGATACTCGAACACGACTCATACTCGATTCACCACACGGTATTCACTCTCGAAGAGTCGATGACGAATCAAAAGGTTGTGATAGTGTATGTGGACCTTTGACTTGAGGATTCAGTAGAAGATGTGCCTGTGACGTTTAGTTTGTCATTAGAGTAGTTAGACTCATTTGCTTAATTGCTGAGTCGACCTCGAAGTGCGGACTATACGGGCAGTAGCGATCTTTACTGTATGCCAAGAAAGAATTTTATCTCCTGTTAGTGAGCAGGCGTATGTCCTATACGGTTAATGGCAAATAAGATCATGAGTCTTTGGCCAAAGCATTCTGATATAGTCGTATTAGATACACTATTAATCAGTCGGTCTTGATTTGCATTAACACATGTATAGAGTCTAGTCAATAGTAGGGTTTGACTTTACCGTGACCCGAACCGGGACATCTGATAAAGGGTCTATACGTATATAGTATTCACGACATAATGGTTCTGGAATGATCCCTTCATTCGTTCTCAGTCGGGGTTTACAGTGCGGCCCGCTAGGCTGGCTAAGTGCTGCCCGCACTCATTGGTTCCTCCCAATACCGGCTGAGATGGACCTACGGAGTCGCGCATCAGGAGCGTTGACGGATAAATGTGAATTTATTATCTCTCTATAAATATTAGATATTGGATATCTAATTATGATTTATTAGACAAATCAAAATAGCGGTCTTATGAATTAAAATTAAGTTACCGGGTGATTAATTTAATTCATAAATTATATATCTTAGAGAAATATATTTGTATTTGATATTATTAATTAATTAGATTAATTAATTAATATAAATACATTGGTGATTTAACGGAGTCGTTTGACGAACGTCCGGTACACGAGCCGAGTGACTCGGCTCGTTTTCTAGGAAACTTCCACCATGGGCCGCCCTCCCTCTCCCCACATCACATGGAATCATTTCCATGCATGTGTATGTGTTAGTTGTATTTTTGTTATTATGTGTTGATATTTTATCTCAATTATATGATTTGTATTATATGTTTGAGATAATATATTAACAACACATTATAACAACTACATCACACACACACTTGAAAAAGAGAGAACTTCTTGGAAAGTTGTAAGCTGCTGGCCGAGAGTTTTAAGTGAGGAGAGAGAGAAAAGTTTTCCTTCTTCATTTTGTTCATCTTTGAGGTGAAAAGAAGTAAGAAAAATTAAGAGAGAAAAAATTCCTACAATACTTCCGAGCCGTGTTCTTCATAGAACGGAGTGTTGTAGATTTTTCCGGGCAACTTCCGACGCATGTGAAGTAGAGGCTTCGAATTTTCGGTGCTTGGAACGAAGGGATTTCGTGTTCGGGACGGGATCGTGATCATCGTCTACACTTTACGAAGATTTATTTCAAAGGCTTCAAGGGTATGAATCTTTATCTTTGTATTTTTTTTTCGTATATACGTTACTTGATCGATCCTGTTTGGGATTCGTATTTTTTTCCGCTGCGTATTTCGTTTTATTTTCGGAATCCCAACAGTGGTATCGGAGCGAGGTCAATGTTTCCGTATATACGATTATTTGTGCATTTTGAATGCTTTTGGATGATGATTATGATTTAGAATCATGTTTGGAATAATTGTAGATTTTAAATTATTCGTTGTAGCATCACGTTTTTGAAACGGGCCGAAAAACGAAGAAACGGGGCTGTCGGCAGGGTGCTGACAGCACTGCCTGGGCTGCCTGCCCAGACTGCCGATCATGATCGGCCATGATCGGCCATGTCTCGGCCACAGCGGCCGAGAATGATCGGCCAGCCTGCCGAGCAGTGGCTCGGCCAGGCAGCCCTCGGGTTTTTGGCCCGATTTTGAATCGGGCCGCGGGCTGGGCCTAAAATCGGATTGTCCGGGACTCCGTTTTAAGTTTATATTTCGTTTTAATTATTTCCCAAAATTTAAATTGGATTTTAATTTGACTAAATTAATATTTGGAATATTTTTTTAGTTAAAGGAAATAAATTAAACGAAAATATTATTTTGGCCGGATTACTTCGAATGAATTTAAATGACGATTATTAGTATTAATTGGATTAATACCATTAAAATTGAATAGATTAGTTTTATATTGATTGGATTAATATCTTAATTGATTATTTAATTTTAATGCCACTTTATATTAATTGGATTAATATAGTAGAAATTGAATAGATTAATTTATAGACTAATTAGATTAATTTATATTAAGATTAATTGTTTAATTTCGTTGCCATTACATGTTGTATGGAATCCTTATGTGATGGTGATATAGCTCGTGGACTTAGTTTTTTTTTTATTTGTTTGATTCGATTGGGTTGTAAAGGCCGTTTTGAGCCTATTTATATTTACTAGAAAAACTTGTATAGGATGCAATTTTTCAATGATGTAATTATTATTTTTGGTATGAAGAATACCGAAGACAACAGACCAAGAAGACGAAGAATCGAAGACTGTTTTTTTATTGGGTCATTCGCTTGGCCCAGTACTTAGGAATTAGGTCCATGAGCTATATGTTGGTAGTAACTAGGTTACTGTTTTCTTTTTTTCATTTTGAATGATTGACAAACCAACAAACGCGCGTATAATTGAATTAATGTGCAAAGTGTAACATTAATCGCGAAATTCTCCCGACTACAAACAGACTAAGTTTGAAAAAGGTTACGAGGTTTCCTACCCTCCATCAAACTCGTAGAAAATTGATACCCGAGCTGGTGTGCTATGTGTTGTTACCCAAAATATTATCCGAAGATAATGTTGCTGGAATTATCGAGTAACCAACAAGTGCGGGAGCACGTCCGTGAGAAATTAAATGACACAAGATTTGCCGGGGTTGTTAATCCCAGGCTTGAATGCTCTCGCGAGATTTTATTAATAAGTATACTGTTGAGTACAAGTATTAATGTTAGAATCTATCACAAAGAGTGTAAAGGATTCTAGTTTTCTAAGCTGTGGAGCGTATAGAATGCCTAAGAATCGAGATATGGAGTTACGTGAATTCTTGCTATGGATGTTCTATGTGTGAGAATGTCTTTCTCTTTTCTCTCTCTTGTTTCTTGTGTATTTCAAGTCCCCTGCGTGTTATGGACCTTCTATTTATAGCAGACCAAGTTCCTGAGGGCCCCCCCTGCGATCGCAGGCGATCGTCGTGATTTATATTATAATAAGACGGCCGATCGTCTCGTCGCGTGGGGCTTTTCCCTTAAAGTCCGCGGTTGTTACCGATGCACCGATTATGCGGTCCGATGGGGAACTCGCATGCGCCCGAGCCGCCACCCACCTTTTCGGCAGATCGTTGGTAGGTGAAGTTGGTGACAGATCGTGAGCACAGTCTTGTCTGTCGATCTTGCTTGCAGTCTGCGGCCCTGTTGGTAGGTGAAGTAGGTGACAGTCAGGCACCGATCTTGTCTGTCACAAGACCTTTTGAGATCTGCATGCGGGTCCTAAACCGAGATTTGGGCTTTGATGACTTTTGACGGATGTTGGAGTAATACACGGCACGAGACGATCGCTAATCAACAAAAGACGATCGCTACCAACAAGGTGATCGCCGTGGTGCCGAGTTCGTGGTGTTTACCCCGAGCACATCTCTCATGGTAGACCTCCCGATCGCTATGACGATCGTCTTCGAGGCGTGTTTAAATGCCGCACAACAATTGCCCCCTCGGCTCGATGTTGAAAACACGGGTGAGGTGGCACTTTAGCGATCGCTAATGTTTTAGACGACCGGTCGATCTGATTTCAAATTTGGACGATCTCCCTTTGCGCTGGGAGCGGCGGGAAAAGAGACGCGGGCTCGCGAAACCATGCAAGGACACGCGTCGCGTTTCTATTGAGGGAGTCCGACGGTTCGTCAGACTTTGTCGATTGGCGTGCCCTCGAAAAGACGCGTACGCGGGACTCGAGGGCCGCATTTATTGCATCCTGGCTGTCGGTTGCGTCCCAGCCCTCGGACTTTCGCCTATTTGCCCAGAGACCCCTGCCTCCATCTATAAAAGGGGCTAGGGCTACTCCATTTTCATCTTTTACGCATCCTTGTCTTCCTGCTGAAGCTCTGCAAAAATTTCCGTAGCTTGTTGTGCCGACCGTCTTCCTTCCTTTAGGTAAGAAACCCAATTTTTCACTCTCCCTTAACTTTTTGAGAATATGTCGGGAGGATCTAAGGCCTTCGAGGTCGGAAGCACTTCTGCCGCCGCGGCTTCGTCGGACCGGGAGGAAATTCCTGTGGGAATCCCCGTGGAAACGGCCGCAGAGGCTATTCGTGCGGGGATTACACCCGCAGAGCTTGAGGAGCTTTTCAATGAGGCCGTAGTGGCGGGCTCTGCGGCGGCGGAGGAGCGAGATGCGTCGCCGGTGGAGGAAGACGAACTGATACGTTTGTCTTGGGAAAAAGACAGCGTCTCTGGCCCGGTTTATAGGGCTTTTGCTAAACTTATGGAGGGGATTGCCGGGCCCTGTCCGGAGTTTGATTGAAGCTTACTCCGCCGCTTATCCCTATGTACATGTGAAGCGGACGGAGTTTCGGGCTGCCGAACCGTCTCAATGGTCTCTTGGTCGATTCGGAGTTCGGCGACTGAAGGACATGACCTACTGGAGGGCCAAATATCATATTCCCTCGATGTGTCATTGCACGAGCCCGCCGAGAACCAACGTGCCGACCAGCCTCCCGAGGGTATGGTCGCCATCAACGAAATGACCACTGGCCGCCGGTCTGCGGTTTCCCTTGCCGTTCGCCGTTTCGTATCTGCTGATCGCCTGGAATTTGGCGCCTCTTCAGCTGACGCCGAACGCCTGGCTGCAGATTATCAGCACACTGACGTTATTTGGCGGTCACAGGTTGTTTCGCTTGCCTTCTGCGGGAGAGATGACTTATCTTTTTAAGCTGACCGTGCAGAAAGGGTCGATCGGCGGGTACCATATCCAAGGTCGCCAGGGTAGGGTGGTTATCGGGGTGCCGAGCAAGACTCGAGGCGACCTGAAAAAGTGGTGCTGGGTTGGTGGTGCATGGAGGTCGGCATCGAGCGAACCGCCGGAGGAGGAGTTGGATATCCCTACCAATTTTCGGGAGAGGAATCCAAGTAAGGGTTTCCTTTCTCCCTTTGTTTGGATACTCCTTGGACTGATCTAATTTTATTTCCCTTTTTGCAGGATCCCTTGTTCCATCGGCCGACGATCTCCCCTTTGATTTCTCGATCGTCTGGGAGCGGATTCGCGCATTGCCGATTTCCTATAAAGACGTTCGATCACCACCACGAATCTCATCGGTTGGGAGCTCGACGTTTCGCTTCCCTCTCCACCTTAAGGCACCGGTATGACTTTCTATCCGCTCTTTTCGCGAGGCGATCGTCTCCAAGAGGTCGCCACGTTTACGTAAGTGTCTAACTTGTTTTAGTTTCTTCTTTGGCGAGACTTATTTTCCCCGGATCACCGAGCTACCTCAGAGATCGCCATGTCTAACCCGGTTTTCTCGGCCGCCTTCATATGGGAAAGAAAACGGGTCGCGTTGCCGCGACGTCGTCTCGCCTTGCCCCGTGGTGAAGCCCGTTGCGGTGCCGGCCGCCGAACCGGAAACTCAAGGTGAGGAACAACTCCAGCAAGAACCGCAAGAGGCGGAGGCCGAGGCGTCCTTCCGTCGCTTGGCCGAGGCGGATTTAGCTATTCTGAGCCGCCGATCGCCGCTCCCCGTTTCTTCGCTCCGATGGCGGAGGGGGCTGGTCCGTGCCGTCGGCGTCCGGCTCAGTCGTCTTCGGCTGAAGAGGACGGCGATCGCCGACGCCGAGACTCCTCGGGAAAGCCCTTTTCGGCCGTGATCCGAGCTGGTCAACAGTGAGAATGTTTTGAACTTTCCGAGCTGGGCTCGAGTAAGTCTTAGGCTAACTCTTTTGGTTTCCTTGGTTTGCGCTGCAGGGTTCGCCTCGCCGATCCGGACGTTGCTCCGATGGTGCTGGACTTTTTGTCGAGCAAGGCTCCGCAACAGCCTATCGATGTCCCTGCTTACGTTCGCCAAGCCATCACCTCTTTGCCCAAGGCTTGGACGACCGACCTCGATGCGATCGCTCGTCGGCGATCTGGAGACGCCATGCAGGCGACCGTCGCCCTGGCTCTCCAGACGGCGACGATGGCCGTCCAAGCTGCAAGGGATTTTGAGGGGCGACCCTCCACTGCTCATCTCCATCGCGACCTCGAGGCCGCCCGGAATAAAAATATCGAGGATGCCAATCGGATCCGGGCTATGGAGAAGGAGTACGAGGAGACGGCCAAAAAGGCCAAGCAGGATGTGGATCGATTGATGCAGGAGCTGAGCCGCTCCAAGGAGGCTGCCGATCGGTCCCGTGACGAGGAGCGCGAAGCTCGCCAGAAGCTCGCAGCGTTGCAGGAGGAGGCGACCGGACTAAAGGCGATGGTTGACCGGCTTAGCGGTGAGCTGGACGCGGCAAGGAAAGAGCTGGAGAAGTCCCAGGTCGAGAATGCCGCCAAGGTTGCCGAGCTGGCGGAGGCTGAGAAAGTGGCCGCGGAGTTGAAAGGCCAACTGAAGGCGATCGAGACCGATCCCTACCAAAGTGTGGCGCTCGCCGGCGAGTTTGCCTATTACCTGGCATATGCTGACGCTGTCCGAGCCGCAAAAGAGGCAGGGATTGAGATCGGTCCCTTGATGGAGAGCTTCAAATCTTACGCCCTTGCGCATCCTTTGCACCCGGAGTTCTCCTTGCCGATCCTTGACTTGGCCGACTTCGGGATCGACTTGAGTTGGTATACGGGCAAACTCATTCATCCCGAGGCCGAAGCCGATCCGCAAACCGAGGGCGAAGACCAGTAGGCGGAGCCTTGAGAGGCATTTTTGTTTTCCTCCAGCACTTTGTACTTTTCGTTTTCCTTTTTGTAGTGCCTTCGGGCCCCGTAATGTACTCAACTTGCGTTATGAATAAACTGTTCTTCTTTTCATACGATCGCCTTTGAATGTTTGCGTGCAACTTTTACAAGTATGTGTATGATTGCTTTCGACGTTTTGTTCATCCGATCGATTATCTGAGTGTTGAAAGCATTGATATGTTTTGAATCGGAATTCTTACTTGTAATTTTTGTTGGACGACTTCGATCGTCCTGCGCGTGTTTGAGCGAATGTGTTTGAGTTAGGCCGATCGTGTGTGGTTCCTTTTGTTCGATCGTGTTTGGGATTAGCTCGACCCCTCTCTGCCCCCTTGTTTTTGTTTACTTATTGTAAGTAAGGAAACAAAAACTATGTCGTCCGGCGGGCTATCTTCAGCTTCGTTGGTTCTGAAGAATTATGTACGGTTGGGTTGTTCGATGGATCGACCTCCCTTATCGTGTCTTTGTGTGCGAGGGATGTTGTGTATCCCGCGACTCACTTTTTGTGAAAGTCCTCCGTTAGACTACGCCTGCCTTGTGTTAAAACGAAAGGTGGGCGATCTTGGTCTGGAGGAACCCTTGCGCGGGGCGTCGTCGGTTTATTCGACTCCACGCCCGCGGCTTGTCAGCTCGGCTTCCACCTCGGCTCGCCATGAAGATGGCGACCCTCGACGGTGTACGTTGAGACGGGGGTAGTGGCACGTCGCATTGTCGGGGTTCACCAAGTTAGATGATGAACCATTGAGGGAGGGCGATCGTGTCCACTGATTAGTTGGGAGGGTCCTTCGGCTACGCCGGCCTCGTATCCAAACGAAGGGCGGGCGATCTAAGCTCGAAGGAACCTTGCATGGGCGAAGCTGTTGGTTCCATCGACCTCCAGTGCCATGGCTGTATTGTTTTCTACCTCGGATTGTCATTCTTGAACGACGATCCTCGACGGTGTGGAATATGCTAGTGGGGCGATCGCCAGAATAGATGGGATAGAGAACAAAAATATTTCATTATGTTCCTTGTACATTTGGCAGTTGAAAATGAATACAAAGTTATCATTGATAGTTTTTCTTCAGATGTACAGCGTTCCAGGGGTATCGGTCCGGAGTGCCGTCAGGGTGTTCCAGCTCGTAGGCTCCCTTAGTTAGCCATTTCGATATTCTGAAGGGGCCTTCCCAACTTGGTCCGAAGACACCTGTGTGGGTTTGGATCTTTTTGAGGACGAGATCGCCCACTTGAAACCGCCTTTCCCTGACCTTTGAATTGAAGAACTTTTCGGATCTCCTTTTGTGGATAGTGTTCTTCATTTCCGAGGTCAGTCGACGTTCTTCGAGCATGTCGAGGTCGATCTGCCGGGCCACATCATTATCGATCGTCATCTCTTGCTCGGTTCGATGGCTGAGGACGGCGATCTCCGAGGGAATCACCGCTTCTGTTCCGAAGGCGAGGGCGAATGGGGTTTCGCCCGTTGAATTGCGGGTCATTGTTCGGTAAGACCACAAAACGTCTGGGAGCTCGCTCGCCCATCGTCCTAGCCTGGATTCGAGTCGCGCTTTAATTGTATGTTTGAGGATTTTGTTCACTGCCTCTACCTGCCCGTTCGTTTGAGGGTGATAGGGAGCCGAGAACAACCTTTTGATTCCCCACTTATCACAGAATTGCATGACTTCTAAGCCGTCGAACTGCTTTCCATTGTCGGAGATGATGGCCTGGGGTAGACCGAACCGGCATATGATGTTTCTCCAGATAAACTTGATCACTTGCTCTTGGCCGATCTTGTTTAGCGGTTCGGCCTCTGCCCATTTTGTGAAATAGTCGACCCCGACGATGGCGAACTTGCAGCCTCCTGGAGCCGTCGGTAAGGGACCTATAAGGTCGATGCCCCATTGAGCGAATGGCCATGGGCTGTACATCGAGGTGAGCCGCCGGGGAGATTTTAATACTTGGTCCCATTACTTGACATCTATGACACGACTGGCATAGGCGATCGCATCCTTCAAGTGACGGCCGTAAAAACCTTGCTCGGTCGTCTTATGGATGAGAGCTCGCCCACCACGTGATTCCCAGCATTCCGCCGTGGATCTCGGCTAAAACGAGCCGTCCTTCCTCCTGTAATACACTTGAGGAGGGAAGGCCAAAGCTCGTTTGTAAAGACGATCGTCCCAGAGGTGTATCTCGGTCGCCGAGCCGGAGTTGGCGAGCTTTGATACGGCTGCCGTGGACCGCCCCGCCCTTCAAGTATGTGATGAACGGAGTCATCCAGCCTTTCTTCGGCAACGGCAATCGTGGCCACCGTGTTTCTTTCGATTGCCGCCTTTCCGACTTTGTAATTTGGATATTAGAGAATCGGGCGCCCCATCCGACGACGCTAGCTTGGATAGGGCATCGGCCGAGAGTTGAGCTCTCTCGGGACTTGTTCGATTTGTACTTCTTCAAATTTCGTGCACATCTCGGCGACCAGCTCTTGGTATTTGATCATCTGTTCGCCACGTGCCTCATATTCTCCTTTGACTTGGTTCACGACAAGGAGGGAGTCCATGAAGACATGGAGGAGACGAACGTCTAGGGCGAGAGCCAGGTCGAGCCCGCCTACCAAGGCTTCGTATTCGCTTCATTGTTGGTCGCCGAAACCCAAACGCACGGCATTTGTGAAGCTTTGTCCGTTGGGGCTAATGAGGACGATCTCGCCCGATCGCGAGTTGGTCGCCAACCGCCAACGCATGCCTTCCAGTGTGTCGACCGACATGGGTCGGACTGTGAGGGAATGTTAACTCCACCACGAAGTCCGCCAGAGCTTGGACCTTGATCGCCGTGCGCGGAGCGTATGTGATGCCGTATTGGGCGATCTCTAGTGACCATTTGAGGAGTCGCCCGTTGGTGTCCGGTCGATGTAGAACTTGCCTTAGAGGGAGAGTTGTCAAAACCTCCACTTGATGGTCGAAAAAATAGGCTCTTAGCTTACGGACACTCATGACTAGAGCGTAGGCGATCTTCTCCAAAGGTGTATAGCGTGTTTCAGCGTCGTAGAGCGCTTGACTGACATAGTAGATCGGCAGATGGACTAGTTCCTCCGCTCGCACCAAGACCGCACTCAGCGCGACCTCCGAGGCCGCTAGGTAAAGGAATAATTTCTCCCCGGGGATCGGCTTTTCCAGGATCTGGGGGTTGGATAAATATTCCTTTATTTTGGCGAACGCCAGCTGACTCTCCCTCGTCCATGCGAACTTTTTGTTTTTGATTGTCGCGAAGAAAGGCTTGCTTTTATCGCCGAGCCGAGATATGAAGCGGTTGAGGGCAGCCAGACAACCTGTGAGGCGTTGTACCTGCTTGATGTTCCGAGGTTCCTGCATGTCGAGGATCGCCTGTATCTTGGTGGGATTTGCCTCGATCCCCCTCTGGCTGACAATGTGCCCCAGGAATTTCCCGGAGCCCACCCCAAATTTGCATTTCTTGGGGTTCAGCTTCATGTTGAACTTTTCGAGGATGGCGAATGTCTCGGCGAGATCATTGAGGTGATCTTCCTTCTTGAGGCTTTTGACCACGATATCGTCGATGTAGACCTCCATGGTCTTGCCGATCTGATTAGCAAACATCCTGTTGACTGTGCGCCGGTAGGTCGCCCCGCATTCTTCAAGCCGAACGGCATCCGACTCAAAAGTATATGTCTTTTTCCGTGTGGAAAGATGTGTGTTTTATGTATTTCTCCGCCATTGGGATTTGATGATATCCGCGAAGGCATCCATAAACGACATCATTTCGCACTCGCAGATTCATCGACCAAGTGATCAATATGAGGCATCGGAAAGTGATCTTTTGGACAAGCCGCTGAGGTCGGTGAAGTCAATGCATAACCTCCAGAACCAGTCGGCTTCTTGACGAGTACCGCGTTAGCGACCCATTGTGGGTCGTCCGTAGCTACCCCGATTAACTTGTTGTCGAGCAACTTTTGGACCTCTATGTCGAGCGCCGCGTATTTTTCTCGGGCCGAATTTCCTACGTTTTGATGAACAGGCTTCATCGCCGGTCGATCTTCGAGATAGTGGCAAGCGTGCTCGGGACTTATGCCAACCATATCTTGATGCGACTGTGCGAAGACTCCGATGTTCTTACGTAGTAAATTGACCAGATCTCCTTTCAAAGGCGAGGTCGATGCTTGCGCCGATCTGCACTTCCCGTTCTGGACGAGCCGGATCTATGGCTATACTCTCCAACTCTTCGATGGGGACGGTCGCTTCTTGCTTGGAACGATTTCCGGACTCGATCCTAGGATCGACGTCGAGACTCGGCTCAAAACCGATCCTTGGCTCGATGTCGTCCGTTAACTGATCCGAGATGCCGTCCTCTGAGTTAGGTTGGTACGATGTGTTTGGTTCATCGATCTCCATGGGTCGATCGTCGATCGTCTCAACGTTACACATATCGGGGGAAATATTAAAAACTGTTACGACACAGGAGTAATTTAAACATCTCTTTGCCATTAGCTGGTCCCCCTTTACAGTACCGACCGTCCCATCGGCAGTGGGGAATTTGATACAATAAAAGAAGGACGAAGCGACCGCCTCAAAGGTTTCTAAGAATGGACGACCTAGGAACCCATTATAGATCTTTGGGTCTATCTATGATTACAAAATTAAGGTTCCTAGTGATCCTAACCTTGGGATCGTAAATGCATATCACCGACGGAGAGCTTGATCCTCCCATAGGCTTGGACAAAGGCTGCCGCCGAATCCTTGGAGCACGGTGTCGAATGGCTTGATGAATTTGGTCGTTTCCGAGCCGATCCAGAGTCGTTTTGAATATGATATTGCGAAGCTCGTTGTCGACCAAAGACGCGGCCGACCGCCTTCCCAGATACAGCAGAGATCACCAATGCATCCTCTTTGGGGCATTATACCCTCCCCTCTTTATTGGAGAAGGTGATGAGCGCGTTTTAGCGATGGTCGGCCTGGGGGCACCACAATATGGATTCCGCGAATGCCTCGCCCGGCCTTCCGCTTCTGTTTGACGCGGTGGAAACCGGGAAAGGCCCCCGAGGCTCCCACCTCCCGCTTGGAGCATATTAATCCGACCGCCAGGTTGATCGGAGGAATCGATTCATCGGAATGCTCGCTCGTGTTCGATCCTGGCGACCGGATTGGGAGGCGTCCTTTCGATCAGACGGCGCTCGCGCCCTCCGGTCCTCTCTGGTCGAGGTTCGGCTTGGTGACCGGGTTGTCTAATTTGCCTTCTTCGAACAGCCGCGAGTTGCCCGAGGAGGTCGCGGCATTGGCCGGTGTTGTGGCCGGACATTTGTGATAGGCACAGAACTTGCTACGGTCTAGATGACCGTGGTCCCTTATTGGCTTCGGTTTGGAAAGCCACTCCCGCCCCTTAATTGCGTTGAAGATGTGGGCCGGAGACAAGTTGAGGTTGTGGAGGAGGTGAACCTCTACGTCACCGAAAGCTTTGAATTCGCCAGCGGCTTTGCGACCGCCTTTCTGGGCTTGGCGACCGCCTTCTTCCGAACATGGGATGGCATCCTCCCTCTCCTGGGTTCCTCATCTAAACGGAGGGAGAGCATCCTCTGCCCGGCCAGAAATCGCGGCTCGACGCGGAAGACCGAGTAGGTCGGGGGATATCCTTTGTGAGATGCCCGAACATGGGTGAGTGGCCGAGAATCCCCTCAGATCGAATAGAGGGCGAGCTCGTCGCTAATGGGTTCACCGGTGAGGACTATCTCGCCCACCTTGGCCGATGTAATCTGCATCCGGCTCGCCCTTCCCCGCTTGATTTTCATCATGCGGTGGGGCCTTCAGTGGCGAGCGACTTTGGCGGCGGCACGACGTAAAGTCGTTCGCCAACTTCTCAAGCAATTGATTGAGCGAGGAGGCGGTGAGATGTACCACCTGTGGGCGAGGTCGCCAGAGTTAGCGGGAACATCCGACACTTCGCCGCATCTCGATGCTCCGCATCCGGTCATGTAGATCCGAATTTGCTTAAGTGGGTCTCCGGTCCGATCTTCCCTCATATAGAGGTGTCTGTGGGGAGCGATTGTTGGTTGAACCGGGCGAGCTCGACCGACCGCGAGTGGTTCACTTGGTCCATAGATCGATCTCCCGGCGCCGCCCCAGTGTCTAGTAGCGCCTTCATTTCGTCGAGTCAAGGCGCCGCATTGCGGCCATCGCGTGGCTCGACACTCGCCGATCACACGGGAGCGCGAGCCGAGGCGATCATGTACCGATCCCCTGCCCCCATGGTGGATGACGAGTTCTCTGCCCGCAGACTCATTTCTCGGGCGAGTGGGGGCCTGTCGACCGGCCTGTCTTCTGGGAGTCGGGTATGCCGAACTCCTGGTGACGGATTCGGACTCCGATGCCTCCCGACTCGGGCCCGACTGCCCGGGTCGCCACGAGGGATCACTCCCTAGGCGGCTGAAGACGGAGTCGTCCCGCCTAACGAGAGCCTTTGACTGCAGCTCTGGGTTTTCTGTTGATTTCTCAACATATATCCCCTTGAGCTTCCGCTTGCCAGCTCGGCGGATGGTTGACGGAGTGATGGTGGGCGAGTCGCATGCGATCCGTCGCTCCCTGAGGACGGCTATGGCCTCCTCAATCTGTTCCGCGGTCTGGAACTGATCGAGTGAGAGACTAGGGCCGTCCCTTGGGGGCGGGAGTGATGATCTAGCGTCGCCGCGGTCGCCTTCCATCGCGGGCTGGGATTCTGTCCGTGTCGGAATGATATTTTCGGCGGATCTCAGGGTGGCTCTCTTGGAAGTTGTAGCAGACGTCATTTTTCTGGAGGTTTGTTCCTTTTGAAGAACAGTGAGTGTTTCTTCAAGTGTGAGTCCGAAGAACAATGAGTGTTCTACGAGACGATCGGAATAAAAGTGAAGGTAACGCCCTTCTTCTAGCGCCAATTGTTGTTACCCAAAATATTCTCCGAAGATAATGTTGTTGGAATTATCGGGTAACCAACAAGTGCGGGAGCACGTCCGTGAGAAATTAAATGACACAAGATTTGCCGGGGTTGTTAATCTCGGGCTTGAATGCTCTCGCGAGATTTTATTAATAAGTATACTGTTGAGTACAAGTATTAATGTTAGAATCTATCACAAAGAGTGTAAAGGATTCTAGTTTTCTAAGTCATGGAGCGTATAGAATGCCTAAGAATCGAGCATGGAGTTCTGTGAATTCTTGCTATGGATGTTCTATATGTGAGAATGTCTTTCTTTTTCTCTCTCTTGTTTGTCGTGTATTTCAAGTCCCCTGCTCGTGTTATGGACCTTCTATTTATAGCACTGCCAAGTTCTGAGGGCCCTCGCGATCGCAGCGATCGTCGTTATTTATATTATAATAAGACGGCCGATCGTCTCGTCGCGTGGGCTTTTCCCTTAAAGTCCGCGGTTGTTACCGATGGTTGTACGGCCCGACGGAACTCGCATGCGCCCGAGCCGCCACCCACCTTTTCGGCGGTACTGTTGGTAGGTGAAGTTGGTGACAGACTGTGAGCACAGGTCTTGTCTGTCAGTACTGTTTGCAGGTCTGCGGCCCTGTTGGTAGGTGAAGTAGGTGACAGGCTGTGGGCACCGATCTTGTCTGTCAGCACCTTTTGAGATATGCATGCGGGTCCCAGCCCGAGATTTGGGCTTTGATGACTTTTGACGGATGTTGGAGTAATACACGGCACGAGACGATCGCCAATCAACAAAAGACGATCGCCAGTCAACAGAAGGTGATCGCCGTGGGTGCCGAGTTCAGGGTGTTTACCCCGAGCACATCTCTCATGGTAGACCTCCCGACTGCTATGACGATCGTCTTCGAGGCGTGTTTAAATGCCGCACAACACTATGCTTCCGAGTTATCGGGGTAGTACATTTGGTAGAGGTTGAAAAATTCTTAAGTGCATTAGATGCCTTCGGTTGGTGATAAATTTCGCCCCTAGAAACCTGATAGGTTGCCGGGTGAGATTCAATAGTCAAACTGACAGACGTTGATGGTCAACAACTTAGATAGTCTGGATTGCCAAGAAACCTGATAGGTTGAGGGCATGAAGACTAGGGGTAAAAGAAGATCAAATCATCCGTTAGACGGGTTGGTGTTAGACACCACTTTACAGAAATTAATTGGCAAGAAACCTGATAGGTTGCGTCTGTTAAAATTTGTAAAGAACTTGATCACCACTAAGAAGTCGATCTAACCATGATTTCCGGATTATAACATGGGAGTGTATAATTCCGATAAAATTAGTGGGAGCCGAGACAAGAATTATACAAGCCCTTAAGTTCTATACTGGTCATAATTAAACAAGTCACTAATTCAATCTTGTCTAAATCTTTGCGAAAACGAAATTGAATCTCTCTAAAATGGCTAAAAACCCACTTGCAATACTACTTGAAAAGAATCTCCTAATCGACCCTAACTTTGTTGATCGTTGCGGAATCGATGATTGTACTCAAGATGGAGTCTCTCGATACGTCTTGAGGCGGACATTCCACCGACTCCAATCCGACTAGGGGTAATCAGAAGACATTGACGTCCATGAAAAATGGGTCAAGGATGATGTGCTAGTCCGTGGTTTTATGATGGGCTCAATGACTAATGAGCTGCAGAGAGCGCACGAGAAAATGACTTCTGCTAGGCAGATTCTCGCACACTTGACCGAACTTTATGGAGAGCACAGTAGGACTGCTAGATATGAGATATCAAAGCAGTTGTTCAGTGCTAGGATGAAAGAAGGGGAGAAAGTGGGAGACCACGTCCTCAAGATGATCTCTATGATTGAGAGGCTCGAGGTGCTCAACTTTAATATGGATTTATCCCTTCAAATTGATCTCATCCTTCAATCTCTACCTGACTCTTTCACGCAGTTTGTAATGAATTTCAACTGTAATGAAATTACATGCACATTAGCTGGGCTAATGAATAAACTGGTGACGGCGCAGTCTAACATGAAGACTAAACCGAGAGAGGCTGCTCTTGTGATTTCTTCTGGGCCTAAGAGGTCCAAGAACAAGAAGAAAAAGACCTACGAGCAGTACAAACCCAAGAAAGGGGTGCAAAAAGGAAAGGGCAAGGCCCGAAAGGTTCAAAAGGTAGGCGGTCCAAAACTGTAATACCCGTAATTTTGTTCCCCGGAAATTTTCTATTTTTTGGCGGAAGTCTATTTTGACGACTTTCTTGGGACCGTTTCGTCATCCTGAGAATGATTAATTCTACACTTTTTGTCATCCGAGTTCGTTTCGGTATCGTTCTGTTGAATTCCGTGTTCTTTAGCGACTTTTCCACGTATAAGTTCGACTTTGTTAAATCACCATAAATTCTTGGAAAATCCAAAAATTCTGAATCTTGGCAATATTATAAAGCATCGAGTTAGCTTTCCAATGGTTCAAACGGTGAGTCAAACGGAGTCCAGACGAGGGAGTTATGGTCGAAATAGCTAAGTCACTCTCATTTTCCGTATTCGCCAAAACCGCCTGTACCCGGTGCCGCGGCACACCTGGGCTGAGCCGCGGCACACTGCCGAGCCCTGGGAGCAAATTTTGGGCCTGTGCCGCGGCACACCTATACTGAGCCACGGCACACATGACAGTTTACCCTATATCTACGTTTTTTTTGTGCGATTCAACCGATACTTTTTCATTTCTTCATCTTCACACGGGAGAGAAGGCTTGAGAGAGGGAAGTTTCTTCATCTATCACTTGAGTGGGTGATTTCCTTCATCTATTTTCGATTGTGAAGCCCGGATCATCGTTCTATCGCGTGCTCTTCGAATCATAGTGCTTGGATCTTCAAGAGGTAATTTCTTCAACATCTTGGATTTCGATTTTCTATTGGGTAATGATGTTTTGGATGTTAAAATCATGGCGTATGAAGTGATATACGCATGATTATGGACTTGTTGGAGTATTCATCGGATTATTGAAAGATTATTCAAGAACACTTCGAATTTTGTATTGGAAATTGGGGGTTTTGTGCGTTGTACGATTATTATTCATCGTACGATTGTTGATTTATCATTGATATGACTTAGGGACGAAATCCTTGTGAAGAACTCAAGTCGGAACCCTTCCGTTCGTTGTATTCTTCATGGTTCAAGCTTCCCGGTCGAACCGTGTCCTTCGGGATTTTCGGTAACGTTTATTAAGGCAAGTATACATTTATGATTGTACGTTCTCGACTTTGAAAGTATGAAATATTGATGGTATGATTATTTCTAGCCACTCCGGGACGGGCCTATGGTACTCTGAGGGTTTCGTAGCCTCTAGTGCGATTCCATGGTTGATATGAACGAACCGTTTCTACGGCATTCATATGAAATAATGTTGGCATGTAATGAACGAACCGTTTTGACGGCATTCCTACATGTAACGGCGTATGAGGTGAACGAACCGTTTCTACGGCATTCACATACGTCTTATGAGATTTTAGTTATTCCGGAATACTAGTCTTGAATTGATGAATTGACGGATATTGATGAATTGACGGATTACATTTACTTTATTGTCGAGGAGTATTATGTTTCATATTGTTATACTTGCACTAGCTATTCGACGGTTAACCCCTTTATGGGGGAAATACGTTTCATGTATTTCAGGTTCCAGGAGAGCGGACAGGTGGGTACCGGGTCGGCATGAAGATGATGGGCAAGTGTGATACTGTGTCTTGTCTCCGGTTATTTTCTCGGATTCCTCCATTCAGTGTTGTTGTACTGGAATGGATTTTTAAATATTCGAGTATTGTATTTCAGTTTCTTTGATGTTCCGGCCTGTGTTGCCGAGGTATTGATTTGTGCAGTGATATATATGGTTTCATTGGTTATGGTTTTGAATACCATTTGTAACGTCTTTCTTTCCATTGTATGTAGACCTTCTCGGTCAAGTTTATAGTTCCGCGTATGTTTAGCCTTGTGGGTCCCACGGCGGGGCTCACGGCGCTGTAATATACCCTGAATAACTTGGGGGTGTTACAAAAACCTACGGACAAATGCCTTGAATGCGGTGAGCTGGGCCACTGGCGAAGGACTTGTCCCAAGATTAATGGCGCATCAGGTACGGAACTTTTTGTTTTTGAAACTAATTGTTCCGCTACTGTATATTCTGCTTCATGGATTCTGGATTCAGGTGCCACTTCTCACATTTGTACTATGAATCAGGATCTGGAACGAAGTAGAAAACTTGAAGCTGGGGAAATAATGATCACTATTGGAAGCGGACAAAGTGTCGAGGCAACCGATATTGGATCAATCCTTCTGGGTTTAGAATCTGGTTTTATTTTGACATTAGATGAAGTACTTGTTTTGCCCAAGGGGCATAAAAACATTGTATCCATTCCAGTCTTGGACCGAAAAGGATTTTGTTTCTTCATTGGCAATGGCAGTTGTAAAATTTATTTTCGAAATAAATTGGTTGGAACAACTACATTGTTGAATGGTTTATATCATCCGAACATGCAAAATAAAACAAAGAAGTGAACACTATAACTAGGAAACGTGGTAGGCAAGATACTAATCAAGCTCTTAAATGGCACCTTAGACTTGGTCATGTTGGTCGACTCAAGGTTCGTAAAATGGAAAAGATGGACTTTTAAGTCCATTGGGAGTAGAACCCTATCCAACTTGTGAATCTTGCCTTAGAGGCAAAATGACTAAGTTCCCTTCACAAGGACTTTTGAAAGGGTCCGATAAACTTGGATTGGTGCATACCGATGTTTGTGGTGCTTTAGAAGTAGCCCGAGACAGATATCAATATTTCATAACGTCATGATGATCATACTAGGTAAGGGATTGTGTACAAAAAGAAACATAAAACTCAAGCCTTTGCTAAATTCAAAGAATTTAAGGCCCTAGTTGAAAAACAAACTGGATGTCATATCAAAGCACTTCGGTCGGACCGAGGTGGCGAATATATGAGCACTGAGTTTGATGAGTTCCTTAAGGAACATGGAATAGTTTCACAATTCACGCCTCCAGGAACCCCACAGTTAAATGGTGTTTCAGAAAGGAGAAATCGGACTTTGTTGGACATGGTTCGCTCCATGTTAAATTACACTGATTTACATATTTACCTGTGGGGGTATGCCTTACTAACCGCTGCCTATATCCTAAATAGATGTCCTTCCAAATCTGTTCCTATCACTTTGCATGAGATGTGGAAGGGTAAGAAACCAAGCCTTAATCACATAAGGATTTGGGGATGTCCAGCCTATGTCAAAAAGGCTAAGGTGGACAAACTGGAAGCGAGGTCCATAAAAGGACGTTTCATAGGATACCCAGAGGACTCGATGGGTTATCTATTCTACATGCCAGAAGACCATAGGGTCGTTGTGGCATTACAAGCGCACTTCCTTGAGGATGAATTCATTCAGGAAGGTGGCTCGGGTAGAAATATCTCTTTGGAAGAGCATAATGAAACTCCTAAGGAGACATCTGATCAGGGATCAAGAACCGAACCTATTGTAACACAACCTCCACTTCGAAGGTCTGATAGGGTATCTCACTTACCTGAGAGGTATGGCTATACACATGTCGAGGAACTGGGTCTCCACGACACACCTGATAGCAGTGAAAACGACCCTGTCACCTATGACCAAGCGATAGTGGATGTAGACTCTGATAAATGGCAAGAAGCAATGGAAGCTGAGATAGACTCGATGCATACCAATCAGTCTGGACTCTAGTAGATCTTCCAACCGGCATGAGGACTATTGGAAATAAATGGATCTATAAGAAAAGACAGATGGGGATGGCAAGGTTGATGCCTATAAGGCCAGGCTTGTGGCAAAGGGTTATACCCAAAGGGAAGGAATCGATTATCATGATACCTTCTCGCCCGTAGCTATGATAAAGTCGATTCGCATGATGCTTGCCATTGCTGCCTATTATGATTATGAAATATGGCAAATGGATGTCAAAACGGCTTTTCTAAATGGATACCTCGAGGAGGAAATCTATATGGAACAGCCTAAAGGTTTCGTGTCCAAAGCTAATATTCATAAAGTGTGTAAGCTGCAACGAGCCATTTATGGTCTGAAGCAAGCTTCTCGGAGTTGGAACCTTCGATTTGACGAAGCAGTTAAGGACTTTGACTTCGAACGAAATGAGGTTGGAACCGTGTGTTTACAAAAAGATCAGTGGGAGCAACATTGCGTTCTTAGTACTATATGTAGATGATATTCTACTTATAGGAAATAACATAGCAATGCTCAGCACTGTGAAAGCTTGGCTTTCTAAAACGTTCTCCATGAAAGACTTGGGAGAAGCTTCCTATATTCTAGGGATCCGTATTTACAGAGATAGACCGCGAAGAATGATAGGACTTTCCCAAGCCCTTTATATCGATAAAATCCTGAGAAGATTCAAGATGGATGAATCTAAAAGAGGGTTCCTTCCCATACGACATGGAATTCATCTCACCACGAAAATGTGTCCTCAAAGTGAGGAAGACAAGAGAGAGATGAGTAAGGTACCTTATGCCTCGGCAGTGGGTAGCCTCATGTACGCTATGTTGTGTACGAGACCAGACTTAGCCTACGCTGTGAGTATGGTAAGTCGATTTCAAGCAAACCCGGAAGGGAACATTGACCGCCGCAAAGAACATTATTAAGTACTTAAGAAGAACTAGAGATTTAGTTCTTACTTATGGTGGTGGAGAATCAAGGTGATTGGATTCACCGATTCCGATTTTCAAGCGCATAATGACGACTCTAAGTCGACATCCGGGTATTTATTTACTCTAAATGGAGGAGCAAATCTTGGAGAAGCTCCAAGCAAACCGCTACCGCAGATTCCACCGCCAAGCAGAGTATCAAGCCGCCTCGCAGGCTAGCAAAGAAGCATTTTGGATGCGTGTTTATACAAGAACTTCAAGTGGTGCCTAACACGGAGTTGCCTATATCACTATTCTGTGATAATGATGGAGCTGTCGCCCAAGCCAAGGAGCCGAGGGCTCACCACAACACCAAGAATATAGAGAGAAAGTACCACATCGTTCGAGAGATGGTGGAAAAAGGATATGTTTCATTGGAAAGAGTAGACTCAGAAGACAAGGTCTCGACCACGACTAAGCCATTATCTCAGGCCGTCTTGGAAAGACATCTGAAGAACATGGGTATTGGATATCATGATGTGTGGCATTGAGTGCAAGTGGGAGATTATTAGGAATATGCCCTCGAATGCCACTCAGGGGATGAGAGAGTAGGGGCATTGTACTTGTAATTATGGAATAAATAATAAAAAGGCAATTCGATTCATTCACTGTTTATTGTATTTCAATTGCATTCTTGACTTGGTAAACATTGAAGTGAAGTCCATGTAAATAAACTGAACATTCCATTCTCGTTATGGGATAAGAGAAAATGCACTGGAAGTGTTTAAAGTTTATTTACGAAAATCGTTCGCAAGTCAATAAACTTAAATGGGCATTAAGTTTTAATAAGATCGTATAACTGATGCTAGGACGTGTGCACGTCTTGATAGCATAGTTATAAAGTATATAGGTGGGACCAGTATACTCGAACACGACTCATACTCGATTCAGTCACACGGTATTCACTCTCGAAGAGTCGATGACGAATCAAAAGGTTGTGATAGTGTATGTGGACCTTTGACTTGAGGATTCAGTAGAAGATGTGCCTGTGACGTTTAGTTTGTCATTAGAGTAGTTAGACTCATTTGCTTAATTGCTGAGTCGACCTCGAAGTGCGGACTATACGGGCAGGTAGTGTAATATCCGCAAATTCGATTTCCGGTAATTTTCATTTTTCCGGCGGAGGTCCGTTTCGACAACTCGCTTGTCGCTGTTTTGGAATTCTGAACCTATTTTGTTCTTGGAGTTTCTCCGCTTAGACGGGTCTCGATGATGTTTTTACGTAATTTCATCTTGTGTTATATTTTGTCTCATGTGTATTTGTCTCTCGTTAAACTCGTTCGATTTCGTCATTTTCTTACTTCCATGAGTTCGTATGATTGAGTAGAGCATGTTGTGAGTTTCGGATTGTTAATCCGACGTTGTATCGTGATTTTCGGATGTTTGGGCCGTTTGTGTAATTTCCTAGAAGTTTAGGAAATTTGTCCCTTGTTCGACTTTGGTTGTGCACCTCAGATCTTTTTGGGGTTCCGTACTTCCATTTCGTGTTATTGTTGCCCAAATATCGATTCCTATTGCTTTTATTCTCTTTCCGGATCATTTTTCGTCATTTTTGGGACCCGAGGGGGTGGGGTCGGCACAAGGATTGTGCGCGCACACATTACCTGGGCTTGTTGGCCAAGCAGCACTGTGCCGCGGCACAAGGTTTGTGAGCCGCGGCACACAGCCGAGTCAGTGCCGTGGCACACTTGTCCGGGCCGCGGCACACCCGTGTGGCACCTGCCGGTTAAAACCTCCTGTACCGCGTGCCCCGGCAAACTCCGAATGAGCCGCGGCACAACGAGCGGTCAGCCGACCACTGGGCGCAATTTTTGGCCCTGTGCCGCGGCACAGTTTATCTGAGCCGCGGCACACGATGCCGCGCCGCTATAATCAAGCGTTTTCAGCGAGATTCGCTCATTTGCTCTTTTTCTCCAACCGTGCGAGAGAGAGAGAGGGTTGAGAGGGGGATTTCTTCTCCATCTACCCTTTTGATTGTGTGTTTTTCTTCATCTTCCTTCGATCGTGTAGCTCGGATTGTGGATCTAGCACGTGTTCTTCGGATTATAGGGCTTGAATCTTCAAGAGGTAAGAACCCCTTTAACCCTAGTGTGATTTTTGGGGAGGGTTTGGTGGTAATCTTGTGTTTTAATCCGAAGTAACCGATGTTGTTGTTATATTTGATAGTATACTCGTGACCCTTGGTTTTCTTGTTTTTGATTGGGATGAAATCCCGTTGTTCTACCATTGACCGATTTCATTTCCTTATGCACTCTTGGTGTCCGATGAATTGTCCCAACGGGTAGAACTAGGAGGAATTTCTTCGTGTTCATGATGTGAGATTGATTGTATATCATTATTGTGTTAGGGCCGGATTTGAGGGGATTGTTCGGACCTAAACCTATTCCTTCATCGTCTCCTTTGCGTCACATTACCAAGGCAAGTACCTCGATATACGAATTGTAACTGCGTGAAATCATTGTTGTTGAAGTGTATGAGTTTATACGGATGTATATATGTATATATATATATATGTATATGTATGTGTATATATATATGTATTATATATATATTTATATGTTAAAAATAAGTATGTATATACGTATATTGATATACATGCTTATGTCGGTGATCGACGAGTGATGAATGCTAACACTAGTTGACGTACTCAACTTGGATTGAGGGATGAACTATAGTCATTCGTATAATATAATAAGGTTATATATATATATATATATATATGTGCGGTATTGATTGGTTATGCTTGAACGCTTATTGTGATTGAGTTGATTAATAACGTGCGTGTTCCTGTCTACTTGTGTGGTTATGGACTGGCGGAGAAAATTGTTGTGACATTTGTTCATGTGCTGTATGTTTGTGATAATGTGGATACGTGTTGTGAGAAACGTCGTATCCGGGAACCTCTGAGGGCGGGGCGTGCACTCCGGCCTGGTGTATGCTGCAATGTGCGGCTCCATATGGGTGGTGAACGCCGATGTCACCTAATGTGCGTGTAAGGGGCGGCTCTTGCGGGAGTGACGCCGGTGCGGTGACATGTTCAAGGAGCGGCCAACATGATGGAAGTGAACGCCGGTACACAGGTGCGCAAGGGAGGCGCCTGGCAGGCTTATTGGTTACGGGTATTTGAGTGATAGCTAAGACCCTGTTACCGAACGATGTTCGTATCTCAAATTCTTTCAACTCACTTTTAATGTTTGTCTTGATACAGACCGCAATCCGTGTTTTTGAAAGCTTGTTTCAAATTTTTTTTAAAGCGTTGGTATCAGGGTTAGTTAACCACGGAGGTTTGACGAAATCTCCAAGGGTTAATTAATCGGGGGTCTTGAGCAGGATATGTCGAATGAGAGTTCTGTACCTTTGATTGCATTGTGGTGCTATTCTGTGTATTGGGTCGAGGACCCTGTGGAATGTTGAGATGATTGGTTTCGTGATGATGTTATTTGGAATGGGTTGAGAACCCTGTGAGATGTTGAAATGATTTTGTTTGTGACGGTGTTCTATAAATTGGGTCGAGAACCCCAAATAAGTTGACTTGGTTTTTGTGTAATCGTTTTCCATACGTTGGGTCAAGGACCCGAGAGTTTTTGAAATTATTTCCAAAAGTATTCCCATTCGATTTTAAAAACCCCTAAACGGCCCGAGTCAATAATAATGATTGCAAACTATCTTATCAAAATACTTTTCCTTTTACAAAAGGGATCTTCCTGACTCCTTGGGCTCGTTTAAAGTTTCATGAATGTTATTTTCCGTAAGGAGAATATGACTATGTGATTACCTTTCACCTCGTGTATGCGAGTGTTATTCTGTGCTGACTGTGGGAATGTATGGTTTGTGTTAAGGCTTCACGGCGGTTGAATTTTGTGTTGTTACTGTTCGTATATCTTGTATATTATGTTCTTGCACTAGCAAAATTCCGGTTGCTAACCCCCGAGTTTTCGGGGTGGGTGCCTGTTATGCGCTCAGTTTTGGCAATGGGAGCAAATACGGATTGGCTTGGAAGGAGATGGAAGACGACGATGCTAATCACACCAGAGTCAGAGTCTTTTCCTTTGTACCATTTTGGTCGGTATTTCTCTGTCGTTCGAGTATTCACCCTTGCATGGGTGTAATTATCATTTATTAAATTGAGTTGTCATTCTTTTCTGTGTTCAAGTTTATTGTTGTCATTGTAATATGAATGTCGTTAGTTTCTGAATTGGTTTATGACCTTGTCGGTCTGCTTTGTATTAAATTTTGACCCCGGTCGGTCAATCTTTGAGTAGTCTTTTGGAGTTTAGCCTGGTGGATCCTTGTGATAAGGGTCTACGGCGTGTGACATTCCCGGTCATATTCTGGGGGTGTTACATTTATGGTATCAGAGCTTAGGTTTGCGAAAAACCTAGGCCGTTGGGTCAAGTCCATGTCTTGTGTAAGTCGCGCGCATCAGAGTCGTGATTAGTATCGTGGTTCCGACATCATCTTCCGGCAATCCGTGATGGTAAGCCTCCCGATCGTAAGTCCCCTTATATACGTATTTGATTACATTGTGCTAATATGCTTAATGTGAACTAGGAATTGGAACTTGTTGGTGATTTTATCGTTTTAGGATATAACATGCGCATGCGGTCCGAGCATAAATAGTTACGTAGTATGCTTCGGAAGTCGAGCATGTTTATCTGTTTCGGTACTTTATTAGAATGAATTTAAGAATGATAATGTTATCCACCGCATGAGTATTTTAAGATGGTTTTTGTTATCTTGCAAACCGAGTTTTGATATTTTGGTCTTGCATATTTTGATAGTATTCTTATGACGGTATTTGATATTTCATAAATGACTTTTGTGAGTATTTGAGAATGTTACCGACTTCGGCCTTTTTGGCATTTAGATCATTTTTAAGGAATTTTTGCAGTGGGTTCGACGGCCCCACGGCCGTAGTATCTCGAATATTTTAAAGCAATGCTTTGAAATTTTCTAACATTGTGTAAAGCCATGATTTAATACCGTCATGTTAAATGGTCACGTATCTCGGTGGAGAATTCTTTCGAATAAACATTTTTGAAGAAGAGGAAAGATTTTCAAAATTTTGATATTTGGGACTCAACATTTTCGAAATATTTCAAATTAGTTACGAATTAATTTTCGATTTCCTTTTTTTTCTTTTATTCATCACTCGTAAATAATTTTTAGAGTCATTATGTAAACTTCCTCTTCCGAAATAAAAGACAGTGTTTACAAGTCTTGGGCGCAACGTGACTAGCCCCTTTTTCAAAAATTTGTTTTCATTAAGTGCATACATATAATGATCGTCCTCGTCGAGGAACTCGAACTTGACTTCATAAAACTTTATGCTTTACGATATTACCGTTATTCTATAGATGTTAACTAAACCTTGCGTTGATAAGGGTGGTATCTTTATTTATCGATTATTTGATAATGCTGAATGGTACTATCTGTATTAGTATGTCGAGCCTTGGCGGACGTAAATGTGATGACGGAAGTAGAAACGACAAGGTGGTTCGTACGACAACTATCCATGCTACAATGAGGGAGTATCGAGATCAAACGATATCCTATGAAATCTCCTCAGTAATCGAGCCCACGAGCGAAGCAAAGAGACCGAGGGTATCGGGAAAATTTCTGGGCGGTGAGGAGACTAAGGCTCCCAAGCCCTTACGTTGTTCGAAAGCGTCATCTTCGCGGTCGGGAGTGAACGCTGGAAATCCCAAACCAGCATCGGTGACTCGCGGTAAGAAGAGAAGATGTTTCAATCAGAATCGCTGGGACATGTTCGTGAAAATTGTCCCTCTCCACTCTTGACTTGTTACCGGTGTGGGTGTGAAGGTCATCGGGAGAAACACTGTGAGACAGTTTCCGAATTGGCAAAGAATGCCGCCCTGAGAGAGAGCAGAGCTAGTGACTGGAGAATGTCCCGAAACCCTATGTTTCCTTCCGAAGAGCCTAACATGGGAGGATGAATATTTTGCAATATGTCCTAATTGTTCTTTGTTTTGAACAATCGTGACTTTGATCGTTCTTCATTTCATTGCTCTATATTTCCAACTCTTGTTGTTCTAAGTTTGGGATCGAAATACCTTTTAGTATGGGGAAGTGTATTACCCGTACTTTCCTTGGTATTTTCGGCATTGTATGATTTTTCATTGTTGGTAACTCAATTATGATCCTCTCGACGATTTTAAACTATCTTGTTCTACTTAGTCTCGTCCTCCGAACGAATTTGAGTCGTTTTGTTAAAAACCCGTGAATTATTGTGGTCTTTCCATATCTGAACCTAATTCTTGCAAATTTTGTTCGGAACTATTATTCCCACGCGTGCAATTGACACTTCCGAATGTGTTATGAACTTGGATTGTGGTTGGTTGAGCTCGAAACATGATTTTCAGGACGTCTGAACTATTTTGTGATTTTCTTAACTCGGGGAGCTTTGGTATCCAAATTCATACCCCTTCACCTCAACTCATCGTATTTCTGGAACCTTGCATTCGCACTTTGCTCGTGATGATTTGGGGCTGAGCAAGTAGTTATTTCCTTGATTGTTCCGCCGCTCTCTATTTTAAGTTTCGGGACAAAACTTCTTTTAAGGAGGGTAGAATGTAATATCCGCAAATTCGATTTCCGGTAATTTTCATTTTTCCGGCGGAGGTCCGTTTCGACAACTCGCTTGTCGCTGTTTTGGAATTCTGAACCTATTTTGTTCTTGGAGTTTCTCCGCTTAGACGGGTCTCGATGATGTTTTTACGTAATTTCATCTTGTGTTATATTTTGTCTCATGTGTATTTGTCTCTCGTTAAACTCATTCGATTTCATCATTGTCTTACTTCCATGAGTTCGTATGATTGAGTAGAGCATGTTGTGAGTTTCGGATTGTTAATCCGACGTTGTATCGTGATTTTCGGATGTTTGGGCCGTTTGTGTAATTTCCTAGAAGTTTAGGGAATTTGTCCCTTGTTCGACTTTGGTTGTGCACCTCAGATCTTTTTGGGGTTCCGTACTTCCATTTCGTGTTATTGTTGCCCAAATATCGATTCCTATTGCTTTTATTCTCTTTCCGGATCATTTTTCGTCATTTTTGGGACCCGAGGGGGGGTGTGGGCCGCGACACAAGGATTGTGCGCCGCGGCGCACACATTACCCAGTTGTTGGCCAAGCAGGCTGTACCGTGTGCCGCGGCACAAGGTTTGTGAGCCGCGGCACACAAATGAGTCGCTGCGCGCACACTTGTCCGGCCGCGGCATACCCGTGGCACTCGCCGGTTAAAACCTCTCAGACCGCGTGCCTCGAAGATCCGGCAAAGGCCGCGGCACATGCCGAGTCTGAGCCGCGGCACACTCCGAATGAGCCGCGGCACAACGAGCGGTCAGCCGACCACTGGGCGCAATTTTTGGCCTTGTGCCGCGGCACAGTTTATCTGAGCCGCGGCACACGATGCGGTCAGCGCTATAACTGGGCGTTTTCAGCGAGATTCGCTCATTTGCTCTTTTTCTCCAACCGTGCGCGAGAGAGAGAGGGTTGAGAGGGGGATTTCTTCTCCATCTACCCTTTTGATTGTGTGTTTTTCTTCATCTTCCTTCGATCGTGTAGCTCGGATTGTGGATCTAGCACGTGTTCTTCGGATTATAGGGCTTGAATCTTCAAGAGGTAAGAACCCCTTTAACCCTAGTGTGATTTTTGGGGAGGGTTTGGTGGTAATCTTGTGTTTTAATCCGAAGTAACCAATATTGTTGTTAGATTTGATAGTATACTCGTGACCCTTGGTTTTCTTGTTTTGATTGGGATGAAATCCCGTTGTTCTACCATTGACCGATTTCATTTCCTTATGCACTCTTGGTGTCCGATGAATTGTCCCAACGGGTAGAACTAGGAGGAATTTCTTCGTGTTCATGATGTGAGATTGATTGTATATCATTATTGTGTTAGGGCCGGATTTGAGGGGATTGTTCGGACCTAAACCTATTCCTTCATCGTCTCCTTTGCGTCGCATTACCAAGGCAAGTACCTCGATATACGAATTGTAACTGCGTGAAATCATTGTTGTTGAAGTGTATGAGTTTATACGGATGTATATATGTATATATATATATGTATATGTATGTGTATATATATGTATTATATATATATTTATATGTTAAAAATAAGTATGTATATACGTATATTGATATACATGCTTATGTCGGTGATCGACGAGTGATGAATGCTAACACTAGTTGACGTACTCAACTTGGATTGAGGGATGAACTATAGTCATTCATATAATATAGTATGGTTATATATATATATCTATGTGCGGTATTGATTGGTTATGCTTGAATGCTTATTGTGATTGAGTTGATTAATAACGTGCGTGTTCCTGTCTACTTGTGTGGTTATGGACTGGCGGAGAAAATTGTTGTGACATTTGTTCATGTGCTGTATGTTTGTGATAATGTGGATACGTGTTGTGAGAAACGTCGTATCCGGGAACCTCTGAGGGCGGGGCGTGCACTCCGGCACAGTGTATCCGCAATGTGCGGCTCCATATGGGTGGTGAACGCCGATGTCACCTAATGCGCGTGCAAGGGGCGGCTCTTGCGGGAGTGACGCCGGTGCGGTGACATGTTCAAGGAGCGGCCAACATGATGGAAGTGAACGCCGTACAGTGCAAGGGAGGCGCCCTGGCAGGCTTATTGGTTACGGTATTTGAGTGATAGCTAAGACCTGCTATCGAACGATGTTCGTATCTCAAATTCTTTCAACTCACTTTTAATGTTTGTCTTGATACGCATCGCAATCCGTGTTTTTGAAAGCTTGTTTCAAATTGTTTTTAAAGCGTTGGTATCGGGGTTAGTTAACCACGGAGGTTTGACGAAATCTCCGAGGGTTAATTAATCGGGGTCTTGAGCGTGATATGTCGAATGAGAGTTCTGTACCTTTGATTGTATTGTGGTGCTATTCTCGTATTGGGTCGAGGACCCTGTGGAATGTTGAGATGATTGGTTTCGTGATGATGTTATTTGGAATGGGTTGAGAACCCTGTGAGATGTTGAAATGATTTTGTTTGTGACGGTGTTCTATAAATTGGGTCGAGAACCCCAAATAAGTTGACTTGGTTTTTGTGTAATCGTTTTCCATACGTTGGGTCAAGGACCCGAGAGTTTTTGAAATTATTTCCAAAAGTATTCCCATTCGATTTTAAAAACCCCTAAACGGCCCGAGTCAATAATAATGATTGCAAACTATCTTATCAAAATACTTTTCCTTTTACAAAAGGGATCTTCCTGACTCCTTGGGCTCGTTTAAAGTTTCATGAATGTTATTTTCCGTAAGGAGAATATGACTATGTGATTACCTTTCACCTCGTGTATGCGAGTGTTATTCTGTGCTGACTGTGGGAATGTATGGTTTGTGTTAAGGCTTCACGGCGGTTGAATTTTGTGTTGTTACTGTTCGTATATCTTGTATATTATGTTCTTGCACTAGCAAAATTCCAGTTTGCTAACCCCCGAGTTTTCGGGGGGTGGGTGCCTGTTATGCGCTCAGGTTTTGGCAAATGGGAGCAACGGGATTGGCTTGGAAGGAGATGGAAGACGACGATGCTAATCACACCAGAGTCAGAGTCTTTTCCTTTGTACCATTTTGGTCGGTATTTCTCTGTCGTTCGAGTATTCACCCTTGCATGGGTGTAATTATCATTTATTAAATTGAGTTGTCATTCTTTTCTGTGTTCAAGTTTATTGTTGTCATTGTAATATGAATGTCGTTAGTTTCTGAATTGGTTTATGACCTTGTCGGTCTGCTTTGTATTAAATTTTGACCCCGTTCGGTCAATCTTTGAGTAGTCTTTTGGAGTTTAGCCTGGTGGATCCTTGTGATAAGGGTCTACGGCGTGTGACATTCCCGGTCGTATTCTGGGGGTGTTACAGGTAGCAGTCTTTACTGTATGCCAAGAAAGGATTTTATCTCCTGTTAGTGAGCAGGCGTATGTCCTATACGGTTAATGGCAAATAAGATCATGAGTCTTTGGCCAAAGCATTCTGATATAGTCGTATTAGATACACTATTAATCAGTCGGTCTTGATTTGCATTAACACATGTATAGAGTCTAGTCAATAGTAGGGTTTGACTTTACCGTGACCCGAAGACTTGACCGGGACATCTGATAAAGGGTCTATACGTATATAGTATTCACGACATAATGGTTCTGGAATGATCCCTTCATTCGTTCTCAGTCGGGGTTTACAGTGCGGCCCGCTAGGCTGGCTAAGTGCTGCCCGCACTCATTGGTTCCTCCCAATGCCGGCTGAGACAGACCTACGGAGTCGTGCATCAGGAGCGTTGACGGATAAATGTGAATTTATTATCTCTCTATAAATATTAGATATTAGATATCTAATTATGATTTATTAGATAAAGCAAAATAGCGGTCTTATGAATTAAAATTAAGTTACCGGGTGATTAATTTAATTCATAATTATATTTCTTAGAGAAATATATTTGTATTTGATATTATTAATTAATTAGATTAATTAATTAATATAAATACATTGGTGATTTAACGGAGTGTATTTAACGGAGTCGTTTGACGAACGTCTGGTACACGAGCCGAGTGACTCGCTCGCTTTCTAGAAACTTCCACCATGGGCCGCCTCCTCTCCCCACATCACATGGAATCATTTCCATGCATGTGTATGTGTTAGTTGTATTTTTGTTATTATGTGTTGATATTTTATCTCAATTATATGATTTGTATTATATGTTTGAGATAATATATTAACAACACATTATAACAACTACAACACACACACACTTGAAAAAGAGAGAACTTCTTGGAAAGTTGTAAGTCACGTCGAGAGTTTTAAGTGAGGAGAGAGAAAAGTTTTCCTTCTTCATTTTGTTCATCTTTGAGGTGAAAAGAAGTAAGAAAAATTAAGAGAGAAAAAATTCCTACAATACTTCCTAGCCGTGTTCTTCATAGAACGGAGTGTTGTAGATTTTTCCGGGCAACTTCCGACGCGTGTGAAGTAGAGGCTTCGAATTTTCGGTGCTTGGAACGAAGGGATTTCGTGTTCGGGACGGGATCGTGATCATCGTCTACACTTTACGAAGATTTATTTCAAAGGCTTCAAGGGTATGAATCTTTATCTTTGTATTTTTTTCGTATATACGTTACTTGATCGATCCTGTTTGGGATTCGTATTTTTTTCCGCTGCGTATTTCGTTTTATTTTCGGAATCCCAACATCAACATCATTTTCAGCTTCTTTTTGTTTGCGTTCACGCATAGCAAGATAATCAGCCATTGTTCCAAGTCCTTGAATACATGGTACCTGAATTGCTACAGTAGGTTTTACAAGAACTGCATTTGTCGCATTTGCCTCCTTTTCAGTCATATCATTATGAGTTGAACCCTTTTTCGTTGGATTTGAAGCATTAGCTCGCAAACGAGTTGTTGGTCCATTAAGAACCTTGCTTCTCTTCACTTTTCTCGTTTTCTGCAACATATTTTATTTGTACTATGAATAAAATTTTCAAGTATTTTGTTCTTACACAAAAATACAAACTCTGTATCTATGACACACCTTTGACAGAGTTTCTTCAGTATCATCTTCACTTTGTTCCGCATTTTCTTGAACATACTCATCTTCATCTTTGCCTCCCATTTTTTTTCCCTTTATTTTTTTTGATTTCATCTCCCAAAGCAGTAGCTATTTTAGGCAAATTTAGAGCCTTCAGCTTTTCATTGTTCCTCAGAACATTTAGAGCCTTAAGTAGTTCATACTCCGTCATATGTTTTACAGCAGATGGAAGTGGCGGTGGAGGTGGTAGAAATTCTACCTACATGTAATTAACAAAAACATGTTAGTAAGTACTAGCAAAATATGTGGAATATATTACGTGGCTGTTTTGATTTAAGTAATACCGGAATGTCATTCTCATCCATATTTTCGCCTTCATGTCTTTCATTCGGTAAATCCAATTTCCTCCTAGCACTTGAAGACTTTAGATTCACATTATCATCTCTCCCTTGTTGTGGATTCTTGATTGGTTCCGACTGTCTAGCACTGTTGTCTTCAGTCGACCTAAGCTTTCTCTTCAGGACCACACCATTGAGTTCTGGACTTTTAGCTTGAGAAATATTAAGTTGTGCCAACTTCCTAGCACTAGTGGCTTCATAATTTCCATCCCTTTCTTGATTTGGAACTTTTTTAAGTCCCAATTTGCGATAACTCTTCAATTCAGTTGGATGGTTAGCTTGTGGAGTATTATTCATCCGCGCAGACTTCCTAGGAGTATAAAGTTCAGTACACTTCTTGTTTCTTATTTGCTGTTGTAACTGATGGGTCGTAACAAACTGGCGTTTCACTTGTTTGGTACATTGAAATACATTAGGCCTCTGCCTTAGCACTACATGCGGCTGCATTTGTTGGAGTGGCTCAATTTTAGTATCGACGACATTATCAACATAAAAAGTCATGTGGCCACCATTCTTAGTTTCTTTAAGTAATTCAGTCAAGTCTCCATCACGTGCCACCAATTTCCAATCCCCCTTCTCAGCACCATTCCTTATATAAATGCCACCAATTTCAGTGTACCCAAGACTATCTTTAACATGTTCCATCAGAATCGTGAAGGAAAATAGATCAGGATCTATGTTCAATATCACAGACTCTTGTCCACCAATGTATTGTGTGTTTTGAAACTTTCCCTTATGAAAAAATCTGAGCTTAATGTAGTTGTCATCCATCCTATAGAAAAGGAAGAAAATTACATTAGAACCAATAAAATTACAATTGTATGAAACATGTACAACCAAGAAAATTTTAATGTATATGTGTTATGTTTAGCGTCGTGCACTGCAGCATTGCTGGTATGAATTTATTAAATAATTTAGTACTATTAATAATTAAATATAAAATAAAGAAAAAAGAATGAATTAACATACTATTTTGAACTTAGTCTAAGTGAATTTATAATCTTAGGAACTTATATTTTTATGCTGAAATACAAACCAGAGATAATATAATGCTGATAACACAGTAATAGCACGAAGAGAAGTAAAAACTGGAAATGCAATATAATTAAGAGTACAAATGTGACATTGACAATTAAGGAAGCTTAAAACATAAAAAGTTCTTGATTTTCTTGTCAACACTAGACAGATTTCTTGACTACAGTAGGCGAAATGATAATTTTTCTTATCGGGACATCTTCTCTAGACCAACTCACATCACTAAATTGATTTCCTATTCCACTACCATGATGAATATCATGTAAAACCGGATCAACTAAATCCTCCTCGTTCTCGTTTTCACTCTCGACATCACACCAGCCCCTTGGCAATCTATTGATAACATTAAGAAACATCTTCTCAGTCGGATCTTGTATGTAGAATACTTGCTGTACTTGTGAAGCCATAACATACGGATCATATTTTTGAACAAATTTATTAAAATTGACTCGAGTCAGGCCATACAAATCTTTTTCTGCATGGTACCAGCAACACTTAAATAAAACTATGCTGATATCTCCCCAATAATCAATTTCTAAGATTTCTTCAATCGATCCATAGTAATCGACAACACCAACATGTGGATTCTGATCTTTCGAACTTGCAAAGCTAGTGGTCAGGGAAGACAAAAATACCCCACTATTCTGTGTTGTACACTTAGCATCTCTGCTTTTTGTGTAGAATCTCTAGCCATTAATAACATAACCACTAAATCTCTTTGCTGCTGTATTGGGGCCCATCGGAAGAAGTTCTAGTTCTTTAGAAATGCCCTCTTTTTTCCCAACCGCTTCCTTCAACCACTTTGAGAAATCTTCAGTATGTGCCCTCTCTTTGTTATATTTTTTTGATATTTCATCGCTATCAATTAAAGCTCGATGTTCCCTACAATAATTAACTAGTTAATATTATAAACAAATAATTATTCTAATTCTTATTAAAATAAAATAGATCTTAAAACTTACTCGACTAAACTTTCAACATCCTTGTTACCACAATTGAATAGGGTGTACCGATGACAAGCCATCCATTGAGATTCTTTGAGATGAATAGTCGTTCCATCTTTATTTCTTCTTGTACCAATCGGATATTCCATCTTTTGTGGACAACTCTCAAATTTAGGTACTGCATCACACCTTAAAAATCTTGAACAGAATGTCAAGCTTTCTTCTGCCAGGTAGCTTCGGAGATAGAACCCTCTGGTTTACACCTGTTGTGTACATAAGATTTGAGTTTACCTAAATAACGCTCAATCGGCCACATGCATCTCAAGTGTGCAGGTCCCCCGTATTCCAATTCCCGGCACAAATGAACCAACAAGTGAATCATTATGTCGAAGAAAGCTGATGGAAATATCATCTCAAAATGGCAAACAATTTCAACAATTTCTTGTTGCAGCCTCTTTATGTCACCCAAATCTATTACTTTGCTCCAAAGACCTCTTAAGAATGCACTAAGTCTTATTAAAGGTAATGCAACCTCCGGTTTCAGAGTTTTTTTCACTGCAAACTGTAACAGGTAGTGAAGAACAAAATGAGCATCGTGACTCTTATACCCTGAGATTTGTCTTTTCTTCGTGTTAACATAGCGACTGATATTAGATGCACAGCCGTATGGTAATTTAGCCTTATCGAGCACTGAGCAAAATATTTCTTTCTCTTGGTTCGTCATGTCAAAAACGGCAGCCCTAATCTCAAGGTTTTTTCCATCACTTGACTGAAAAGGATGAAGATCTTTCCTAATAACCATTTATTGTAGGTCCAAACGAGCATTCAATTGGTCTTTTGACCTACCGCCAATATTCAGCAAAGTACCAAGTATATTATTGTAACACCCCCAAGATATTCGGAGTATATTACAGCGCCGTGGACCCCTACATGGGACCCACCAGGCTACAACAAGAAAACACTACTCGACTAACCATCTCGGTTAGCGAGGACACACATTTAAATAATATAACATATAAAGATACGCCCGGAGCAACCGGCGAAATGAGTATCAACCGACAATGTAACAATTTAAAGTAATACAATACGGAGTTTGAAATGAAAAGCCTAAGTACTCGCGAGTACAATCTATCAGTTTATAAATGTGGGAACAACCATATCGAAACGGACAAAAGAAATAAGTAGACCCAAATGCACATGTCAACGACCCTGGCCAACATCCTCGTACTGTCCCAGCGCTCGCTCGTCCGGATGATCATAACCTGAAATCCATAACAAGAATTTCCCCACAATGGGTCCCCAAAGGGGTTAGCAATTACGCTAGTGCAAGTAATCAAGGCAAACCAATCGCTTACACGTTTCATAGTACATGCACCAATATCATTTCAAAACCAAAACCAGACATGTCTTTTCCGGAAACAAACAGTCATAATCACATTTGCCTAGGACCGGGACGAAGCCACAAATCCCACCCGAGGCCTCTAAGGACCCTCCCGGGCTGGCCATATCATAAAACAAATCACGCACATGCATCGCCTAGGATAGGGACGAAGCCACAAATCCCACCCGAGGCCTCTAAGGACCCTCCCGGGCTGGCTAGCTAAACAAACTCGTGAATCCAGAGTGAAGTCCCCGTCGGATCCTCCCGGGGTGAGCACAATCACACACAATATACATTACCATTTCACGTTAAGCATAAAGGTTTCCAAAAATACATGCCTTGAATAATAAACGACGCAACGAACGGAAGGAAAAACACTGGTGACCGTTAGGAGCCGATAATCACGAACCTAACGATACGAAGAACACAATCACAACCAATCCTAAATGAATACAGAATTGGAATACACCCGAAAACCCGCCTACGATTCATGTATATTCGTATAGAAACAACGACGAGGGCGGACCACGACCAAACCCTCTCGATTACAAAATTACTACGAAATATACCATGAATCCGTAAGGAAACCAACAAAACCAACAAGATTAATCATGTACATCATGAATTAATCTAATATACGGAACGAATCGGATGAAACATGAAAACCCCTTCAATTTACCCAAAACAAGGTTTTAGGAGTTTACCTTGAATAATGACGAAGAACACGATTAGAGGTTAATAATATACTCCAAAAACTCGAAGAAGATGATGGCTCGGAGTTACAAAGCTTCAAATCGCCGGAAATGCCAAGAAGATCGCCTAGGAGTCGGATGGGGAGGAGAAGGAGTGAAAATGGCCGAGATCGGTCAACCCCTGGGTTTATAAACCTCAGCCTGCTACGCACGTTAGCCACCACCGCTAACGCACGTAGTCAGATTACGTACGTAAGCCATAAGGGCCTTACGTACATAACCAAAAAGGCAGAATTGCCTGTACCGAAATACACTAGGACGTTACGTATGTAACCAAAGGGGTGTTACGTACGTAACCAAAAAGGCAGAAACGCCTGTACCGAATTACACTAGGATGTTACGTACGTAACCAAAAGGGTGCTACGTACGTAACATTCCTTTCTGTGGAGTACAGGCCAGAATGAATGAGGGAGGTACCGAAAAAGAATCGAAATACAACGTTGAACAATTCACGATGGTACGGACGTAAGGGACCTGAAACGAAGAACTTACGTGCCGAAGGAAAGAATATTCCCGACTACTCAAAGGTTCAGAAAAACAATCAACAAACGAAATTTTCCCAAAAGTTTGGGAAAATTTACAAAACGGCCCAAACATCCGAAATGTACGACACATGGTCGAAACACCAAACAAAAGCTCACAACGCCCATAATAACACGAGATGAATCTTTGGCAACCCCGAAACGGCGGTTCCGAACGACGATTACGATAATATCCGAAATAACGACGAAAACAACATGAAACATCAAATCGAGTAAAACGAGTCCGAAACAAGCTCAAACGACAAAAAGTTCACTATTAAATATCCTCAAAATGTCAATACGGTTACAAGCGAGTTGTTAAAAACGAAAATGCACTAAAATGAGAATAATAAGAGAAGGGAAAAAATGCGGATATTACATTCTACCCCTCTAAAAACAAGTTTCGTCCCGAAACTTAAGAAATAAACAACTGGGGATACTTAGCACGCATGCTATCCTCGGTTTTCCAAGTCGCCTCCTCGACACCATGTCTCGACCACTGCACTTTGACCAAAGGAATGGTCTTATGCCTCAGTCGCTTCTCACGGTGCTCCAAAATCTTTAAGGGACGTTCCTCGAAGGTAATGTCCTCGGCAATATCGATCTCGCCAAAGTCGATGATATGACCAGGATCTGGAACATATTTCCTCAGCTGTGAAACATGGAAAACGCTATGAACGTGACTCAAGGCCGGAGGCAACGCCAAGCGGTATGTCAACTCACCGACTCGCTCGAGAATCTCAAAGGGTCCAATAAATCTCGGACTCAACTTTCCCTTCTTCCCGAAGCGAAAAACTCCCTTCGTCGGCGACACCTTTAGCAACACGTGGTCCCCCACCTCGAATTCCAAAGGTCGACGACGGACATCGGCATACAACTTCTGTCGACTCTGAGCGGTCAACATCCGTTCTCGAATCAAATCCACCTTCCGCCTCATCTCTAGGACAATATCCGGTTCGGTCCCGACCAAATCGGATGCTTCATTCCAACAAATCGGCGATGGACAACGCCGCCCGTAGAGCGCCTCATATGGTGCCATCCGGATCGATGCGCGCCAACTATTATTGTACGTGAATTCAATCAATGGCAAATGATCCTCTCAATCGCTACTCCAGTTGAGAGCACAAGCACGCAACATATCCTCAAACGTCTGGATAGTGCGTTCCGACTGTCCATCTGACTGAGGATGAAAAGAGGTACTCAAACGCAACCGAGTACCCAAAGCCTTATGCACCGCTTGCCAGAAATGCGATACAAAACGGCCATCACGATCCGAAACAATAGACTTTGGAGTACCATGAAGCCTCACAATCTGCGCAATAATCACACGAGCCAACTTCTCCGGGCCCCAAGTATCCTTGATGCCCAGAAAATGTGCCGACTTGGTCAGGCGATCAACGATCACCCAAACCATATTCATGCCCGATCTCGATCTCGGAAAACTCGTAATGAAGTCCATAGATATGTCTTCCCATTTCCATTCCGGAACGGGAAGTGACAGCAATAATCTAGCCGATCGCTGATGCTCGATTTTGACCTGCTGACAAGTCAAACATCTCGCCACAAACTGCGCGACCTCTTCCTTCATATCGTTCCACCAGAAATTCCTCCTCAGGTCCTTGTACATCTTACTCGAACCAGGATGAACGGAGTAAGGCGTAGCATGGGCCTCACGCAGAATACTCTGTCTCAACTCTAAGTCGTTCGGCACACAAAGCCGACTCTGGAATCTCAAAACACTATCCTAATGAATCACAAACCCAGGAAACTTTCCTTTAAGAATGTTCTCTCGGATTTGAGTAATCATCGGATCCTCTAACTGCTTCAGCTTAATTTCATCGATCAAAGACGACGAAATCTCTAAAGGAGAAAGTTGCCTGATAGCTCCAGGCAACAAAACTTCAACATCTAACTCGATCAAAGACCGCCGAAGCTCATACTGAGACGTAAGGACCTCAAGCGTTCGCAACGCAACTGGTTTCCAACTCAAGGCGTCGGCCACGACGTTCGCCTTGCCCGGATGATAAAGGATTTCGAGGTCATAATCCTTAATCAGTTCTAACCACCTCCTCTGCCTCATATTCAACTCCCGCTGAGTAAATATGTATTTCAAACTTTTATGATCGGTAAAAATCTGACATGCAGAGCCGAAAAGATAGTGACGCCAAACCTTGAGCGCAAAGACAACCGCCGCTAACTCCAAATCGTGAGTAGGGTAGTTAAGCTCATATGGCCTCAACTGTCTCGACGCATAAGCGATGGTCTTGCCGTGCTGCATCAATACGCACCCAAGACCCTGACCCGAAGCATCGCTATAAGCAAAACTTTCGTTGCCACACGGCAACGCTAAAATCGGGGCTGAAGTCAAACGCCTCTTCAGCTCCTCAAAACTGGACTGCCTCTCGTCATTCCAAACGAATTTCTCGGATTTCTGGAGCAACTGTGTAAGTGGCCGAGCTAGTTTCGAGAAACCCTCGATGAACCTACGATAGTAGCCAGCCAAACCCAAGAAACTACGGATCTCTTTCACATTCTTGGGCGGTGCCCAATCCAACACTGCTTCAATTTTCTGCGGATCCACACGAACCCCCTCGGCTGAAATCACGTGACCCAAAAACATCACTTCCTTCAGCCAGAACTCACATTTCGAGAACTTTGCATAGAGTTGATCGGTCCTCAAAATGTCTAACACCACCCGCAAATGATGGGCATGCTCTTCCTCGCTCCTCGAATAAATAAGAATATCGTCAATGAAGACGATGACACACTTATCCAAATACTCGATAAAGACTTTGTTCATCAATTGCATGAACACTGCCGGTGCATTAGTTAACCTGAAAGGCATAACTACAAACTCATAATGTCCGTATCTCGTCCGAAAAGCTGTTTTCGGCACATCGGACTCCCTCACCCGGAGCTGATAGTACCCCGATCTCAAATCAATCTTCGAGAATACCGCGGCTCCCTGCAACTGGTCGAACAAGTCATCAATTCTCGGCAAAGGATACTTGTTCTTGATGGTCACCTTGTTTAGTTCACGATAGTCGATACACAAACGCAGTGAACCATCCTTCTTTCGCACAAACAGGACCGGCGCGCCCCAAGGCGAGGCGCTCGGACGAACATACCCCGACTCAAGAAGCTCAGTCAACTGCCTCTTCAACTCTGACATCTCTGAAGGTGCCATACGATACGGCGCCTTCGAAATCGAAGCCGCGCCCGGCTCTAACTCTATAGCAAACTCGGCCTCACGGTCCGGTGGCAATCCCCGTAACTCGTCAGGAAATACATCAGGAAACTCACTAACGACTGGAATCGAGGAAAGCTCGACTCCACTATCCTCCGCCTTCAAGTCATAGCACCAATAACCAGTACACCCCTTTCGCAGAAGACTCATCGCCTTCAAGGCATTAATAACAAACTTCTGGTTTCCCCTCTTTCGCCCCGCGAAAGAGTGCTCGGTGCCATCCTCGGCTAACATAGTGATGATCCTCGTGCGGCAGTTCATGATTGCGCCATGCCGCTCGAGCCAATCATCCCCGAGAATCAAATCCTCACCCTCGATACCCACGACAATAAGATTAGAGAGCCAAGCCCTCTCACAAATAAACACAGAACAGTCCCGGACCTCTCGATCACCGATAATTCTATCACCGCTAGGAAGTTTAACGATGAAAGACTTGCAAGGTGACAAACAGTCGAGACTCAAACGGCGTACACACTCTAGAGAAATGAATGAATGCGTAGCACCCGAATCAAAAAGCACACTGACAGGATGGGAATGGATATGAACGGTACCTGTCTCCACAGTAGCTGCTGGATCATCGGCCCTCCTCATCTGATACATACGCGGCTGGGCAGAGCCGACACTGGAAGCTCCTCCTCTAGCGGGCTGACCCCGGCCTCTACCTCGACCGGCACTCGGCGGAGGTTGCGGGGCAAACGAGCCCTAGTTCACACTCGGCTCTCTAAGTGCTGGGAAAGAATCACGGGACTCGCGAAGCTGTCTGACCTGATCACAAAAGAGGGCCCTGTGGCTCGACTGACCACAAGTATAACAAGTCAACTTCGGGCGAGAACACTGTCGATTCCTATGGCCCTGCTGGCCACAGTTAAAGCATGTGGGTTCACGAGCGGAGGTTTCGGGGGCACCCCAAAAGCTCCCAGAGAAACGAGCCGAACCGCCCGTAGAAATATTTGCAACCTGAGATTTCTGCTGGCCTCCACTCTTGGGACTAGAAAAATTTCCGACCGACTTATGCTTCTTGATCTCACGAGCCACATCACTAGCCGTCACCGACATATCATAAGCGAGGGCCCTACTCTGATAATCCTTCAAAGTAGTGCAGACGAGTCCAGACATATAGTCCCGAATGGACAGCTTCATCCTCCTGGAAAAATGGAAAATTTTGTCGCTCTCTTCGACAACTTGGGTCTTCACATAACCCAACTCCTTGTTAAAGTCGGCAATGGCTTGGGACACGGGAATATCCCGAGGTTGAGCATCGTAGAAAGCATGGACTCGAGCCTGTCTAACTGGCCACGGACAATATTCAGTCTCCATCAGCTCCTGAAATTCGGCCCATGAAGCAACATGATCTTTGGGCCCAACGGCCTCCCACCAATCCGTAGCATCCCCAGTGAGAAAGTACTGGGCAATAGGGACCTTGCGGTCCTCGGGACAGTTGGTGGCAATGAAGACCTTAGATATCTCCTTGATCCACCCCTCCCAGCCGATCGGGTCTGATGCTCCCGAAAACTGAGGAGGATGCATCTTGATGACATCTTGGAGCCAACGGTCTGCTCCGCCCCGATTAGCATGGGCCTGATCGGGGTTTTGAACCACTTGAGCTATCGCCGCCATCTGGTTAACCATTTGCTGCATAACGGCCGCAATACCAGGGTCGGCACGCTCCTGAGAAGAAGCATGACTGTGACGGTCACCGGTACTACCGGCTCCCGAAGAATGCGATGTGGCCGCCCCACCGGCTGCCCCACGTCCTCGGCCGCGTCTACGACCACGACCACGACCACGGTTTCCTCCGGCATCCATAATGGTGTTAAGAGATAACAGAAGTATATCGATGATGAGTAAGGGAGGAAAAGCAACTACAATTTGAAAGTGGAAATACAATGCAAGAAACAGAAGGGCAGAATAAGAAAACTTACGAGCACTAGAAGTACTGAGATGCTGGCAGCGGTGTGACAATGTGCAAAACAAAACACGACTAGACCCAAATAACCAACAAGCCTAGGTATCCATAAACCTAGTGCTCCGATACCATTTTATGTAACACCCCCAAGATATTCGGAGTATATTACAGCGCCGTGGACCCCTACATGGGACCCACCAGGCTACAACAAGAAAACACTACTCGACTAACCATCTCGGTTAGCGAGGACACACATTTAAATAATATAACATATAAAGATATGCGCGGAGCAACCGGCGAAATGAGTATCAACCGACAATGTAACAATTTAAAGTAATACAATACGGAGTTTGAAATGAAAAGCCTAAGTACTCGCGAGTACAATCTATCAGTTTATAAATGTGGGAACAACCATATCGAAACGGACAAAAGAAATAAGTAGACCCAAATACACATGTCAACGACCCTAGCCAACATCCTCGTACTGTCCCAGCGCTCGCTCGTCCGGATGATCATAACCTGAAATCCATAACAAGAATTTCCCCACAACGGGTCCCCAAAGAGGTTAGCAATTACGCTAGTACAAGTAATCAAGGCAAACCAATCGCTTAGACGTTTCATAGTACATGCACCAGTATCATTTCAAAACCAAAACCAGACATGTCTTTTCCGGAAACAAACAGTCACAATCACATTTGCTTAGGACCGGGACGAAGCCACAAATCCCACCCGAGGCCTCTAAGGACCCTCCTGGGCTGGCCATATCATAAAACAAATCACGCACATGCATCGCCTAGGATAGGGACGAAGCCACAATTCCCACCTGAGGCCTCTAAGGACCCTCCCGGGCTGGCTAGCTAAACAAACTCGTGAATCCAGAGTGAAGTCATAGATTCCCCCGAGGCCGCGTCGGACCCTCCCGGGGTGAGCACAATCACACACAATATACATTACGATTTCACGTTAAGCATAAAGGTTTCCAATAATACTTGCCTTGAATAATAAACGACGCAACGAACGGAAGGAAAAACACCGGTGACCGTTAGGAGCCGATAATCACGAACCTAACGATACGAAGAACACAATCACAACCAATCCTAAATGAATACGGAATTGGAATACACCCGAAAACCCGCCTACGATTCATGTATATTCGTATAGAAACAACGACGAGGGCGGACCACAAACAAACCCTCTCGATTACAAAATTACTACGAAATATACCATGAATCCATAGGGAAACCAACAAAACCAACAAGATTAATCATGTACATCATGAATTAATCTAACATACGGAACGAATCGGACGAAACATGAAAACCCCTTTAATTTACCCAAAACAAGGTTTTAGGAGTTTACCTTGAATAATGACGAAGAACACGATTAGAGGTTGATAATATACTCCTAAAACTCGAAGAAGATGATGGCTCGGAGTTACAAAGCTTCAAATCGCCGGAAATGCCAAGAAGATCGCCTAGGAGTCGGATGGGGAGGAGAAGGAGTGAAAATGGCCGAAATCGGTCAACCCCTGGGTTTATAAACCCAGGCCTCGTTACGTACGTTAGCCACCACCTGCTAACGTACGTAAGTTGTATTACGTACGTAAGCCATAAGGGCCTTACGTACGTAACCAAAATGGCAGAATTGCCTGTACCGAAATACACTAGGACGTTACGTACGTAACCAAAGGGGTGTTACGTACGTAACCAAAAAGGCAGAAACGCCTGTACCGAATTACACTAGGATGTTACGTACGTAACCAAAAGGGTGTTACGTACGTAACATTCCATTCTGTGGAGTACAGGCCAGAATGAATGAGGGAGGTACCGAAAAAGAATCGAAATACAACGTTGAACAATTCACGATGGTACGGACGTAAGGGACCTGAAACGACGAACTTACGTGCCGAAGGAAAGCATATTCCCGACTACTCAAAGGTTCTGAAAAACAATCAACAAACGAAATTTTCCCAAAAGTTTGGGAAAATTTACAAAATGGCCCAAACATCCGAAATGTACGACACATGGTCGAAACACCAAACAAAAGCTCACAACGCCCATAATAACACGTGATGAATCTTTGGCAACCCCGAAACGGCGGTTCCGAACGACGATTACGATAATATCCGAAATAATGACGAAAACAACATGAAACATCAAATCGAGTAAAACGAGTCCGAAACAAGCTCGAACGACAAAAAGTTCAATATTAAATATCCTCAAAATATCAATACGGTTACAAGCGAGTTGTTAAAAATGAAAATGCACTAAAATGAGAATAATAAGAGAAGGGAAAAAATGCGGATATTACAATTATCACAAATGTTTTTTTCAATATGCATAACATCAAGGTTATCCCGCAATAAATTGTGACGCCAATATGGTAGGTTGAAAAATATTGACTTCTTCTTGAATGGGTAAGCTTTTTTATTCTTTTGACCCCTTTTACGTTTTTCGCCTTTTTTCTTGCTTATGTCCGTCCCAAATTCATTTTGAAAGCCCGCCAATACATCAAGTACATCTGTTCCCGTTAAAATTGGTGGAACATGTCCCCCTCACCATTGAACCTTCTTTTGTCAAACCTCCACTTGTGCTCCGGATCTAGAAATTTTCTATGGCACATGTAGCACATTTTCTTACTATGTTTCAAGTACATTGAAGATGTCTCATAATGGCATACGGGACACGCCAATTTACCCTTTGTGCTCCAACCGGATAACATTGCATATCCCGGAAAGTCGCTAATAGTCCACAACACACTTGCACGTAGCCTAAAATTTTGATTGGACAAGGCATCAAAGGTTTCTATACCAACATCCCATAATTCTTTCAATTCTTCAATTAGAGGCTGCATAAATACATCAATATTATTATTTGGAGATTCTGGACCAGAGATGAGTGTTGAAAGAATCAAATTTTCAGGCTTCATGCTTAGCCGAGGTGGGAGGTTGTAGTTTACCAAAACAATTGGCCGTGTGGTGTGAGTTGAACTCATTGTACGATAAGGATTGAAGCCGTCAGCGGCTACACCAAATCTGATATTTCTACTTTCTGCCGAAAAATGAGGATATCTTGCATCCATCGCCTTCCAAGCCTCGGCATCAGCTGGATGTCTAAGTTTCCCATCTTTTTTTCTTCCAACGGTATGCCATAACATAAGTTGTGAGTACTCCTTGGACATAAACATCCTTTGCAGCCTTGGTTTCAAGGGAAAATATCGCATAACTTTTGCCGGGACTTTGCGAATCACCTTCTTTGGATCATTGTAACTGTTGGCCTCCTTTTCCACTACTTCCCATCTCGAGAATCCACAAGTTTTACAAACCTCTTTATCTTTGTTTTCTGCCCAATACAACATGCAATCGTTTGGATATGCGTGTATTTTTTGGTAATCAAGGCCTAAATCTTTAATGATATTCTTAGCAGCATTGAAAGATAAAGGTATGTGGGCTTGCGGAAAAGCCTCTCTCATTAACTCTAGTAAATCCCCGAATGGAGCCTCCGTAATTCCATGTACACATTTTAAAGAGTAAATCCTTATGATAAAACTTAATCGCGAAAATTTTAAATAGCCTGCATATAACGGTTGCTTTCCATCCTCAAGATGGCGATAAAAATTTCTAGCATCGGAATTGGGTACATCAGTGTTCTCATCTTTACCATTCTGCTTGTTCTCATCATCATCATTCTGCTTGTTCTCACCATCATTCTGCATTCGATGAGTACAGTGCAACATGTCACCTAGATTATCTCCAAAACCTAGACCAGCCTCAAAGTCCATATATTCGTCACTCCTTAGTCGAGAAACCTCACACATCCATTTCATATACAATGGAGATGGACCATTGTAGATGAGATGGTTGTATATTATATCTTGACGATACCACTTGTCATTTTTTACATTTCTTACAAGGGCACGTAATTTCTTCACCTACGGCGAATTTAGCAACTGCATTTTGTATGAAAACTTTTACCCCGCTGATATACCCGTCACTGAAGTTTGGAAGTTTAGTCCACCTATTTTCCTCGTCATCCATCACTATAGTATATATCAAGATCTAAGTAATTATACAAATAATTATAATATATATTACTATTTAGGGCTACATAATATGTTGAAAAGGCTAACTGTTGACGATGGTTGTAAAAGAAGATAAGTGTGTGTTAATAATAACCTAGTCCATAAAATGAGTTTAAGAATTTAGCTAATTATCAAGACCTAAGTAATTATACAAATAATCAAAGTTTAACTAACATCAAAGTTTAATGTTGATCGTAATCCTATATAATGCACATAAATCAACATACAAACAACTACAAATTGCACATACAATATATTAACACACTTTACTTTATCGAGATTGTAACAACACTAAATAAATACAGAGAGAGTAAAAGAAGGGGGGAGAGAGATCAATTAGACAGAGAGATAAGAGAGGTTTATACCTAAAACGAAATCTAAAGAAGCTTGAACCCCTTCAATAACACCCAAATCTTGAACTCAAGCCCTAATTGAACACTTGAACCCCTTCAATTGATTTCAACCTTGAATAACTCGAACCCTTGAATCCCTGTTTATCGAAGCCTTGAATCCCAATTGATTACGAGAGAGTGAAGTGAGAAGGAGACCCGCGGCGAAGAAGTGGAATGATCATCTTGCTAACATTTTGGTTTCGAGAGCGGGACCTAGTTTCTCTAATTCCAACCGAAGCGATGTTCAGAATGGTTCAGTCGGAAAATTTTTAGGACTTTGCCCCGAGGGCTTTGTCGCTTTCTGGTTAGGAGAGTTAGACGGGGTTTCGCATGAATCAAAAAGAGAAACAGTAGCTACATAGCTCTTCTTCCCTCGTAACCTAATTATTCATTGCGGCTCAGCGCCCAATTGTAATATTTTTGTTTTGCCGCTCACCTAAAAACATTGCTGAAGGCATATTTTGTACTATAAAATATCTTTTTTATACAATTTAAATGATTTCACTCAAAATTTAATAATTTTCATATATTATTTGTTTTAATTTTTTAGTAATTACATATTGTAAGAAATTTTGAAAGAAAATAGTATTTATTTAATGAAGACATATTTTGTATAAATATCTTTTTTTGTTTTAATAAATTTGTATATATTTTTTTAATTTATAATAAAATTATATATTGTAAGCAAATTCTGAAAAAAAATACTAGTATTTATAAAATAAATATAGTATTTATTTAATGGAGACATATTTTATATAAAATATCTTTTTTTGGTTTTATTAAATTTTAAATAGTCTTAAAGTATAATTTTTATTTTGAAAGAAATTTATCTATTTATTTATTAATAGTCTAAGGCAACACAGGCATAGTGTTGCAGTGTGTAACACCTATTTATAGCTACAGCAACACATATTTATGTCTAAGGTAACACCAAGGTTACAAGGTTGCGATAAGGCAAAAATTTCATAGCTACTGCAACACCTAAGAAGGCAACACCATGCTCATGAGGTGGCGATAGGCCATCTATGGCGTAGTGGTTACGGCCGTAACCTCTCTAAGTAAACGGCCTTACGGCCGTGACCAGCCACAACGTACGGGCGTAACTTGATTTCGTCGAAAGTCTGCCGACAGACTTACGGTCGTAACCGCACCATCCTTACGGGCGTAACTCTACTCATACGGCCGTACTCGGCAAGACTTACAGGCGTATGAAGCCTTCGTCGAAAACTGACCGGGCACCATGTGCGATCGTACGGCCGTAACCGGCCAAGCCTTACGGCCGTATCTGCCTCAACTTATGGCCATATGCCGCAACTCTTACAACCGTAACACTATAAGAATAAACGTCAAAGACTTCGGATAATATCTGAAGTAAAAACGTTATAATTACCAAAGTCTATGTTCGTATAGTAAAAGGTATACTTTAGACTTCGCTTTTTATGCGAAGTCTAATATCCTAAAAACCAAAGTCTATCTCGGTTTTTTTTCTAATTATGATCCAAATGTGGGGGTAAGTTGTTGCGGGAAATCCCTCACACTATGCCGCAAGTGCACGGTGTCAACAAGTAATAAAGTGATAAGTAAAGTATCGTTCCCTCGAGGACTGATTTCACTAAGTACCAAAATATAGTCAACTCACAATTTTATTTGAAGAACAATTAAATAGAGTTTATATCTAAACTAATTGCAGAAAATAAATAATAGTAATAATAATAATAATAATAATAATAATAATAAGGGGTAGGATTATGATTTTCACCTCAAACAATCGGGAATGATATTTATTCGATTCAATTCACTGTTATTCAATTGATTGTAAGCCAGGAATTCCTAAATTATTCTAAATCCTTTCCCAAGGTCGATAGAAAATACTACGCATTATTAACTCGATATATCCCTATTCGAATTAGATAATTAGTAGCTAAAACAGTTCAAGAATTCCCACAATAACAGGCTTCACAATTCGCATGAGTATTTCCCTATCTCACGAAAATTATGATTCGTCTCACAAGAACTATGCCTAAATTTCATCTCCCGAATCCATAAAGACATTCAAAACAAATTAACTGTTGGCCAGACAATTAAAAAGCATTAAGAATAGTAAGAAGAATCCAATTCAATAGAATAACGAGTAAATCGAAATAATAATAAATACTCAAACCGTCATGAAATCGGCTACAATCAAAATCCTACTCAAATAGATCTAGAAACTACGATGCAGAAAAACTAAGAAAAACCGTATGGAATCCGTGGTCTTGTCGTCGCCCACAAATCTCCTCTTCTGGTGTTCTTCAATCCCCTCTTCTATTCTTCCCAATCGATCCTCCCCTTTTTCTTCAGCCCTATGATGCTTATTTATAGTCGTCCTCAGCCTCCAAAACGCGTCCGTGTGATTAGGTCGAGAACTAGCTTCAAAACGGCCCAAACCCACGCGGAGTACACCAAAACCGCCCCGTGTGCCGCGGCTCACTTAATCTGTGCCGCGGCACATGGCGTGAAAATTAAAATCTGGGCGCTGTGTGTTTCTTCTGGGCCGCGGCTCACCATATCTGTGCCGCGGCTCAGAGTACAGTTTACTCTGGTGCCTGCTGGTCTTCTGCGTGTGTCGCGGCCCACTTGCCTTGTGCCGCGGCCCCCGGCCAAAATTCGCTGTTTTCGCCCGTTTTTCATCGTTTCGGCTTCCGGACTCCAATTTCCTGTAAAACATAAAATAATAGGGCATTAAAAGCTCTTTTATTCTGATTTAGGCTCAAGACGGATATAAAATAATGATAAATAAGCGCATAAAAATACGCCTAACATAAGTGAAGTAAAATGATGCCTTTAACTTCGGTTATTTTATAACTGGCATAGTAAATGAAGAATTTTTTACTTCAGTTATTGTATAATATATATTAGTATTTTCTGCAGTAATATATATTAATATTACACATTTCAATCTAAAATGCATTGCCAAAATCTACATTCAACTATAACTAAACATCAACCACAAGAGCTCAATAATATAAGAACCAACAATTTCATATCATCCCATATTTAAAAAATAACATGCGTTCCAACCAATTCAAAATCAGATACATATCATAACAAAGACAAAGAATGTGTAATAAGATTCTATCTATTTCATCATGAACACCACAAATATGACAAAAAGGATTAAAAAAGATCATATACTTCAAAACGACAAAGTCTCTCTTCAGCACATTGTTGCTTTTGATCATACGATCATACTTCTTGTTCATGAAATCATCTTCTCATCAACTTTCTTCTTCAAATCTTCAACATAGGCACGTGAAGCAAACAAATCCACATAATCACTTTGTTGCTGGTTTAACAAATCTTCTTCCCCAATAAAGAAATGACAAGGTTTTGCCTGAAAACAAAAATTATATTACCAACTCAAAGATATTAGCATAATGTGTCGTAACACATACTACAACATTATTATCAAATAGTCAAAAATAACTTCTACAAAGTGTGATGAACCATAGAAATATTATGATCGACACAATCCAAAATTTCGACAGCACGTTGATTGATTAAAGTGCATAACTTCTGATTTATCTAATATGTAAACATATCACCACACAATAACAATTCCAGTGATACATCAAAAAATATAATGCTAGCCATCAAATCGAATTACTACAGCTAGAGACGGTCAAGAAAGACACCTTCCAAACAAATTTCGTGCTGCAATCGTTAGAGGTGCATTATTTGAAATCCGATATAATAAACAGGCAATAATAGACTAGTTCCTATGTCAACCACATTTCCTTCTATACATTTAAAGCTGGCACAAAATTAAATAATTCCTCATCAATTCAGTAGTGATGTACGACTAAAGACACAACAGACTGAGACAAGGCAATGAATCTGCACTTACTATTATACTAAAACCTCTATCTTTCCATTGTTGTTAAAATTGAGAGTTCCTGTAATCACCAAGGCCTTGTGATGCAAAATTAATCCATTTAAAGTTGTCTACAGGAATTAGACATTGAAACCATTAAAATTAAAAGAATGTCCACAGATGAATTTGCATATAGTAACCAACGGTACAGTGAATCCGTTTAAGGTCTGTTCAACTCTAAAACCTACAAATTTGCACATGAATAGGCTATCATTTACAGATTATGTGCGTACCAGAAAGCAATGTGATAGAACTTTCAATGAATATTACCCAAGATAAAAACGACACATTCTGACCTAAATTTCTGAACCCACATTTGGATTTAGGTACACTACAATATTATATGAAAAAAATAGTCATCAGAACTAGATACTGTGTCCATATCCGAAGATTCATAAACAAATATATAGTCAGAATCGCTTAATTCACCCTCTTATAATTGGAAAAACACAATCTTACTACTGTACAGGCATTTTAGTGAAGTCTACTGAGTTGTGGGCATATCGTTCAACGATAAATAATACAAGTCAAATCAAAATATGTGCACTTTTCGACATTGATATAGCTGGGCATAACCTGATCACAGATGTCCAGTAGTCACTTACAGATGTAAAAGACAAAATCATGGAAATAATTGCTACACTATTTGTATTTTAACTTGTAATGGTGAACTCCGAAATCTACCCAACAAAATAAAGTTTCAAGGCTAAGAAAAGTAACCTTTGAAATGGTTAAGGCAGGACTCCATTGCTGCTTCAAGATAACAAGGCAAATACTGTCGTTCCTATTTATGTTTGGGTAGAAAACTTTTGTCCTGAAAAATCAAAAACACATCCGGGAAAAAAATTAATACATACACAAAACAAGAATTACGTTTAACATACAAATGGTTGCTATAGGGACACAAGGCTATAGAGCATACTGGAATTTATAAGGAAATTTCGCAACAAAAGTCTTAACAACTATAAGAACAACAAAAAGTTAAACTTAAAAGAGAGTTCACCAAATAAACAGAAAAAAGAACCAAAACATTCAAGATGGATTACTGCTTCAAACTTAAGATGGTGGAACCAAATCTTGGAGCAGGAGCATTGCCTTGTGCTGTTTTAATTTGCTTCAAATCACACTCTTAACAATCCTAGGGCATTACCTATTTTGAAGGTTCTAATTGATTCAAACGGTGGAAGTTGATGGAGATAGCAATGGCGATAGATAGAGGTTTGTCATTAGCTTAAACAAGGTACCAATGGAGATATATGTTTGTGGTAAGAAACGAAAGAACAAAAAAACAGCATGCAGAAGGTATAAGAGAGATAGCAATAATATTGGGTGACAATGACATAAAACTCGAAGAACTCCAGCTACCCTTATTAGAATTGTGTATGCAATAGAATTAAATAATTCCCATATAAACATACATATACTTTTTTCGTCAACTATAAAACTAGAAGGGCTTTTGGAGTCTATGGACTAATCTTCCGCAGATAATTTTCCACATAAAATAACTGATATTTGTCTTTGAATCCAAACTGCATTTTCTACTTGAAAAGTATCTTTCCATTTCAATGTGTACCAACGGGTAAATAAATTACGAACCGAGATGGGAACTGGTGATACCATGCACTTCTTGATTAGGGTTACACTATAGAAACCCAAAGTTAGATTTTAGTAAGCACATACATATACATCAAAACAAAGCTGTAAACAAACACATAACAAAATCTGATGAAAAAATTCATGTGCCCTTTAACTCCACCAACAAAGGCATGATATAAAAATCTGATGTAAAAACCAAGAGCTTGTAGCTCAAGTAGTACAACCGAACCCTTAGAAAGGGTGTCGACTGTACCTTTCAGTTACTAGGTTATTATATTCCCCTCCCTTCAACTCCACTATAACTATATATAAAAAAAATGATGCAAGAAAGAGCTACAGTAACAAGTTCAACAGCATGGGTTTAGATATTTCTTTTGTAGCTTTTAAGTTGGAAAATGCACAAAATTAGGACTAATTATGAGGGATGTCTTGAGGAACCATTATCGTTGCTTGCCAGTGGAACATATCTTCAGCAACAGGTCCTGCCAATGTCAATATAACAAAATCAATGCAGCCATTCTTATTGCGTTGTCATCGGTTGTAATTTGCATATGGACAGTTGTGCATCAAACCATGCAACTGAAAATGCCAACTTGTGCTAATAGAAACAAAAAATTACAGTAACCCTGCTTGATTTTGGTAAACATTTATAAATCAATGCTATTCACAGATGTCTTATTCTATGTGCATTGATGTGAATGTGCGGGTCCACGAGCAAAATAATTGACTCATAATGAGAAAGATCTTTAATCCAAAACCTCAATATAGCAGTTTCGGTTCAAAAATCCATTGTCATTGAACTTCAGTACAGTCATATATTCATACAAATTCTTTTAATCAATATGATTAATGACAAGAGGTAGTTTATGGATAAACATGAAAGCCTCAACCAACAAACACCAAAATACAAGACTAACCTGGTGAAAACCGGGAGGCAGGCTACAAATTGTTTGAAACACCATGGGGCAACCCTCGACTGGAGTCATTGGCCATTGTGTCCACCTTTATCAATTTACCATCATACAAAAAAAACTTAGCATGCACACATTACAACTCAATAAACAAAATCTACAACAAAAAATATAAAACAAAATAAAAAAGAAAATTGTTGGCCACTAAGTATACTGGATACAGCTTGGAAAGTGTTTTAAACAATAAGATGTACTGTTTTGAACCTGAGTGCGTAGCGGAAGTCTTAAATACAGTAAGTTGCTGTGGATACAGCAACTCGATGTGCAGTGTATACTTAAATAATCACAGTTTAATAAAACAATAAAAGCAGAAGGTAAATAACACAGTATTTAAAGTGGTTCGAGGTAAACCCCTCTACGTCCACTGGTCCTCCACACAGGAGTAAAAATTTTATTATAATTACTGCATACACAACTACGTAATTATAACAACACTTAATCAATATATCGTTCACACAGATTGATATAAATATCTTAGCTTTCAACCGTTCACACAGATTGGTTTGAGCTAACACTTTGACTGGCTTCTTCACACACAGTTCTGAAGCTTCGCCTTCTTCGATGCAAGTCCTTCACACACAGTTCGGGAGTAGCAAAGATTCATTAGTCCACACAGGGCTGATATGAGTTTGTTCAAAGATAGAACAGGGTTTGAACAACATCTATGACTTTATGGGCTATAAGCTGATGATGTGTTGTTCAAGGTTTGAGCACTGTATATCTCTTATATCTGAATAGCAGAAAGCTTGGGGAGATATGTTTTACTCTGAATATTTCTTGTAAGATTGATTGTTTGTAAGTCGTTCTTTCGTGTAGATCAGTAGTTCAGTCGGGTTTTTGATCTTCAAACTATGAAGATATATATAGCCTTCTGAAATATATCCGTTTGAAATATATCCGTTGAGCAAGATTCTGCGACAACTGATATTTGACTGAGATGTGGATATTGCGAGATTTGAAGATCTTCTGACTTACAGCATTTAAATACTTTATCCTTTAGTATTTAAATACTTCTTTATCAACGGGACTTGACTTCTAGCGAATACTGAAGATTCCTTCTTGTCCTGTTGAGAGCTGTATGGAAGGTATCACTGTATTGATATTCGAGACAGCTTCCATACTGGCTTTGCGGGACTCTTTGCTGTATGATCAATATATATATTGTATGGTTGCGACTGCGAGAAGTCTTCGATACAGGTTTGATACTTGATCAGCTTTTCGATACAGCTAGAGGCGGTATTCAGGATTTGGCATATTGTCAAAACATTCTGACAATACAATCGATACAGGTCAGCATCGATACAGGTATTTGTTATCCCAACAATTTCCCCCTTTTGATAATTTGCCAAGTCCTTCCGAGTCTTCCTTTTTGAAACCATATGATGTTTATCCAAACATCCTTGATGATGCCAAAACTTTGGCACTTAGCGGTTTGAAGTAGGGCAGACTTCTTGGTCTTCTTTCGAATGTTCTGGCCTTCGGTTTTTGGCTTTAACACTAAGAACTGCTTGCAGGCAAGTTCATCTTTTATCAAAAAAAAGTTACATTGAAAACTTATGATTGGCGCATAGGCACAATCTTACATTGTTTTCTAGATGCATACAACTTAAACTATGAACTGTTCGCAGACAAGTTCTTATAGCTTGTGTATGAGATAGATTTCATAATATGATTACAGTAAGAATAAATAAAGTGACTGTAAACAAAAATGAACACAGTAGATTATGAGTTGTAATCTTTCAAGACAGGCAAAAATTTTATTGATACTGAAATAGAGTACAAAGATTGCTGTTTTGAAAGTAAAATTACAATCGAATAATACACTAAAGAATTCAGCTCCTAAAGTCAGAGTGTCTCCATGGTCGCTTGGAAGGGTCATTCTTGGTGTTTTGCCACCAGTTCTGGTAAGCGTCCTTGTCTCGATTCTGATAAATTACACGTCCTTCATAAGATTTATCAAACACTAGGATCCAGTCTTCTGGATGGGTCACCAAGTCACCTTTTCGATGCTTTGACTTCATCTGCTACTGTAGCGGGAGCGATCCGTCTTCCAGCTTCGTCTTGAATTCCTATGCGGCATCCTGTACTGTTCTGCATCTATTGAATAAGGCGGATTCCCTGATAAGTACAACGAAGTATCTTAACAGTTCATTTCTCCTCCAGTCTTTGATCTCTGCAGCGGTAGGTTAACGGTCTGCCGGGAGGTTCATAGAGTGCGGCTTTCGGACTAGGCCTTTCCAAGGATACTTAGGATCCTAGAATTCTGGTCTATCTCCCTGTATCCTCACGTTCGGTGTTGAGATACGGGCTATATCAGCAGTGATTGAGTCTTCAAATGGAGCTAAGTACTCTTTTTCTTGCTCCAACCTCGTTCTCCTGGCGGCTTCCCATGCTTCTTCCCCCTTTTTGGCATCATCAAGGTATGATACCTTTTCATCAAGACGTTCCAAGATCTCCAGAGCGGTATCCTATTTCGTCTCCATATTTGATATTCTCTCAACAAGGGAGGAGAGCACCTGCGACATATCCTTAATGTTTTTGTCATGAGCTCGCAGTTGGGAACCGGACTCGATTAGAGCAGATGCGGTCTTGGCCTCAGATACACGTAGTTTTGATTGCTCTTCTCTCAGGATCCTTTCTTGCTTCTCTTGCAGATTGCTCAGGGCTTGCTTAAATACTTCTGGCAAGACAGTGAATGCTTCGACTACTCGAGAGACTTCATGCTTTAATCCAGTCATTTCTTCAACTGCAGATGTGTGAAGCCAATCCAGAGCCTTTTCTACTGAGTGTAAAGCATTGACTGCATCCTGAATAAATACAGTTTGGAGGCCAAGAGCACGTAATCGCTCTTTTCTTGTTTCAGTGCGGGGAGAATCTGGCAGGGCGAAGTCCTCTACTCCATTCAACCTTCTCATGTTCACGTCACGGCGTGAAGTGAGTTGGACATCCTCAGGTATAGTATCGTCATCGGATTCCAAGATGGTTTGTGGGGCAGGAGCGGCTGTTTCGGTTTCGGCGGCAGGAGGTGCGGCATCCTCCTGTTGCGAAGAGGTTTCTGTAGACACGGATACAGGAGGGACCAATTCCTCCTGGTGTCTCTCAGCATCCGCCTGTTCCGGCATAGGGACTGATTCCTCTTGCTGGAAGGCGCGTGATTCTTCTTCTTCGGCAGTGACGGCAGGCTTGGGTGCCTGTTGAGAAACATTTTCTTCCTCCTCGACATGAGGGACTGAATCCTCATTGTCGGGAATGTTTTCTTGTTGTGGCAAAGGGGACGATCGATGGGCAGATGTCCCTTCATCCTTCTTGGCTTGGGCTTCCTCTCGACTCATCCGCAAACCAGATTGGAGTGCGTTGTCATCATCGTCGGAATCAGGATCAGATTTTGGACTGTCGGGAGTTTCCATTGACAAAGCTTTTCCTTTCCTATTGTCCTCATCCTTATCAAGCAGATTACTCTCAATTAGCTCCTTGATTAATAAGTTGTCCCATTGGATCGGGAAAACAATTTCTTGGGTGTCCGTCACTTCCAAAACGAACTTCTCTTCGTTACACCACTCACTCCAGTTGTACAAAGTTTCGTACGGAGTGTAACACCCCCAAATCCATCTGGGATATTACAACGCCGTGGGTCCCGCGCCGGAACCCACCAGGCTAAAAACCATTTCGAAAACGTTTAAAAACGCCAAAAGGCCGATGACGGTGATATTTTAAATACTCAAATATTTTCAAAAACATAGTTCTCAAATACCGTCATAAAATACCATTTGAAAATATAAGGCGAAATGCCAAATCTCGACAGTTAAAAATGTATGTTAAGCCGCCACTTAAACGTACCGAAAAATAATTGGGAAAAGAGTTTAACGAAATAACCCAAGTTCGCAAAATGCCAAAAAGACCCTTTTAAAATACACACATGTTGGTAAAAATACCAAAGAGCTATTTTAAAAATACACACGCAGCGAAAAAGACACAGTTCAAAATACACATTTGCAGCGGAAATAAATAACCGGAAAAGAATACTCAATTCTCCAAAAACAAGCCACAGCCAGTATCACATCGGGAAGCTCACCCCTTCACGACCGCTACTAGCTCGATCTCCGAGTACCTAAAAATAAAGCCCACGACGGGGTCAACCACAATACTCAACAATGATATCGATCACATCAACATAAATAATTACATACCAATGTAATAATGTAGTAAGAATACTACCAAAGTAATCTTACCGTAATAACCTTACCAATTCATAGCAATCCATACTAAATCAATCCTTACCATAATCCATATTTCGCATTCTCAAATGACGAAATGAACTCAACAACAATTATCTGTACTGTATTCCAAAAATACCAACAATCCTCAAAACATCATCATAACTCATAAGTGTGGAAATAATCCAATCTGTGCCAAATCCTGCCCATCGGATTACACTATGAAATCTCAACCTGGATAAACCAATAATACACAACATTTCTGTAGATCAACTATCACATGACAATGAATACAAATCCCGAAACATCGACGTACAGTCCGAATGCTCATACGATCAATAACAATGATCAACCGATACATCACTGAGAATATCATCGACATGATAACTCTAATACGACCAATAAAGGATCAACGATAACCGAGAGTACCCTCAACATGGTAAACTCCCAACACGATCAACAAAGGATCAACAATAACCAAGAATACCCTCAACAAGGTAGACTCCAAATGATCGACAAAGGACCAACAATAACCGAGAATACCATCAATAAGGTAAACTCTAAATGATCAACAATAATGGATCTCAAAGAAATAACTCCGACTGTCAAACATACCCCTCGGGCGTATGAACGACCAGTCACAAACCGTCGAACATACCCAACCATAAATGGAGGATGAACGACCAAACAATATGGCTCAAAGATGGAAGTCATAGTACGCCCGATCCGGAAATGTGTCCGTGCACAAGCCACCCCAGGTATCGATCAAATACACGTGTGGTCTTGTACCTAATTAGCCTCACGAACTACGTCTCGTGTGCACGGTTCAATGTAGAAATATCAACACATAACCATCATGTGCCCGGCTAAAAATCCTACACAATAACCAATCGACATGCAGATATAACTCCAGATATGTCATGATGCAACATGACAACGAAACTCAAAGAAACACATATCCAATAAGGATCAAAAGACTCACTGAAGTGAACAACAACATACTGACAATGAAAAGTCGACACGACTAATCAATATCCAAAACATCAATCCTGGGATCATCATCCCCAAATGAATGACCAACACGATCTATGATCTCAATACAACAGTCCTGGGATCAACATCCCTCAACGAATAACCGATACGAAACTCATTACATGAAACCTCAACATATACAACAACTCAACATACTAATTATCCACATGACTGAACAAATACTTAGATTGCCTCAAAGCCGAAGACAACATCCTTTCCACGAACAACATCTCTGAACGAATACACAGTTATACAAATAATCTCAAATAAGGTACCATCCATTCAGTACCAATAAACCTTTATCCCGATACTTATGTCATCACGATAACTATCCTCGATATCCGATATTATATATCCTTGACCAAAGATAACTCACGTCTTCCTTGAACACAATTAAATCATATACCTTATGATTTAATACAAACCAGAGCACGATATATAACTCATTATCCGACAACTTACATTTCTAACAACATTGCTATACGAACTATAAATGAAATGAAAATGAAACCATTCATCAAATATTATAAACTGAACAAGTAGAAACTTGCCTCGATACCGATACCACGAAACTGTTACCAAAATCCATTGCCTTAGTATATGAGCTCCTCAGCCCCGACCAAAAGCAATCTACGAACTCTTCAGCCTCAACCGCAACACAACGGTCATAAACCACGATCAAACATCACAACCTATTGCAATAATCAATTAACAATAATCCGATAACAATCAATAACCGACATAGCCAACCAAGCAACTCAATGGCTCAACAATACCCCGATCATATACATAAAACCAAATAATCCAACTCAACAAATACGAACTCATATCCACAATACAAGCCGTAACTCGATGATCACAAATAACAATCAATAAACCCAACAGTTCCACGATATCCCGATTAAATACAAATCCAAACAATCCAAAACAATCAATCACGAATTCAAAACCACAATACGGTTCCACAATCCGAAGATCATATCAATAATCAATTTAAACCAATAAGGGTCTAACATTACCGATTCCAAATTCAATCTTAAATACGGATACAAGTTCCCTCCTTGTAAATCATAATTAAACCAATTACCGATTATTATCATCAATCCGGACGATCCGATTAATTCAACATTATAGATAATCATATTCCAAGAGTTTCAAATAATCCCATTATTCTATTTGAACACTTGTTCAATACGTATGAATTCTCAAACTCAAAAGTGAATCATAATCTTATCAAACCCTTGATCATATTCGTATTCCTATATGAATATTGTATCAAAACACATAACTTAGTTTAAATATGAATATTCCATATTCATATCCAAAACACCAACATCACTTAAACATGTTCATCAATTCATATAATCCAAGAATTCCTTAAGAACACAACTTATTCCGAAATCACATTCAAAATCCTCAAACGACATAATCCGATGTGTTCTAACATCTAAACAATCCTTATTCACAATTCAAGGTGTATATAATCATGTCTTCAACATATATACTTCTCATAACATCATGAATCGCAACAAACCACCAAGAACATTGAGAATACTACGATTCCATAATCATAACAACATAAACGAATCATTTGATCACCAATTCATTATCTTCCCTTAACAAAATTCTCGTAAATACCAAGAATCATCACAACAATATCAATTCCATCACCATTCATATGAAAACGTGTAGAATTTTCCAAGTTATACTCATTGAGACATTTCATCGAACACTTTGAAGGCATAGTCCAATTCAATCATTTTAACGAAGAAATACTCGAATTCGTTCCACAAAACTTCAAGAGTATTGAATGATTACGAGTTTAGAATCAAGTTCAATCAACAATCTGAATCAAAACGAAGCAAATCGGCCAAAACACCAAGAAACCTCAAGAACATCCAAAAACCAAAAGTTTAGGTGTTCTTACCTTTGATCCGGGTGGAAGATGATGTTAATCCATGATTCCAACTTCCAAAACATGTTTTTACATGATTATCTTACTCAAATCCATCCACTTTTGCTGAAGGAATCGCGAAAAAACGAAGAAAAATGAAAAATGCCCAAGATGACTCGGTCCAGGCTTTATATAGGCCGAGACCTGCCGGCACATTACGTACGTAACCGGCGGGTCCTTACGTACGTAGCCGGCTGTGGCCTACCCTTCATCCATTACGTCAAGCGGCCTTACGTGCGTGGCGGTGCTTACGTACGTAACGGGCCCTTACGGCCGTAACCGGCCACACAGCCTTACGTACGTAATCGGCCAGTCCTAGCCCCCAGCGAGTCACTGCCGACCGCGATCAGCCATCCATGCGAGTCACTGCCGACCATGCTCGGCCATCCTTGCGAGTCACTGCCGACCATGCTCGGCCACTACAGGTCCTCTCGGCCACGACTCGGCCAGCCACCTCGTAACGTACGTAACACTTATTCCGTTACGTACGTAATACGTACGTTGACTTGCTACAGTATTATACTCATATTACATACGTAATACACCCTGTATAGCGTACGTGACTCCATCTGTTGACTCACCTGTCCACATCCACGCCGAAAGCTGCCGACACCGGGCCCAACTGTCTGATTCCCCTTGTTACGTACGTTATGTTCACTATATAACGTACGTAAGCTAACACATTTTATGTACGTAAGCTCCAAGGCTTAACGTACGTAATGGCTTTTATACTTAGCCAAAAATTCAACTGTTCCTGTCCGACGTCTCGACATATTGGATACGAACATACAGCATATTGAATACACATATACTCAACCCAAAAATATTCTCATACGAAATACCTGATATCCAAATCAGCTCAATCTGATATAACATATCCTCAATATAACTGTCAATCAAATACGTCAATTACACAAGTATAACTGTCTCGGTCCTCAATTTATTTTATCCATACTGTATAGATACCAAACTATACAGTATACCTCAGATAAAATAACGCGAAAAATTTATACTGAAAATCCGGGTATTACACGGAGCAAGTCTAAAATCCGTCCATTGGAGAAATTGCTCGAATGACTGCTCAATCTACACGGAAAGCAGGGTCATGGAAATTATTGTGTCCGGGGAGGGACTCCGTACAGCATCTAGGTCTGCTGTAGGAAGGGGTTCCTCTACATGTATGGGATCCTGTATTGGAGAGGGATTCCTTACAGGGGATGGTACCCCGAAGGAAGGTGGATCCTGAACGGGTGTGGAATCCCGCATAGGAGAGGTAGCTATCGGCTCCAAACAGGCAACCGACTCGCTAGAGTCTTTTGAGTTGGCAGATGTCCTCGTATCCGTCGTTGCCGCCAAGGACTCAGGATCTACTGTCGATACAGTAGCGGACATCTCTTCCACAGGGGTTGGGCCCTGGGGTAGTTGATCAGTGGGTTGCGCCACGATAGGAGCATCCTCGGAGGGTTCTGTAGATTTAGCATTCGTAAGCCTCCTTAGCTTCCTATTCGGCTTCTCAGCAGCAACTGGTGTCTTGTTGTGAGATCTCTTTTTTTTTCTTTGAAGATTAAACATTTTGGGACTTAGAAGAAATGTCCCTCGGATCTTCAAATAGCGGCAAGTTTCAAATAAAAGGACTATTCATGATCAAGACGCTCTGATTGAAGGCAGTGGGCCTGACGCCTCCTAAGAATATCCGCGAACTTATCTTCTTTGCATCTGCAGTTTTTTGAAGTCCGCACTTCGTCAAAACATGGTTTAAGAATAAACCAAACGATTTCTTCTGAGTAGCAGGTTTGGACACCTCCTCCTGCAAACGTTTGAGGATAACCTGACACCAGTTGACCTTCTCGCAGGTCATAATGGCGACCATCATCCTGAATCTGAGATTTGTGCACATCTCAAATGCACTTGTACGATTCTCAATGATGCGCCAGCAAAAATCATGCAAATAAACAAACGGTAAACAAAAATTTTTCTTATGGCATGTGGTGTGAACCACTTCCACCGTTGCTAAATCAGTGAACAAGCCATAATATTGAGTCAGCAACTCTTGAGACCCAAAGGTCTCAAGTTCTTCCATGGTCAGGCCATCAGAGGGTAGCCTGAAGATGTTTTTGAGAAGCTCTTAGTCAACGTGGATCTCCACTCCGCAAATGACTGCTGTGATATCAGCAACATGTCCTCCTAGAGCCAGAGGCAGAAAACGAACCACGGCGTTGAGGTAGAACTCCTCAACAAGATGAACGTCATATTTCTCGGCGGTGTGGCTCCCAAGGCGGTAGAGGCCTTGTTGATGGATTCAAGTGGTGACGACCTCCATGGCGTCGACGTCATCAATTTCAGCATGAATGCGTTCCATCACGACAGATCTGTAGAAGATCTGTCCATCGATGAAGTTCAGAGACTTCTTGAGAGCGGTGGAAGATATCTGAGTAGACGCCATTGACGATTCTCAAGAAAAGATGAAAAAGATTTAAGAAGTATATGCAGTAAACACAGAAAAACTTGTAGGCTGAATTGCTTGCGTGCTCTTAAAATATGCAGAAGGCGTAAAGAGTCTCAAATGGCATTTGCAGTCCTTTTACAGTAGGCGGCGAAGAAGGGTTTTTAGAGAACGAATGGTCAGATTTAAGGGATGGGAACCGGTGTTTGAAATGAACGGTCACGATGGACTGAGTGTAACTGGTACACTTATCCATTGAATTTTAAAATAGGAGAGGGTCCCACTTCTGACATTTGTTGTTACCCTTAATGCCTGAAATTGTGGTATTAAATATTAAACAATTTGAAAACATCGCGGCTTTTGAGATTTGATTGTCCAGATGTCGTGTAAGGCATTTAATGTAAATGACGTTTGATATGAAATCAGGGTACGTGGACAAAAATTATTTTTAAAATGAAATATTATAATATATAATGAATCGAAATCCCATAGTATGTGTTGTGTCCGTGATGATACAGCGTTCCCCCTTAAAAGGTACATATAGGTTTCAATTCCATACAACAACTTTTGGATTAATGCTGTATTCATGGGTCATACTGTATTCCCCCTTAATTATTGCACACGTCAGCTGTAGGATGATTCATATCAGTTTGTTCCCTATAGTGCTGTATTGAAGGCTCTGAGTGTACAGATAATTAATGGTGGATACTGTATTCTTGGGTCGTACAACATTCCCCCTCAATTGTTGAGTAAAAAGAGTAAATACTTACAGGGAGTCAGGCTGTAGCAATCCCAATTCTTGTCGAAGCATGTTGAATCTTGCTGTGTCAAGAGGCTTGGTGAATATGCCGGACAATTGAATATCTGTATGAACCTTTTCTAGCCGAACATCCTTGTTCTCGACATGATTCCTTATGAAATGCTGCTTCATGTTGATATGCTTAGTGCGCGAGTGAAATATAGGGTTGTGCGTTATTGCAATTGCACTCGTGCTATCACACATGATTGGCGTTTCCTTGGCTTCAATCCCATAATCTAACAACTGTTGCTGCGTCCAAAGGATCTGCATACAACAACTACCAGCAGCATAGTGTTCAGATTCAGTCGTGGAAAGTGAGTTTGCCAATTGCTTCTTACTGAACCAAGAAACAAGTCTAGGTCCAAGAAAGTGACAAGTTCCACTTGTACTCTTCCTATCTAGCTTGCAGCCTCTGAGATCCGAGTCGCTGTATCCAACTAAATCGAATCCGCCTTCTTTAGGATACCATAGTCCTACATCGACTGTTCCTTTAATATACTTCAGGATTCGTTTAGCTGTATTGAAGTGTGATTCTTTGGGTTCTACTTGATATCTCGCACACACTCCTACAGCAAACTGGATATCGGGCCTGCTAGCCGTTAGGTACAGGAGAGATCCAATAAGCTTCCTATAGAGTGATTGGTCAACCGACTTTCCTGCTTCATCAGCACTAATTTGCACGGAAGTGCTCATGGGGGTTGACGATGATTTGGAAGTGTTCATTCCAAATTTGTTGAGAAGCTCCTTGCTGTATTTTTCCTGGTTGATGAAAATACCTGTAGGCAACTGCTTTACCTACAATCCCAGGAAATAACTAAGTTCACCCATCATACTCATTTCAAATTTACTTTGCATGAGATGAGAGAACCTTTGACATAAAGCAAGGTTAGTTGAACCAAATATAATGTCATCTACATAGATTTGAACCATTAGAAGATCATCACCTTCCTGTATTTTGGAACAAGGTATTGTCCACAGCACCTTTCTCAAATCAATTATCAGTTAGATACTGGGACAGGGTTTCATACCATGCTCTAGGCGCTTGCTTAAGTCCATACAGTGCTTTCCTGAGCCTGTATACTAAATCGATGCCGTCTGTGTTGGAAAACCCTGTGGTTGTTCAACATAAACTTATTCGGCAAGGTCTTCATTTAGGAATGCACTTTTAACATCCATTTGGTATACAATGAAGCTCTTATGGGCAGCAAAGGCTAAAAATATCATAATGGCTTCTAGTCTCGCTACAGGGGCAAAAGTTTCATCGTAGTCTATGCCTTCTTCCTGTCTATAGCCTTGTGCGACTAGTCTGGATTTATTCCTTATAATTAGTCCGTTTCGATCCTTTTTGTTTCTAAATACCCATTTGGTTCCAATAACTGATTGATCCGTAGGTGTGGTTACAAGATACCATACATTGTTTCTTTCGAAACAATTAAGCTCTTCTTCCATAGATGTTATCCAATGAGAATTATTAAGAGCTTCTATGGTAGAAACAGGTTCGGACCGGGCTAAGAATACAGCATTAGTGCACATATTGAGTCTTCTAAGCTCGGATTGATATTTCCATTCAGGGAATGGTGATATCTCAGTATTTAGTTCTTCTTGTGCACACAGTACATTTCCTTGTGTACTCTGTATTCTCCTTCGGGTAGAAACACTAGCATTAATGTTTCTAATGATCAGCTCTTGCGGGTGATCTCTCAACCATCTTCGGTCGAGTTCTAATTCGGGGTCCCATACTGTATCTTGAGTTGCTGTAGTTTCAGCTTCAGCTTGTACAGCATCGGCTTCATCTACGTCAATTCTTACAGCTGCGGGGTTGATTCCTAGGTCAACAACAGGTTCTATGGGAGTTGGTGGATCTAGGATGGAAAGTTGTTGGATGTTCTGAGTAACAGCTTCTACTCCTGTAGGGTCATGGTGAGGTTCGTCGAACACTACATGAACTGATTCCTCGATTGCCAGCTTCCTTTTATTAAAGATCCTGTAAGCTTTGCTGACGGAGGAATATCCCACAAAAATTCCTTCATCTGACTTCTCATCAAAGGTTCTAAGTTGATCCTTCCCATTAATCAACACATAGCACCTGCATCCAAAAATATGAAAATACGAAACTAACGGAGTTTTGTTGTTCCATACCTCGTATGCTGTTTTTTTGTGGTGCTTGTTGACGATACAGCGGTTTTGAGTGTAGCATGTTGTATTGGTTGCTTCACCCCAGAAACGTTGTGGCAACTCGATTGCGGCAATCATTGTCCTTGTTACTTCTTTCAGCGTCCTATTCTTTCGCTCGGCAACACCATTTTGTTGAGGTGTACGAGCAGCTGAGTATTCGTGATGTATCCCATTTTCCGATCAGTATTGCTCTATAAAGCGATTAGTAAATTCTGTACCTCTGTCGGAACGAATGGACACGATACTCGATCCCTTTTCATTTTGAAGCATTCTCAGGAGCTCGGGGAGCTTTGATGTTGTTTCCTTCTTCTTGCTTAGAAAAATTGTCCAAGCATATGTGGAGTAATCATCAACAACAACAAGACAGTATTTCTTACCTCCCAAACTTACTGGGTCTACAGGGCCATAGAGATCCATATGTAGAATCTCCAACACTCTGTGGGTTGAAAGGTAGGACTTGCTCTTCAGGGTGGACTTGATTTGCTTGCCTTTTTGACATGGTCCACAGACACTGTCTTTTTGAAGTTGACGTGTGACATCCTTTTGTGCCATAGCCAGCTTAGATCTGCAGTGCCTTTGGCAACTAAACAAGGAGTAGTGGAGCTCATAGGCATCCAATCAACAATATACATATTACCTGATCTGCTTCCTGTGAGCATATTGTTGTGTCAAGATTTAACACCTTCCGACCGGCGATCGCCTAGGAGGTCGGGCAACCGAGTCACTGCCGAGCGTCCGAGGAAGAACCGCCGACCAGCGACCAGGCGACCTAGCCTTAGCCCGGCAGACAAACATGAATCGCCCAGCCGAAGGTCCCAGGACAAGTCCCGGTGCCGAGCGATCGACCTCAGATACGATCGCCTCTCGGTACTCGGCGACCGAATTCTGGCGACCGACTTATGGACGATCATCTCTCAGCGCTTTGCCGACCGACCCTTGGTGACCGACCAATGCCGACCTTCATTGACTGGCCGAGAACGATCCTCGGTGTCCAGTAGAGACGACCGCATCATGACGATCTGGGCCGATGGCCATCCAGTCGGCCAAGGCCGAGCAACAGGACAGCACCCACGTGCAGATCCACAAAAGGCGCTGACAAACCTGTCACCTTCCTCACCTACCAACAGGGCCCAGACCTGCGAAAGGAGCTGACGGACAAGACTGGTGACCACAGCCTGTCACCTACCCTGACAAAATCCGCCGAAAGTAACAAAGTGGGACCTCCTGTGACAGTGCTTCCGGACGCGTGCTGGATCCTCATTGGACCGCACAGCTGGCCACCAGCTGTAGCTTTAGACTTTTGCTGGCAGCCCATGTGACCTTTAGGACGATCGCCCCATTACATTAAATGCCGAAAGGCGATTGCCCACTAGGAGACAGGGCACCTCAACCCCTATATAAAGAAGGCAGCCTGCATTTGGATTTCCTCTCTGCATTCTCGCATTTCACACTATACAGAAGCAAAATACATAACACTTGGCTAACATCCAACTCTTGGCAACAGCTATCCTTCGGTCTTACTTCTCCCGGCCTATCTCATCCAGCAGATTACCGGCGGGGATGAAGAACACCGAGCTTCGCTCAAGAGCGGGATTAACAGAGTCTTTTTACACTCATTGTATTTAGATTTCTCTCATTAATACTTGTATCCACGAATATTCGTATTAATAACATCTCGCGAGAGCATTCAAGCCCGGGCCTAACAAACCCGGCAAATCTTGTATTATTTATCTACTCTCGGAAGTGCTCCCGCAATTGTTGTTTGTTGTCCGTCTTCCAGCAGTATTAATCTTCGGATAAATATTTTGGGCAACAACAATTGGCGCTAGAAGGAGGGTATCCAACCCTCGATTTTTTATACCTACCGTCCCGAAGAACACTCACTGTTCTCGGGGCAGATACTTGAAGTGACACTTACTGCACTTCAAAGAAATCCTTCGAAGTCATGTCTTAGCCTCCGCGTTGAAGAAAGCCGGCCCGACCGGTGGCCAAACCCCTGTTCCGTCGATCAGAGCCACGGCCGATGGTGGAAGGTAGCCGCCGCGATCGAGAGGCGCTCGATCCGTCCACGGGCGGCGGCCCAACCTCTCGCTCGATCGGTTCCAAACCAAGGAACAGATCGAAGGGGCCACTGGCCGTCTACGGGAGCGACGGAGTGCTCTCAACGCGCCTCCCGCTATCGCCCCTCGGTCGTATGCCGGAAGTCAGCCGGAAGCTCAAGGCGTCAGCCGAGCGATCGCCGGAGGCTCCGTCCGCGGAAGAGGCGCTCGCCGGGGCACCTCTGTCTTCGATCGCACAGGCGGTGACCCGACTCAAGGCGGCCGGCCCGGCCTACGAGACGACGGAGTTTGAGTCCGTCACGAAGCTCGGCCTACCCTATTCCCGAGAAGGCGGCTGGCCGTCGGCTCCCCCTCGTCGAAGTGCCGAGGCCGGCGGCGTGAGCCGGAGATCGGTACACGATCGCCTCGGCTCCCGATCCCAAAGCCGATCTGCAGCGGCCAAGCCACGGCGATGGCTGCGATGCAACGTCAACTCGACGACATGAAGGCGCTCTGGAATCTAGGACAGCGCCAAGAAGACGATCGCCGGGCCAAGCGAGCCGCTCGCGATCGACATCGAGCTCGCCCCGTGCGGCACAAGATCGCTCCCCGCAAACACCCGTGTACGAGGGCGATCGGACCCAGTGCACTGAGGAAGTTCAACATCTACATGACCGGGTGTGGGGCATCGCGCGACCGGATGCCGAATTTTCCTCTCGGCCTGGGACGACCTCGCCCACCGGTGGTACACTTCATTGCCACCTCGGTCCATTGGTCGCTTTAACGAGTGGCGCACGTCTTCACGGAGTACTTCGCCACTGTGGTCGTCGGCCCGAAGGTCCCCTCCGCATGATGCAAATCAAGCGGGGAGAAGAAGAGTCCGACTCGGACTACATCGGCCGGGTAGACGTAATCATCCTCAATGGCGAGCCCATAAGCGATGAGACCGCCCTCTCGCGGTCTAGGAGGATTTCGGGGTTTTTCGCCTATGTTCGGGCATCTCACGAAGACCCAACCTCGACCTGCAGCCTTCCGGCTAGAGCCGCAGATTTTACGGCCGAGCAAAGGTTTCTTCTTAGCTGTGAGCGGCGCGATCGGCACCGGACGACGATCTCCCGCCCGATCGCCAATATCGACCTACGAATAAAGCGATCGGCGGCCGGCGACGATCACCGGATCTTGCCCGATCGCCGATCATCACGCTACATCATCCGCAACCCGGAGGACACGATCGCCATCTACGATCCAAAGATATAACATGACGGACTAAGGCATAAGATCGCCTCCACCGCACATCATAAAGCCATGGTCTGGCGGTCGATGGAGCCAGGCGCCGGCCATGCAAGGTCCCTTTCGGCCAAGATCGCCCGCCCTTCGTTTAAATACGAGGCCGGCGTAGTCGAGGCTCTCCAACATTAATCGGTGGACACATACCACAATCCCGTCTCAACGTACCGTCGAGGTCGGCCATCTCCATGGGTGGCCGAGGTGGAAGCAGAGCTAACAAGCCGCGGGCGTGGAGTTGATTCATCCGACGCCCGCGCAAGGACTCCTCTAGACCGAGACCGCACGCCCTTCGTTTAGATACGAGGCGGCGCGCGGCTAACAGAGGACCCTCATAATAAAGTGAGTCACGAGACACTCATTGTCTTCGCGCACCAAGACACGGTCATGGGGTCGGTCCATCGATCTCCGCGACTGTGCACGATTCCTCAAAACAAAGCGAAACCACCAAGTTTCCATGGGGGATCGGCCAATGTTGTTTTTGCAGGTACAAGACCGAAAGATAGCTAAGCCAATCGACCATGGTAGCCCAAGTCCGAAATCGTAAGTCAGCTCAGCAAGGTCGCCCGTCCTCATCCTTACACGATCGCCAGCAAGAACCACCTCGCCCCATGTCTTCAACATAGGAGCAAGCTGGGGGGCAATTGTTGTGTCAAGATTTAACACCTTCCGACCGGCGATCGCCTAGGAGGTCGGGCAACCGAGTCACTGCCGAGCGTCCGAGGAAGAACCGCCGACCAGCGACCAGGCGACCTAGCCTTAGCCCGGCAGACAAGCATGAATCGCCCAGCCGAAGGTCCCAGGACAAGTCCCGGTGCCGAGCGATCGACCTCAGATACGATCGCCTCTCGGTACTCGGCGACCGACTTCTGGCGACCGACTTATGGACGATCATCTCTCAGCGCTTTGCCGACCGACCCTTGGTGACCGACCAATGCCGACCTTCATTGACTGGCCGAGAACGATCCTCGGTGTCCAGCTAGAGACGACCGCATCATGACGATCTGGGCCGATGGCCATCCAGTCGGCCAAGGCCGAGCAACAGGACAGCACCCACGTGCAGATCCACAAAAGGCGCTGACAAACCTGTCACCTTCCTCACCTACCAACAGGCCGGACACTGCGAAAGGAGCTGACGGACAAGACCGGTGACCACACTGTCACCTACCCCGACAAAATCCGCCAAAGTAACAAAGTGGGACCTCCTGTGATGGTGCTTAGGACGCGTCTGGATCCTCATTGGACCGCACAGCTGGCCACCAGCTGTAGCTTTAGACTTTTGGCAGGCAGCCCATGTGACCTTTAGGACGATCGCCCCATTACATTAAATGCCGAAAGGCGATCGCCCACTAGGAGACAGGGCACCTCAACCCCTATATAAAGAAGGCAGCCTGCATTTGGATTTCCTCTCTGCATTCTCGCATTTCACACTATACAGAAGCAAAATACATAACACTTGGCTAACATCCAACTCTTGGCAACAGCTATCCTTCGGTCTTACTTCTCCCGGCCTATCTCATCCAGCAGATTACCGGCGGGGACGAAGAACACCGAGCTTCGCTCAAGAGCCGGATTAACAGAGTCTTTTTACACTCATTGTATTTAGATTTCTCTCATTAATACTTGTATCCACGAATATTCGTATTAATAACATCTCGCGAGAGCATTCAAGCCCGGGCCTAACAAACCCGGCAAATCTTGTATTATTTATCTACTCTCGGAAGTGCTCCCGCAATTGTTGTTTGTTGTCCGTCTTCCAGCAGTATTAATCTTCGGATAAATATTTTGGGCAACAACCTCGCCCCATGTCTTCAACATAGGAGCAAGCTGGGGGGCAATTGTTGTGTCAAGATTTAACACCTTCCGACCGGCGATCGCCTAGGAGGTCGGGCAACCGAGTCACTGCCGAGCGTCCGAGGAAGAACCGCCGACCAGCGACCAGGCGACCTAGCCTTAGCCCGGCAGACAAACATGAATCGCCCAGCCGAAGGTCCCAGGACAAGTCCCGGTGCCGCGCGATCGACATCAGATACGATCTCCTCTCGGTACTCGGCGGCCGACTTCAGCGGCCGACTTATGGACGATCATCTCTCGGCCTTTGCCGACCGACCCTTGGTGACCGACCAATGCCGACCTTCATTGGTCGGCGAGAACGATCCTCGGTGTCCAGCTAGAGACGACCGCATCATGACGATCTGGGCCGATGGCCATCCAGTCGGCCAAGGCCGAGCAACAGGACAGCACCCACGTGCAGATCCACAAAAGGCGCTGACAAACCTGTCACCTTCCTCACCTACCAACAGGGCCCAGACCTGCGAAAGGAGCTGACGGACAAGACTGGTGACCACAGCCTGTCACCTACCCTGACAAAATCCGCCGAAAGTAACAAAGTGGGACCTCCTGTGACAGTGCTTCCGGACGCGTGCTGGATCCTCATTGGACCGCACAGCTGGCCACCAGCTGTAGCTTTAGACTTTTGGCAGGCAGCCCATGTGACCTTTAGGACGATCGCCCCATTACATTAAATGCCGAAAGGCGATCGCCCACTAGGAGACAGGGCACCTCAACCCCTATATAAAGAAGGCAGCCTGCATTTGGATTTCCTCTCTGCATTCTCGCATTTCACACTATACAGAAGCAAAATACATAACACTTGGCTAACATCCAACTCTTGGCAACAGCTATCCTTCGGTCTTACTTCTCCCGGCCTATCTCATCTAGCAGATTACCGGCGGGGACGAAGAACACCGAGCTTCGCTCAAGAGCCGGTTTAACAGAGTCTTTTTACACTCATTGTATTTAGATTTCTCTCATTAATACTTGTATCCACGAATATTCGTATTAATAACATCTCGCGAGAGCATTCAAGCCCGGGCCTAACAAACCCGACAAATCTTGTATTATTTATCTACTCTCGGAAGTGCTCCCGCAATTGTTGTTTGTTGTCCGTCTTCCAGCAGTATTAATCTTCGGATAAATATTTTGGGCAACAACACATAACTTCTTTGGTCAGGATGTTCTTGACTCTACAGTGATCTATATAGAATTTCACCGGGAATTGTTTGTCACAGAACTGGCTAATACTATGTAGATTGTACTGTAAGCCTTCAACATGAGCTACATCGGTGACTTTGAATTTTCCGACAAGAAGGTTTCCTTTTCCTCTTGTTCTTCCTTTAGATTTATCACCGAAGCGCACTTTTGGACCACGACTTTCTACGAAATCTGACAGCTTGCTTCTATCTCCTGTCATGTGCCGGGAGCATCTGCTGTCGAAGTACCGTATGTCCTTCAACAAAATGTCCTGTAGCACATAAATTATATAGATTTAGGTCCCCTTTGATTGTTGGGTCCGTGAGTGTTAGTGCCTTTAGGTACCCAAACTTTCCTGACAGCAATTGGTTTACTGTAGGTAACATTTGGTACAAACTTGTGGTATGTACATGGGGCATGTACGTAGTTACTGTATCCATGATAATCATTATGCATGTAAAAATCAGGTTATTATTATTAATCCAGTACATATGCCGTCTCAGAGGTGGAGCCATTTTCTTTGGCCTTACAGCTTGCCTTCTGGGTCTCCAGTTGGATTCCCAACGCTGTTGTTGATACTGTGCGGACACTTGCTGTCTCGATGAATTATGGGGCTCCTGTATCCAATAGTTAGGCGTGTTGTACTGAATGTACTGCCGTGTGGGCCTTTGGTATTTGGATACAGCCTTGTTTTTAAACGTGTAACACCCCCAATCCACTCAGGGATATTACACGCCGTAGACCCTCTCCTCGAGGATCTACCAGGCTGATAACTAAAATCAAACATCTACACATCGCCCTTAAGGCTAAAATGACTCAGTGGACCGATTTGGTCTTTCAATAATTACATACAACTCAAACGTGACTCATACCCACGCAGGGGTTAAAATACAACCACACCCATACAACGGGAAAAATATACTGCAGCAGAACAGAAAATACAACTAGACCAATACGACAGCAACGGATCCTCGTGTGATTAGTATCATTCATCTTTCATCATCCTTCGTGCCGACCCTGTGCTATGCTCCAAAACCTGAATGCAAAAATAGACATCCACCCCCCGAATACTCGGGGGTTAGCAAAACTCCACTGTTTTGCTAGTGCAAGTACAAAGTGCAAATACGAGCCATACAATTCACATTTCAAGAATAACAATAACCAGGAATCTTCAAAAATCCAAAAGTAACGAAAAGTACTTCCCGAGGCAAGAGTTTGGGTAAAACATTCTGAATCCGAAAGACCACAATTAAGGGGAAACAATTTATGAAACAGTTTAAAATGCCATCGAGAGTTTTAATAGAAAACAATTTAGGATTATCGAATCATTCTCTTTCCAAAATCAACAGGGTCACGGCCCGAAAGGTTTGTTTTCGCAAATAGAAAACCAACGACAATACGTGAGTTAAAACCACGTCACGTGTCTTCGGCGGACATAAAATCAATACAATATAATCGCCCAAATACGTAAACCTTGGTCACCAAAAATACAACACCAACTCATGAATCCGGGCTATACCATTGGATTCCCTTCGTAACCCGTCGGACCCTCCCAAGGTGAGCAGAATGCGTTTTCGAAATCATATACACCAACTCGTGAAGTTTTACTCGTGAATCCAGGGCTATACCATTGGACTCCCGTCGTGTCCCCGTCGAACCAACCCACGGTGAGTAAAATACATTCACTAAAACATACACACGCACTCGTGAAGTTTTACTCGTGAATCCAGGGCTATACCATTGGACTCCCGTCGTGGCCCCGTCGAACCAACCCACGGTGAGTAAACACATTCACAAACATAAGCAACCGCACTCGTGAATCCAGGGCTATACCATTGGACTCCCGCCGTGGCCCCGTCGAACCAACCCACGGTGAGCGAAATATATTCACACAATTAACACGTCACAACAAGGACATTCATACAATCCACCAAAGGCAACAAACACAAAGCACGACGTAATCGACAAATCACAATGCACCGAAATGAAACAATATACATCCACACGCAACACCAAGTGCACAAACACACCAAACATATCCACAGGAGTCACATACTCGTTCATGAAACACACCAATCACAAAACACACGTGGTTTTGAAAGAGGGCCTTTAACGAGGCTAGCCGATTCTTTTGAAAACTCATTTCAAACAAATAAACAAACACACCAAGACGATCGCCAATTATCATATCCACAAAACAAGAATAGTATGGACAAGGTACTTGCCTCGAATAAGAACAACGCGGAGAATCAAGCGGAGTAAGTTGACACGAACCGACTACGAACCCGCCGACTCCACCGATCGCCAACTCGCGTTCATAAACTACGAAGGACAATAACAATAATGAAATGAATTCCATAACACGACTTAAAGCCGTTGAATTCAAAGAACGAATGACGAAAGTTCAAGCGTTTTCCCCAAAACGGCCAAGAACACGATTCGTCCCGACAAAACACGAAAACGGAATTCCAAGTTGAAATATGGATATACAATCCATAGAATATGTTTAACAACATCATTTAACCATAATCGATCCATCAAAAACGGATGAAAAACAAGATCGAGGACAAATCCCCCAAAAAGTCAATTTGAAGGAAATCAAGAAATATACTTCGATTCGACGAAGAACAATGTATTAAATGATGTTAAACACAAGAATACTACCAAGATTAATCATATCCGTCATGAATTAATCAATAATACGGAACGAATCGGACAACGCAAAAACCCCCAAATTCACGAAAGTAGGGTTCTAAGGAAGATTACCTTGATTCGCTGGACCAAAGGATGATAACGGATGATTGATTGATGATATGAACTCAAGAACTTCATGGATTTGTTGTTAAACAACATGGCTCCATGGTAAGATCACCCACAGCCGCGGAAGAGAAGGAGAAGAAGGAGAAAAATGGCCAAAAACCCGTGTGCAGGGCCATAAATAAGTGCAGTGTGCATGGCCCAGCCGAGTGTGCGCAGCATAGGCCCAAAAATGGCTCCCGGTGGTCGCGGTGTTCGCGGCCCGGCCCGGCGTGTGCCGCGGCACCCGGTCTGATCGGTTTGGCGAAAAATGCCATAGAGTGTGCCGCGGCCCTGCCGCATGTGCCGCGGCCACAGTGCGGCTGCTCGGCCGGAAGGCTGCCGAGCACTACCGGCCGTAGCTCGGCGAAGGCTGCCGAGCACTACGGCCGTAGCTCGGCCGATCTGGCCTGGCCCAGTTGCCGGCCATGACTCGGTCGGGGCCAACTCAGCGGCCCGAACGACCGAGCCGAACACGAATACGAATCGATGATACTTCTGACGTACTCGCAAAGACGAATCTAAGAGCTAAGAGAACACACAATTCCGACCACCCGAAGGCTCGGAATTCGACAACGGAAGTAATTACCCAAAACTTTGGGAAATTACGAAAATGGCCCAAAACATTCGAAAATCACGATACGCGATCGAAACACCAAACCAAAGCTCGCAACATGAATAATAACATCAAATGAACTTACGAGAAACTCGAAACAACAGTTTCGGACGAGATTCGCAAGAATCGAACTCAAGTGCGGAAAAGTCGCTAAAAAGCTCGGAACTCAACAAAACGATACCGAAACGAACTCGGATGACAAAAAGTGCAGAATTTATCATTCTCGAAATGACGAAACGGTCATGAGCGAGTCGTCAAAACGGACTCCGGTCGAAAAAAGAAATTTACCGGAAATCAAAAATTGCGGATATTACATTCTACCCTCCTTAAAAGAAGTTTCGTCCCGAAACTTAAAAAAAGTAGGGAGAAGCAATATCCCGCCAGGAAAACTCAACGAGATACGCAAGGAAATGCATAACTTATGCCCATCGGCGAAACGTTACAAGCAACGCAAGGAATATACGGCGTGAAAACACGCTCCACGACGACCAAGACAACGTCGCCGTTAGGGATATAATAAAACCAACAAGTGACAAGCGTCATCAACTGGATAACACAATCAAGTCAATTATCCGAACAATCACAAAACACAACGAACGAAAATCAATACGGTTGACCAACCCAACGGTGCATCGATCAAAACGCGAGCCAAACGCTGAACAAATACGGAATTCCATTGCCCAAGGGTTGGAAGATCGAAAACGAGACTAATTTCCCGAACTTAAGGGGATTATGAAGGATCCTGAACGCTCAACAATCACAAAACGAGAACAAAAACCGAACAAACAAACGATCGAGACAACAAAATCGAACAATCATGTCCGAAACACGAAGGATAATAAAACTCAAACAACAACTCGCAGGATGATCTGAACAACGAGACATGCATTCCCATAAGATCCACAGGAAATGGAATAGCGACTGAAAAGTCACAACGACAAACGAGTTATTCCGAAACAATATCACACTCGTTCGATCAACAAAAGCAAGGGGCAGGACAAACTCAGAAAATGTCAACAACATAAACGAGTCGATAGAGTCGAGAATACAGAAGTTCAAAATCCGATCCACTACGAATAAAAGAACTACTAGAACCAAAATATGTTGCTTCCGAACAAAGTTCACAAAAATCGAACCGAACTCGGAAAAGTCACAGCGATACCAGATCCACCCAAAACAAGATCACAGTTCGTTCGAACGATGAAACTGAAATACAGAACAAGTTCAGAAGGTATCAACGAACACGAGCGAGTCGATAGGCCTGAGAAACAGAGAATGCAGAAGTCCAAAAATAATACGGGTATTGTAATATCCGCAATTTCGGATTTCCGGTAATTTTCATTTTTCGGCGGAGGTCCGTTTCGGCAACTCGCTTTTGACCGTTTCGTCATTCTGAGAATATTTAATTCTGCACTTTTGTCATCCGAGTTCGTTTCGGTATCGTTTTGCTGAGTTCCGAGCTTTTTAGACGCTTTTCCGCACTTGAGTTCGATTCTTGCGAATCTCGTCCGAAACTGTTGTTTCGAGTTTCTCGTAAGTTCATTTAATGTTATTATTCTTGTTGCAAGCTTTGGTTTGGTGTTTCGATCGCGTATCGTGATTTTCGGACGTTTTGGGCCATTTTCGTAATTTCCCAAAGTTTTGGGTAATTACTTCGTTGTCGGATTCGAGCCTTGGGTGGTCGGAATCGTGTGTTCTACTAGCTCTTAGATTCGTCTTTGTGAGTACTTCGTAACCGTATCTTCGGTTCGTATTCGTGTTCGGGTTTCGGTGTCGTTTTGTTGAGTTCGGGATTACTAAACGACTTTTCTAAGTATGAGTTCGGCTTTGTAAAAATCACCATAATTTCTTGGAAACTCCAAAATACGTCTGACTCTTTGCAATATTATAAAGCATCAAGTCAGCTTTCCAATGGTGCAAGCGGTGAGTCAATCGGAGTCCGACGAGAGAGTTATGGTCGTTTTAGCTCACCCGCTCGTTATTGGCGATCATCACGGCCGGACTCGGCCGTGTCGTCCGACACGGCCCGTGCCGTACTCGTCCCGGATAAGCCGTAAGTCTCGCCAGAGGCCCGACCGTGTTCCAGGACACGGTCGAGTCAATGCCGATAGGCCCCTTCGCGCCGCGACCGTGTCATGCAGGACACGGTCGAGTCTCCCCCGGCCAGCTGCGCGCCACGACCGTGTCAGGCGGACACGGTCGAGTCTGTCAGCCTATTTAAGGCCTGGCAGCGTTTTTCTTCAGCCATTTTTCATTCTTCCTATTCCCGTACGCGGTTGTGGGTGTGTGAATCATCTAGAGATGTTGTTGGACAATAAATCCATGAAGTCTTGGAGTTCATATCATCAATCATCCATCCTATAACATCCTTTGATCGAGCGAATCAGGTCAGATTTTCTAGAAATCTAATTTTGGGGATTTTGGGTATTTTGTTCGATTTCGTCCGTTTAATCCGATTTAACTTAGGATTATGATGGATTGATGAATATTTAGATGTATTATATCATTTCCTTTATTATTCCATGGTTGGATCGTATCGATTCGTTGTTTTGGTCGAGTTCTTGGTCGGCGCCTTGAAGGTGTCCGGTAAAATGTCATAGAGGGGTTTTCGGGCGTTCTACGATTCTTCTTCCTCGTATGATCGACGATTTATTGAATTTATGTTGTTAGGGTCGAATTCTTGTGAAGAACTCGAGTCGGATCCCTTCCGTTCATTGTCTTCTTCGGGGTCCGAGCTTCCCGGTCAAACCGTGTTCTTCGGAGCGTTTGGTAGCGGTTATTAAGGCAAGTATCTTACTATACGACTTGTATCTTGCGACTAGTAATTACGTATGAGATGTATGATGACTTCGCTTGCCTTCGTAAATATGTTCCGTTTGAGTTGGTTGTGTTTTCCGCAATTTGAAGGCTTTGTGATAATAGTGTTATATCAGTATACGTGTTAGGCGTTGTGCCATTTGTGCAGGAATGCGACGTACATATGGGATGGTTGTACACTTGGTTGTGCAATGTATTGTGTACCGAATGTGTGTTATGTTGGTTAAATGTCGTTGATTAATGATAGTTGTTGCGAGTCTCGAGGTTGTGTTATGTGCGTGCAATGTACGATTTTGTGGCGATCAAGGTGATTGATTAATTGCGCTCATTGTTGTATGTAATGTGAATGTGAATATGTGTGTGACCGCTAAGTTCACTCGTGTTGGTTCGACGGGACCTACGAGGATTCGTGGCAGTGGACTACGGGATCAGAACTTAGTGAGTGCGAGGTCCAATCGTCCGGTCCGACGAGGCCTACGATAACGCATGGCGATGGACCATGAGTTTCGGACACGGCGCGTCAACCGGTGAGCTCGACGGGGCTTACGGTGACACGTGGCGGTGGACTACGGTGTTAGGGTGTGTGTGTGATTGTTGTGATTGATATAGTCCGTGCGGGTTGTTATGTTATGCCTACGGAGACACGTGATGTGGATCACGGTGTCGGAATTGGTTATGTTTGGTTAATAGTCCGTGCGGGTTGTTGAACCTACGGAGACACGTGATGGATCACGGTGTCGTAGTTGATTATGTTTGATTAATTTTGCGTGATGTAGTCCGTGCGGGTTGTTGAACCTACGGAGACACGTGACAGTGGATCACGGTGTCATGAGCATGATACTTTTCAAATCAAAGTTTTTAAAGGAAAAGTTTTAAGAAATAATGTTGGGCCGAGCCCACGAGATTTATGGAAATGTTTAGGTATTGTAAACTGTTGAATTATGAAACGAGTTTTGGGTTAAGGCCCTTAAGTTTTTCGAAAGGTTTTGTGAATCAGGACTTGAGGTCTTAAGGTTTTGAAATTCTAAAAATTCCCGAGATGATAATCTTATTTTCGAATGCTTCATGGCTTATCTTCCCTTGTGAAAACCTCCCGGGAATATTTGATACTTGATTATTATATGTGATCACGATTATTAATTGCTTGTTACATTTCGTATGATTTGATACTTGCACTAGTAAAACAGTGGAGTTTTACTAACCCCCGAGTAATCGGGGGGTGGATGTCTGTTTTGCGTCCAGGTACATACAGATTCAGGGGAGCAGTCACAGGATTGGCACAAGAGGATGACGAGCTACGATACTAATCATGAGTCGGGAGTTATTCTGATTTTTGTTGTGTTGTCAGAGTTGATTTCAGTCTTCCGCTGTATTGTATTTCGACCCCTGTGTGGGTAATGTCGTTCAAGTAAGTTTTGTTGATTGAGTTGTGTGACCTCATCGGTCTGTGTATTCACGTGTAAGTGACCATACGATCTGTATTATTATATTGTTTGACCCTGGCCGGGCAAGCATTTGGTTATTTATGGATGTTTAGCCTGGTAGATCCTTGTGGAAAGGGTCTACGGCGTGTAATATTCCCATACGGTTTTGGGGATGTTACAGGTATTACATTCGACCTCTTATAAAAGAAGGTCGTCCCCGCAACTCACAATAACGGAAATAAGGTAACAACACAAAAAGCAACCGATAGAAAAATCTCCCATAGGCCTCTCAGAACCGATCCTGATGTCTGTGCTGAAGCGCGAACTCCGAAAGTCTCGGTAGCCAATTCGCAAAACTGAATTCGGTGTCCCTCGAGTCCACACTCGAAATGTGTTACTGACGAGAAGGACAATTTGCACGTACATTCCCCCGACACATCACGGTTGAAATGCCTCGGCTCGGCATACCGAAAATACAAACGCTAGATACAATGGAACGTAACATCACAAAACAACAAACCGGAGATGCCAACTCAGCACAACAAGGAATCATAACACATATCATATACAACGATTACCATCGTAAAGTAATACACACACAAACACTACAACAACGACGGTATCGTTCGGCGACCTCAACGGCCCGAACGAGAACCAGCACATAATTACAAACATCATGAAACAATCATACATGTACACAAACATACAAACCCAAGCTTTAACAACTCACACCGGTGCGGTAACACACAAGCCACCACGAAATGACAACATTAAAGATCGTCATCACACCTTCCCCGACCACAAGCAGGAAATGATGGGTTTTAAAAACGAAAACCACCTTATGAAAATAGTTTGGAAACACCAGTTGATCTTGAGTATCATTATACAAAAAGTTGAACAAAAATCATTATCGAGACTTTGAAAACCATCTTGTGTTTGATAAAACGAGGACACTTTCCTTTTTGTGAAAACTTTCAGAAATATCCGACCCTCGGGTCTAAGTATAAGTGTTTCTAAAACATTGAAAATATCTCAAAACATTTTGGTCCTCGAGGTAGAAGAATTTGGAAACATATTGTGGCACCTTGGAAGTACCACGAGAAAACGATTCATTTTAAAAGTACGTCTCGAAATTTATTTTCTAAGATACTCAAGGTTTTCAAAAATAATTCAATGGGCTAGAATGCCCAAAAATGCTCATGTAACAATATTCGTTTAAACATATTATAATATATGCATCAAATCGCACAAAGTCAAGACAATACATGTCTTTTACCGGGAAGACAAACAGTCAATTATCACAGTAAAAAAGACATAAATAATGACAACGCTCCTCATACAAACGAAATAAGAGAATCACACGAACGCATCACGAAACCAAGAATCTACATGAAGGTTCCATCACTTAACACAAAATCAAACAAATAGCTCATGTCACACGAGGCACAACACAAAGAAGGGAGACTTACTTCCACAGGTCGCGCGAAGATGATGATCGCCCATCGATACTAATCACGACCAACAAACTCAGACGACGCGTCGCGACACGACTCAGTCAGACAAAATCCGACGAGACAAAACTCAATAGACACCACTGACCCGACAGCCTAGGTTTCCACAACCTAAGCTCCGATACCATTTATGTAACACCCCCAATCCACTCAGGGATATTACACGCCGTAGACCCTCTCCTCGAGGATCTACCAGGCTGATAACTAAAATCAAACATCTACACATCGCCCTTAAGGCTAAAATGACTCAGTGGACCAATTTGGTCTTTCAATAAATACATACAACTCAAACGTGACTAATGCCCACGCAGGGGTTAAAATACAACCACACCCGTACAACGGGAAAAATATACTGCAGCGGAAAAGAAAATAAAACTAGACCAATACGACAGCAACGGATCCTCGTGTGATTAGTATCATTCATCTTTCATCATCCTTCGTGCCGACCCTGTGCTATGCTCCAAAACCTGAATGCAAAAATAGACATCCACCCCCCGAATACTCGGGGGTTAGCAAAACTCCACTGTTTTGCTAGTGCAAGTACAAAGTGCAAATACGAGCCATACAATTCACATTTCAAGAATAACAATAACCAAGAATCTTCAAAAATCCAAAAGTAAAGAAAAGTACTTCCTGAGGCAAGAGTTTGGGTAAAACATTCCGACTCCGAAAGACCACAATTAAAGGGAAACAATTTAAGAAACAGTTTAAAATGCCATCGAGAGTTTTAATAGAAAACAATTTAGGATTATAGAATCATTCTCTTTCCAAAATCAACAGGGGTCACAGCCCAAAGGTTTGTTTTCGCAAATAGAAAACCAACAGCAATACGCAGGGTTAAAACCCACGTCACGTGTCTTCGACGGACATAAAATCAATACAATATAATCGCCCAAGATACGTAAACCTTGGTCACCAAAAATACAACATCAACTCATGAATCCAGGGCTATACCATTGGATTCCCTTCGTGGCCCCGTCGGACCCTCCCAAGGTGAGCAGAATGCGTTTTCGAAATCATATACACCAACTCGTGAAGTTTTACTCGTGAATCCAGGGCTATACCATTGGACTCCCATCGTGGCCCCGTCGAACCAACCCACGGTGAGTAAAATACATTCACTAAAACATACACACGCACTCATGAAGTTTTACTCATGAATCCAGGGCTATACCATTGGACTCCCGTCGTGGCCCCATCGAACCAACCCACGGTGAGTAAACACATTCACAAACATAAGCAACCGCACTCGTGAATCCAGGGCTATACCATTAGACTCCCGCCGTAGCCCCGTCTAACCAACCCACGGTGAGCGAAATACATTCACACAATTCACACGTCACAACAAGGACATTCATACAATCCACCAAAGGCAACAAACACAAAGCACGACGTAATCGTCAAATCACAAACGCACCGAAATGAAACAATATACATCCACACGCAACACCAAGTGCACAAACACACCAAACATATCCACAGGAGTCACATACTCATTCATGAAACACACCAATCACTAAACACACGCGGTTTTGAAAGAGGGCCTTTAACGAGGCTAGCCGATTCTTTTGAAAACTCATTTCAAACAAATAAACAAACACACCAAGACGATCACCAATTATCATATCCACAAAACAAGAATAGTATGGACATGGTACTTGCCTCGAATAAGAACAACGCGGAGAATTGACCGGAGTAAGTTGACACGAACCGACTACGAACCCGCCGACTCCACCGATCGCCAACTCGCGTTCATAAACTACGAAGGACAATAACAATAATGAAATGAATTCCCTAACACGACTTAAAGCCGTTGAATTCAAAGAACGAATGACGAAAGTTCAAGCGTTTTCCCCAAAACGGCCAAGAACACGATTCGTCCCGACAAAACACGAAAACGGAATTCCAAGTTGAAATATGGATATACAATCAATAGAATATGTTTAACAACATCATTTAACCATAATTGATCCATCAAAAACGGATGAAAAACAAGATCGAGGACAAATCCCCCAAAAAGTCAATTTGAAGGAAATCAAGAAATATACTTTGATTAGACGAAGAACAATGGATTAAATGATGTTAAACACAAGAATACTACCAAGATTAATCACATCCATCATGAATTAATCAATAATACGGAACGAATCGGACAAAAACGCAAAAACCTCCAAATTCACGAAATTAGGGTTCTAAGGAAGATTACCTTGATTCGCTGGATCAAAGGATGATAACGGATGATTGATTGATGATATGAACTCAAGAACTTCATGGATTTGTTTCTAAACAACATGGCTCCATGGTAAGATCACCCCCAGCCGCGGAAGAGAAGGCGAAGAAGGAGAAAAATGGCCAAAAACCCGTGTGCAGGGCCATAAATAGGCTGCACAGTGTGCCGCGGCCCAGCGGGAGTGTGCCGCGGCACAGGCCCAAAAATGGCTCCCAGTGGTCGGAAGTGTGTCGCGGCCCGGCCGGCGTGTGCCGCGGCACCCGGTAAAGTCGGTTTGGCCGAAAAATGCCACAGAGTGTGCCGCGGCCCTGCCAGCATGTGCCGCGGCCCACAGTACGGCCTGCTCGGCCAGAAGCTGTCGAGCACTACCGGCCGTAGCTTGGCCAGAAGCTGCCGAGCACTACCGGCCGTAGCTCGGCCAGTGCCGGCCTAGGCCCAGATTGCCCGGCCATGACTCGGTCGGGCCCAACTCCAATGGCTCGAACGACCCCGAAACCCGAACCTGAATACGAATCGATGATACGGTTACGACGTACTCGCAAAGACGAATCTAAGAGCTAAGAGAACACACAATTCCGACCACCCGAAGGCTCGGAATTCGACAACGGAAGTAATTACCCAAAACTTTGGGAAATTACGAAAATGGCCCAAAACGTTCAAAAATCACGATACGCGATCGAAACACCAAACCAAAGCTCGCAACATGAATAATAACATCAAATGAACTTACGAGAAACTCAAAACAACAGTTTCGGACGAGATTCGCAAGAATCGAACTCAAGTGCGGAAAAGTCGCTAAAAAGCTCGGAACTCAACAAAACGATACAGAAACGAACTCGGATGACAAAAAGTGCAGAATTAATCATTCTCGAAATGATGAAACGGTCATGAGCGAGTCGTCAAAATGGACTCTGGTCGAAAAAAGAAATTTACCGAAAATTGAAAATTGCGGATATTACAAAACGGCTGTTGGCAATGTTGATATGCTCGGGGAGCATGCTGTTGCGTGCGCCTTACAGATTGGAATGGCTTATGATTCCGTTGTCTTGAATAGGATTGCAGGGGCGGAATGGCAGCCTTTGCTTTTTGCGGTGCAGCAGGTTCCTTCACAGGACTAGGAGTATCTTCCGATACAGGAATGTGTTCCACACTCTTGACGAACACAGTACTAGTTTTCCCTTTGTTGGAAAATGAGCTGTATCCTAAGCCACTTTTGTCATGAGCATGTTGCCCAGTGCTTAGTATTTCTTCCATTCTTTTAGATGATTTCTCGAAAGATTTCAGAATGGTCTCAAGTTCGCTTTCTCGTTTCTCAAGAGTATTTAATTTAGCTTGAAGTAGGACAAAATCATTTGTCTTGCTTCCATTTTGAGACTTAGTCTCACTTAGTTCATGAGCAAGTTGATGATTGCTCTCCACGAGATTTTCATGCTCGACCTTGCTGTTTTCACAATCAATAGACATATTTTCATAATTTATCTTTAGCAAGTCGTTTTCTTCTTTCAGCTCTATATTGGAAAGTTGAAGCTGAATGTTTTCATTTTTCAAAGTCTCGTGGGCTTTTTGAATATTTTTAAATTCATTCATCATGTTTTCGAAAGTATGCGATGCATTTACTGAAATAGCTGAGGTCGATCTTACCTCATCATCGCTATCTTCTTCTTCCGGAATGTCCTTTGCCATAAAGCACATATATGCCTTATCTTCGAATTCACCGTCGGATGAGTCACTTTCAGTGACCACCTGAAGACATTCTTAGGATTTGGATGGTGTGGGGGAGGCTTCTAATTCTCCTATCAGTGCCTTGAGCTTGTTTTTCCAAGCACGTCTTCGTTCATCCCTTTCTTGTTGCTCGGCTTCCGGCAACCTTTGAACCTTGGGATGAGGACATTTGTTTGCATAATGTCCTGGTTTCCTGCAATTATAGCATAGGTTAGCATCACCAGAGGAAGTTTCAGTACTTACCTTGTTTACAGGCTTGGGCCTGTAGGGAGTCTTTCCAGACTGTTTGATGTACTTTTTGAATTTGTGCATGAGGAGCGCCATTTCATCTTGTGACATGATATCGTCTTCACTGTCAGCATTTTTGTAATTTGGATTTGATGGGCTGGGCATGCTGTGTCGATGGTTAGATATAGCGGCTAAGGCTGTAGTCCTAGCTAGAGATTCTTCAGCTTTATCTCTCATGTCTATATCATACTCGAAAGCTTTGAGGTCAGAAAAGAGATCAAAGGTAGATATTTCACTAAAGTTACATGACACACGCATAGCTGTGGTCTTAATGTCCCATCGGGCAAGGAGAGATCTGAAAATCTTTAAGTTTTTCTCCCTTTGAGTATAAATTTTGCCCAAAGCTTCAAGTTCACCAACAATTCCAGTGAATCTGAGGTCAAGTTCCTCAAATGTTTCAGTTGGTTTCATTTCAAAAGATTCAAATTGCTGAGTTAGTTTTGAAATTTTATTTTCTTTGGAGAGCTCAGTTCCCTCACAAATCAACTTGAGTTTATCCCAGATTTCCTTGGCTATTTTACAGCTCTTTACCTTCGAGAATGTGCCTTTGTCGAGGGTGACAAACAACGCATTCTTCGCAATATTGTCGAGGTTGGTGCACTTTCTTTCATCTGTGGTCCATTGTTCGCGCTCCTTCTCGAGCATCTCAGCATGGGCTTGGCCTTCAATCCTTGCGGCAGTATTTACCTTCATGATCTTAATGGGTCCATCCTGTATAACAAAAATCATTTCTTCGTGCATTGCTGCAAGATGAGCCTCCATCCTGATTCTCCAATCATCAAATTCATTAATAGAGAACAAAGGAACCTTGTTGATCATTGATGTATCCATATGAGAATATAGGAATGAAAAAGACTGTTTTATAAAATAAGTGATTTTGGATCTGATTCGGTTAAAAATACGACTGATTCTTTTTAGAATCAACCACTCCGATACAACTTGTTGGCCACTAAGTATACTGGATACAGCTTGGATAGTGTTTTAAACAACAAGCTGTACTGTTTTAAACCTGAGTGCGTAGCGGAAGTCTTAAATACAGTAAGTTGATGTGGATACAGCAACTCGATGTGCAGTGTATACTTAAATAATCACAGTTTAATAAAACAATAAAAGCAGAAGATAAATAACACAGTATTTAAAGTGGTTCGAGGCAAACCCCTCTACGTCCACTGGTCCTCCACACAGGAGTAAAAAGCTTATTATAATTACTGCATACACAACTACGTAATTATAACAACACTTAATCAATATATCGTTCACACAGATTGATATAAAGATCTTAGCTTTCAACCGTTCATACAGATTGGTTTGAGCTAACACTTTGACTGGCTTCTTCACACACAGTTCTAAAGCTTCGTCTTCGTCGATGCAAGTCCTTCACACATAGTTCGCGAGTAGCAAAGATTCCTCAGTCCACACAGGGCTGCTATGAGTTTGTTCAAAGATAGAACAGGGTTTGAACAACAGCTATGACATTCTGGGCTATAAGCTGATGATGTGTTGTTCAAGGTTTGAGCACTGTATATCTCTTATATCTGAATAGCAGAAAGCTTGGGGAGATATGTTTTGCTCTGAATATTTCATGTAAGCATGATTGTTTGTAAGTCGCTCTTTCGTGTAGATCAGTAGTTCAGTCGGGTTTCTAATCTTCAAACTATGGAGATATATATAGCCTTCTGAAATATATCCGTTTGAAATATATCCGTTGAGCAAGATTCTGTGACAACTGATATTTGACTTATATCCGGATATTGCGGGATTTGAAGATCTTATGACTTACAGTATTTAAATACTTTATGCTTTAGTATTTAAATACTTCTTTATCAACGGGACTTTACTTCTAGCGAATACCGAAGATTCCTTCTTGTCCTGTTGAGAGCTGTATGGAAGGTATCACTGTATTGATATTCGAGACTGTTGGGTACAGGATCGGATATTTGCGATGTTTGTGGAAGCGTAAATATAAGTGCGGAAAATAAGAGCACACACAGATTTATAGAGGTTAGGCTATAAACGAGCCTACGTCTTCTCTCGGTATCTTTTTCAATAGGCTAAAGAAAAACCTCTTCTCCTCTCTTCTATCGGTCGAGGTATAACCGTTACAATCACGTCTTCTATTGGTCCGTGATAAACCACTTGTACTTGTCTTTGTGTCGGTCCAAGTTAAACCGTTTTCCTTTTAGTAGGACAAGGAATCAACTTCTCTAGCTTTCTATGGGTACTAGATAAACCTCACGAAGATAGCGATTGCGATTCTAACAATGCCGGATCCTTGATCCTACTAACACCGAATCCAATCGTATCTTTTCTTTTACCGCTCGTGTATGATTTTGTGTAGAACACTCAATCACTCAATGTAAGCTCAATATTACAACAACAATATAATGAATATCAATCTCTTATCAAGGTATATAATGCTTGAAGTTGTTGTAATTGATCAATACCATAAGTATGGTATTTATAGGCTCCATCATCAAACTAGTCGTTAGCTGCCAGACTGCTCATTACGTACGCTATCATCGCCACTTTACGTACGTAAGCATCGTTACGTACGTTAACCATCACGGGTTACGTACGTAAGCCTCTTTCAGTTTCAGTCCAGGGAGTTTCGTCATTTTGAGTTACGTGCGTTAGCATAGACTTCGTTACGTACGTTAACATTACATCACTGATGATGTCATATATCCGTTGCATGCTTTTCTGACTTTGACTCCTCCAACGTTCACTTGTTTGAACTGTGTTACGTACGTTAATAATCCTTCATTACGTACGTAAGCCTTATAATATTACGTACGTTAATCAATCTATATTACGTACGTTAAGGCTATCCAGAATGCCTTTTTGCAACTACGTTTTCTTCGATTCTTGCTTCGTCTCTTTGTTGTTTTGTTTTATTTATCGCCATTAATCATCAAAACACTTTTAATTTATGTATGGAACAAAATTGTTCCAACAATCTCCCCCTTTTTGATGATTACAAAACAACATTTCATCAATGGGGTTTACCTGCAAAAATATAAATATATGTATATGTGTACAGACCAAAGTTTTCGACTTTGTCCGTTTCGTTAGTTCTTCTCCCATTTATTTTTCGACTCCTTCTTTTCTTTTCTCCTTTTCTTTTCTCATTTTCAAATATTCATCGTTTTTTTTTTCCGACGTCTCCGCATTTTTCTTTTTCTGTCATTTTTTCGACTTCTCCTTTTCATTTTTCAACTCCTTCGTTTCTCCCCCTTTCAGGGTAAATCCCATTTTTATTATTTTCCTCCTTTCTCTCCCCCTTTTTGTTTTCATCAAAAAGTAAAAAAATAGCATTGAATTTAATGATACCAAAATGTAGAATATGCACGATATCAATTGATGATAAATAAATGCATAAAGGGTAAAAACTCCCCCTGAAAATATTATCTCCCATTTAAAAAAAATAATACTCCCCCTGAGTAAAATATCAAAATCAATTTTTGGGGACCTAACCTATAGCTGGTTTTTGTTTAGAGACGTAGACGATATTTGAAACGATTATTCCTTTAGGAACCCAAATTTTCTTAATTTTTATTGTCCGTCTCGGGCTTTTGCAATTTGAGATATGATGCCCGATTTTTAAACACTTTTCGCAATGGGGTATCTTGAAATTAACGGATTCGTTTTTCAAATGAGTTTTGATTCCTAACCCCTCTTTCTTCAAAGTAAATTTTTGAACACCAAACATTTGTTCAAATTTCTCGTTTCCGCACGAGAATTTCTTTATTAAAGATTTATGCTCGGTTTGGATTTTAGCGAGATCATTCTTCAAAATATTTTCATTTTAAATACACTTTGAATGATCGATTTCAACAAATTTTCCCTTTTTCGATAATTTTGGAATTTTCAATTTCCAAAGATTTAATTTTAGACTTAAGGGATTTTATTTCGGATAAAGCGTTTTGAAAATCCGTATGTAATAATTCAAATGCATCAAAAAGTTCATCACAGGAGGATATACTAACCTGGCTTTCGATGTCGCTGTCGTCGAACGAACTTCGGGCCATGAGAGTGAGATTATTTTGATTGATGAAATCATCATCTTCGTCTTCATCGCTCCATGTTGCCACGAGAACCTCCTTTTTGGGTTTAGCACGGCAATGTTTAGCGAAGTGGCCTGGTTTTCCACATTGTCGACAAGAGTTGTCGAATTTCTTCGTTTCGCTCGAGATATCCTTCTTCCTCTGGTTTAATAAGGTTTGGAATTTATTAATATTTTTGGCATAATATGCCGCTTCTTCGTCGCTTTCCTCCACCGGGGTTTCTTCTTTCTTCCTCGATATCTTAGCCTTCATGGATAACGATCGTTCCTTCGGCTTCGGCTTGACACTTCGTGATTTTAATACAATCTCATAATTGATTAGTGAACCAACAAGGGCACTAAAATCGAGCGTGTTGAGATCTTTAGATTCCATAATCGCAGTCACGGTGCCGTCCCAATAGCTAGGTAGTGATCGTAAAATTTTCTTAACTTTTTCACTACTAGATAATGGTTTTCCGAATGACGCAAGTCCATTTGTGATGACCGAGAATCGGTCGAGCATATTAGTGATGGACTCGTCCCCTTTCATCATGAATAACTCGTAGTCATGGAGAAGCATATTGATTTTCATCTCCTTGACTTGAGTCGTCCCTTCGTGTGTGATTTCTAGAATTTTCCATTTTTCTTTCGCACTCTCACACGATGAGATTCGATTGACCTCTTCCGGGTTTAAGGCACAAAATAAGAGTTGAGTAGCCTTAAAATTTATATGGTCATTTTTCCAATCGGCATCGTCGTATTCTTCGAAAGATTTGAGCGTACCGTCGGATTTGATAGGAACTTTCGGGCCGAGACAAATAATCTTCCAAATCTCTATATCGTAGGCACGAATAAAGATTGACATCTTTTTCTTCCATGTCAAATAATTTGAGCCATCGAAGAATGGTGGTCGGTTGAGAGCAAGGCCTTCGACTGGAGAGAATTGAAACGCCATTTTTGGATCTTTTCTCCTCGGATGTTAAGCCGTGTATTAGAGTACCTCTCCGATATCAATTGTTGGGTACGGGATCGGATATTTGCGATGTTTGCGGAAGCATAAATATAAGTGCGGAAAATAAGAGCACACACAGATTTATAGAGGTTCGGCTATAAACGAGCCTACGTCCTCTCTCGGTATCTTTTTCAATAGGCTAAAGAAAAACCTCTTCTTCTCTCTTCTATCGGTCGAGGTATAACCGTTACAATCACGTCTTCTATTGGTCCGTGATAAACCACTTGTACTTGTCTTTGTGTCTGTCCAAGTTAAACTGTTTTCCTTTTAGTAGGACAAGGAATCAACCTCTCTAGCTTTCTATGGGTACTATATAAACCTCACGAAGATAGCGATTGCGATTCTAACAATGCCGGATCCTTGATCCTAATAACACCGAATCCAATCGTATCTTTTCTTTTACCGCTCGTGTATGATTTTGTGTAGAACACTCAATCACTCAATGTAAGCTCAATATTACAACAACAATATAATGAATATCAATCTCTGATCAAGGTATATAATGCTTGAAGTTGTTGTACTTGATCAATACCATAAGTATGGTATTTATAGGCTCCATCATCAAACTAGCCGTTAGCTGCCAGACTGCTCATTACGTACGCTATCATTGCCACTTTACGTACGTAAGCATCGTTACGTACGTTAACCATCACGGGTTACGTACGTAAGCCTCTTTCAGTTTCAGTCCAGGGAGTTTCATCATTTTGAGTTACGTAAGTTAGCATAGACTTCGTTACGTACGTTAACATTACATCACTGATGATGTCATATATCCGTTGCATGCTTTTCTGATTTTGACTCCTCCAACTTTCACTTGTTTGAACTGTGTTACGTACGTTAATAATCCTTCATTTACGTACGTAAGCCTTATAATATTACGTACGTTAATCAATCTATATTACGTACGTTAAGGCTATCCAGAATGCCTTTTTGCAACTACGTTTTCTTCGATTCTTGCTTCGTCTCTTTGTTGTTTTGTTTTGTTTATCGCCATTAATCATCAAAACACTTTTAATTTATGTATGGAACAAAATTGTTCCAATAGAGACAGCTTCCATACTGGCTTTGTGGGACTCTCTGCTGTATGATCAATATATATTGTATGGTTGCGACTGTGAGAAGTCTTCGATACAGGTTTGATACTTGATCAGCTTTTCGCTACATCTAGAGGCGGTATTCAGGATTTGGCATATTGTCAAAACATTCTGACAATACGATCGATACAGGGCAGCATCGATACAGGGATTTGTTATCCCAACAAAAATGATTGAAGCATGAGGATAAATAAGCATCAAATTATAATAAACTCTCACCCCGTAAATGAGCCACTGATATACACAACTCTCCCACCATAAGGCCACACAAAATGGGTGGGAATCAACACCATCCCACTTTCGCCATAAAAACACATGCCAAGAGGATACATTCACTTGTTAATAATTCTAAACTTCCCCAACAAACACTTCCAAAAATAAAAGGGTAACATTTGCATATTGCGACGACTCAACGGGAACAAAATCTTCCAACCCAGAAACCCATTAAGCTCAATTTTTTATAAAAATATTCTTCTAAGACTAATTTGATGGAAAGACAGACATAGCTCAGTATAGGTTCAAGTGATAATCCCCCTTGCATCTTCAATCTAGATAGTAAGCTCGAGATTATAAAGTCCTTCTGCACGATAATTTGGATGTGACCTGCCGCCGATTCGGGCCGCGCCATAGCGTGTTGCAACCTCGTCGCCTCCCGAGCCGCCTAGTTCGCGGCGGTTCTATATGCAGAAAGTGTGTGTGTGTGAGTGAGTGAGTTCTGTGTTCGTGTGTGTGAATTTTATGAGTGTGTGTGTGTGTGTGTGTGAATTTTGTGAGCTGCGGCCGAGAAGGTTGAGGAAGCGAAGAAGAGTGAAGAAGGGAGAAGCCGAACGGTGTAATAGGGGTTTTATACCCAACCTTTTTAGGTTAATTCAAGCCCTCAAGTTCCAGAACTTATGATTTTTAACCCCAGTCAGTGAACCTCAAAATATTAATTCCCGATCTCAAGACATACATTTCGCTATTGTAAAAATTTTTTGATAAAAAATAAAATTTCATACTTTTTACTTCAGTAATTATCAAATTAGTGAAGTCTTTGTAACTTAAAATTTCTAACTAGCTCCTGCTTTTTTGTTTGGTACCATTTACTGAAGTCTATGTGGGTTTTTTACTTCAGTAAATTGAAAAGCGAAGTTGTTGTTTTTACTTTGCTAATATACATTACTGAAGTGAGACGTACCAAAGTCTTTGATGTTTATTCTACTAGTGTAAGTACCCTTCGTTCGACAAGTCTTGAAAACAACAAACGTATGCTACGACCGTAATACAACATGTTACGGCCGTAACTCGCTCTAGGACGGCAATGAAATGACAAGTCCATCTACTCGACACACATCGTTGAATGATCCGACATACCATACTTGTATGAATATAATTGAGTCTAACAACAAGCGATAGGTGATATTTCCAACGCAAGACTACCAATCACGATGATTATGATAATACCCTTGTCTCGATTCTCAAACGGAGGTGAATGCCGATCGGTAACTGATACACGGCTAAAATACGCCAACGAAGAATACAAATGAATGAATCATGAATGAGGAATGATTATTAATGAGTGACTAATCCTACAGTGACAATTATTGAATGATAATGAATGAATTTACAACCGGGTATTACATACTCCCCCCTTAGAAAGAGTTTATCCTCGAAACTGAGGGTCAAACAACTCGGGATAACTCTCCCGTATACTATCCTCGGTTTCCCAAGTAGCCTCTTCGACTCCGTATCTAGACCACTGAATTTAACCAAAGGAATTGTCTTGTTCCTCAACTGTTTGATTCGCCGCTCTAAGACTCCTATAGAATGCTCCTCATACGGATGATCATCCGCGATCTCGATTTCATCGAACTGAAGTATGTGACTCAGGTCGACAACATACTTCTGCAACTGAGAGACATGAAACACATTATGAATTCGGCTCAACACCGGAGGTAAAACCAATCGATAAGCGAGACTGCCTACTCGATCCAAAATCTCAAACGGTCCAATGAATCTCGGACTCAACTTTACCCACTTCCCGAAACGGAAGATACCTCGACTCGAGAATACCTTGACCAAAACATGGTCACCAGTCTCGAATTCTGATGCTCGACGACGATTATCTGCATATGATTTTTGTCGACTTTGAGCGGTTAACAAACGACTCCTGATCAAAGCTACCTTCTCACGGGCGGCTATAAGCATACCAGGCTCGGTGCCGATTGATTCTAATAAGCCATCCCAACACAAAGGAGATCGATAACGACGACCGTACAAGGCCTCGTAAGGTGCCATCTTAATCGAAGCATGCCAACTATTATTGTACGTGAACTCGATCAACGGTAGCTGGGCTTCCCAATCATCTTTTCAATCGAGGACACATGCCCTCAACATGTCCTCCAATGTCCGAATAGTTCTCTCTGATTTTCCGTCGGACTGAGGATGAAAAGTTGTACTGAAATTAAGCTGAGTTCCCATAGCATGATAAACTGATTTCCATAAATGTGACACGAATCGTCCGTCACGATCAGAAACAATACTCTTAGGAGTACCGTGCAATCTCACTATCTCTATGATGAACAACTGGGCAAGTCTCTCGGGACCCCACGTATCCTTAATCTCAAGGAAATAAGCTGACTTAGTTAAACAGTCCACAACTACCCAAATTGTATTCATGCCACGATGACTCGTCGGCAAACTCGTAATGAAGTCCATTGAAATATCCTCCCACTTCCACTCTGGAATAAGGAGCGGCTTCAGCATACTCGCCGGTCGTTGATGCTCTATCTTGACTTGCTGACAGGTTAAACATCTCGAAAAAATTTCTGCGACCTCTCGCTTTATATTACTCCACCAGTAATTTTATTTAAATTCTTTGTACATCTTGCTAGACCCCGGATGAATGGAATAAGGGGTAGCATGAGCTTCTCTCAAAATTGGGTTTTTCAATTCGTCATTCGCCGGTACGCATAACCGTTTCCTAAATCGCAAAAGTCCATCCTCGTGGACCATAAATCCAGGGGCTTTCCCCTGAGCCACATCCTCCCGGATGCGCAACAAAATGGGTCTGAACCCTGATTCTCCCTGATTGCCTCCTCAAGTGGCGATGAAATATCCAACATGCAAAGTTGCCCTTGCACTCGCTGTAACCACACCTCGATCTCAAGCCTAAGGAATTCCTGCTGAAGATCATTCTGAACTGTTAGGCAAGCAAGCATTTGCTCCTGAACGGACTTACGACTTAGGGCATCGGCGACCACGTTCGCCTTACCCGGGTGGTACATGATCCCAATATCAAAATATTTGGTTAGTTCCAATCACCGCCTCTGTCGCATATTTAACTCCTTCTGAGTAAATATATATCAAACTCTTATGATCGGTGAATATCTGACAGGTAACACCATAAATATAATGACGCCAAATATTCAACACGAAAACCACGGATGTTAGCTCTAGGTCGTGGGTCGGATAATTGACCTCGTACGGTCTCAGTTGCCGCGAAGCATAGGCAATAACCTTCCCATTCTGCATTAGTAAACATCCGAGACCGTGTCCGGACGCGTCACTATGAACCACAAATCTTCCGTCCCTTGCGGTAAGCAAAGGACAGGTGCTGAAATTAAACGACTCTTGAGTTCTTCAAAACTCTGCTGACACGCATCGGACCACGTGTATTTATTATCCTTCCGCAAAAGGTTCGTCATTGGTTGAGCGATTTTATAAAATCCTTCCACAACTCGTCTGTAATAGCCTGCTAATCCGAGAAAGCTTAGGATTTCCTTAACATTCTTCGGAGGTTGCCAATATCGGATCGCCTCCGTCTTCTGAGGATCGACACGTACACCGCCTGACAAAATTACATGTCCGAGAAACGTCACCTCGGACATCCAGAACTCACACTTGGAAAACTTTCCATAGAGTTGCTCTCGTCTCAACGCGTCGAAAACCTGATGAAGGTGAGCCTCGTGCTCCTCTCAGTCACGAGAATAAATCAAAATGTCGTCAATGAAGACAACCACAAGCTGATCCAAATAGTCGATGGAAACCCGATTCATTAACTCCATGAACACCACAGGTGCATTAGTTAACCCAAACGGCATTACCACAAACTCATAATGACCATAGCGTGTTCGAAACGCCGTCCTTGCGATATCCGACTCTCGAATTCGCAACTGATGATATCTAGATCTTAAGTCAATCTTGGAAAATTCTGAAGCTCCCTGAAGTTGATCTAAGAGATCATCGACACACAAACGAAAAAAACTGTCCTTCTTCTTGACAAATAACACCGGTGCTCTCCACGGGGACGCACTTGGTCGAATATAACCCTTCTCGGTCAAATCCCCCAATTGATTCTTTAGTTCCTGCATTTTGTTCTGGGCCATCCGATACAGTGCCTTCGATAATGGGGACGTATCAGGCTCCAACTCTATCATGAATTCCACATCCCTCGGTGGAGGTAAACCAGGTAGCTCGTCTGGGATTACATCGTCAATTGATAACAATGATACCATGAATGGTTGAACACCTCGATTGCCTTAGAATGTTCAATCAACGACGATGATATAATGAATGATTGAACACCTCGATTTCCTTAGAACGGCTAATCGATGAAAATGATACAATGAATGATTGAACACCTCGATTTCCTTAGAACGGCCAATCGATGACAATGATACAATGAATGATTGAACACCTCGATTGCCTTAGAACGGTTAATTGATGACAATGATACAATGAATGATTCAACACCTCGATTGCCTTAGAACGGTCAATCGATGACAATGATACAATGAATGATTGAACACCTCGATTGCCTTAGAATGGCTCATCGATGACAATGATATAATGAATGATTGAACGCCTCGATTTCCTTAGAACGGTCAATCGATGACAATGATACAATGAATGATTGAACACCCTGATTGAGTAATTTCACTGCTTTCATCATATTAATGATTCTTCCGGAACAACTGGGATTACTTCCCTGAAATACACACTCGACTTCATCGTCTGAAATGATAGTGGCCATACGCTTACGAATGATGAGGATGGCATCATGACGGTCCATCCAATTAATACCCAATATTACATCATCCCTAGGTAAATCCACCACGATTAGGTCCGCCAACCAATCGCGGTCATTAAGCTTAATTCGGACAATTCTTAACCTCACAATTTCCGGAAAAAATCTTCAACCGTCTGGTAGACCAATGACATAAGGCTCACAACTCGTGGAACTATCCAGAAGTAGTCTACTCAAACATGACTCGAAAATGAATGAATACGATGCACCAATGTCACAAAGGGTACACACAGGTTGGGATAGAATTTCGAGTATACCTGAGATCATTCGGGCCTCCGGATCGTCGGTCCTATTCATCTCGTGAATTCGGGGCTTGCCGGCCCCCAAACTGGATGCTCTTGTATGATATGTATGAGCTCCGCCTTTAGTTTCTCCCGTCGTCTTAAACAGCACGAACTGAGTGGCCTGATTCTGAACCACTGATTGCTTCGGGGTCTGAGATGCCACCGGAGTATGCTTGGAGTCTCTTTGGCAGAAACGGACCTTATGCCCGGCAATCCCACAGTTGAAACATGTGACAGTCTGCCTCGAACACCTAGTGCTGAAATGACCCGGCGGTCCACAGTTGAAACAGGTGATGGCCGAACTGGCTGCTCGGGACTGAGGTTCTGCGGGTTTATGCACCGTATGAGGTCGCTTAGAAAAAATAGAGCCCACACGAGACTTCTTGAAGGTTGACTGACCACCTTCGGACTGATTACGCTTCGTTGATTTCTTGCTAGCAGATGAAGGTTGTTGCTCAGCAATTTCCTTAGTAGTAAACTCATCAGTAAGAGATTTCTCGATTTACTCGGTCAGAGTAGCGCATTGGTGATTAAGCAATTGCATCTGAGCCATCATGCCTTGCATAAAAGCGAGTGGATCAACCCGAACACCTTTTGATTAAGTTGTGTCCCGGGTACGACTTCCTGAGTGTGAATGATTATTTCCCGGGTTTCGACCCACACCGCGGCCTCTCCCCTTGCGTCCTATGACATCTCTCTCCATACTGGAGTAGGAAGGCCAAATGATAATTATAGATCTCGCATGAGTATCTCGTTATGATTACGTTATGAAATGATAAAAATGAGCATACTCGCTCTAACACAGTGATTACATGAATGATTAAATGAGGTGACATGGTTATCTGATGAAGTTCTTGAAATGATTATCTTGAACAAGTTAACAAGATTAATGATACGATCCTTATGATCAACAACTGAGTAATGAAATGAACTGAGTGATTAATGAGTTAACATGATCGACATGATCAAAATGAAATGATGACTGAGGATTGTTGACTGTTGAATGATGAATGAGTGATTCTTATTGCCATAAATTATACCATGGCGTCAGAAATCTTACTGTTCTTTGGTTTGAGGGGCTTGGCTCTTGCACAGGTCACACGTGACGCGAAAGTCCAATGCTACTAGTCTGGTTAACGATGATTTCAAATGAGACATGACTCAGAAGGTAGTATTCAAAACCACGCTCTGATACCAACTCTGTAACACCCCAAACTAGGAGACTATTACAGTGTCGTGGACCCCCGACTGGGACCCACCAGGTGGATGAAAATTAATGACTTAAATAATATAATTGTAGTACCGAACGACATTATATCATCAATTACTCCGATGAGGAGTTTCAAGTACAACACACCCAAGATAATACAGAATACATGTATACTTTATATGAAGATAAAATATACCACACTGAATGAAAATGAGTATCCAAACGGAAATCTGTAGCGGAAATAAAATGAAGACAACATGAATGACTGAAAGGACTGGGGCCCCCTACTAGTATCACTGGGACTCCTCGCCGTCAACGTTCTCTCCCGTGCCTGTGCCTTGCCATGACCTGAAAACAATGTCCCCCAACGGGGTCAGTTACACAGAACAACAATCCTCAAGAGTTGAATAAACACAATCATGATATATCTTAATTATGAAATGAAGCTGAAGAGGGGCATCGTAGTACGCCCGTAATGGTGTGTATATGTGCACAAGATGAGTGACCGGACACACCCGCCCTTGTACCTAATTAGTCTCATGGAGGTACGTTACCGTGTGCATAGTCCATTGTGTCGGTGAACCCGAACACGTGACCATAATATGCCCGACTAAAAATTCCACACATCACCACCCGGCCACGCAATACGAACCCAGAAGGCCATATGAACGAGAATGACCATAATGAATTTTAATGAATAACAATCCGACAAAGTCAAGAATAACTCACTAAGATGAAATAATAGTGAAGTGAGTGATAACTCAATGAAATGATTGGAACCGTCGTTCTTTGTGAATGAAGTGATTATTAGACAACTACAAGTCTCAATACGGTTAATACATTATGAATGAGTTATGATTATGAACGAGCAACAACAAAAGGGATGAATATCCTTTTAACCGAGTAAGAATTAACTTACACAACACCGGTGAAAAATGTCCTTCCATGAACAAATGTCCTAAATGAGGTGTCGGTCGCTCGAACAACCTTGAATAACACAGTTACCAACAATCTGTTCAATATACAAATCAAACACGATTATAACTAACTCAAAACGTCGATATGACTAAACCAAGTTCATTGGGGCATTATATCTAACACGTTGTAACCACTCTTCGATTGTTTACAACGAATCCTTAATTATACAAATATCAAATCTCCAAGGAGTGTTTCAAACCAACAAAACATCTTCAATACAATCAATAATCCAACATGAATATCCAATTCGTGATTTCAACAACAACTAATCGAAAACCCCCAAATCCAACTCAATATTCAAAGTGTTCTTGAATAATCCTTCAATAATCCAATGAATATTCATACAAACTCATAATTATATGTATATCTCTTCATACAACATGATTATAGCGTCTAAAATATCATATCTCAACACAAAATCGAAATCCAAGATGTTAAAGAATTTACCTTTGAAGATCCAAACACTTTGATCCGGTGAAATCGTGTTAAATCAATTATCCAAGCTTCCCAATCCAAGATATATGTTTAGAACACTCCTTAATAAGTGATGTGATGAAGAAAGTATCTCGCAAAACCTCTCTTTCGGAACTCAAGTGAAGAAGGGTGAAATGAGTTCAAAAATCCCGTCCAAGTCTATATAAACTGTCGAATCTTACGGCCGTAACTCGACCTACTTACGGCCGTAACCTCTCCAAGTCAATGGCCTTATGGCCGTGACCAGCCATAACGTACGGGTGTAACTGGATTTCGTCGAAAGTCTGCCGACAGACTTACGACCTTAACCGCACCTGCCTTACGGGCGTAACTCGACTCATACGGCTGTACTCGGCAAGACTTATGGGCGTATGAAGCCTTCGTCGAAAACTGACCGGGCACCATGTGCGATCATACGACTATAACCGGCCAAGCCTTACGGCCGTATCTGCCTCAACTTACGGCCGTATGCCGCAACCCTTACAGCCGTAAGTACCCTTCGTCCAACAATTCCTGAAAACAACGAATGTATGTTACGGCCGTAACTCGCTCTAGGACGGAAATGAAATGACAAGTCCGTCTACTCGACACACATCGTTAAATGATCCGACATACCATACTTGTATGAATGTAATTGAGTCCAACAACAAGCGATAGGTGATATTTCCAATGCAAGACTACCAATCACGATGATTATGATAATACCCTCGTCTCGATTCTCAAACGGAGGTGAATGCCGATCGATAACTGATACATGGCTAAAATACGCCAACAAAGAATACAAATGAATGAATCATGAATGAGGAATGATTATTAATGAGTGACTAATCAGACAGTGACAATTACTGAATGATAATGAATGAACTTACAGCTGGGTATTACAGATATAGCTGAGATATGCCTATATAAAGGCATACAAAACTGACATATGGTCGTACACTACATATGTGGAACCAAATCCACAACTTCTAGTAGCTCCCAGTAGCCATCCTTGATATATACGGCTGTATTCCGACATATATGGCTGTGCTACTCTCCAGCAAAAATCAACGACATGACCCCTGATATATGACCTTACCGTGAAATATATACGGCCATATATCCATTATGCTATGGCCGTAACATTTAAATGTAATGTTGTAACTGGCCTATCGAGTACATTCAAAAACTTGCAACGCTCGAATTATGAATATGATCAATGCACGAAACTGAATAAGAAAAACAACAATCTAATACAATCACCAGATGCACGAATACAAAATGGATAACAACAGTATAATTTATTAAAAAATGAAAAAATATATCTGGATAGTATATCCTTCCCCCTTAAAAGAAGCTTCGCCCTTGAAACTAAGAGGCAAAGAACTCAAGGTATCTCTAACGCATTCTCTCGTTGATCTCCTACGTAGCCTCCTTGACTTCGCATCTCTATAACACCCCCCAAATATCCGGGAATATTATAGCATTGTAGACCATTTCACAAGGATCTGCTAGGCTAAATACAGTATAACACACAAGTAACTAGCAACGTCAAACCATACAAAAAAAATCATGTCCAAAGTACAATGGAGGAATGAAAACACGTTCCTACCCACGGTACACAATGGTTCAAATACAATAACATACTTTTGCAAAGGTTAATACATGACAACGAAAGAAAAATACAACTCAAACAACACATACGATTTACCTGCTCTCATGTGATTAACATCGTTGCCCTTTCATCATCTTCCATGCTGATTCAAATACAATAACATACTTTTGCAAAGGTTAATACATGACAACGAAGGAAAAATACAACTCAAACAACACAGACGATTTACTAGTTCTCATGTGATTAACATCGTTGCCCTTTCATCATCTTCCACCCCCAGATTGGCTATAAAAAACATCCACTCCCATATTGGGGGTTAGCGTAGATTGGTGACCCCTTTGGATATATCATCTGTTTTTCATGCAATTAAAAGCAAATATAAAAAGGTCATCCTTAATTAAAAACTTGTAAAATCATCTATGTTGGCTATATTTGGCAAAAAGTAGCGGATAACGGATAAAATAGCTTATAGCGGATAAGTTAGCTGATTAAATTTAAAGTGTTTGGTCAAACTAGCGGCTATTGTAGCTTATAAAATAAAATTACGTAAATAGACATTTATAATTAAGGCTTAAAAATGAGAGAGGAATTCATTTAATGAAGGATATATCCTTAATGAAGGTTATAATGAAGGCTTAAAAATAAATGAGGAATTTTAATTAAAATAATTAGGACAAAAGTGAGAGAAAAAATGAAATGTTATACGCTATAAGCTCAAATGCTACTTCAAGCAGCGTTTAAAAAAACACACTATAAGCTACAAGCTCAAACACTGCTTCAAATAGTGTTTCAAAAAAACGTTATAATTTGTCATTGTTAAACACTTATTAATAACACATACGTTATAAGATATTCGCTATAAGCTAGTGGATTGATGTTGCCAAACTAAATTTTTTATATAGGTAATATTAAGTTTTGATTATTCAATTAGGGCGTAGGATTACGTTATTATTATTATTAATTATGAGCGAAAGCAAGGTACTGGAGTCGAGTGTCACGATTCCGTTGGGTAGGCCTTTTATCGACGAGGATCATGAGCGTGATTATACGCCGTCGTTGTAATACCCGAGATCTTCGTTCCAGTTTCGTTGAGTCTTTTTGCGGGTTATCAGGTTGGCGTTGTTCATGTCTTTGGAATGTTGTGACATATTTGGGTGTGTCATGAGTTGACACGTGTTTGTTTTCGTTTCGGATTGTTGCATGAGTTGTTGACTCATGGTGGTGTAGCGCATGCTATCGCTTGTAGTGTAGGGCGCGCTACTGTGCCATTGTTAGTGCACGCTACCGGTTATGTAGCGCATGCTAACTGGCAGTCCAGGAGCTACTGGACTGGGACTAGAGTCTCGTTAGTGCACGCTATGATTGGTAGATAGCGCACGCTATCGTATGCCTAGCGCACGCTAATTGTTCTTGCTAGTGCACGCTACCTGGTAGGTGCAGACCAATCCAGGAGCCACTGGACTAGATTCGTGACTCGCTAGCGCATGCTATGCATATTGGCTAGCACACGTTAACTGTGTTACAGGCGGAATGTTTTGGAGCGTTGACCCCGTTGGCGCGCGCTAATGCAGTGTGTTTCGCGCACGCTAATAACTATCCAGTATAAATACTCGACAGCAGACTTCACTTCATCATTTCTCACTCTTCTTCATCTCTTTCCATCTGGAGCGAGTTCTAGAGAAGATTTTGGGCGATCTTCATCATGAAGCTTCATCTTGGAGTGGATTTGTAGGTGTTCAACAACATCTAATCATCTCCTTTGCTCAAATCAAGGTATTCTCTTCTTAGAACCCTAGTTTCTTGAATTTGGGGGTTCTCCTTGGTCTTGGTGATTTTTACCCGATATCATCCGATCGGTTGAATATTCTTGATTGTCTTGGCCATGGGTTTCGGTTTGAAAACTCGTTTATTGATTTTATATCACCCGGAACAATGATTCTTATTTTCCTTGAGAACACTTAGATCCTTGTTCTTTTTAGGATCGATTCGGTTTCCGATTAGTTTTATTGATTCGTGTTGGTGTTATTTTCATAGTTTTCGTGGAGTTGTCAAGTTCTTGGTCGTTCTTGGAAGTTCAAGGGCTACCCAACCGTATTCGTTTGTTGTTCCGTTGCTCGTGGTATTGAGGCAAGTATCTTGCCCATACATTTCGTGTTTTGTTGACGTATTAGTTGTTGGGATTCGGTGCCTAAAACGAAGGCCCAGTGGAAGGGGTAAAATGAAAATTAGTTCGATCTAAATCCCTACGAGGATCGATCAAGCTACGTATATACGAATATAATACGAAACACAAGAGATATGAGAAAACATACCCTTGTTGTCCGTTAGTATCCTTCTCTTGAGTTATTCCCCAATCTTTGCTTGATCTCTACGAATCCAATCCGCTCCAAGCTCTTGGATGATCTAACGCCGAAAGGACCGCGTCTCTACTTGCCACGCACTGGAAAAACGATCGGAATGACTAAACCTCGCTATCCTTCAAGGATACGGCTAGAACAAGGTTGTAGAAGCTTTTCTAATCAAGATTACAACACTCTAAGTGTTTAATCTATAATCTCTCTATCTCACTCTAATTTTCTCCAAGAAAGCTTATGAAGAGAAGTGAAGATGATGAAGAACACTTTGAGAAACTCTTTTCTCTCTCTCTTTCACAAACTCACGTATGGAATGGTTTTGGTAGGAGAGATTATGTCTTCATTTTATTCTTCCTTCAAATCCCACAAAATCACCTTCCTGTGACAATATTACCAAAGGTAATATATTGTTCCCTTGATTGGTAACAAGGCTAGTACCCCACCAAGTGAAGACCAAGACCATGGAGGGAGTAGGTGATTGGGGCGGCCATCTTCAGACTCCCGTGAGTCCAAACAGATAAACTCCTATTCTGTTCTGATGTATTTATATCGATTAATTAATCCAATTAATTAATCATATCAAATACATAATAACATAATTAATTTCTCCAAGAAATAATTATATTCATGAATTAAATTAATCACCCAGTAATTTATTTAATTTATTAGGCCATAAATCAATTTAGCCAATAAATCTATTTAGACATCCAATGTCCCAATAAATTAGATATCCAATATCTAATATTCATTCTGAGAGAATAAGCTCTATTCATTCCGTCGTCAATCCTATTGCGCGACTCGATAGGTCCGTCTCAGTCAGCAATGGGAGGAACCAAAGAGTAGTAGCACCACCTAGCCAGCCTGGCGGCCTACACTGTACCCAACTGAGAACGAATGATTGCGATCATTCAAGAACCATTTTGTCGTGAATACCAGTATACATATAAACCCTTCTTTAAAATGTCCCGATCAAGTTATAGGGTCACAGTCAGTCAAATCCTATCTGTACTTGACGATATGCATGCGTTAATGCAAATTGAGATCATCGAGCTCTCATGTATCTAATACAACTAGCTCCAATGCTTTGGCCAAAGACTTATGATCTTATCTGCTAATAACCGCATAGGACATATAACCCGCTCACAAATGGGTGAAAGAATTCTATCTTGTTATTCAGTAGGACCTGCTACTTGCCCGTCAAGATGCACGTCGAGGTTGACCCCCGCCTTCCGGTTTACAAGGGCGAACTACTCTAATGAAAATCTTGACGTCACAAGCACATCCCTATTAAATCCTCAAGTCGAAGGTTCACGAGTACATATCACAACCTTTCGATTCCGTCATTGACTGTCCCAGAGTGAAATCCATGTGACGAATCGAGGGTGAGTCGATTCGAGTATACTAATCCAATTAGCATACCTATGACGTGTGCTCCCACTAACCATTAGTGTTCGACAGGCACTCTTCATGTCAAAGAACACGTCATACAAGTCTTCACATAAACTTAACGCCCAGTCAAGTTTCATCGACTTGCGAACGATTAAGTATTTGAGCTATAAACCTTTCCAGTGCCGACCCCCTTATCCAATAAGGAGTGGAACGTTTTGCTCTCAAATACACGGATTAGTTTCTATATGTATATTTATGAGTTAGGAATGCCAGTAACTACCAGTAAATAAAGAAACATTCATTTGCCTTATGATGATGATTTACATAATTACAAGTATAATGCTCTCACTCGACATCCTCTGAGTGGCATTCGAGGGCATACTCCTAACAATAGTTGGTATTGGAACCTAATTGCAATTTGAATGTTTTTAATGAACTTTTAAAAGATTCGGTATATTCTCGATAAAGGTTTTCCTTCGAAGATAACTCGTATGCTTTATGAATAAATGTGTTTTCTAAATGTGTGTATTAGTGTTGTGTGTTGGAAAGTGTTGTGAAAGTATTACGTGATTACATAAGACCCTTTTACATTGGTCGAGGATTGTGTATTGATATGTGTACTCGTTTGGTGAATATGTGATATTGTGTAACATTAGTTGCGAGGATAAGTCGGATAAAGTGGCCATTCTAGTAAGTACTTTACATTTGTTTGCATATTCTAGTATTTGAATTATGGCTTCTCATGGATGTTGTAGATGTGTATGTGTGTTCACCTAGGGACGGTCCGACTAGGGGTGTTCAAAACCGGATATCCGGACTTTTGGATATCCGAAATTTTGGATATCCAAAAGTTCAGATAGTAGATTTTGATATCCGATATCTGTATCCGAAATTTCGGATATCTGATTTTCGGATATCCGAAATTTTGGATATGGATATCAGATATCCGAATATCCAGAAAAAATATGAATTTTATTCGGATATCCTTATATTCGAGAAAAAATATTCGGATTTGGATATCGGATATCCGAATATCCAAAAAAAACTTGGGATATGGATATCGGATATCCGAATATCCGAATACCTTCTATTATTTAAAATATAAAAAAATAAAAAATTTAGGATTTTTCGGATATTTCGGATATCCGAATATCCGATTTTTCTGAGAAGTAATATCCGATATCCGAATCCGAAGTTCCGGATATCCGAACTTCGGATATCCGAACTTCGGATATCCGAAATTTTGGATATTCGAATTTTCGGATATCCGGAACTTCGGATTTTCGGATATTTCGGATCGGATATCGGATATTTTGAACATCCCTAGATCCGACGGGGCCTCTGGGGATACGTAGTGCCTTGTGTGTGCGTATCGCGAACTAGGGTTAACCACCCAGGGATGGTCCGACGGGGCCTATGTCGTGTGTGGCCGTGAGTCTCGTACCAACGGTTAACCTTTGAAATGTTTTGTTGGAGAACTATGATTTTAGCGCATATTTCATCTGATTAGAATGGCAGTTCAAATGGTATTGTACTTGGCTGGAATGGCACCAGAAAATGTGTTGTGTGTGATTCGTCTCTTGGTTGCAATATTTTGGTATAGGTACGTGAGTCCTGTGGTTGCTCCGTGCATTGTAGCATTGTGGTGCGTCGAGTTCGAACACATGATTAAGTTGCAGAGTTGTGCTCCCTGATGTTGTTCTTTGAGACTGTTGTCATGGTAATATTTGACACTGTGTAGTTTCCGTCGGGTTATTCTTTCGAGTATGTGATGTAGATGATTGGTTCGTACACCCCGTGTTATGTGACCGGATCTGTATTTTGGAAAATAAACTTTGGTTTGTGACCCTAAGTGGTTTTTGATAGAATTATTCAATCCCTAATGTTTTCAAAAACTCCCGAGATCATAAAATATTTTGTAAGATGTACATTGGGTTTATTTCCTACCTTTCATGATTTGAACTGTTTGATCAAGTGATTTATCTCGGAAAGCATGTTCACGATTATTATGTTCTTGGAGTATGTTGTGTATGGATTGTATTCGTATTTTATACTTGCACTAGCAAAACAGTGGAGTTTTGATAACCCCCGAGTATTCGGTGGGTGGATGTCTGTATTGCGTCCAGGTACTTGGAGGTTTCTGGGGAGTGAATCACAGGATAGGTATGAAGGATGATGGAAAACGACGATACTAATCACATGAAGACCAGTCGTTGAGTATTTTGGTAGAGTTTTGCTCTTTGTCGCTCCGTTGTGTTATTCTCCCATTTTAGGGAATGTTGATGTATGTTAACCCCTGCGTGGGTATGAGTTGTGAGAAAGAGTTATGTATTCTTGATGTGTATGTTGTGATAAAAGACCAAATCGGTCTAGTGGTTCGTTAGTGGCCATGTTGGCATGTATTATTATGTTGTGTTTTTTGTATTTAGTCTGGTAGATCCTCGTGGAGAGGGTCTGCAGCGCTGTAATATTCTCGAGTGGTTTGGGGGTGTTACAGAATATGGTATCGGAGCTTAGGCTGCAGAAACCTAGGCTGTCGGGTCAATTTTTGTGCGAGTCGAGTCTTGTGTTATCAGATTTTGTCTGACTGAGTCATGTCGCCACGCGTTGTCTGAGATGTCGGTCGTGATTAGTATCGAGGTGCAACTATCATCTTCATGTGATCTGTGGATGTAAGTCTACCTACTTTGCTATGTCTCGTGTTATACGAGTTTGTGTGATTTTGTGTTATCATGTGGAGTTTAAACGTGAATTATGAATACGTAATCCATGTTTGTTGCTTCTCGTGTTGTGCTGGGATGAAGAGCGGTGACGGTGTGTATATATATATATATATATATATATGTATAAACTGTTCTTACAGGAGTACTGTTTTGGTGTGGTTACTCAATGAAAGTTTATCAACGTGATATTTTAAAAACTTTAACTGTTTTGGGAAGTCACGTAAATTTTATTTTAAAACACCCTTCAAGAAGGGAAAGATTTTGATTTTCGTATGATGACCTCGAGACCGAAAATTTTTGGAGAAACTCAACTACTTATATTTTATTTTCATTTTGCATTGAAAATTTTCAAAATTTGATTTTTAAAACTCAAATGAGGTCTATCAAAAATTTACTTGAGACGTGACTTTCGCTTTAAACTTTTCGATTTCATAAAATTCCAGTTAAATGGTATGTCGTAATGTTGTTGTTGATATTTCGGCTATAATGCTCCACGTTGTGATTAAAGTGGTGGTGTGAACGCTGAGTCATTCAGTATGCATTCGTCGAGGAAGTTCTCTTGACCGAGAGGTGGGAATTCAGTTTGGAATGTTAATTAACTTTTGATGGTTATTTGCGTAATGTTATAAGTGTAACGCCCCGATTTCACATATACATTTATAGTGAATTATAGAAAACATGTTCAATTTTATTAAATTAATGCCCGAATAATTTTGTCATTTAATTCATCTCATTTTCATGATCATGCAAATCCATTTACGTCATTATAATTCATGTCAAGTCATGTGATTCGTTCGTTGCATTTCTTATTTTATTCATTGTGTATCATCTCGTCATTTCTAGGCCTGAGCCAAATTTTTAAACAATATTAATTGTTACCAAAAGATTTTTTTTCAAGATAAATTATAATATTATTTATTATTATTATTACTGTTATTAATATTATTATTATTATCATTATCATTTTCCGATAATATTATCATTATTACCGAAATTATTATTTTTATACGTATTATTATACTACTATTATTATTATATCAATTATACTTAATCATGTATTTTAATTTAACTAACTATAATTAAACTTAATTAATCATAATTAAGAACTCCTCTTCCACCGTTCTTTTCAGTTCTCTCACCTTCTCCAAACTCCTCAAAGTTTATCAACATACAAATTATAATTCAACACAAACACATAAAAATCTACACCTATAAATACTAATTCTGCAGTACACAAATTCTTTACACATCGATCCAACACCCTAACAGAAGAAAGAAAAAAAAATACATCTACCATCTGTACAAGTCGGCAGTCATCATTCAAGAGAAGAATATCATCCATCAACCTACCTTCCAAAGGGAGTAGGGAAACCAGTAGATCAACTCAACACAAATCAACCCTCTCGTCGGTGCATATCAAGCAGGAGGCTTCGACAGTAAGGTATACGCTCAAACATATTTTAGCTCCTAAACCCATGTTTACCTACTGTTTCCACCTTACATGATAAATTACAATTACATTCGTCGATCATTTTTTTTTCGAACATTTATCCCGTGAATTCGGCAAACTCTAACTGAACAAACCCCCTTCAAATATGATAAATCCATCAATCGAATTTCAACTTCAATGACCCAGACTTGCTACTCATTGAGCCATAAACCACATCTTTGAAGATTTCGATTCTAAATCCGGGCCGAGCCCGAATCTAAACTCGAATTTTCCAACCCAAACCAATCACAGAGACCCGTAATCAAAATCAACAATCAAAACATCTTTCCAAACCCGATTGAAATCATCAAATAACAGAAACCGAACCCTAAATCCGGTGAACTTGTTGTTCTATGCCTTTTCTTTTCCGCCGGAGGTCGCCGTTGTTGCCGCCGCCATCGCCTTCCACCTCGGTCTCCGCTGCTACCTGTGATAGTCCAGAGCCTAGGCCGCAAATCCTTAGAGGGCGAGAGAGGTCGATATTGATTGAGAGTTAGAGAGGGGTCGTTTTTTCGGTTTCAGAGAGTGTGTCAGTGTCTATGTGTGTGTGTGTGTGTCTTATCAGAGAGTTGGGAGAGAGAGAGAGAGAGAGAGAGAGAGAGGACAGAGGGAGAGGGAGAGACGGTGTAATGAGAAGTGAAGGAAATGGGCTGTGGACGGCTGAGGGTAGGTTTGGGGTATTTATACCCAATAATTATCTAGTATCAAATTGACCCAACTTACTTATAATTCTTCGATTTCAGCTCCTCGGAGTTCTAAACTTCTCGAATTGACGCCAAATCAGTTTTCAGGGTATACTAATTTCAGCCTCAAATTTTCAGTTTCTTTATTTTTTCCCCAGTCTGGTTTATAATAATTTCAGTTAGCCCCAATCAGAATTATAATTTCTTCAATTTCAGTCCCTTTGGGCCAATCTTTTAACATGTTGATATTTTAATTACTGTTATTATTCACTTACAATTTAATTTTCGGTCATATAATAATAATAATTTCTATTATTATTAATTGTAGATAATAACAAGAATTTACGGGCCTAGAATTGTCTAGTCAAGCATCTTCATCACATTCAAGTTCAGAACTACAATTCTATCCAGGTGTGGGGATTTATTACGCTTTTGTTTATTTTAATTGCTTTATATATTGTCTCGTATGTGCACGTGAAATCAGTCAGAAGCACTTAAATGTGCAATCAGTCAGAAGTACTTAAATGTGCAACCAGTCAGAATCACTTAAATGTTTAATCAATCAGAAGCACTTAAATGTGCAAATCAGTAAGAAGCACTTAATTGTGCATAAAGCCTTCGGGCTATCCGACGGGCTTCAGAATATATCAGTCATGTTGTTTATACTTGCTAATGTATTTAGTAATTAACGTAGACATATTGCGTATTCTCCACACTGAGCGAGTTGGAAGCTCACCCCACTATTTTACCCCCTTTCAGGTTGAGAAGCTCGATGTGGCATGTGCATGAGTGTAGGATGATCAAGCTTCATGAGTTGTTATTTATTTATTTACTATTATTTTCCTCAATCTACGCTTTATGAACAATTGTTCCATTTCTTTTATTTTAAAGTCAAATTATGCTTTTATTTAATGGTGACTTGGGATTATTACTTGCGATTATTAAGTTTATTTTTCTTAAAAATGTATTTCCGCTGCAAAATTTTTATTTATTCTTAAAATTAGAAGAATTATATTTTAGAAAAGTGGTCGCTACAATAAGTATGTGAACTGTTGGCGTTTGGATTTGTATCCTGTTGTTTATTCGTAACCTCCGATCTAGTACTGCTGGAAGGTGATTATGAATGTGTTACCAAACTTACACATTTAGCGCACTCCATCTTTTGTCGTGGAGTGCGCTTTCTAGGTAGGCAAAAGTTTTAGACTGCATTTTCCCGTTAGGTCTAACTTTTGCAGTCGATCATCTGTGAGTGGATTCCGTTTGTGCAGTAATATTGTTGTGTGTGATTGTATGACTTTCGTTGCATTAGATTGATGCTTGATTAATATGCCGTGGGGCAGAGGTCGTGGTCGCAACCGTGGTATGGATGGCCACGGGGATTAGGCGCGGGAATGAGAGAATATTGCTCGGAACAATATTAGTGTGGATGTTGCTACTATATTGCAACAAGTAGCAGCACGGATGACTCAGTTGACCCAGGCGGTTCAACGCAACACGGATGCGATTCAGAAGATCGGGGCAAACCTATGGCTCCGAGAGGTAGTTAGTATGAATCCTCCTCGATTTGTTGGTATGGAAGATGCATTGGGTTGGGATGGTTGGCTCCTTCAGTTGAAAAGAATATTCGAGACCATTGATTGTCCCAAAGATCGGAAGGTTCCTATTGTTAAGTACCTTCTTTGTGAAGATGCTGCTCATTGGTGGGAAGCTGTTAAACCTCGGAATCGTGTCATCATGTGGGCGGAGTTCCGAGAACTTCTGGAAGCTGGGTCTTGTCTGGAACCGACTAGAAAGTAGAAGAAGTTGGATGATATTATGGTTAGTACTGGAGTTGGTATTTCTGGATTGCAGCGTCGTAGTCTTTCCGCTATGAAGCTCCATCGCTCGATGCATGAAACTGAGAGTTCCAGGTCGTCTGATTCGACTCCTGGTAAAGCTATAAGGTGTTTTAACTGCAACGTGTCGGGGCATGTTCGTGTGCATTGTCCTTCTCCGCTAGTAATGTGTTGTAAGTGCGGACTCGAGGGACACCGGGTTCAGTTTTGTGAATTGGTCACCGAACCTTCTGAGGCACGAGCTTGAGCATTGATGTCAGGATCGACTCTGAGGATCACCTAAGGGGTATGGTCTACCAGTTGTATGTTATGTTATTGCCTTACTTTGTTGTTTCGAATTTCGGAGATAAACTTCTTTTATTAGAAGCGGATCGAATTTTGAATTTATGTATTTTCACCTCTATCGACTCGTTTGTGTTCGTTGATATTTTCTGAACTTGTTCTATCCTTCACTTTTGTTGCTCAAATGAGTTGTGGTATTATTTCGGGTTAATCTGTTTGTCGTCGTGATTTTTCTCGAATTCGGTTCCATTCCTGTGAACCTTATGTAAATGCATACCTTATCATTTTTACCAGATCACTTATCATCTCGAGTTGAGGCGTGAACTTTGGAGTTGTTATTCGATTTTTGTTGTTCGTCGTGGTTCGAACATGATGGTTCGACTGTTGTTGTCCCGATCGTTGTGGTTCAATCGTTTGTTGTCCAGGTTTTTTGATCTCGTACCGTGATTTTTTAGTGTTGGGTTGCTTCGTAATTTCCCTTAAATTCGGGAAATTAGTTTCGTTTTCGATCTTTCAACCCTTGGGATGTGGAATTTTGTAATTGTTAAGCGATTAACTCACGTCTTGATTGATGTAATGTTCGGATTAGTTAACCATGTTGATTTTGTTCGTTGTGTTTTCTTATCGTTCTGGTGTAGCGATACGAATGGTAGCAGCTGCGTGCTGCATGTGAGTCGTTGTAGGTTGTCGGCAACGGATAGCGTGTGTTATCTGAGTTTGTTTTGTGTTGTTCGTTCTATGTTTTAAGTTTCAAGGACGAAGCTTCTTTTAAGGGGGGTAGAATGTAATACCCGAGATCTTCGTTCCAGTTTTGTTGAGTCTTTTGCGGGTATCGGGTTGGAGTTGTCCATGTCTTTGGAATGTTGTGACATGTTTGGGTGTGTCATGAGTTGACACGTGTTTGTTTCCGTTTCGGATCGTTGCATGAGTTGTTGACTCATGGTGGTGTAGCACACGCTATCGCTTGTAGTGTAGCGCGCGCTACTGTGTCATTGTTAGCGCATGCTACCGGTTATGTAGCGCCCGCTAAATGGCAGTCCATAGGCAGTCCACGAGCTACTGGACTGGGATTGGAGTTTCGTTAGCGTACGCTATGGTTGGTAGATAGTGCACGTTATCTTCTGCCTAGCGCATGCTAATTGTTCTTGCTAGCGCATGCTACCTGGTAGGTGCAGACCAGTGCAGAAGCCACTGGACTGGATTCGTGACTCGTTAGCACATGCTACGTATACTGGCTATCGCACGTTAACTGTGTTACAGGCGGAATGTTTTGGAGCATTGACCCCGTTAGCGCGCACTAATGCAGTGTGTTTAGCGCATGCTAATAACTGTCCAGTATAAATGCTGGACAGCAGACTTCACTTCGTCATTTCTCACTCTTATTTATCTCTTTCCGTTGGGAGTGAGTTCTAGGGAAGATTTTCGGCGACTTCATCATCAAGCTTCATCTTGGAGTGGATTTGTAGGTGTTCAACAACATCTAATCATCTCCTTTGCTCAACTCAAGATATTCTCTTCTAAGAATCCTAGTTTCTTGAATTTGGGGGTTTTCCTTAGTCTTGGTGATTTTTACCCAATCTCTTCCGATCGGTTGAATAGTCTTGATTGTCTTGGCCATGGCTTTCAGTTTGATAACTCGTTTATTGATTTTGTATCACCCGGAACAATGGTTCTTGTTTTCCTTAAGAACACTTAGATCCTTGTTGTTTTTAGGATCAATTCGGTTTTTTATTATAGTTATTGATTCGTGTTGGTGTTATTTTCGTAGGTTTCATGGAGTTGTCGAGTTCTTGGTCGTTCTTGGAAGTTTGAGGGCTACCCGATCGTGTTCGTTCGTTGTTCCGTTGCTCGTGGTATCGAGGCAAGTATCTTGCCCATACATTTCGTGTTTCACAGACGTATTAGTTGGTATTGGAACCTAATTGCAATTTGAATGTTTTTAATGAACTTTTAAAAGAATCGGTATATTCTTGATAAAGGTTTTCCTTCGAAGATAACTCTTATGATTTGTGAATAAATGTGTTTTCTGAATGTGTGTATTAGTATTGTGTGTTGGAAGGTGTTGTGAGAGTATTACGTGATTATAGTAGACCCTTTTTCATTGGTCGAGGATTGTGTATTGATATGTGTACTCGTTCGGTGAATATGTGATGTTGTGTAACATTAGTTGTGAGGATATGTCGGATAAAGTGGCCATTATAGTAAGTACTTTACATTTGTTTGCATATTCTAGTAATTGAATCATGGCTTACCGTGGATGTTGTGGATGTGTATGTGTGTTCACCCAGGGACGGTTCGACGGGACCTATGGGGATACGTAGTGCCGTGTGTGTGCTTATCGCAAACTGGGGTTAACCACCCAGGGATGGTCCGACGGGGCCTCTGCAGGGTGCGGTGTAACACCCCAAACTAGGCGGATATTACAGTGCCGTGGACCCCCAACTAGGACCCACCAGGCGAATGAAACTTAATGAATTAAATAATATAATTGTAGTACCGAACCACATTATATCATCTCCATTGAGGAGTTTCAAGTACAACACACCCAGAAAAATACCAAATACATATATATTTTATATGAAGATAAAATATACAACATTGAATAAAAATGAATATCCAAACGGAAAATCTGCAGTGGAAAATAAAATGGAGAAAACACGAATGACTGAAAGGACTGAGGCCCCCTACTAGTATCACTGGGACTCCTCTCCATCAACATTCTCTTCCCGTGCTTTAGACTTGCCATGACCTCAAAACAACATCCCCCAACGGGGTCAGTTACACAGAACAACAATCCTCAAGAGTTGAATAAACACAATCATGATATATCTTAATTATGAATTTAAGATGTAGAGGGGCATCATAGTACGCCCGTAATGGTATGTGCAAGTACACAAGACAAGTGTCCAGACACGCCCGCACTTATACCTAATTAGTCTCACGGAGGTACGTTACCGTGTGCACAGTCCATTGTGTTGGTGAACCCGAACACATGACCATCATGTGCCCGACTAAAAATTCCACACATCCCCACCCGGCCATGCAATATGAACCCATAAGGTCATATGAACAAGAATGACCATGAAGAATATTAATGAATAACAATCCGACAAAGTCAAGAATGACTCACCGAGATGAAATAATAGTGAAATGAATGATAGCTCACTAAAATTACAAGTAGTTCCTCGTGAATGAAGTGATTATTTGATAATTACAAGTCTCAATACGGTTAATATATTATGAATGAGTTATGATTATGAATGAACAATAACGAAAGGAATGAGTATCCTTTTAACCGAGTAAGAATTAACTAACACAACACCGATGAAGAATGTCCTTTCTCGAACAAACGTCCTAAAATGAGATGTCGGTCGCTCGAACAACCTTGAATAACACAATTACCAATAATCCGCTTAATATACGTATCAAGCATGAATCATGACCAACTCAAAGGTTGACACAACAATATCCAAACTCATTGAGGCATTCAAACAAACACTTAGCGAACATCATCCTTTGATTAAAACCAATCCCAAATATAGCAAAACCAAACTCCAAAATGAGTAGTTAAATCCAACAAAACACCTACAATGATATCAATAATCCAATAGGAAACCACAATTCACGGTTACGACAATCATAATCGGAAACCCCCAAAAATAACCAAAGTTAACTTCAAGGGTTCTTGATTAATTCTCCAAATATTCATCAAATCCAAAAAACACATCAATAAATCCATGAGAATACATGTATCCAAGGTAGGTAATCCATATCTAACATATTACAACATAATAGCAAGCTTACACAAAGAGATCGGAAGGAAAATACTCAAAATCTGAAATTCTAGATCCAAAAAATCATTACCTTGATTTGATATGTTGGAGAGAATGAAATGATGATTAATCCGAATGATAAGCTTGAAGATGATGATAGATGGATTCAGCTCGTCTCCATGAGTTCGTGTTATCTGAGTCATCTGGGCGGTTGAGTTCTACATTGTCTCCATGAGGCGTGTCATCTGAGTCATCTGGGCCATCATGTCCTGCATAAAAGCGAGTAGATCAACCCGAACACCTTCTGATTGAGCTGTGTCCCGGGTACGACTCCCTGACAGTGAATGATCGTTTTCGTGTGAATGAGTGGCAGCGTCGCTGACCGATGAGTTTGCATTATTCGTGGTGTTTGCACGTGTATTCACACGAGCTCTCGGGTTTCGGACCGCACCGCGGCCTCTTCCCCCGCGGCCTCTTCCCCCTCACTCCATACTGAAGTAGGAAAATCACAAGATAATTATAGATCTCGCATGAATATCGCATTATGATTACGTCATGAAATGATAATAATGAGCGTATGCGCTCTAATACAATAATTACATGAATGATCAACTGGGGTGACATGGTTATCTGATGAAATTCTTGAAATGATTATCTTGAACAAATTAACAAGATTAATGATACGATCCTTATGATCAACAACTAAGTAATGAAATGAAATGAGTGATTAATGAGTTAACATGATCGATATGATCAAAAATGAAATGATGACTGAGGATTGTTGACTGTTGAATGATGAATGAGTGATTCTTATTGCCAGAAATTATACCATGGCATCAGAAATCTTACTGTTCTTTGGTCTGAGGGGCTTGGCTCTTGCACAGGTCACACGTGACGTGAAAGTCCAATGATACTAGTCTGGTGAATGATGATTTCAAATGAGACATGACTCGAAAGGTAGTATTCAAAACTACGCTCCGATACCAACTATATAACACCCCAAACTAGGCGACTGTGCTGTGGACCCCGACTGGGACCCACCAGGCGGATGAAAATTAATGACTTAAATAATATAATTTTAGTACCGAACGACATTATATCATCAATTACTCCGAGGAGGAGTTTCAAGTACAACACACCCAAGACAATACAGAATACATGTATATTTTATATGAAGATAAAATATACCACACTAAATGAAAATGAGTATCCAAACGGAAATCTGCAGCGGAAATAAAATGAAGACAACATGAATGACTGAAAGGACTGGGTCCCCCTACTAGTATCACTGGGACTCCTCGCCGTCAACGTTCTCTTCCCGTGCCATTGCCTTGCCATGACCTGAAAACAATGTCCCCCAACGGGGTCAGTTACACAGAACAACAATCCTCAAGAGTTGAACAAACACAATCATGATATATCTTAATTATGAATTTAAGCTGAAGAGGGGCATCATAGTACGCCCATAATGGTATGAGCAAGTGCACAAGACGAGTGTCCGGACACACCCGCCCTTGTACGTAATTAGTGTCATGGAGGTACGTTACCGTGTGCACAGTCCATTGTGTCGGTGAAACCGAACACATGACCATCATGTGCCCGACTAAAAATTCCACACATCCCCACCCGGCCACGCAATATGAACCCAGAAAGTCATAGAAACAAGAATTCCATGAAGAAAATTAATGAATAACAATCCGGCAAAGTCAAGAATGACTCACCGATATGAAATAATAGTGAAATAAATGATAGCTCACTGAAATGATTGGAACCGTCGTTCCTCGTGAATGAAGTGATTATAGGATAATTACAAGTCTCAATACGGTTAATATATTATGAATGAGTTATGATTATGAATGAACAACAACGAAAGGAATGAGTATTCTCTTAACCGAGTAAGAATTAACAAACACAACACCGGTGAAGAATGTTCTTTCTCGAACAAAAGTCCTAAAATGAGATGTTGGTCGCTCGAATAACCTTGAATAACACAATTACCAATAATCAGCTTAATATACGTATCAAGCATGAATCATGAACAACTCAAAGGTCGACACAACAATATCCAAACTCATTGAGGCATTCAAACAAACACTTAGCGAACATCATCCTTTGATTAAAACCAATCCCAAATATATCGAAACCAAACTCAAAAATGAGTAGTTCAATCCAACAAAACACCTTCAATGGTATCAATAATCCAATAGGAAACCACAATTCACAGTTACGACAACCATAATCGGAAACCCCCAAAAATAACCAAAGTCAACATCAATGGTTCTTGATTAATTCTCTAAATATTCATCAAATCCGAAAAACACATCAATAAATATATAGGAATACATATATCCAAGGTATATAATCCATATCTAATATATTCCAACATAATAGCAAGCTTACACGAAGAGATCGGAAGGAAAATACTCAAAATCCGAAATTCTAGATCCAAGAAATCATTACCTTCATTTGATGTGTTGGAGAGGAAGAAATGATGATTAATCCGAATGATAAGCTTGAAAATGATGATAGATGGATTCAGCTCGAAGAAATTTCTCCAAAACGCCCAAAATTGCCCAAAACCGACAAAGGAATGAAGTGGAATGAAAAAATGACAATCTGGACTGCACTGTCCAATATATACTGGTCCCAACTTAGCGCACACTATGACCTGATATGTAGCATGCGCCAACGGGTTAACCGGACAGTCCAGGGAGCTCTGACTGCCTCGTTAGCGTACGCTACGAACTTGGTAGCGTACGCTAATGTCTTCTCGATAGCGTGCATTAACCCAAAAAGTTAGCGTGCGCTAACGTCTTCCCGATACCGTGCGTTAACCTAAAAAGTTAGCGTGTGCTAACTGACATCTGATGCCCAATGACTGAAGTCCAGAACCTCCAGTTCTCTGGTCTGCTCGCGATAGCGTACGCTACACCCAAAACTCAACGTGCGCTACTACACCATTAGTGTACGCTAATATCCACTCATAGCGTACGCTATGGATTATTCCAAATCAGTCCAGTACCCACTGGACTCTGCCTGATCGACCTTAGCGCGTGCTAAACTGATTGCATAGCGTGCGCTATCCAAACTTACTAGCGCGCGCTACTTACCATTCGTAGCATGTGCTACTACAACTCAACTGCAGTCCAGTGCCTTCTGGACTGTCTGCCTAAACCACGCTAGCATGCGCTAATGCTGAGAGGTAGCGTTCGCTACCCGTACTAAATTAGCGTGCGGTAAAGAGAGTACGTAGCGTGCATTACTCCTCACACACATCCCACTACGAAAAAGAAAATGATGATAAACACGGCTCGATCCTCCAACCAAGTAGAATGACGAATAATAACTGATACACGATACAAATTACTCTGAACGGTGAATACAATAATTGAATATGAATGATGAATGATTATTAATGAGTGAAAATTACTGAGTGACAGTTACTGAATGATGATTACTGAATGATAATGACTGAATTACAACCGGGTATTACATGCGGTGGTCGTGAGTATCGTACCAACGGTTAACCTTTGAGATGTTTTGTTGGAGAACTGTGATTTTGGCGCATATTTCATCTGATTAGAATGGCAGTTCAAATGGTATTGTACTTGGCTGGAATGGCACCAAAAAATGTGTTGTGTGTGATGTTGGGATTCGGTGCCTAAATCGAAGGCCCAGCGGAAGCGGTAAAACAAAAATTAATTCGATCCGAATCCCTACAAGGATCGATCGAGCTACGTATATACGAATATATAAACGAAATACAAGAGATACGAGAAACATACCCTCGTAGTCCTTTGATTAAATGGTAACCTTATCTTGAGCTATTCGCCAAGCTTTGATTGATCTCTACGGATCCAATCCGCTCCAAGCTCTTGAAGGATCCAACGCCGAAAGCACCGCATCTCTACTTTCCATGCGCCGAAAAACGATCGGAACAACAACACTCGATTAACCTCTAAGGTTACGGCTAGAATCAAGTGATGAAAATTTTATTACTACACTCTAAGTGTATAATATATCTCTCAATATTTTTCCTCTAAGAAAATGTGAATGATGATGAACAAAGTTTTCTCTCCTTCCTCCTTTGATTAATCTGCCGTGAGTTATCAAAGAGAGCAGAGAATGAAGGCTTTATTTTTGGTCTTCCAATACATTCACAAGACAAAGTGTCCCCTTTTCAAAGACATACAAAAAGTCACAAGATATTTGAATGATCTTTGTTCCTTTGATTTTTTGTTTTGGTCTTCCACCAACCATGGTGGAATATATACCAAGACCATCAGGGGTGGGTCGGCCAAAAGAAGAACCGGGATGAGTTCGGTCCGTTTCGGACTCCCGAGAGTCCAAACAGATAAACTCTGATTCCATTCCGATGTATTTATATCGATTAATTAATATAATTAATTAATCATATCAAATACACAATAATATAATTAATTTCTCCAAGAAATAATTATATTCATGAATTAAATTTAATCACCCAGTAATTTATTTAATCCATTTGGCCGTCAATCAATTTATCCAATAAATCGATTTAGACATCCAATGTCCCAAATTAGATATCCAATATCTAATATTCATAATGAGAGATTAAGCTCGATTCATTCCATCGTCAATCCTAATGCGCGACTCGGTAGGTCCGTCTCAGTCAGTAATGGGAGGAACCAAAGAGTAGTAGCACCACCTAGCCAGCCTGGCGGCTTACACTGTACTCCGACTGAGAACGAATGATTGGGATCATTCAAGAACCATTCTGTCGTGAATACCAGTATACGTATAAACCCTTCTTTCAAATGTCCCGATCAAGTTATAGGGTCATGGTCAGTCAAACCCTATCTGTACTTGACGCTATGCATGCGTTAATGCAAATCGAGATCATTGAGCTCTCGTGTATCCAATACAACTAGCTCCAATGCTTTGGCCAAAGACTTATGATCTCATCTGCCAATAACCGCATAGGACATATAACCCGCTCACTAACGGGAGAAAGAATTCTATCTTGGTATTCAGTAGGACCTGCTACTTACCCATTAATATGCACGTCGAGGTTGACCCCCACCTCCCGGTTTATAGGGTCAAACTACTCTAATGAAAATGTTAATGTCACAAGCACATCCCTACTAAATCCTCAAGTCGAAGGTTCACGAATACCTATCACAACCTTTCGATTCCGTCATTGACTGTCCCAGAGTGAAATCCGTGTGATGAATCGAGGGTGAGTCCGTTCGAGTATACTAATCTAATTAGCATATCTATAACGTGTGCTCCCACTAACCATTAGCGTTCGACATGCACTCTCCATGTTCACATAAACTTAACGCCCAGTCAAGTTTCATCGACTTGCGAACGATTAAGTATTTGAGATATAAACCTTTCCAGTGCCGACCCTCTTATCAAATAAGGAGTGGAACGTTTTGCTCTCAAATATATGGACTAGTTTCTATATATATATTTACGAGTTAGGAATGCCAGTAACTGCCATAAATGAAGAAACCTCTATTGCCTTATATTAATGATTTACATAATTACAAGTACAATGCCCTCATTCAACATCCTCTGAGTGGCATTCGAGGGCATACTCCTAACAATCTCCCACTTGCACTCAATGCCACACGCTATGGTATCTAATACCCATGTTCTCCAGATGACGCTCCAAGATAGTCTAAGAAAGTGGCTTGGTCAGTGGATCAGCGATGTTGTCGGCCGAGTCTACTCTGTACAGTACAATGTATCCCTTGCGAACAAATTCTCTTACGAGATGATACTTCCTCTCAATATGTTTGGTGTTGTTGTGAAACCTCGGCTCCTTGGCCTGCGCTACAGCTCCGTCGTTGTCGCAGTACAGCGAAACAGGCAGTCAGCACATGGTATCACTTGAAGTTCTCCTATAAACTTCTTAATCCAGAACCCTTCCTTGGAAGCCTCCGAGGCTGCTTGATACTCAGCCTGACAGGTGGAATCAGTAGTCGCGCTTTGCTTGGCGCTACGCCAAGATACTGCTCCTCCATTAAGAGTAAATATGTAGCCAGAAGTAGACATCGAGTCATCCTTCAGTGTATCCCACCACATCCAATTCTCCACCGCCATACATCAGAACCACATCCAACTTCTTAGTCCTTCTCAAGTACTTGAGAACGTTCTTTACGGCAGTCCAATGTTCCCTACCTGGGTTTGCCTGAAACCTACTCACCACGCTTACAGCATGCGCGATGTCAGGTCTTGTACACAACATAGCATACATAAGGCTACACACGGCCGAAGCATATGGTATATTACTCATTTCCTTTCGTTGTTCCTCACTTTGAGGACACATCTTCAAGGAGAGTTTTATTCCATGTCGCATCGGTAGGAACTCTCTTTTAGAATCATCCATCTTAAATCGCTTTAAGATCTTATATATATAGAGGGCTTGGGAAAGACATATTGTTCTCTTCGCTCTATTCCGGTAGAGTCGAATACCAAGAATATAGGTTGCTTCTCCCAAGTCTTTCATGGAGAAATTACTCGAAAGCCAAGCTTTCACAGAACTTAGCATTCCCACATCATTTCCTATTAGTATAATGTCATCTACATATAATACTAAGAATGCGATCTTGCTCCCACTAACCCTCTTGTATACACAAGGTTCCTCTTCATTTTGCACGAAGTCAAACTCTTTGACCGCCTTGTCAAAACGAAGGTTCCAACTACACGACGCTTGCTTCAGTCCATAAATGGAACGCTGAAGCTTGCACACTTTCTGAATATCGACTTCGGACACAAAACCTGTAGGCTTCTCCATATAGATTTCCTCCTCGAGGAATCCATTAAGGAAAGCCGTCTTTACATCCATTTTCCATATCTCATAATCGTGGTAGGCAGCTATAGCAAGCATCATGGGAATAGACTTGATCATGGCTACGGGCGAGAAGGTATCGTGGTAATCGATCCCTTATTTCTGGGTATAACCCTTTGCCACAAGCCTGGCCTTATAGGCGTCAACCTTGCCATCACCATCAGTCTTTCTCTTGTCGATCCACTTGTTCCCAATAGGCACTATGCCCTTGGGGCGGTCTACTAGAGTCCAGACCTGATTGACATGCATCGAGTCTATCTCGGCTTCCATAGCTTCATGCCATTTCACGGAGTCTACATCCACCATCGCTTGCTCATAGGTCGTTGGGTCAGTCTCTTGGCTATCACCTGGAACATCATGGAGACCCATCTCCTCCAAGTGCACAAGCCCATACCTCTCAGGTAAATGAGACACCCTACTAGACCTACTAGGTGGTTGTACTTGTGTTTCAGAAGGTTCAATTCCAGTTTCTTGCACAGGTGTCTCCCGAGGAGTTTCATTGTATTCTTCTAAAGAAATACTTCTACCTGCTCCGCCTTCCTGAATGAACTCATCTTACAGGAAGTGTGCTTGTAAAGCAATAATGATCTTTCAATCTTCGGGCATGTAAAATAGATATCCCATCGTCCCAGACGAGAATCCAATGAAATGTCCATTCGCGGACCTAGCTTCCAACTTCTCTACCTTAGTCTTCTTGACATAGGCGGGACATCCCAAAATCCAAATATGATTATGACTTGGTTTCCTGCCCTCCCACATCTCATGTGGAGTTTTAGGAACGGATTTGGAAGGACATCTATTCAAGATGTAGGCGGCAGTCAGGAGTGCATACCCCCACAAGTAAATCGGTAAGTCATATAGCCCAGCATGGAATGGACCATGTTCAACAAGGTCTGATTCCTTCTTTCTGACACACCATTTAACTGAGGAGTACCTGGAGGTGTTAGTTGTGAAAATATTCCATGTTCCTTCAGGAACTCGTCAAACTCCGTACTCATATACTCGCCACCTCGGTACGACCGAAGTGCTTTGATATGATTACCAGTTTGTTTCTCGACTAGGGCCTTGAATTCCTGGAATTTCTCAAAAGCCTTGGATTTATGTTTCATTAAATATACATAACCATACCTAGTATGATCATCCGTAAATGTAATGAAATATTGATATCCATCACGTGCTGCTTCCAAAGCACCACATACGTCGGTATGGATTAATCCCAGTTTATTAGCGGCTCTTTCAAAAGTCCCTATGAATGGGGACTTAGTCATTTTGCCTTTAAGGCAAGATTCACAAGTAGGAACGAGATCCGATCCCAATGGACCCATAAGTCCATCTTTTTACATCTTGTAAACCTTGGTCTGACCAACATGACCAAGTCTAAGATGCCATTTCAAAACTTGATTGGTTTCATCCCTACCACATTTTCTTGTCATAGTATTCACAACTACTTTGTTGCTGAGATTTAGATGATACAATCCATTTAACAATGTAGCAGTACCCACTAGTTTATTTCTGAAATAAATTTTGCAGGAACCATCACCAATGAAAAATGAAAAGCCCTTTCGGTCCATGACCAGAATGGATACAATGTTTTTGTGCCCCTTGGGCAAAACAAGTACATCTTCTAAAGTCAAAACAAAGCCGGATTCTAAACCCAAAAGAAGTGATCATATGTCGGTCGCCTCGACACTATGCCCGCTTCCGACTGTGATCATAACTTCTCCAGCTCCAAGCTTCCTACTTTGTTCCAGATCCTGATTCACGATACAAATATGAGAACTAGCACCAGAATCCAGTATCCAGGAAGTAGAAAAATAGTAGCAGAACAATTTCTTTCCAAAACTAAAAGTTCTGTACCTGAAGTGCCATGAAGAATCGGACACTCTCTAGCCCCGTGGCCCAGCTCACCGCACTTGAGACAAGCGTCTTTCTTCTTGTTCTTTGGAACCGTTGGGGCCTTGCCCTTGCCCTTGAAGTCCTTGACATGTGGTCCAGTCTACTTCTTGGTCTTTTTCTTCTTGTTATTAGACCTCCGAGGTCCAGAAGAAATCACAAGAGCAGACTCCTTCATCCGCGGAGTCTTCATCTGAGACTGAGCGGTCACAAGTTTGTTCATTAGCCCAGCTAAATTACATGCAATCTCATTGCAGTTGAAGTTCATAACAAACTGTGAGAAGGAATTAGGGAGAGACTGAAGGATGAGGTCGGTTTGGAGAGAAGTATCCATTTTAAAATCAAGAGCCTCCAATCTCTCGATCATGGATATCATTTTGAGGACGTGTTCCCCAACCTTCTCACCTTCCTTCATCCTTGCACCGAACAGTTGCTTGGATATCTCATATCACTACTACAAAATACCCATTTAACAGCGGACAATTAACAGCAGTTATGTTAAAACCGTTGTTAAATTTATGCGGTGGCACGGTTCGTAAATATTATGAAAAATTAACAGCGGATAAATAAAGAAACCATTGTTAAATTAAGACAGTTAACGGCGGTTTTCGCCAAACCGCTGTTAAATTCCGACAATTAACGGCGGTTGCTTAATAACCGCTGTTAATTTTGGAAATTTTACGGCGGTTACTTGAAAATCGCCGTTCTTTTTCTTCTTTTAACAGCGGTTATCTATAACCGCTGTTAATATTCCATTTAATTACAGCCCCGTTTCTTTCTTTCTTTCTTTCTTTCTTCTTTTTTCCTTTCTTTCCTCCTACGCTTCTGACCCCCCGACTTTTCACAGTCGACCCGCGACCTCCGGCGACCTTGTGACCCCCGCGACCTCCGCGACCTCGCGACCCCCGCAACCTCCTCGACATTTCGCAATCGACCACCACGAATTATTTCGTAATTATTCCGAACTCTCTTCTTTGTTCCTATTTGGTAATTTTATCTAGTCTTTTAAGGATTGTTGTGTGGTGTTTAATGTGTGTGTTGTGTGTGTATGTCCATGTATAGGTGTGGCAGTGTGTGTGCGTGCAGTGTGTGTATATGTATTGTGTGTGAGGCTGTATTGTGTTGTGTGTGTGTGGCAGTGTGTGTGTGTGTACTGTGTGTGGCAGTGTGTGTTGTGTGTATTGTTTGTGTGTGGACTTTTAATTATACCTGGATTGTTTTGGAGAATAATGTTAAAACCTCAATAAAACCACAATAATCACAAATGTGGTATTCAAATGCACATAACGGACAAAATATGTATGTGCGTGTGCACTATGTGTATGTGAGTGTGTAATGTAGTTTTACATGTTATTTTCTTCTTGTTTGTCGTATAATTTAATCAATTTAGTTGAGTGTGTGTGTTTAATTATGTGTGTTGCTTTTGACAACACTATTTTGTGGAACACGAATTATTTTGGGATAGCTTTGGTTAACTTCTTAAGGATCTTCTTCATTTGGGATAGATGTTAACTTTCGTCTTAAGGATCTTCTCCCAACAGTTCGTGCAGATAGAGTTAGCAATCTTGACAAAGCCATAAGTTGACGTAGTATACAGTTAATTCTATTTTGACAACCGTCGTTCATGTTTTTATTTTAAACAACAATTATAGGACTACCATACCTTTGTCATTCTCTCTGTCAAAACAATTTTCAAAAAGTTAGTAATCATATAGAAATGAAATTCTTCCCCTTATACAAAACAATAGAAAATTGATGAACATAGTATGTGTAACAGAAAAGAAGAAATGGATCGAAGTTGGATGAATGCAAGTCGTGCGAGTGCGGAGTATGACAATGGAATTGAGCAATTTCTTAAATTTTCTCGACAACATCGCTTGGAACCCGATGAACGATACTTTTGCCCTTGTGTGAAGTGTATGAATGGGAGACGACATGAGGCTGACACAATTCGTGAACATCTTGTTTGTGAGGGGATAAACACCAACTATACGGTGTGGAAATGGCATGGCGAAATAGTAGATGTTCCAACTGGAAACACTCATGTAGATATAGATGGTGGTCAATTTGAAGAAATGATTCGCGATGTCGGACAAGAATCATTTCAAAGAGCTCATGTTTATGATGCGTTGAAAAGTGATTCAGAGACTCCATTGTATCTGGGGTGTGAAAATTTCACACGTCTATCTGCCGTGTTGAAGCTGGTTAATTTGAAGGCAATAAATGGGTGGAGTGACAAAAGTTTCACCGAATTTCTCTAGTTGATGAATGAGATGCTACCAAAAGGAAATACATTGCCTAAGCGTACCTATGAGGCGAAGAAGGTTTTGTGTCTGATGGGTATGGAGTATAAAAAATACACGCTTGTCCCAATGATTGCATACTGTACAAAAAAGAGTTTGAAGAATTGCGTAAGTGTCCTAGGTGTGGGGTATCATGATACAAAGTGAAGAATGATGGAGAGAACACACAACAAGGACCTCCCGCGAAGGTGTTATGGTATCTTCCGATTGTTCCAAGGTTCAAGCGATTGTTTGATAATAGAGATGATGCAAAGAATCTCACATGGCACGCAAATAATAGAAAATGCGACGGGCTAATTCATCATCCAGCTGATGCTGCATAATGGAAGAAAATAGATTATTTATTTCCAGATTTCGGGAGTGACGCAAGAAACCTTAGGCTTGGACTTTTCACAGATGGAATGAATCCGTTCGGTAACTTAAGCACCAAGCATAGCTCTTGGCCTGTTTTACTTGTGATATATAATCTACCTCATTGGTTATGTATGAAACGGAAGTACGTTATGTTGTCAATGATGATTTCAAGACCAAAACAACCAGGAAATGACATAGATGTTTATCTAAGTCCGTTGATTGATGACTTGAGAATGATGTGGGTTGAAGGGATTTACGTATTTGATGGTTACCGCCAGCAAAGTTTCAAGTTGCGTGCAATGTTATTTTGTACGATTAATGACTTTCCTGCATATGGAAACTTGAGTGGATATAGTGTGAAGGGACATCATGCATGTCCTATATGTGAAGAAAACACAAGCTACATCCAGTTGAAACATGGAAATAAAACAGTTTACACTCAACATCGGAGGTTTCTCAGTCGCCATCACCCGTATCGTAGATTGTAAAAAGCTTTTAATAGATTCCCAGAAAATGGACTTGTGCCGATGCCCTTAATAGGTGAGCAAGTTTACGATCGTGTGAAGAACATAAATACTATATTTGGAAAAACTAAAAAGAAGGCTGCTACGACAAACATTTGGAAGAAGAGGTCAATATTTTTTGATCTTCCTTACTGGAGACATCTAGATGTTAGACATTGCATAGATGTTATGCATGTCGAAAAAAATGTTTGCGATAGTGTGATCGGCACACTTCTCAATGTTAAACACAAACCAAAGGATGGTGTACAGGCTCGTCAAGACTTAGAGGAAATGGTTATACATCCTCAGTTGCATCCGCAAGTAGTCGGTAAACAAATTTATCTTCCCCGGCATGTTATACTTTATCCAGAAGAGAGAAAATCAGCTTTTGTAATTGTTTACAAGGCATTAAAGTGCCACAAGGTTATTCGTCGAATAGTAAGAGTCTTGTATAGATGCAAAATCTGACATTGGTCGGCTTAAAGTCTCATGGCTGTCATGTATTGATGCAACAACTTCTAGCTGTGGCTATACGTGACGTCTTGCCTAAAAAAGTGAGAAATGCCATAACTCGCTTGTGTTTTTTCTTCAATTCTATATGTAGCAAGGTTATTGATCCTTTGGTTTTGGATGAGTGGAAAACCGAGGCTGTTGTTATCTTGTGCCAATTGGAGATGTATTTTCCTCCTTTTTTGTGATATTATGGTTCACTTACTTGTCCATGTAGTTAGAGAGATTGAAGAGTGTGGCCCCGTTTATTTGCGATGGATGTTTCCGATTGAGCGATACATGAAGATTTTTAAAGGGTATAGTAAAAACCCATTTCGTCCAGAAGCATCTATTGTTGAGAGGTATATTGCAGAAGAAGCAATCAAGTTTTGCACAGATTACATGTCACAAACACCATCTGTAGGGCTTTCGAAGTCTCGACATGATGGGAAACTTAATGGAAAGGGTACATGGGGTGTTAAAATATTAACCAAGAATCGCGATGAGGTGCTTCAAGCACATTTGTACGTTTTGAATAACACTGATGAGGTTCTTCCGTACTTGTCTGCTCACAAGAATATTTTGAAGACAGAGAATCCCCAAATGAGCGAGAAATGGTTGTTGATTGAACATAATAAGACTTTTTTGAGGTGGTTTAAGGTACAAATCTCCGAAAGTGATAGCGCATCTGAAATGTTAAAATGGCTAGCTTACGGGCCGAAGTCCGATGTCGTAACTTGGAATGGATATGATATCAATAAGTACTCATTCTATACAAAGTCACAAGATGACAAAAGTTCGGTTCAAAATAGTGGAGTTACTCTTCAAGCCGAGTCCATGCACTTTTCAAGCTCGAAAGATAAAAATCCAGTTATGGCATCGACAAGTTACTATGGAGTTATTGAAGATATATGGGAACTTGATTATGTTAAGTTTAGAGTGCCTATTTTTAAGTGTAAGTGGGTTGATAATAACATGGGTGTGGTAATCGATGAACTGGGCTTTACATTGGTAGATCTTCATAAGATAGCTTACATTGACGAGCCTTTTATCATGGCATATCAAGCTAAACAGGTGTTTTATGTCAAGGATCCATGCAATGAAATATTGTCAGTGGTCATTCCGGGTAGAAGTGTGGATATTAATGAAACTGAAGAGCCAAGTTTTGACATTTGTGAGTTTATTCCTTTATCAACACGGATGTCGACTATCGTTGAAGAAAATGTAGCAGACGACATACATGCCATTCGAGATGATCATGATGAAGGCATATGGGAAAACGTTGTTATCTAGAGTCAAGTTAGATAGTTGATGATGAAGGCACAGTCGATTATGTTGAATTGTAGTATTAATGTTCAATTTTGTGACATTGTTAATGATAAAGTTGGTTTTGTTGAATTTTAGTATTAATGTTGAACGTTCTGTTATGAAGAATCAAGGTTTTATATTTTAGTAATTAAGATTATTTCATTATTTTTTATTAAAAAAAATGTGTGTGTGCGTGTGTATATGCACTGTGTGTAGTGTGTATAGCAATGTTTTAAAAAACGATCAGCTCGTACGAGTCGACTCGCGAGTCGTACAATAAAACTTACATATTAATAAAACAATAAAAGCCTCATAAGATAACTAATGACAATCAAGAAATGGTCCAAAAAAAAATTTATTAATAAAATAAAACTTACAAAATTGTTGTAGAAAACTGAAAATGACTCTTAAAAACTGAAATCGAACTCAGGTCCATACTATAAATTGGTGTATAGTGTGTGTGTGTGTGTGTGTGTGTGTGTGTGTGTGTGTACGTGTGTGTGAGAGTGCAGTGTGTGTGAGAGTGTAGTGTGTGTTTGTGTGTGCGTGTGTTTGTGCAGTATGCGTGCTTGTGTGCATTGTGTGTGAGAGTGCAGAATGCAGTGTGTGTGTGTGTGTGAATGAGTGCAGAGTGCAGTGTGTGTGTGAGAGAGATAGTGCAGTGTGTGTGTGAGAGTGCAGTGTGTGTAGTGTATGTGTGTGTGTGTGTAGTGTGTGTGAGTGTGTGCACTAATGTGTGTGTGTGTGTGTTGAGTGCAGTGTGTGTAGTATGTGAATGTGTGAAGTGTGTGTGTGTGTGCGTTGTGTGTGTTTTATGTGTGCAGTGTATATTGTGGTTGGTGATTAAATTTATTTGTTAATGCAGGCACATGGCGTCTCCTTCTCGTTCCCCTCACACTCCTCCCGCTCGTTCTCCTCATTCCTCCCGGTCTCCCGATGCTCATACACGTAGTACTTCTACATCGAGAAATCCCACGCGATGTAGAATTATGTCGAAATGCCGTGTTGACGGAAAAAAATTACCTCTTCACATTGATCCAGTACGGGGAAAGATCAAATACGAACACAAATTGAAGTTAAGTACGTACTTGGGAAAAGTTGCCAAAGATCATGTCTCGATACTGTACAAGAGTTGGAAGCAAGTACCTGACAAGCCGGATAAAGAAATGTTGTGGCAGGATATATTGGTACATGACTCTCTTTTTGTCTTAAGAATTGTGTGTGTACTGTGTGTGTGTTTTTCTACTTTTTTTATGCTGTGTGGCAGTGTGTGTGTGTGTGTGTGTTTTTGTGCTGTATGTGTGTTTGTGTAATGTGTGTGTGTGTGTGTGTGTTTTTATGCTGTTTGTGTGTGTGTTTTTATGTTGTGTGTGTGTGTTTATTTGTATGTTGTGTGTGTGTGTTTTTTTGTGTGTGTGGCGGTGTGTATGTGTTTGTTTGTATGCTGTGTTTTTTTTTGTGTGTGGCAGTGTGTGTGTGTTTTTGTGCTGTGTGTGTGTGTGTTTGTGTGTGTGTGACAGTGTGTGTGTGTGTGTGTGTGTGTTTGTGTCAAATTGATTTACAAATTCATCAATGCAAGTGTACTGACCAATACTTGACCAAAGAGTAACATTTTTTTGCTCGATGTTGTCTCAGTCTGGAGCTTCCATCCAATACTTGACCAAAGAGTACAATTTTTTTCTTGCTATGTAACTTACCAAGAGTAATCTATGGGTAGGTGATGTTGGTCTGACATATACTGCTAGAGGGACATGCATACATCTTATCCTTTACCATTGTTTTAGCTAGAGCTGGGAAGCATGTACATGGTTTTTCATTTGGTTTTGAGGAAATGCCTTTTTTAGTTATTGCAACATCTTTGTGTTACATATACAGTCTGCTTAATGTCTTGGATTGTATATAAAACACTACACCTGAAGTATACTTCATACGTCATAGATATCTTGCTGGAAAATCTGGAGCAGTCTTATCCTCCTGCTTTATTCTGTGTTGTTGTTTTTGTTTTGTTTTCTTTTCTTTCCCTCCTTTTATCTATCCATTAATATAGGTGGGTGGCAAATCACTATATGTGTGTTTGTGTCAAATTGATTTACAAATTCGTAACTTACTAATGAACTGAACCATTCATTTTTTTTTCACTAAACCATTAACTTGGAAGAATTTCATTAGTTAGACATTTCAATAGTTTGCTGTTTTTTTCTTTTGGTTGTACCAAAACCTCAGCAGTAGTTTTTGTAATGTGCTGTGTGTGTGTGTGTGTTTTTGTGTGTGTGGCAGTGTGTGTGTGTGTGTGTGTGTGTGTGTGTTTGTGTGTGTGTGGTAGTGTGTGTGTGTTTGTTGTATGCTGTGTGTGTGTGTTTTTTTTTTTTTGTGTGGCAGTGTGTGTGTTTGTTTGTGTGCTGTGTGTGTGTGTTTTTTTGTGTGTGTGGCAGTGTGTGTGTGTGTGTTTTTGTGCTGTGTGTGTGTTTTTGTGTGTGTGGCAGTGTATGTTTTTGTGTGTGTGGCAGTGTGTGTTTTTGTGCTGTGCTGTGTGTGTGTGTTTGTGTACTGTGTGTGTGTGTGTGTGTTTTTTTTTATGCTGTGTGTGTTTTTATGCTGTGTGTGTTTGTGTGTGTCGCTAACTCTAGTTTTAATTGTCAATATGTAGGCCAATTTTGATGTTAGCCAGATTAGCAATCTTGGTCATTTTCAGAAGACGTGTTTACAGTCAATTGGCGTAAAATGGAGGCAATTTAAGTCTGATTTGACCGGTGAGTACATATATGGTCCAAGCAAAGAAAAATCTCCTTGTGACAAGTATGGTATCTCCGAGGAGGACTGGAGAGATTTCAAAAGGATTCGTGAGGACTCCGCTTGGGAGATAAAACCGAAAAAAAATGTTTTAAGTTTTTTTTTTTAAAGTTCAATGCAGAAAATAATGAACGCACAATCAAATAAAATAATTTCTAATTAATAACATAAAATCTGAAATAAAAAAATGTTTTAAGTTTTTTTTAAAGTTTAATGCTGAAAATAATGAACGCACAATCAAATAAAATAATTTCTAATTAATAACATAAAATCTGAAATAAAAAAATGTTTTAAGTTTTTTTTTTTAAAGTTCAATGCTGAAAATAATGAACGCACAATCAAATAAAATAATTTCTAATTAATAACATAAAATCTGAAATTAAAAAATGTTTTAGGTTTTTTTTAAAAGTTCAATGTTGAAAATAATGAACGCACAATCAAATAAAATAATTTCTAATTAATAACATAAAATCTGAAATACAAAAATGTTTTAAGTTTTTTTTAAAAGTTCAATACTGAAAATAATGAACGCACGATCAAATAAAATAATTTCTAAATAATAACATAAAATCTGAAATAAAAAATGTTTTAAATTTGAATATATATATATATATTACAATATTCATAAAAGGATTGTACAATAATCTGAATAATTTTACAAGAATCAAATAAAACAATTTCTAATTAAGAACCTATTTCTAATTAAGAACATAAAATATGAAAAAAAATGTTTTGAATTTGAAAATATTTATAAATTGTTTATGGATTATTTGATACTCGTATCAGGAACAAAGAAGTAAGAAACAAGAATTAGCCAAAATGAACATTCCGCATTATATGGCTCGAGGAGGGTACGACTTGGTGGATATACGGGAGATGGAGAGGAAGATGAAGGAGCGTCGAGAAGTATCTAAATCTGAAGAAGATATTGTTATTGATCCCCCGTCTCCACCTACGCGTTATCAAAGGTGGAAGCTTGGTCATACAAAAAGATGGGAGGGTACGTCATCCGATGTTGCACGGGAGATTGTTGAGAGGATTGTAAGTTCTTTTTTAAGAATTATTTTTCCTTGTAAGAAAAAGAAAAGGCTCCACTTTTTTGTTGCTAAGTGTTAGCGAACATTAAAAATTTGAGGTAAATTATTTGCTTTATTAAATGTAAATAACCACTTTTCTACCCAATTATTTTTATCTACATTCTTGTATTGTTTTTTCTCATTCATCAACTTGTATCAGTTGTTTGCAAATTTCAAAATTTTGTAATATGGTGCCAAATTAAATTTTTGTAGGATGATTTGGAGAAGCAGTATACACAAGGTACCTTCATTCCTGAGGGACGACAGGATATATTGGCGGCTGCCATTGGGAGACCCGAGCACCCTGGTCGTGTTCGTGGCATTGGTTTTGGTGTGAGTATTCGCGATTACTTTGGACGATCATGTGGATCGACGTCTTCCGTAAGTAAAGATGTGTTAGAGCAGCTAAGGAAAGAGATCACCCTTGATGTCACAAAGACTTTGATGAAAGAGTTCGGCCAGACAATGGGTGCTAGTTCCCAGCGGCCTGTTGATATTCATACACCGGGTGAGGTTACTCGTGTTAGCACGAAGGGGAGTTGTGCTGATGCTATTTCTGGCCCTTCCGGAGAGAGGCTGTATTTGGAGACACTCATCGAGTTGGATTTTATGTGGACGAGCATCCTCCCCGTCTAGTTGCTATCGGTAGGGTTATTCAGGGCGATTCGACCCTACATTGTGCTCCTTTACCAGCTCATTGGGTTAAGGTAGTGGTTGAGGAGGCCATAGAAGCCAGCACTGAAGTCCCTGTGGCAACTGATGAGGTGAGAGTCATGGGGGAAGCTTTAGGTGGATTTATTGCATGGCCACGAGATTTTATTTTCTCCGATTTTTCAAAGGTAAATATTTTATTTTTATTTTTAGTAACTACCAAACATTATTGCAAAATCAATCCAATATAAATTGATTATGATTTCGAATATGGAAAAGATTAAACGCAACCAAAATGCCTAGTAACATCCCAAAGGAATGGAAACATGTAGGAATAATAATAAATAAAAATAATAAGCCCTATTCTTTTTTTGTTTTATTGACTTTATTAGAGTATATATTTAGATAGTATATATATATATATAAAAATATTTTAACCCCTGACATGTATTGACATGTAGAATGGGACTCTATCTTTATTCTCGTCTGATTAATCAGTTCTTTAAAAGATTTATCAGACTATGGAGTGAATGATTTGATGAATGAATATTCTTTATTCAATATAGAAGAAATTCGCACCAATTCTTCTCTTTTTAATATTCAAAAAATAAATATAGGTTCGGGTCATTATTGATGAGTTTATATAGTATTCAATAGATAAGTTTATCCTTCATCCTTTTTGAAGTTACAATGGAAAGAAAACAAAATAAATATTTCAAATTTACTTGTATTTTACACTATACTATATGAAATAGGATATTCAGCGACCAAAGAAGCAGGCTCGTCACAATGACGGGTCGAGGACCAAAGATGACATCATGAAAGACTTACTTAGTGCTGCGTCGAGTATGTACAATAATCCGATATCAGTGCCGTGGGATATAGCTATCTTTGGATGTGGTGGTGATGATGTTCCATTGCACATCGCTCACACTGATATTTTAGAGATCGTTCAAGGAAAGGAGTGGCTTAGTTTATCAGTTTTACAGCTTTGGACTATGTGAGTAATTTCCTTTATGGAATTTTTCTACATTCGTAGTATGTGTGTGTGTACAGTGTGTGTGTGTGTTTGTATGTGCTGTGTGTGTGTGCAGTGTGTGTGTGTATGTACTGTGTGGCATTTTTTTTTTACTGCGTGCAGTGTGTGCGTGTGTGCAGTGTGTGTTTGTGTGTGCAGTGTGTATGTGTATGTGCAGTGTGTGTGTGTGTGTGTGTGTGTGTGTGTTTGTGTGCAGTGTGTGTGTGTTTTTATTGTGTGGCAGTGTGCGTGTGTGTGCAGTGTGTGTGCAGTGTGTGTGTGTGTGTGTGTGTGTGTGTTTGTGTGCAGTGTGTGGAGTGTTTTTTTTATATTAATATTTTGCTTAACAAATTAGGTATTTGTCTAATATGAATGTGGGCACGATGGACGAGGTTTTGTATGGATATTTTGATCCTCAATCCATACAAAATATGGGACAGAGGGGAGAGGAGATCTCGAGATATATATCGACGCGTATGCTTGAGTCGAATAAGCAAATATACATGGGAGCTTACCATCATAAGTAAGATAAAAGATTGTAAATTTCAAAATATTTTCTTTTTAACAAAACTATTTCCTTTTTTTTTACAACATACTGTAGTAATATGTTCTTTCTTTCAAATGCATTTATCTATGTAGGCATCATTGGCAACTTCTGGTCATTGTGCCAGCAAGAGGAACTATTATATGGTTTTGCTCACTACATAGTAGGTCTGACTCTCGCATTAAGGCCATACTCCAAAAGTAAGATTTTATTTATAACATATTTGCTTTAAAATTTTATATCAACGACTCAATATATTATTGTTACTTTTAAGCTGTGTCGTGACCGCATTCAAGACCATGGATGGTATGCATACAAGTAAATCAAAGCAGGCGGTTAGTTGGATATATCCCAAGGTAATACATTTAATTACATGAGTGTAAATATGTGTGTTTGTGTGTATGAATATTTGAGTGTGTACGACAATATTATTTTTGGAAACACGAATTATTTTGGGATAGACGTGGTTAACGTCGTAAGGATCTTCTCCATTTGGGATAGATGTTAACTTTCGTCTTAAGGATCTTCTCCCAACATATCGTGTATGAAGTCTCCGTTTGTTTGTGTTGGTTTTTGTTCTATGCAGTGTGTGTGTGTGTGTGCAGTGGCAGTATGTGTGTGTGCTGTGTGTGTGTTTGTGTTTGTGTGTGTTTGTGTGCAGTGTGTGCTGTGTGTGTTGTGAATGTGTGTATGTCTTTGTGTTTATGTGTGTTTGTGTTTGTGTGTGTTTGTGTTTTGTGTGTGGACAGTGTGTGTGCTGTGTGTGTGGGTGTAGTGTGTGTGTGTGTGTGTGTGTGTGTGTGTGTGTGTGTGTAAATATTTGAGTGTGTACGACAACATTGTTTTTGGAAACACGAAATATTTTGGGATAGATGTGGTTAACGTCGTAAGGATCTTCTCCCTTTGGGATAGATGTTAACTTTCGTCTTAAAGATCTTCTCCCAACATATCGTGTATGAAGTGTCCGTTTTTTTGTGTTGGTTTGTGTCTGTGTGCGCTGTGTGTGTGTGTTTGTGTTGGTTTTTTTGTTTTCTGTTTTTGTTTAGCTGTGCAGTGTGTGTGTTTGTGTTTTTTTTTCTGTTTGTGCAGTGTGTGTGTGTGTGTAATGTGCGTACTGTGTGTGTTGTGTGTGTTTATGTTTGTGTGTGTATTGTGTGTTTGTGTTTTTTTTCTGTTTGTGTGTGTATTGTGTGTTTAGCTGTGCAGTATGTGTGTGTGTGTGTTTGTTTTTTTTTCTGTTTGTGCAGTGTGTGTGAGTGTGTACTGTGTGTGTGTGTGTGTGTGTTTGTTTGTTTGTGTGCAATGTGTGTGTGTACTGTGTGTATGTGTGTGTTTGTGTGCAGTATGTGTGTGTGTGTGTGCTGTGTGTACTGTGTGTGTTGTGTGTGTTTATGTTTGTGTGTGTTTGTGTTTTTTTTTTCTGTTTGTGTGTGTATTATGTGTTTAGCTGTGCAGTGTGTGTGTGTGTTTGTGTTTTTTTTTCTGTTTGTGCAGTGTGTGTGTGTGTACTGTGTGTGTGTGTGTGTGTGTGTGTGTTTGTTTGTGTGCAATGTGTGTGTGTACTGTGTGTATGTGTGTGTTTGTGTGCTGTATATGTGTGTGTGTGCTGTGTGTTTAGTTGTGCAGTGTGTGTGTGTTTGTGTTTTTTTTTTGTGTGTACTGTGTGTGTGTGTGTGTGTTTGTTTGTGTGCAATGTGTGTGTGTACTGTGTGTATGTGTGTGTTTGTGTGCAGTAGGTGTGTGTGTGCTGTGTACTGTGTGTACTGTGTGTGTTGTGTGCGTTTATGTTTGTGTTTTTTTTTCTGTTTGTGTGTGTATTGTGTTTATGCAGTGTGTGTGTGTGTTTGTGTTGTTTTTTTTCTGTTTGTGCAGTGTGTGTGTGTGTGTGTTGTGTGTGTTTATATTTGTGTTGTTTTTTTTTCTATTTGTGTGTGTATTGTGTTTATGCTGTGTGCAGTGTGTGTGTGTGTGTTTGTGTTGTTGTTTTTCTTTTTTTCTGTTTATGCAGTGTGTGTGTGTGTGTGTGTGTGTGCAATGTGTGTGTGTAGGTACTGTGTGTATGTGTGTGTTTGTGTATGTTTGTGTGTAGTGTGTGTGAAGTGTGTGTGTGTGTGCTGTGTGTGTGTGTTTTTTTTGTGCATTGTGTGTTTGTGTTAGTGTGTGTGTTTTTTAACTGTGTATATTGTGTGTTTATTTTATTTACTGAAAGCGACTCATATAGTTGTCTTATTTTGTTTTAGTGTAATAAACAAAATGGAGGTTGGGAGTGTGGTTATTATGTTATGCACTGGATGTCGACTATCGCCCGAGCGCGTATTTTGGATGGTTGGATGGAGGTAGTATATTTTTTACTTGAAGTGGTGATAAAACTGTTTACTCTTTTACATTTAAAGTTTGTTTATTATACGTTTATATGTGCAGATGTTTGATGATGTTGGAGCACTGTCTGAAGATGTTTTTGATAAAATTCGAGTTGATTGGGGACTTTATTTCTTGGAGGTTCGAAATTGTCTCGCGACATGATTTTGGTGTTTTTGTGTGAATTATTTGTATGAATTGTACATTGGATATTTGTATGAATTATTTTAGATGAATTGGGGTTTTTTGTATTATCTTTTTCAATGAATTGGTGGTTCAATGAATTTGGTGTTGGTTAGTTCTTTTCGGTGTGTTTGGATTCGATGAATTGGTGGTTTATTGATTAGTTTGATCCGATTCAACAACGGTTCCTCCGAAACCGCTGTTATTTTTTAAAATTAACGGCGTTTGTATAACCGCTGTTAAGTATCAGGTTTAACAGCGGTTACCTATAACCGCTGTTAAACGGCATATTTAACAGCGGTTTCGAGAAACCGCCGTAACGCATTTAACAGCGGTTATTATGAACCGCCGTTATTTGACAAATTCAACAGAGGTTTTGAAAACCGCCGTTGATATTAACAGCGGTTCCGGAACCGCCGTTAATTAGCCATTTTAACCGCTGTTAAAAGCCAGTTTTGTAGTAGTGTATCTAGCAGTTCTGTTGTGCTCCCCATAAAGTTCTGTTAACTGAGATAGAATCTGCCTAGCAGAAGTCATTTTCTCATGAGCTCTCTGAAGCTCATTAGACATAGAAGCTATCATGTACGCACGGACTTTTATGTCATCCTTAACCCACTTTTCGTGGTTTTCAATCTCTTCCTGATTGGTTCTGGTCCGCACAGGAGGCGCCGGAACGTCCGTCTCCAAGACGTATCCCAGTGCCTCTATACTGAGGACAATCATCAGATTGCGGAGCTAGTCCACAAAGTTAGGTCCAATCAGGGTGTTCTTTTCGAGTAGAATTGCGAGTAAATTCATTGTCATATTGAGAGTTATGTCTGCATTAAGTATAACAGATTAATTAGTGACTTGTTAGATTATGTTCTGAGTATAGAATTAAGGTCTTTTCTATTCTTGTTACCCAGCTCCCACTATTTTTATCGGAATAACACACTCCCATGTGAAATCCGGAAGTATCGTCGCTCTACTTCATAGTGGTGATCGAGTTCTTTATAAATGTTAATAGAGGGCAACCGAACAGGTTTCTAGTCTATTAATTTTCATAAAGTAGTGTCCAACACCAATCCATCTAATGGATGATTCAATCTTCTTTTTCCCCTTGTTCACTCCCCTCAACCTATACGGTTTCTATGGTTCGTGAACAAGTTAAGTTTATACCATCGACGCAAATCAGTTTCACAATTGAATCTTATCCGGCAACCTATCAGGTTTCTAGGGATAAAATTTGCTCCAACCGAAGGCATCCAATGCGCTCCCGGTAATTTATCCGTCCTCCCCGAACGACTACCCCGATAACTCGGAAGCATAGCACATCCGGTTTGGATTTCAATTTCCCGAAAGCTCGATGGAGGGAAGGAAAACCTTGAAACCTTATAAACTTAATAATTTGTTGTGGGAGAATTTTCGCGATTAATGTTACACTTTGCACATTAATTAATTTAAGCACGTTTGTGGCATTCATACAATATGAAACAACCATTCACAACCTAGTTGCTACCAACATGTGGTTCATGGACCGTTCCTAGAAAACAAAACTCCGTAATCTAATTACAAGTCTTCGTCTTGAATCTTCGTCTTCTCGAAACGGATCTTCCTCCGGTCTTCGTCATTACATGTAAATTTTACATTGAAAATTGCATCCTAGATACAAATATTTCTATTAAAATAAATAGGCTCAAAACGGCCTTTACAACCCAATCGAATAAAACGAACGATTCAAAACTAAGTCCACGAACCACATCCCCATTCAAAAGCATTCATCCAATAAATACTAAATAAATGGAAAGCGTAGAGATACATTGATCCAATCAACAATACGAACCGATCCAATCGATTCATAACGAATTAATCCAATTAATTCAAACAACCGTCAATTTTAACTTGTTCCGGACGAGAAAATATTTCATTAAATTAATTCCCCTAAGAATAAAATTACCATAATTAAATCTTAGTCAAATTAAATTCAATTTAATTTGTGGGAAATTAATTATCGGACGAAATATAAAAAATGGAGTCGGGAAACACGGCCGGTCCAAGCCCGAGACCATTGCCAGGCATCGGCCGAGAGGCTGCCGAGCATGTTCGGCAGGGGCTGGCAGACCGCGGTCCAGAGTGGCAGACCGCGAGGCAGGGCCCGGACAGCTCCAAGCTGTCGGGTTCGTTTACGTTTTCGGCTCGTTTTTTCGCCCGATTCCAAAAATAATATTTTTCTAATCTTTATATTACTCATTTAAATCAGTTTTTCAAAAGAAAAATAGATTTATATTGTAACATAAAATCATGAAAAATTAATTTTTAGATGAACAATAGAAAATCAACGATTAATACGATTATGATTCCAAATCATATACCATCTAATCAAGCATTCCAAATGCCAATATCGTATATACGATCGCAAAACCTACGCTCCGATACCACTGTTGGGATTCGGTGCCTAAATCGAAGCCCCAGCAGAAGCGGTAAAACGAAAATTAATTCAATCTGAATCCCTACGAGGATCGATCGAGCTACGTATATACGAATATATAAACGAAATACAAGAGATACGAGAAATATACCCTCGTAGTCCGTTGATTAAATGGTAACCTTCTCTTGAGCTATTCCCCAAGCTTTGATTGATCTCTACGAATCCAATCCGCTCCAAGCTCTTGAACGATCCAACGCCGAAAGCACTGCGTCCCTACTTGCCACACGCCGGAAAATGATCGGAACAACAACACTCGATTAACCTCTAAGGTTACGGCTAAAATCAAGTGATGAAATTTTTATTACTACACTCTAAGTGTATAATATATCTCTCAATATTTTTCCTCTAAGAAAATGTGAATGATCATGAACAAAGTTTTCTCTCCTTCCTCCTTTGATTAATCTGCCGCGAGTTATCAAAGAGAGCAGAGAATGAAGGCTTTATTTTTGGTCTTCCAATCCATTCACAAGACAAAGTGTCCCCTTTTCAAAGACATACAAAAAGTCACAAGATATTTGAATGATCTTTGTTCCTTTGATTTTTTATTTTGGTCTTCAACCAACCATGGTGGAATATATACCAAGACAATCAAGGGTGGGTTGGCCAAAAGAAGAACCGGGATGAGTTCGGTCCGTTTCGGACTCCCGAGAGTCCAAACAGATAAACTCCGATTCCGTTCCGATGTATTTATATCGATTAATTAATCCAATTAATCAATCATATCAAATACATAATAACAAAATTAGTTTCTCCAAGAAATAATTATATTCATGAATTAAATTTAATCACCCAGTAATTTGTTTAATCCATTAGGCCGTAAATCAATTTATCCAATAAATCGATTTAGACATCAAATGTCCCAAATTAGATATCCAATATCTAATATTCATAATGAAAGATTAAGCTCGATTCATTCCGTCGTCAATCCTAATGCGTGACTCGGTAGGTCCGTCTCAGTCAGCAATGGGGGGAACTAAAGAGTAGTAGCACCACATAGCTAACCTGGCGGCCTACACTGTACCCCGACTGAGAACGAATGATTGGGATCATTCAAGAACCATTCTGTCGTGAATAGCAGTATATGTATAAACCCTTCTTTCAAATGTCCCGATCAAGTTATAGGGTCACGGTCAGTCAAACCCTATCTGTACTTGACGCTATGCATGCGTTAATGCAAATCGAGATCATTGAGCTCTCATGTATCCAATACAGCTAGCTCCAATGCTTTGGCCAAAGACTTATGATCTCATCTGCCAATAACCGCATAGGACATATAACCCGCTCACTAACGGGAGAAATAATTCTATCTTAGTATTCAGTTGGACCTGCTACTTGCCCGTTAAGATGCACGTCGAGGTTGACCCCCACCTCTCGGTTTATAGGGTCGAACTACTCTAATGAAAATCTTAACGTCACAAGCACATCCCTACTAAATCCTCAAGTCGAAGGTTCACGAATACCTATCACAACCTTTCGATTCCGTCATTGACTGTCCCGGAGTGAAATTCGTGTGACGAATCGAGGGTGGTTCGGTTCGAGTATACTAATCCAATTAGCATACCTATAATGTGTGCTCCCACTAACCATTAGTGTTCGATAGGCACTCTCCATGTCAAAGAACACGTCATACAAGTCTTCACATAAACTTAACGCCCAGTCAAGTTTCATCGACTTGCGAACGATTAAGTATTTGAGCTATAAACCATTCCAGTGCCAACCCCATTATCAAATAAGGAGTGGAACGTTTTGCTCTCAAATACACGGACTAGTTTCTATATGTATATTTATGAGTTAAGAATGCCAGTAACTGCCAGTAAATAAAGAAACATCCATTGCCTTATATTAATGATTTACATAATTACAAGTACAATGCCCTCACTCAACATCCTCTGAGTGGCATTCGAGGGCATACTGGACTGCACTGTCTAATATATACTGGTCCCAGCTTAGCGCACCCTATGACCTGATATATAGCGTGCGCTAATGGGTTAACCGGACAGTCCAGTGAGCTCTGATTGCCTCGTTAGCGTACGCTACGAACTTAGTAGCGTGCGCTAACGTCTTCTCGATAGCGTGCGTTAACCCAAAAAGTTAGCGTGCGCTAACTGACATCTGATGCCCAGTGACTGAGGTCCATAACCTCTTGTTCTCTGGTCTGCTCGCGATAGCGTACGCTACACCCAAAACTCAGCGTGCGCTACTACACCATTAGTGTACGCTAATATCCACTCATAGCGTACGCTATGGATTATTCCAAATCAGTCCAGTACCCACTGGACTCTGCCTGATCGACCTTAGCGCGCGCTACACTGAATAGCGTGCGCTATCCAAACTTACTAGCGCGCGCTACTTACCATTCGTAGCGTGTGCTACTACAACTCAACTACAGTCCAGTGCTTTCTGGACTGTCTGCCTGAACCACGCTAGCGTGCGCTTATGCTGAGAGGTAGCGTTCGCTACCCATACTCAATTAGCATGCGTTAAAGAGAATATGTAGCGTGCATTACTTCTCACACACATCCCACTATGAAAAAGACAATGATGATAAACACGGCTCGATCTTCCAACCAGGTAGAAAGACGAATAATAACTGATACACGATACAAATTACTCTGAACGGCAAATACAATGATTGAATATGAATGATGAATGATTATTAATGAGTGAAAATTACTGAGTGACAGTTACTGAATGATAATTACTGAATGATATTGACTGAATTACAACCGGGTATTACATGCGGTGGTCGTGAGTATCGTACCAATGGTTAACCTTTGAAATGTTTTGTTGGAGAACTATGATTTTGGCGCATATTTCATCTGATTAGAATGGCAGTTCAAATGGTATTGTACTTGGCTGGAATGGCACCAAAAAATGTGTTGTGTGTGATGTTGGGATTCGGTGCCTAAATCGAAGGCCCAGCGGAAGCGGTAAAACAAAAATTAATTCGATCCGAATCCCTACGAGGATCGATCGAGCTACGTATATACGAATATATAAACGAAATACAAGAGATACGAGAAACATACCCTCGTAGTCTGTTGATTAAATGGTTACCTTCTCTTGAGCTATTCCCCAAGATTTGATTGATCTCTACGAATCCAATCCGCTCCAAGCTCTTGAACGATCCAACGCCGAAAGCACCGCATCTCTACTTGCCATGCGCCGGAAAACAATCGGAACAACAACACTCGATTAACCTCTAAGGTTACGGCTAGAATCAAGTGATGAAACTTTTATTACTACACTCTAAGTGTATAATATATCTCTCAATATTTTTCCTTTAAGAAAATGTGAATGATGATGAACAAAGTTTTCTCTCCTTCCTCATTTGATTAATCTGCCGTGAGTTATCAAAGAGAGCAGAGAATGAAGGCTTTATTTTTGGTCTTCCAATCCATTCAGAAGACAGAGTGTCCCCTTTTCAAAGACATACAAAAAGTCACAAGATATTTGAATGATCTTTGTTCCTTTGATTTTTTGTTTTGGTCTTCCACCAACCATGGTGGAATATATACCAAGACAATCAAGGGTGGGTAGGCCAAAAGAAGAACCGTGATGAGTTCGGTACGTTTCGGACTCCCGAGAGTCCAAACAGATAAACTCTGATTCCGTTCCAATGTATTTATATCGATTAATTAATCCAATTAATTAATCATATCAAATACACAATAACATAATTAATTTCTCCAAGAAATAATTATATTCATGAATTAAATTTAATCACCTAGTAATTTATTTAATCCATTAGGCCGTAAATCAATTTATCTAATAAATCGATTTAGACATCCAATGTCCCAAATTAGATATCCAATATCTAATATTCATAATGAGAGATTAAGCTCGATTCATTCCATTATCAATCCTAATGCGCGACTCGGTAGGTCCGCCTCAGTCAGCAATGGGAGGAACCAAAGAGTAGTAGCACCACCTAGCCAGCCTAGCGGCCTACACTGTACCCCGACTGAGAACCAATGATTGGGATCATTCAAGAACCATTCTGTCGTGAATACCAGTATACGTATAAACCCTTCTTTCAAATGTCCTGATCAATTTATAGGGTCACGGTCAGTCAAACCCTATCTGTACTTGATGATATACATGCGTTAATGCAAATCGAGATCATTGAGCTCTCATGTATCCAATACAACTAGCTCCAATGCTTTGGCCAAAGACTTATGATCTCATCTGCCAATAACCGCATAGGACATATAAGCCGCTGACTAATGGGAGAAAGAATTCTATCTTGGTATTTAGTAGGACCTGCTACTTACCCGTTAAGATGCACGTCGAGATTGACCCCCACCTCCCGGTTTATAGGGTCGAACTACTCTAATGAAAATCTTAACGTCACAAGCACATCCCTACTAAATCCTCAAGTCGAAGGTTCACGAATACCTATCACAACCTTTCGATTCCGTCATTGACTGTCCCGGAGTGAAATTCGTGTGACGAATCGAGGGTGGTTCAGTTCGAGTATACTAATCCAATTAGCATACCTATAACGTGTGCTCCCACTAACCATTTGTATTCGATAGGCACTCTCCATGTCAAAGAACACGTCATACAAGTCTTCACATAAACTTAACGCCCAGTCAAGTTTCATCGACTTGGGAACGATTAAGTATTTGAGCTATAAACCTTTCCAGTGCCAACCCCCTTATCAAATAAGGAGTGGAACGTTTTGCTCTCAAATACACGGACTAGTTTCTATATGTATATTTATGAGTTAAAAATGCCAGTAACTGCCAGTAAATAAAGAAACATCCATTGCCTTATATTAATGATTTACATAATTACAAGTACAATGCCCTCACTCAACATCCTCTAAGTGGCATTCGAGGGCATACTGGACTGCACTGTCTAATATATACTGGTCCCAGCTTAGCGCACCCTATGACCTGATATGTAGCGTGCGCTAACGGGTTAACCGGACAGTCCGGTGAGCTCTGATTGCCTCGTTAGCGTACGCTACGAACTTCGTAACGTGTGCTAACGTCTTCTCGATAGCGTGCGTTAACCCAAAAAGTTAGCGTGCGCTGACTGACATCTGATGCCCAGTGACTGAAGTCCAAAACCTCTTGTTCTCTGGTCTGCTCGCGATAGCGTACACTACACCCAAAACTCAGCGTGCGCTACTACACCATTAGTGTACGCTAATATCCACTCATAGCATACGCTATAGATTATTCCAAATCAGTCCAGTAACCACTGGACTCTGCCTGATCGACCTTAGCGCGCGCTACACTGATTGCATAGTGTGCGCTATCCAAACTTACTAGCGCGCGCTACTTACAATTCGTAGCGTGTGCTACTACAACTCAACTACATTCCAGTGCCTTCTGGACTGTCTGCCTGAACCACGCTAGCGTTCACTAATGCTGAGAGGTAGCGTTCGCTACCCGTACTCAATTAGCGTGCGCTAAAGAGAGTACGTAGCGTGCATTACTCCTCACACACATCCCACTACGAAAAAGACAATGATGATAAACACGGCTCGATCCTCCAACCAGGTAGAAAGACGAATAATAACTGATACACGATACAAATTACTCTGAATGGTGAATACAATGATTTAATATGAATGATGAATGATTATTAATGAGTGAAAATTACTGAGTGACAGTTACTGAATGATAAATACTGAATGATAATGACTGAATTACAACCGGGTATTACATGCGGTGGTCGTGAGTATCGTACCAACGGTTAACCTTTGAAATGTTTTGTTGGAGAACTATTATTTTGGCGCATATTTCATCTTATTAGAATGGCAGTTCAAATGGTATTATACTTGGCTGGAATGGCACCAAAAAATATGTTGTGTGTGATTCGTCTCTTGGTTTCGATATTATGGTAACGTGAGTCCTGTGGTTGCTCCGTGCCTTGTAGCTTTGGGTGCGTCGAGTTCGAACACATGATTAAGTTGCAGAGTTGTGCTCTCTGATATCATTCTGTGAGACTGTTGTCATGGTAATATTTGACACTGTGTAGTTTCCGTCGGGTTATTCTTTCGAGTATGTGATGTGGATGATTGGTTCGTAGACCCTGTGCTCTTGTACCGGATCTGTATTTTGGAAAATAAACTTTGGTTTGTGACCCTAAGTGGTTTTCGATAAGTTGAGAATTATTCAATCCCTAATGTTTTCAATAACTCCCGAGATCGTAAAATGTTTTGTAAGATGTACATTGGGTTTATTTCCTACCTTTCACGATTTGAACTGTTTGATCAAGTGATTTATCTCGGAAAGCATGTTCATGATTATTATGTTCTTGGAGTATGTTGTGTATGGCTTGTATTCATATTTTATACTTGCACTAGCAAAACAGTGGAGTTTTGCTAACCCCCGAGTATTCGGTAGGTGGATGTCTGTATTGCGTCCAGGTACTTGCAGGTTGTTGGGGAGTGAATCACAGGATCGGTACGAAGGATGATGGAAGACGACGATACTAATCACATGAAGACCAGTCGTTTAGTATTTTGGTAGAGTTTTGTTGTTTGTCTCTCCGTTGTGTTATTCTACCGTTTTGGGGAATGTTAATATATGTTAACCCCTGCGTGGGTATGAGTTGTGAGAAAGAGTTATGTATGTTTGATGTGTATGTTGTGGTAAAAGACCAAATCGGTCTAGTGGTTCGTTAGTGGCCATGTTGGCATGTATTGTTATATTGTGTTTTATGTATTTAGCCTGGTAGATCCTCGTGGAGAGGGTCTGCGGCGCTGTAATATTCCCGAGTAGTTTGGGGGTGTTACAGTCGTGTTCCTCGTCGGAAGTAGATGAGATGGAGAACGTCCTCGCGGGTGCGTACTGCGTCTGGCGTCTGAAAATGGCGGATGCGCCGGTGTCTGGTCAGTGTAAGATAGTTTTTGATCGGTGCTTGGGAGGTGTAGGGGTGGAACCTTGTTGGCAGATAGTTTTTATCTAAAAGACATCTTTACTCCTGAACTTTTAACGGAGTTAGTAACAGATAAACGACAGTACACAAAGTTTAAGTAAAGTGAATATTCAGTATTACAAGTAATAAATATTAAAATTCAGTATTTCAAGTAGTATCTTCAGTAAAATTGAAGTATACAAATTACACTTTTACTCTACATAAAATAAATACAAAGTGATACTCCAGCCCGACACCTCATTTCTAGTGAACAGCCATGCATTGCCTCATTGAAGAGCAAACAACAACAAAAAAAAAATCAGTAATTTGGTTAATTTCACGAGAGAACCTTTTCACATTCTCGAGAATTCTCATACTAATAATAATAAGAATATATATATATATATGAAAAAGTCTACTACTTTTTCAGTAGCTAAAGCATCAACAATATTGATCGGAACATAATATTGACTCTCTCTCTTTCTTCCCCTTGCACCAAAAAAAAAAAGAAAAGTAGTGAAGAGCTCACATTTTGGTTGATCGGACAATAGTAAAGCAATTATTTCTATAGCAATGCTGGCGTGTGAGGGCGTCGCAGGTTATCTTTCCGGAGGATTCTCTGGCGTCGTAACCTGGGGCGTATTGAAGCTGGCGTCGATGTTAATTAATAGATGTGTGGGTGGAGGGGTGGTGGCGGCGGGTTTCGCGGTGGTGGTGTGGTGGGGCCTATCGAAGCTTCTCGGATGAAAGCTCCCGGCAAAGATTACTACATTCCACAAATTAATATTAATTATTATTATTATTATCCCACAAATTAAATCATGATCAGTGGTGAATATCGGATTTATAAATTTCCAGCTTAAGATTTATGATGACGAGACATCATGGCCCGTGCGATGTACGGGCTTTGTTCACCATGATTAAATCATACTTGTATTTTGGGTAAAAAGTTTTCGTGTTATGTTGACACGTTGATTTCTTTTGTATATACTATTAATCTTCACTCATCATGTGTACCATCAAATCGTTGATATTGCTCTCCCGTTTACCCTAATTCGCTTTCTCGTTGTCATGAATTGTGTAAGGCAAGTTTATAAGCACAAAATAAAAAGGCTTTGAACTCATCCTAGTAACTAATATTTTTAAAGAAGAAAAACAAAAATATCATCGCCCATATGGTGGACAATGCACGGATTTTAAATATGAAGTTTAAGTTTTTGTAATAGATCAACACATCGATTATGGACACCTTATAAAAAAACAAACTATATAAACATCTCCTTCATTCGATATTGCAACCCACCAACGTATCTCACAACTCCATAAGATAACATAAACCTAAACCCAATTATTACATATAAAATTTTAATTTCATGAGTAATGTGATGGGAAGAACCTTAAATTCAGCCATAGGAATGTGGGAATTATCTCTAAATTAAATCTATATTTTGTTAAGGGTATATATAATGAAATGCATGTGACGCATTCAATTGTATAGTGCATATGTAGAGACGCTATGTAGCAAATAAAACAAATGGGTGGTTTAATGAAAGAAAACCAAGGGATTATATGGCTCTTGAAAAAGTGTAATTAAATTGATAAAATTCATTAGTTATTGAAACATTATGGAGGATTCAATGAAAGAAACCCAGAAGCATGTTGTTGCAAATGGACATACAGAGGAAAGTCACAAACTTGACACCAAATATATACTTTTACTTATTCATATTATAAGGACATACCAAGCAACAGATCCAAAATTGACACTAAACATTCAAGCAAGAAAAATTTAAGATCCATATTCAATAATAGAACAAAAAACAAACTTAAAAGTAGAACTATATCAAGCACCCCAACTCTTTCGCCGGCTCAAGATGACAATTCTTAACACTTATCCTCGTTCAACCCCACATCGAAGTACAAAAATGTCGGGTCAACAGCACCATCCTTGTAGTAAGCAAACACTATTGTAATGTCATCAAGCATGCTCTCCCCAACGAAACTACAATACATAAAGCATTGTTGCGCACAATTAACATTTAAGCTTCTCAAAAAATTGTGTTTAAAGTTACCACAAAACTTAAGATGAGCAGAAGACTTACAACTGAAGGTTGCTAAGTTTTCCCCAAGAGGTACTTTGTTGCAGCCTCAATGTTCTTCTTGAAGAAGACTTGCCTCTCTTCATCAAGCTTGGGTGTGATCAACTTGAGGTACTTCTTGATGTAACCAACAAACTGCTTCTTGTTGAAGGGAGGTTGCTCCTACACGTACAAAGTATTTTAGATTATAAATCTATAAACAATATCAAATCTTAATGAGATATGAAAATTAGACGACAGGTTTTAGTTTTTGCCTGGAGTCTGAAAGTGTAATACCCGGTTGTAATTCAGTAATTATCATTCAGTAATTGTCACTCAGTAATTATTCACTCATTAATGATCATTCATCGTTCATATTCATTCATTGTATTCACCGATCAGAGTAATTGTATCGTACATCAGTTATTATTCATTGTCATCTTCATAGTTGGCTGTGTGTGAGGAGTAGCGCACGCTATGTACTCTCTTTAGCGCGCACTAATTGAGTACGGGTAGCGCACGCTACCTCCTAGTATTAGCGCACGCTAATGTGGTTCAGGCCTGCAGTCCAGAAGGCACTGGACTGCAGTCGAGTTGGAGTAGCACACGCTATGAATGGTAAGTAGCGCACGCTAGTAAGTTTGGATACCGCCTGCTATGCAGTCAGTGTAGCGCGCGCTAAGGCCGATCAGGCAGAGTCCAGTGGGTATTGGACTGATTTTGGAATAATTCCTAGCGCACGCTATGAGTGGATTTTAGCGTACGCTAATGGGGCAGTAGCGCACGCTGATTATTGGATGTAGTGCACGCTATTGCGAGCAGGTCAGAGGACAGGAGGTTCTGGACTTCAGTTACTGAGCATCAGATATTCAGTTAGCGTGCGCTAACACAAGGTTAACGCATGCTAATTATATGGTTGTAGCGCACGCTACAAAAGGTACGTAGCGCACGCTATCGTTTCGGACCGAGGGTACTGGACTACCCAGAATTCCCGTTAACGAATGCTAAATATCAGGGCTTAGCGTTCACTAAACTGGAATTACTATAAATAGGACAGTCCGGCTCAGATTCATCATTTTCACTTCTCACTTCGATTTTAGGCGATTCAGAGAAATCTTTTCGAGCTGCACTCATCCATCATCATCTTCAAGCTTATCATTTGGATTTATCACCATTTCATCCTCTATAACATATCAAATCAAGGTAATGATCTCTTGGATCTAGAGTTTCGGATTTTGAGTATGTTCCTTCCGATCTGTTCGTGTAAGCTCGGATTTATGTTGGAATATATTAGATATGGATTATCTACCTTGGATAAATATATTCCTACAGATTTATTGATATGTTTTTCGGATTTGATGAACATTTGGAGAATTAATCAAGGACCCTTGATGTTGACTTTGGTTATTTTTGGGGGTTTCCGATTATAGTTGTCGTAACTTCGAGTTGTGGTTTCTATTGGAATATTGATATCATTGAAGGTTTTTTGTTGGGTTGAACTCCTCATTTTTGGAGTTGGTTTCGATATATTTGGGTTTTTGGTTATAATCAAGGGTTGATGTTCGCTAAGTGGTTGTATGAATGCCTCAATGAGTTTGGATATTGTTGTATCGACCATTGAGTTAGACGTAATTCATGCTTGATACGTATATTGAGCGGATTATTGGTAATTGTTTTATTCAAGGTTGTTCGAGCGACCGACATCTCTTTCTAGGACGTTGTTCGAGGAAGGACATTTCAACACCCGTATTGAGTAAGTAAATTCTTACTCGGTTAAAAGGATATTCATCCTTACGTTGTTGTTCATTCATACATGTAATTCACTCATAATATATCGTTCATGTCGAGACTTGTATTTATCAACTCATCATGTAACTCACAAGTAACGACGGTTACAAATCATTTCATTGAAGCTATCACACGTTGTGTCATTATTTTATCTCAGTGAGTCGTTCTTGATCCTTATCGGATTCTATTCATTACTCCTCACCTTGGTCATTTTTGTTCAGGTGATCTTCCGGAATTATAGTGCATGGCTAGTTGGCGCATGTGAGGAATTTTAGTCGGGCACACTATGGTCATGTGTATATGTGGGACTCCAGACACATTGGACTGTGCGCATGGTAATGTGTATACGCGGGACTCCGGACACATTGGACCGTGAGACTAATTAGGCCAATAACGAGTGTATATGCGGGACTCCGGACACTCGGCTACTTGTGCTCTTACGCATTTCATTCGTGCGTACATTGATGCTCATCATTCAACTTAATTCATTAATTCGTTTATGTGATTGTTGTATATTGTTCAACTCTTGAGGATTGTTGTTCTATGTAACTGACCCCGTTGGGGGATGTTGTTTTCAGGTCATGGCAAGGCTAAGGCACGGGAAGAGAACGCTGGCAGCGAGGAGTCCTAGTGATACTAGTAGGGGGCAGTCCTTTTCAGTCATTCGTGTTTACTTCATTATATTTCCGCTGCATACTTCCGTTTGAATACGCATTTTATTCAGTGTTGTATATTTTATCTTCATATAAAATATATATGTGTTATGTATGATCTTGGGTGTATTGTAATGAAACTCCTCATCGGAGTAATTAATGATATAATGTGGTTCGGTACTCCAATTATATTAATTAATTCATTAATTCTCATCCACCTAGTGGGTCCCAGTCGGGGATCCACGGCACTGTAATATTCGCCTAGTTTGGGGTATTACAGAGTTGGTATCGGAGCGTGGTTTTGAATACTACCTTCCGAGTCATGTCTCATTGAAATCATCATCCATCAGACTAGTATCATTGGACTTTCGCATCACGTGTTACCCGTGCAAGAGCCGATCCCCTCAGACCAAAGAACAGTAAGATTTCTGACGCCATGGTATAATTTCTGGCAATAAGAATCACTCATTCATCATTCAACAGTCAACAATCCTCATTCATCATTTTCATTTGTGATCATGTCTATTATGTTAACTCATTAATCACTCAGTTCATTTCACTGTTCAGTTGTTGACCTTGAGGATCGTATCATTAATCTTGTTAACTTGTTCAAGATAATTATTTCAAGAATTTTATCAGATAATCACGTCACTTCAGTTGATCATTTATGTAATCATTGGGTTTGAGCGCATGTGCTCATTTTCATCATTTCGTAACGTAATCATAATGTGATATTCATGCGAGATTTATAATCATCTTGTGACTTTCCCACTTCAGTATGGAAAGAGCTGGCAGAGGACGCGGGGGTAGAGGCCGCGGTACGGGCCAAACCTCGAGAACTCGTGTGAATACGCGTGCGAATGCGAGGAATAATGCTAATTCATCGAGCAGCGACGCCGCCACTCATTCTCCTGGAAATTATCATTCGCTGCCAGGGACATAGCTCATTCAGAGGGTGTTCGGGTTGACCCACTCGCTTTTATGCAGGGCATGATGGCCCAGATGACTCAAATGGCACGCCTCATGGAGACGATGCAGAACTCAGCTACTCAGAATCAACAGGCTCCTCCGCCGCCACCTCAAGGGCAGGAGAGGGATGTGAGCAGTATTATTGGCGCATATCTCGCTAAAGACCACCTACTTTTGAGGGCTCATCTGAGCCGGCGGATATTGTTCACTGGCTCCAGCATTTCGAGAAGTTGTTTGCCATGGTGGAGTGTCCCGAAGGGCACAAAGTTTCAGTCGCGGCTTACTATCTGGGTAAGAGCGCTCATTCATAGTGGTTATCGTTGAAGCCCACCGACGGATCTTGTACTTGGGATCAATTCAAGACCCTCATGATGGAGAGGTATTATCCGGCCCCACTCAGAGAGGCCAAGTTATTAGAATTACTCACTCCCAATCTCTCAGTGGACGATGATGTTCGCGCCATCGCCGAGAAATTTCAGGAGCTTCTTCCTTTCGCCTGATCTATTATTCACTCCGAGGCAGACAAGATCAAGTATTTCAGCAAGAGGTTGAAACCTCATATGCGGATGCAGTTGCTTAATCACAATTGCACCACTCTGGCCGAATTCATCGAGAAAGCTCTTACTTATGAGCTTACTGCTAAGGAGATTGCTAGGCAACAACCTTCATCTGCTAGCAAGAAGTCAAAGAATCGTAATCAGTCTGAAGGCAGTCAGGCAACTTTCAAGAAGCCTCGAGCGGGCTCTACTTTCACTGAGCGACCTCCTATGGCGCCCAGACCCGCGGAATCTCAGTCACGAGCAGCCAGTTCGGCCATTACCTGCTTCAACTGTGGAGAACAGGGTCATTACAGCACGAAGTGTTTGAGGCAAACCGTCACGTGCAATAACTGTGGAATGGCGGGGCATAAGGCCCGTTTTTGCCGAAGGGACTCCAAAACTACTCCGGCATCATCTCAGGCCCCAAAACAGTCAGGGTTCCGAATCAGGCTACTCAGTTCGCATCGTTTAAGACGACGGGAGCTAACAAATGCGGAGCCCACAGCTATCAGGCGGGAGCATCTGGATCCGGGGATAGCAAGCCCCGAATTTATGAGATGAAGAGAACTGATGATCTGGATGCCCGAATGATCTCAGGTACACTCAAAATTATATCTCAACCTGTGTGTGCCCTTTTTGATACTGGTGCATCGTATTCATTCATTTCCGAGTCATGTTTGAGTAGACTATGTCTGGGTAGTGCTACGAGTTGTGAGTCTTATGTCATTGGTCTACCTGATGGTAGAAGAATTATCGGGAATCGTGAGATTAAGAATTGTCTGATTCATCTTCATGGTCGTGATTGGTTAGCAAACCTAATCGTGGTAGATTTACCGAGAGATGACGTCATCTTGGGTATTGATTGGATGGATCATCATGATGCCATCATTAGTGTCTGTAAGCGTATGGTCACTATCATTTCAGATGATGGAGTCGAATGTGTTTTTTAGGGAGGTAATGGCTGTTCCGGTAGAGTCATCAACTTGATGAAAGCAGTGAAATTACTCAATCAGTGGTGTGTCGGTTATTGGTGTTATATGACCAAGACCGAGAAACCATCAGTAATGTTGACGGATATTCCTGTAGTGAGAGAATATGCCGATGTATTTCCAGACGAGTTACCTGGTCTGCCTCCACAGAGAGATGTGAAATTCACGATTGAGTTGGAGCCTGGTACGTTCCCAATATCGAAGGCATCGTACCGGATGGCCCCGACCGAGATGCAGGAGTTGAAGAATCAATTAGAGGATTTGACCGAGAAGGGTTATATTCGACTGAGTGTGTCCCCATGGGGAGCACCAGTGTTATTTGTCAAGAAGAAGGATGGTTCGTTTCGCTTGTGTATTGATTACCGAGAATTGAACCGGTGACGATCAAGGATAAATATCCTCTACCCCGTATCGATGATCTTTTTGATCAACTTCAGGGAGCTTCAGTATTTTCCAAGATCGATTTAAGGTCTGGGTATCATCAGCTGCGAATCCGAGAGTCGGATGTCGCTAGAACGGCGTTTCGTACACGCTATGGTCATTATGAGTTTGTGGTAATGCCGTTTGGGTTAACTAATGCACCTGCGGTATTCATGGAGTTAATGAATCGGGTCTTCATCAACTATTTGGATCAGTTCGTGGTTGTCTTTATTGATGACATTCTAATTTATTCTCGTGATCGGGAGGAACACGAGTTTCACCTTCATCAGGTGCTCGACGTGTTGAGACGAGAGCAACTTTATGGAAAGTTTTCCAAATGTGAGTTCTGGATGTCCGAAGTGACATTTCTCGGACATGTAATTTCATCAGACGGAGTTCGTGTCGACCCTCAGAAGACAGATGCGATCCGAGATTGGCAACCTCCGAAGAATGTTAAGGAAATATGAAGTTTCCTCGGGTTAGCTGGTTACTATCGATGATTTGTGGAAGGATTTTCTAAAATTTCTCAACCCATGACGAACCTTTTACGGAAGGATAAGAAATACACGTGGTCCGACGCGTGTCAGCAGAGTTTTGAGGAACTCAAGAGCCGATTAATTTCAGCACATGTCCTTTCCTTACCGCAAGGGATGGAAGGATTTGTGGTTTATAGTGATGCGTCCGGACAGGGTCTCGTATGTGTACTAATGTAGAATGGGAAAGTTATTGCTTATTCTTCACGGAAATTGAGACCTTACGAGGTTAATTATCCGACCCACGACCTGGAGCTAGCAGCTGTGGTGTTCGCATTGAAGATTTGGCGTCATTATCTTTATGGCGTTACCTGTCAGATATCCACCGATCATAAGAGTTTGAAATATATATTTACTCAGAAGGAGTTAAATATGCGACAGAGGCGGTGGTTGGAACTAATCAAAGATTATGACATTGAGATACTTTACCACCCGGGCAAAGCAAACGTTGTCGCTGACGCCTTGAGTCGTAAGTCCGTTCAGGAGCATATGCTTGCTCGATTAACAGTTCAGAAGGAACTTCAGTAGGAATTTCTGAGGCCCGAGATCGAGGTTTGGTTACAGCGAGTACAAGGGCAACTTTGTACGTTAGAGATTTCATCGCCACTTGAGGAGGCGATCACGGAGAATCAGGGTTCGGACCCATTTTTGTTACGCATTCGAGATGATGTGACTCAGGGGAAAGCCCCTGGATTTGTGGTCCACGGGGATGGACTTTTGTGATTTAAGAATCGGTTATGCGTACCGACGAACGATGAGTTGAAAAACTCGATTTTGAGAGAAGCTCATGCTACCCCTTATTCCATTCATCCAGGGTCTAGCAAGATGTACAAAGACTTGAAACAAAATTACTGGTGGAGTAATATGAAGCGAGAAGTCGCGGAATTTGTTTCGAGATGTTTAACCTGTCAGCAAGTCAAGATAGAACATCAGCGACCGGCGGGTATGCTGAAACCTCTCCCTATTCCATAGTGGAAATGGGAAGATATTTCAATGGACTTCATCACGAGTTTGCCGGCGAGTCGTCGTGGCATGAATACAATTTGGGTGATTGTGGATCGTCTAACTAAGTCATCCCATTTCCTTGAGACTAAGGATACGTGGGGTCCCGAGAGACTTGCCCAGTTGTTCGTCAAAGAGATAGTGAGATTGCATGGTACTCCTAAGAGTATCGTTTTTGATCGTGACGGGCGATTCGTGTCACATTTTTGGAAATTAGTTCATTGTGCTATGAGAACTCAGCTAAATCTCAGCACATCTTTTCATCCTTAGTCCGACGGACAATCAGAGAGGACTATTCAGACATTGGAGGATATGTTGAGAGCATGTGTCCTCGATTGGAAATATGATTGGGAATCCCAACTACCGTTGATTGAGTTCACGTACAATAATATTTGGCATGCTTCGATCAAGATGGCTCCTTACGAGGCCTTGTACGGTCGTCGTTGTCGATCTCCTTTGTGTTGGGATGACTTATCAGAATCAATCGGCACCGAGCCTGATATGCTTATAGCCGCCCATGAGAAGGTAGCTTTGATCAGGAGTCATTTGTTAACCGCTCAGAGTCGACAAAAATCATACGCAGATAACCGTCGTCGACCATTAGAGTTCGAGGCGGGTAACCATGTTTTGGTCAAGGTATCCCCGAGTCAAGGTATCTTCAATTTTGGGAAGAGGGGGAAGTTGAGTCCGAGATTCATTCGACCCTTTGAGATTTTGGATCGAATAGGCGAGCTAGCTTATCTATTGGCCTTACCTCCGGTGTTGAGCCGAATTCATAATGTGTTTCACATCTCTCAGTTGCTGAAGTATGTTGCTGACCCAAGTCACATACTTCAATTCGATGAGATCGAGATCGTGGACGATCATTCATATGAGTAGCGTCCCGTACGAGTCTTAGAGCGGCGAATCAAACAGTTGAGGAACAAGACGATTCCTTTGGTTAAAATTTAGTGGTCTAGACACGAAGTCAAAGAGACTACTTGGGAAACCGAAGATAGTATGCGGGAGAGTTATCCTGAGTTGTTTGACCCTTAGTTTCGGGGACGAAACTCTTTTAAGGGGGGTGTATGTAATACCCGGTTGTAATTCAGACATTATCATTCAGTAATTGTCACTCAGTAATTATTCACTCATTAATGATCATTCATCATTCATATTCATTCATTGTATTCACCGATCAGAGTAATTGTATCGTACATCAGTTATTATTCGTCATCCTACCTGGTTGGAGGATCAAACCGTGGTCATCATAATTGCCATCTTCATAGTGGGCTGTTTGTGAGGAGTAGAGCACGCTATGTACTCTCTTTAGCGCGCGCTAATTGAGTACGGGTAGCGCACGCTACCTCTCAGTATTAGCGCACGCTAATGTGGTTCAGGCCTGCAGTCCAGAAGGCACTGGACTACAGTCGAGTTGAAGTAGCACTACGAATGGTAAGTAGCGCATGCTAGTAAGTTTGGATAGCGCCCACTATGCAGTCAGTGTAGCACGCGCTAAGGCCGATCAGGCAGAGTCCAGTGGGTACTGGACTGATTTTGGAATAATTCCTAGCGCACGCTATGAGTGGATTTTAGCATATGCTAATGGGGCAGTAGCGCACGCTGATTATTGGATGTAGCGCGCGCTATCGCGAGCAGGTGAGAGGACAGGAGGTTCTGGACTTCAGTTACTGAGCATCAGGTATTCAGTTAGCGTGCACTAACACAAGGTTAACACACGTTAAGTATATGGTTGTAGCGCACGCTACAAAAGGTACGTAGCAAACGCTACCGTTTCGGACAGAGGGTACTGGACTACCCAGAATTCCCGTTAACGCACGCTAAATATCAGGGCTTAGCGTGCGCTAAACTGGAATTACTATAAATAGGACAGTCCGGCTGAAATTCATCATTTTCACTTCTCAGTTCGATTCCGTGCGATTTGGGCGATTCGGAGATATATTTTCGAGCTGCACTCATCCATCATCATCTTCAAGCTTATCATTTGGATTTATCATTATTTCATCCTCTCCAACACATCAAGTCAGGGTAATGATCTCTTGGATCTAGAATTTTGGATTTTGAGTATGTTCCTTCCGATCTCTTCGTGTAAGCTCGGATTTATATTGGAATATGTTAGATATGGATTATCTACCTTGGATAAATGTATTCCTATGGATTTATTGATATGTTTTTCGGATTTGATGAATATTTGGAGAATTAATCAAGAACCCTTGATGTTGACTTTGGTTATTTTTGGGGTTTTCGATTATAGTTGTCGTAACTTCGCGTTGTGGTTTCTATTGGAATATTGATATCATTGAAGGTGTTTTGTTGGGTTGAACTACTCATTTTTGGAGTTGGTTTCGATATATTTGGGGTTTTGGTTATAATCAAGGGTTGATGTTCGCTAAGTGGTTGTTTGAATGCCTCAATGAGTTTGGATATTGTTGTATCGACCTTTGAGTTAGACGTAATTCATGATTGATACGTACATTGAGCGGATTATTGGTAATTGTGTTATTCAAGGTTGTTCGAGCGACCGACATCTCTTTGTAGGACGTTGTTCGAGAAAGGACATTTCAACACCGGTATTGAGTAAGTAAATTCTTACTCGGTTAAAAGGATATTCATTCCTTACGTTGTTGTTCATTCATACATGTAATTCACTCATAATATATCGTTCATGTCGAGACTTGTATTTATCAACTCATCATGTAACTCACAAGTAACGACGGTTACAAATCATTTCATTGAAGCTATCACACGTTGTGTCATTATTGTATCTCGGTGAGTCGTTCTTGATCCTTATCGGATTCTATTCATTACTCCTCACCTTGGTCATTTTTGTTCTGGTGATCTTCTAGAATTATGGTGCATGGACGGTTGGCGCATGTGTGGAATTTTAGTCGGGCACACTATGGTCATGTGTATATGCGGGACTCCGGACACATTGGACTGTGCGCATGGTAATGTGTATATGCGGGACTCCAGACACATTGGACCGTGAGACTAATTAGGCCAATAGCGGGTGTATATACGGGACTCCGGACACTCGGCTACTTGTGCTCTTACGCATTTCATTCGTGCGTACATTGATGCTCATCATTCAACTTAATTCATTAATTCATTTATGTGATTGTTGTATATTGTTCAACTCTTGAGGATTGTTGTTCTGTGTAACTGACCCCATTGGGGGATGTTGTTTTCAGGTCATGGCAAGGCTAAGGCACGGGAAGAGAACGTTGATGGCGTGGAGTCCCAGTGATACTAGTAGGGGGGCCCATTCCTTTTCTGTCATTCGTGTTTACTTCATTATATTTCCACTGCAGACTTCCGTTTGAATACTCATTTTATTCAGTGTTGTATATTTTATCTTCATATAAAATATACAAGTGTTATGTATGATCTTGGGTGTGTTGTAATGAACTCCTCATCGGAGTAATTAATGATATAATGTGGTTCGGTACTACAATTATATTAATTAATTCATTAATTCTCATTCGCCTAGTGGGTCCCAGTCGGGGGTCCACGGCACTGTAATATTCGCCTAGTTTGGGGTGTTACAGAAAGTGTCAACAATGTCGACAACCTTTACTGCTTGATCGTCAACACCTTCATCTTCATCACCTTTTGTTAATAAAATTGTTTGAATAAAAATGTATCAAATACATGAGTCTTAAAATGTTACTTTAACAAATATGTATCACTCCCAAAATGGCTATTTTGGCATCCTGAAACATTGGAGCAGCTATAGCGTAACCTTTAAATGAAAATTACACAAATGTAGCATGCCTTGGTAAATGCAGGAAGTGCACAACGTATACAGTTTAGTAGTCGTGGCAATTTGGAACAAATACTTATGAATGGGCTGACTTTGGTTCTGTATAATGTCAAAAAGGTCAAATAAAACAAATAGCTTGAATGGAAATGAGTCAAATGGGTCAACCAGGTTAAAAGTCACGCAAACTTTATTCAAACAAAAAAATAGATTATAATTTTATTTTTGTTATTGTAAAAAAGATTCGAACATTAACTATCTATAAAATTTGAATCAGAAAGAGTTTGCGGGTCAAGCCAGCCTAAACCGGCCCATTTAAATCCGTACTAAAAAGTGACATGTCTCACATGTACTAAAAGGTGACTCGTTTTGAACCTGAACCTACCCATCTTGGCACTTCTAGTAGTCTAGTGTTCCGTATAAGAAATCTAACTTCCGATGTTAACAATCTAAAATGAGATAGAAATGTTAAAGATTTATGAAAACCACCTGAACAAACTTGGCAAAGCCAACACCAAGGGGAGATCCATTGCATAAAGCGACTGAACCCCCATTTACCAACGAAGCATAAATTAGCCAAGGACCCATCATCCATCCAAGATTAGCTGGCCATGCAACGATGTCACCATTGTCAACATCCATATGACTCACTCTTACCATGAATTATGTGATCAATGAAGACTGTTTCCTTTTTGTTAGCAACTTGAGATTGCTTCTGATGTTGTTCACTACCCTGTTAAATAGTTCGGAATTTACGATCGTGAGTTAAAAAGCCAAAGGCAGGTATGCAAAAAAACACTTTAGCATAATTAATCAACCATTAAACACAAAAATAGATTATAAATTTATTTTTGTTATTGTAAAAAAAGATTTGAACATTAACTATCTATAAAATTTGAATCAGAAAGTGTTTGTGGGTCAACCCAGCCTAAACCGGCCCATTTAAATCCGTACTAAAAAGTGACATGTCTCACATGTACTAAAAGGTGACTCGTTTTGAACCTGAACCTACCCATCTTGGCACCTCTAGTAGTCTAGTGTTCTGTATAAGAAATCTAACTTCCGATGTTAGTACTTTAAGTTGGCTCCATAACGGACGTAGTAGCCAACTTACTACTACTGGCTGCAAAAACCCATACGGTGCAAGTATCAGCATATCGTAATTAACCCGCAAAGCTAGTTTTTTAAAAGTAAAGTACTTACGCATAGACAACCCATGCTTGTAATATCCGTACTTTCTATTTTTGGTAATTTCTATTTTTAGTGTATGGTCATTTCGGATGACTCGTTTGTTAATATTTCGGAATTCTGAATGTATTTTGTTCTTGGAGTTTTTCCATCGGGACGAGTTTCGAAGATGTTTTTACGTGTTTTCATCTTGAGTTATATTTTATCGCATGTACGTTCGATTCTCGTAAAACTCGTTCGATTTCATTATTTCTCTGTTTCCATGAGTTCGTATGGATGAATTGCTCATGTTGTGAGTTTCGGATTGTTAATCCGACGTCGTATCGTGATTTTTCAGATGTTTGGGCTATTTTTTGTATTTTCGGATTGTTGTATTTCGGATTCCCCGATAGTCGGAAGTGTAATTTCTTTCATCACTTAGCTTTGTTGTTTTGGATACCTCGTGTTTACACTTCTGGTTCTGTCCTTGTGTTGCGTTCCGTCGTTGTATCGTCTGTACAGGAAAACGACGTTAACCAGTGTGGGACTGCTGCATGCATAACGCACGTTATGCAAGCTTCTTAACGTGCGCTATCGGCACCTGCATAACGTATGTTATGCCCTTCTGGTAACGTACGTTATGCATTCATCAGATAGTACAGGCGGTTCGTTACGTACGTTAACTGGTGAGACGTTACGTACGTAAACGTCGTAACGTATGTTAACAATTTGTGTTAACGTACGTAATGCACTGTCAGGGCTTAAGTTCTAATTAGACCTCAGACGCATTATTTCGTTTCTTTTTCTTCCCTTTAACGCGACGAGAGTTCTTTGAGCGATTTGGAGCGATTCGAGCAGGGCGATCCGTAGAGTTCCTCTGCAGATCGATTATTGTGTTCCTATGGAGGTTAATCATCATCATAATCATCCTTCTCCGCCCGAACGAGGTATTTTTTGTTAGAACCCTTGTTTTGAGATTTTGGGGGAATTCTGGGGGGGGTTCTTGCGATTTAAACCTTTTCAATCCAATTTGTCATAGATTATTACTAGACTTCAATGGTATACTTGTAATTCCTTCGTGGTTCTTGAGGAATTGTGGATTAAACTCTGATTTTCCATTGTTCGTCACTTATACTCGATGATACCCTAGTAATGTTCGATGAATTGTTCCAATGGGTAGAATTAGGATGAATTCCTACGTTCTCGTAGTATTGAGATTGGTTGTATATCGTTACTGTGCTAGGATCGGATTTGTGAAGATTATTCGGGCCAAACCTTTCCGTTCACCGTTTTCCTTCACGACGTGTTAACCAAGGCAAGTACATGTATTACATTCCGTTATGTATGTTACGTTTTCAAAATGAATGATAAATTGTGGTTTCCGTGTGCGTGAGTTGTGTTCCTTCCACCCGGAGCGTTCGATGGGATGTATGGGGGTCGATACTAAGGGGTACGGCCGCGGAAGTGGACTTGGGTGCGTGTGTGGTTGAACTTCCACCCGGAGCGTTCGACGGGATGTCTGGGGGTTGATACAAAGGGGTACGGCCACTGGACACCAGTTCTGATTTTGTGATATCGTGATGAATTGATAACTGATTTAATTGCTAATGTAGTATTCCGGAATAGTTATGGCAAATGATTTCTGATTGAGATGATTGTGTAAAATCTTATTTGTATATAATGTTGTGTAATTGTGTACTTGCACTAGCTATTCGAATGCTAACCCCTTAAATGGGGGAAATGCGTCTTATGCATTTCAGGTACCGGAAGAGCTGAGGAGCAGGCACGGGTTACGCACGCAAAGGTGTTAGGAGTATGCCCTCGAATGCCACTCAGAGGATGTTGAGTGAGGGCATTGTACTTGTAATTATGTAAATCATTAATATAAGGCAATGGAGGTTTCTTTATTTACTGGCAGTTACTGGCATTCCTAACTCGTAAATATACATATAGAAACTAGTCAGTGTATTTGAGAGTAAAATGTTCCACTCCTTGTTGGATAAGGGGGTCGGCACTGGAAAGGTTTATAGCTCAAATACTTAATCGTTCGTAAGACGATGAAACTTGACTGGGCGTTAAGTTTATGTGAAGACTTGTATGACGTGTTCTTTGACATGGAGAGTACCTGTCGAACACTAATGGTTAGTGGGAGCATACGTTATAGGTATGCTAATTGGATTAGTATACTCGAACTGACTAAGCCTCGATTCGTCACACGGATTTCACTCCGGGACAGTCAATGACGGAATTGAAAGGTTGTGATAGGTATTCGTGAACCTTCGACTTGAGGATTTAGTAGGGATGTGCTTGTGACGTCAAGGTTTTCATTAGAGTAGTTCGACCCTGTAAACCGGAAGGCGGGGGTCAACCTCGACGTGCATCTTGACGGGCAAGTAGCAGTTTGTAACACCCCCAAAACCATACGGGAATATTATAGCACTGTGGGCCCCATATTGGAACCCACAAGGCTAAAATCATTTTCGCAAACGTTTAAAAATGCCAAAAGGCCCTTTGAAAGTACACACACACGGAGCGGATAAAAACACAGTTCAAGAAGCCATTTAGAAACATACACACACAGCGGATAAAAATATAATTAAATACATTTGCAGCGGAATTAGAAAAACTAGAAAAGAATACACAATCCCAACAATCACGCCATAGCCAGTATCGCCAGAAAGCTCATCCCTTCACGACCGCTACTAGCTTGAACTCCGAGTACCTAAAAGATAAAGCCCACGACGGGGTCAGCCATAATACTCAACAATGATAACGATCACATCACAAAAACAATTACATATCAATGTAATCACAAGGCAAGAATAAATCCAGTGTAACCTTACTGATCCATCACAATCCATATCAAATCAGTTCTTACCATAATCCACGTCCCGCGTCCTTAAGTAATGAACGAACTCAAAAGTAATCACCTGTACTGTATCCGAAACGATACCAAGATTTCCCAACATAAACATATCTCGAGTATAGAATAATCTGGCCAAGTTTGATTCTACCGGCTGGGTCGCACAATTAGATCCCAATACTGATAGAAACCGATATCACACGATACATCTACCAATCAACTGTCCTGAAACAATGGCAAGTCCCGGATATCAATACAAAGCATGAATGCTCACACAATCAATAATGATAAACAATCAATGCATCACAACGGAAATATCAATGACATGATATTTCCACACAAGATCGACAAAGGATCAACCACGAATGAGAATACCATAATATGGTAACTCCAACAAGATCAATGAAGAATCAATAACTGAGAATACCGACAACATTGTGACTCCAACAAGATCAATGAAGAATCAATAACTGAGAATACCGTCGACACGGTGACTCCAACAAGATCAATAGAGGAACAATGATTGAGAATACCGATGACACGGTAAACTCCAACAAGATCAATAAGGAATCGACAACCGTGAATACCGACGACACGGTAAACTCCAATAACATCAATCAAGGACTAATAACAAAGAATACCAACGGTGAAACAACTTCCAAATGGAATCAATAAGGATCAATAACGAACGAGATTACCATTGATAGGGTGAACTCCAAAAGATATTTATAAAGGATCGATGTCAATGATTTGACCATCGATATGGTAACTCCGAACGAGATTAGTAAAGGTTCAATGGCGACAGATACACGAGAGAATAAAATCATCAACCATATACAAATCATATATATATGGGATTTCAAAGACAACCAGAATATCGACAGATCCAATTATACATGGACTGTGAACGACCAATCAATAAGACTCAAGATGGACGTCACGACACGCTCGATCTGGACATGAGTCCATGTACAAGCCAACCACGGGTATTGATCAATACACGTCTAGTCTCGTACCTAATCAGCCTCACAAAGTACGTCTCGTGTGCACGGTTCAATATGAGGTCGAAACCAACATATGCTACACATGCCCATCCCGAAAATCCTACACATGAACGATCAGAACGTATCTGACTCCTGACATGCCACGATACAACATGACAACCAATCTCGAAGAAACGTACATCCAACAAGGATCAGAAGATTTTCCAAGAGGGAAACAATAACTCGATCACGAAAGACCGACACGGCCACAATGTCGTATTCCGTCAGACATCAGTTCACAGCATGCTCGACAATGCATATAATAATAGCACATAAACTCCCAAGGCAGTAGCCAAGGGTCACGGAAGCATCTACACAGGAATAATCTGGACAATATCACATAAACTCCCAAGGCAGCAGCCAAGGGTCACAGAAGAATCTACTCAGGAATACTCCAGACAATATCAAATAAACTCCCAAGGCAGTAGCCAAGGGTCACAGAAGCATCTACACAGGGATACTCCGGACAATATCACAAAACCTAACAAACAATGGTGCACACTCACCACATGAAATATCAACACACACACATGCAATAATGCAACAGGATATCTAGCGAATATAATTTACCTCAGGCTGGAGACGCTAACCTCCCACGATCAACATCACTGAACGAATACACGGTTATCCGAATAATCCAAAATGAAGTACAGTCCATTACTAATACCAAACCACCATCTCGAGTTCAATATCAACATGGTAACTAACCTTGATATCCAACTTCTCATACAACAGACCAAATATAATCCACATCTTCGTTTCCACTAGACATCCTTAAGATCATTATGATTAATCTCATTCCAAGCATAATATACATACCATCATTCCGATAATTCATATTCCAAGATACCATTGCTATATGAATCATAAATGAAATGAAAGCGAAACCATTTATTAAACATTATGAACTGAGCAAGGATAACTTGCCTTGATACCGATACGATGAAGTTGTGACCAATCTCGTCATCTCCATCTACAAGCTCCGCGGACTCCCGACTCACGCGGACCTGCGGTTAATATCAAAGATCACCTAACGCAACCTAATACAATAATCAATCAACGATACGTTCAATCACAATCAACAACCGGTATAATCAACCAATCAGACTCAACGGTATCTCGATCATACGAAATCAAACCATATCAACTCTTATCAATATGAATACAAGCCGAATTTCGATAATCAATAATTCTATCAACGTCTACAACATTCTTGGTTCCGACTTCAATCTTAAATTCGAATTAACATGGCTCATTCTTGCAAATTCATAGGAATACAATTAACCGTAATCCTTCCAATTTACGGACATATATCATCCAAGAATTCTTCAAGAACATGAATTAGTCCATAATCATGTTTGAAGCCAACAAAACGACGTAATTCGATGTGTTAAGTCATCTAATCATCATTTAATCCATAATCCAAGGCATGTATCATTTGTTCTTCAATATACGATTCGTATAATCTCAAAATCATAACATCAATACCATAATCATCACTATACGGAGAAGAACATCAACACTAACATCAAAATCCGAATTCAAGGAGTAGAGTTCATCAACATACCTTTTGAAGAAGAACCACAAGGATCAAACACTTCAAGAATCATTAGCATCTTCATATCCAAGCCTCAAATTCATGCTCTCAAGCTCCTAACCAAGTTAAAAGTGTCTAGAATACACTTAGAAGTGAAGAAAGACGAGCTGGGGTGGGAGAAATGAGTTTCCTTTCATGAACAAATGCAGCTCTTATTATATAAATTGCACATCTCGTTACGTACGTTAAGTCCCAACCTTAACGTACGTAAGGCCTTTGACATACGCTATATGTCCTGTATAGCGTACGTAATCATCATCCAGGGTTAACTGTACTATTTTGTACCTTGCGTTATGTACGTAATACCATCACCATAGCGTACGTAATGTAGCAGTTGACTTGCTACAGTATCAACCCATATTACGTACGTAATATGCCATGCATAGCGTATGTAATGCCGAGGTTGACTCGCCTGTCCACATCCTGCGCCGAAAGCAGCCGACACAGGGTCCCACCTGCCGACCATGGCTCGATCCTGTCTGAATCCCTTCTTAACGTACGTAATGTACATTCCTTAACGTACGTTAATCCTGCTTACTTACGTACGTAAGACTCCTTACATAGCGTACGTAATGGCTTTCATACTTAGCCATTTCTGCCCCTGTCTGTCGTCTCAATAAACCGAACACATACACGCAACATACTGAATACATGTACTTGTTCCGATAACATTTCCATATGATACATCTCATGCACGATATCCTCAATTACAACTGTCGACCAAGTACGGCAATCATACAAATACTCATATGGTATATCCGACATCGAAAAACACACGAAGCATGTAATATCCTAGAATCGAAATAACCTCGATAGACATACTGGCACGACTATCACGGTTTCCAAAATTATTTATCCATACTATATCGGTCCCACTCTGTACAGTACAACTCAGATAAAATAATGCGAAGAATTCATAGTGAAATTCTAGGATATTACATATATACCCACTTAAATAAGTTTCGTCCTTGAAACTCAACACGTGTCATAATCAGTATCTCAATCCCGAAATATCTCAAAATCACGACACCATACTCAAATAATCATCATCAAAACTGAAATAACTGAAAGAACATACTTACAGGTCCGTGAAGTCGATGATCTTCCGTGATACCAGCATACGACTCCCATACAAAGTCTCAACACACTAACAACACACCGGCATCGCAAATACAGCAATTTGAAAATATTTTAAAAATTTTGAAACCTCCAAAATCGGTTTGACTCAAAAGTTAGAAAATCATTTTCAAAAGTCACGCTACTACCGCACCGGTAGAGCCACATAACACACACGCCCGGGTTTTACGAAACCCAAGCTCCGATACCATCTTCTGTAACACCCCCAAAACCATACGGGAATATTACAGCACTGTGGGGCCCATATTGGAACCCACAATGCTAAAATCATTTTCGCAAACGTTTAAAAATGCCAAAAGGCCCTTTGAAAGTACACACACACACGCAGCGGATAAAAACACAGTTCAGAGAATACCGAAAGCCATTTAGAAACATACACACACAACGGATAAAAATATAATTAAATACATTTGCAGCGGAATTAGAAAAACCAGAAAAGAATACACAATCCCAACAATCACGCCATAGCCAGTATCACCGGAAAGCTCATCCCTTCACGACCGCTACTAGCTCGAACTCCGAGTACCTAAAAGATAAAGCCCACGACGGGGTCAGCCATAATACTCAACAATGATAACGATCACATCACAAAAACATTTACATATCAATGTAATCACAAGGCAAGAATAAATCCAGTGTAACCTTACTGATCCATCACAATCCATATCAAATTAATTCTTACCATAATCCACGTCCCGCGTCCTTAAGTAATGAACGAACTCAAAAGTAATCACCTGTACTGTATCCGAAATGATACCAAGATTTCCCAACATAAACATATCTCGAGTGTAGAATAATCTGGCCAAGTTCGATTCTGCCGGCTGGGTAGCACAATTAGATCCCAATACTTATAGAAACAGATATCACACGATACATCTGCCAATCAACTGTCCCGAAACAATGGCAAGTCCCGGATATCAATACAAAGCATGAACACTCACACAATTAATAACGATAAACAATCAATGCATCACAGCGGAAATATCAATGACATGATATTTCCACACAAGATCGACAAAGGATCAACCACGAATAAGAATACCATAATGTGGTAACTCCAACAAGATCAATGAAGAATTAATAACCGAGAATACCGACGACACGGTGACTCCAACAAGATCAATGAAGAATCAATAACTGAGAATACCGTCGACACGGTAACTCCAACAAGATCAATAGAGGAACAATGATTGAGAATACCGACGACACGATAAACTCCAACAAGATCAATAAGGAATCGACAACTGTGAATACCGACGACATGGTAAACTCCAATAACATCAATCAAGGACTAATAACCAAGAATACCAACGGTGAGACAACTTCCAAATGGAATCAATAAGGATCAATAACGAACGAGATTACCAATGACAGGGTGAACTCCAAAAGAGATTTATAAAGGATCGATGTCAATGAGTTGACCATCGATATGGTAACTCCGAACGAGATTAGTAAAGGTTCAATGGCGACAGATACACGAGAGAATAAAATCGTCAACCATATACAAATCATATATATACGGGATTTCAAAGACAACCTGAATATCGACAGATCCAATTATACATGGACTGTGAACGACCAATCAATAAGACTCAAGATGGACGTCACAATACGCTCGATATGGACATGTGTCCATGTACAAGCCAACCACGGGTATTGATTAATACACGTCTGGTCTCGTACCTAATCAGCCTCACGAAGTACGTCTCGTGTGCACGGTTCAATATGAGATCGAAACCAACATATGCTACACGTGCCCATCCCGAAAATCCTACACATGAACGATCAGAACGTATCTGACTCCAGATATGCCACAATACAACATGACAACCAATCTCGAAAAAACATACATCCAACAAGGATCAGAAGATTTTCTAAGAGGGAAACAATAACTCGATCACGAAAGACCGACACGACCACAATGTCGTATTCCGTCAGACATTAGTTCACAGCATGCTCGACAATGCATATAATAATAGCACATAAACTCCCAAGGCAGCAGCCAAGGGTCACGGATGTAACACCCCGAGATATTCGGAATAATTACAGCGCCGTAAACCCTTTAGATAAGGATTTACAAGGATAATTTTGAAAGAAGTATAAAAATAAACCAATCGAACAACTGGAATTCACATACATATTTGAATCAAACGATCAAATATGTTGACTTATACAACCATATCGAAAGGACTTTATTAATACAGACATACTCGAGTACTAAACGAACCAAGAAGACAAATCACAATAATAATAACATCAACCACATCACTGAGCCATCTCATCGTCACATCGGTCTTGTGGCGCCTCCCGCTCCTCGACTACCTGAACATCAAAACAATGTCCACCCCCGAAGGGGTTAGCAAAACAATGCTAGTACAAGTATCGTCATACAATAAATCATTAATGCATCATAAAACATGCAAAACGGACTTCCGCCACCGTAATCCAACGATGCGAATCCTCACGATTCCATCTACACAATACATGGTAATCCAGCGATCCAGCGCCCTCAGCATAGATCCCCATGATGATCCCGTCGGACCAACGCATGGTGGAAAACCCGTCCAGCGATCCAGCGCCCTCAGCATAGATCCCCATGATGATCTCGTCGGACCAACGCATGGTGGACATTCGATCCAGCGCCCTCAGCATAGATCCTCATGACCCCCCTCGGATCATTTATACCATAATCAATCAATTATGCATTCACATATGCATTTCAATATGTTCATCAATACGAACAAACAACAGCGAATATCACGCGAGTTTCCAGAAATACATCTCATATACAACAATATGAACAAAATCACAAGCATGATAAATCAAACTCGACATATGATACTTGCCTCGAAAATGGCAAGGACGAAACACTTCAAAGATCTCGACACACTCGAAGTCCGCCTCCTTCGATCAACGTAACAAGCTCGAACCTTAGCAAAAGGAACGATATACAAATCATCTCAAGTCGAACGATGGCCTAACAATTCGGTCTACGGCCGAAAAGCTCAAAATAACCAATCTGCCTGGACTGCTTAGCGTGCGCTACGTACTCTACGTAACGTGCGCTAAGCAGGCCTGTTAGCGTACGCTATCATGTAAGACTAGCGTGCGCTAGTTATGAACTGACAGTTAGAACCGGCCGATACATAACGTACGCTACGTACGTTTTATACGTTAACTGAACCCCGATAGCGCATGTTAACTCACATATGTTAGCGTGCGCTAACGTTTCATGGCAGAAATAATGCAAACCGAAAACTGGGTTGAATAGTGAAGAACTCATGAATTCTACCGTGATAATACAAGTTATCCTCGGGCATATCATGCTAAAAAGGTTGTGGAAGTTTTGAAATACAAATATACGGATAGTCATCTCAATATCATAATCCATCTATGATCTTCAAGAAATAATCTAAGTTCCGATCGTCTTACATTCCAAAACACCTGATTCCAACGTATACAACGTAGCAACTGGGTAAAATCCGATTACTGATCATAAATCGATTTGAACATGCTTAGGAGTCCTTATAATAAGATGGTTCAAAGGTTCATACGATATATAGTGCCGATACGTCAAAAGTATCCTTCTAACATGTGATGACCAATTATAAACGAAATACTAGCTATCCAAACATGATTCAAACTTCCTTAGGAACATTACTAATCATTGGTGAAGAATCACCTACCTCAAAGTAGTGAAGAACACGGAGGAAAGTGAAGCAATCCAACACCGAAGGCTTGAACACCAATCTCCAATGATATACGATCTTCAATCTCGAACTAGGAGGTTGATACGAAGTGTTTAGGATGAAGGGAGTTATGTTCTAAGTGTAAGAGTTCGGGTTATGGGAGGAGAAGAACTGAAATCACGAATAGGATGCTGTCTTATTTATAATAAATGGCTATTAGCGCGCGCTAGTCCCTGCTCGTAGCGTGCGCTAACGGTGTCGACTTAATCAAGTCAGCACTTAGCGTGCGCTATTCACATGTCTGTAGCGTGCGCTAAGGCGTTGACTTGGCTTTTTCCCGAAAGCCGTCTGTGTTCATTCGACACAATCCGACAAGGGTCCCCGGCCGATCTCACCTACCGCACGCGTCTCAATCGATTTGACCACGCATAGCGTGCGCTAATGACACTCAGGCGTGCGCTATGAATCCACGCTAGCGCACGCTAAACATAGTCGGTAGCGTGCGCTACATGCGCAGATTTACAATCTTTAAGTCACAATCATGAAATTAAACGCTCGACAACATCGGACTCTGAAATACGGAGAATAGTACTCAGACAAAAGTACAATTATTACAATATCACAAGTTCCAATTACATAACAGAAATCTCGGGTATTACATCCTTCCTCCCTAAAAAGAAGTTTCGTCCCGAAACTTAGAATGAAAACAACTCCGGATATTTAGCCTTCATACCGTCCTCCGTTTTCCAAGTGGCCTCTTCGACTCCATGTCGTGACCATTGTACTTTAACCAAATGTATTGGTTTATTCCTCAATTGTTTGATCCGGCTCTCAAGTATCTTGATTGGTCTCTCTTCGAAGGTGCCATCATTAGCTATCTCGATCTCGTCGAAATCAATGACGTGACTGGGGTCCGGTACATACTTCCGCAATTGGGATACGTGAAATACATTGTGAACGTGACTCAGCAATGGCGGTAAGTCCAACCTGTATGCTAAATCTCCCACTCTCTCGAGGATCTCGAATGGTCCGATATATCTCGGACTAAGCTTGCCTCTGCTCCCAAAACGGAAAATCCCTCATGTAGGAGATACCTTCAATAGTACATGGTCCCCAGCGTCGAACTCTAGAGGGCGACGACGTACATCTGCATAAGACTTCTGTCTACTCTGGGCAGTCAACAGTCTTTCTCGAATCAGAGCTATCTTCTCTTGAGTCTGAATAATTAATTCTGGTTCCGTCCCGATCAGATCCGAAGAATCATCCCAACATAGGGGTGATCGGCATCTTCTCCCGTACAAAGCTTCAAATGGTGCCATCTTAATTGAAGCATGCCAACTGTTATTGTAGGTGAATTCAACTAATGGCAAATGGACCTCCCAATTAGTTGACCAATCCAAGGCACAAGCTCTAAGCATGTCTTCTACAGTTTGAATAGTCCTTTCGGACTGACCGTCCGTTTGGGGATGATAAGCTGTACTAAAATTGAGCTCAGTCCCCAAAGCCTTATGAACTGCCTTCCAGAAGTGTGACACGAAACGACCATCTCGATCCGAAATAATGGTCTTCGGCGTCCCGTGCAATCTGACTATCTCCGCAATAAATATTCGTGCCAATCTCTCGGGTCCCCATGTATCTTTAATTCCCAGGAAATGAGCCGACTTGGTTAGTCGATCAACTACAACCCAAATCATGTTCATTCCCGTTCTAGTCCTTGGCATACTAGTAATGAAGTCCATCGAGATATCCTCCCACTTCCACTCAGGGATCGGAAGCGGTTTTAACATTCCTAGGTCGTTGATGTTCAATCTTAACTGTGACAAGTCAAACACTTTGAAACGTACTCCGCTACGTCCTTCTTCATATTCCCCCACCAGAAGTTTTGCTTTAAATCTTTATACATCTTACTACTGCCTGGGTGAATAGAATAGGGCGCGCTATGAGCTTCCTTCAAAATTGTCCGTCTCAAATCATCGTCCTCGGGAACGCAAAGTCGACTCTGAAATCTCAGAACTCCATCGTCTTGTATCACGAATCCTGGGGCTTTTCCTTTCTTTACTTCGTCATATAATCGAAGAATCAGAGAATCGTTCAGTTGTTTAGACTTGATCTCCTCGACTAGTGATGAAGTCAGTTCCATCACATAAAGTTGCCCTTGGATTCCTGGTGCCCATACTTCAATCCCCTCGCGGATCAGTTCTCGCTGAATACTGGTTTGGGACGTAAGTGCTTCCAATACTCGAAGAGAAACAGGTTTACGGCTCAAAGCATCAGCTACTACGTTTGCTTTCCCCGGATGATAGAGAATCTCCAAGTCGTAATCCTTGATCAATTCCAGCCACCTTCTCTGCCTCATGTTTAACTCTTTCATTGGAAATGTACTTGAGGCTCTTATGATCTGTAAAGATCGACAATGAGTGCCATACAAATAATGTCGCCAAATTTTCAAGGCAAAGACCACATTTGCTAGCTCCGGATCGTGAGTCGGGTAATTAACCTCATACGGTTTTAATTGCCGAGAAGCATAAGCAATCACTTTATCCTTCGCATCAATACACAACCTGCACTCGATTCAAGCGTCGCGTATACCATAAATCCGTCAATTCCTCTCGCGCGCTAATATAGGTCTTGTCGTCGTCTCTTCTTAAGCTCATCAAAACCCGGCTGGCGTTTCTCATCCCACTCGAACTTTTGAGTTTTACCTGTAATATTGGGTGAGCAGACGAGCAATTTTGGAAAACCCCTCTACAAAGCGGCGATAGTATCCGGCCAAGTCCTAAGAAGCTTCGGACCTCTTTCACGTTTTAGGAGCTTCCCAGTCCAAGATTTCCTCGACTTTCTTCGGGTCCACCTGAACTCCATCGGTGAAATCACATGCCCAAGGAAGGTTACTTCCTTAAGCCGAACTCGCATTTTGAAAGTTTTGCATACACTGTTCCTTCCTCGGGGTGCTCAAAACCACACGTAAATGCTCGGCATGTTCCTCTGCGTCCTTGAATATATCAAAATGTCATCAATGAAGACGACCACAAATTTATCCAAGTATTCCAAGAATACCCGATTCATCAATTGCATGAATCTGCGGGAGCATTGGTAAGTCCAAACGGCATTACTACGAATTCATAATGCCCGTGCCGGGATACGGCGGATTTGGTATATCCGATTCCTTAATTCTCAATGGTGGTATCACGATCGCAAGTCTATCTTCGAGAATACCCTTGCCCCTTGCGATTGATCAAACAAGTCGTCAATCCGAGGTATAGGATACTTATTCTTGATCGTCATCTTGTTGAGCTCCACTGTAATCAATACACGATCGGAGGGATCCGTCTTTCTTAGGACAAAGAGAACAGGCGCTCCCCAAGGAGAAACGCTCGATTGAATATAACCTTACGCAACAATTCCTCCAGTTGTTTCTTGAGTTCATACATCTCGGTTGGCGCCATGCGGTATGGTGCTCTGGAAATAGGAGCTGCTCCCGGCTCTAGCTCGATAGTGAATTACACTCCCCTCTGCGGAGGTAACCCAGGTAGTTCGTCAGAAATACATCGAGAACTCATTCACAATCGAAATAGGCGAGCTCTACTCCTTCCTCTTTCCTCATGGCATAGCACCAAAGTCCGTGACATCCACAGCGGTAATTTCACGGCTTTCATTGCCTTGATCAATTTTCCCGAGCTTCCGGTCTCCATCCTCGTAATAAGTGTTCGGATCCGTCAGCAGCAATGATGGAAATGACTCTCTCTCGGTAATTCAGCACAGCTCCATAACGGTTGAGCCAATCATCTCCGAGAATTAAATCGTCACCGTAGATGTCAACTACAATGAGATTCGATGGCCACTCTCTTCCTTCTATAGATACTGGGAAATCCCTAGCTTCTAGTGGTCCCACAATTTTCTCTCCGCTCGGTAATCCCACAACATAAGGTTCACAATTATACAAGCACGAGATGTTCAAACGATTAACACAGTTCAAAGATATAAAAGAATGCGTAGCTCCCGAATCGAACAAGACACTAACTGGTTGCAAAAGGATCTGAATCGTACCTGATGCAACAGTGTGTTCGATCATCGATTTCCTCATTTCATACGGGCGTGGAGGAACGGACCCGGCCTTTGGATGCCTCTCTCTTCCCGGCGTTACTGCTGAAATCCACTTTGTTGCGTCTGGTTCACACTCGTCTCCTTCGGAATTTGGAGTGAGTGCGAGTACCAAAAGATCGGGTCGCATTCCCACAAAATGTTGCGCGATGTCCTTCCTATCCACACTCGAAACAGTCACAAGAAAGCGCGAAACAATCACGTCGAACATGTCCCGCCTTGCCACGGTTGTAACACTTCTTCCCTGCGTCGAAGCTTGATCGGTCTTTGCCGGAACTTCTTTCCTCCTCGACTAGGATGCGGAGGTCTCTGGATGAGTGAAAAGAGGACCGACCCCGACGGGGCCCGCTATTCTTATTCTCCGTGAAGTTGCCGGACACCTTCTGTTTCTTTGCTTCCGTCGATTTCTCTCTGCCGCTTCCTTCATATCGTAAGCCAACGCCTTGTCCACATCGCCTCAAGGTGGTACAATCAAATCCGGACATATATTGCTGAATTTCCGGCTTCATTCGCATGTCAAAATGGAAAATCCTTTCCGCCTCGGTCTGACCAGGTGGCGCACATAAGTCATTTGGTGATTAAAAGTCTTAATCACTTCCGTCACAGATGCTTCCGAATTTTGTGGTGAGAAAAACTCCCGAACTCGGGCCTCTCTAATCGGGCGAGGACAATCGTGCCTCCATCATCAACTTGAATTCTGTCCATCAACATTATGCTCCTCCGGTCGAATGGCCTCCCACCGATCGAAAGCCTCCCGGTCAAAGATCTTTGGGCGGCGAAACCTTCTATCGTTGGGACGATTAATCCCGCAAAAATCTTCTCTAATTCCTTGACCAATGATCCCGAAAGCGTCTCGGTGGAACCGTCAAATTTCGGAGGATGCAATTTGACCACCTCGGTAAGCCATTTATCTCCCGATTATCCACGTTATTCTGCATTGTCCCATCGCCGTGCATGCGATCCACAACTTGAGCAAGCTGGTTTATCCGGGCAACCACTGTGAAGCACTCCCGGCACGTTAGGATCTGCATTATTATTTGCGATCCTGCCGTCCCCGGAATGTGAATCCGTTTGACTAGCGGCTATCTCTGGGGTAGATACCGACTCTTCTTGCATCGCATTTCCACGTCCGCATCCACGACCGCGTCCGCGTCCACGACCTCCTCTCAACATACTGTAAACATAAATACTCAATATCCAGGACAAACTTTCTCAAAGTACATCCATTAATGTTTACAAGACGTGAATTAAATAAAACAGTAGTATTCGAGATTAGGAAACTTACAACCACAGTCCACACGACGATGCTGGCTCAGCAGTGATGTTACGAACGACCAATAATCAAATAACGTAAACAGACCCAACTAACCCGACTGCCAAGATATCCATAAATCTTAGCTCCGATACCATATTCTGTAACACCCCGAGATATTCGGAATAATTACAGCGCCGTAAACCCTTTAGATAAGGATTTACAAGGCTAATTTTAAAAGAAGTATAAAAATAAACCAATCGAACAACTGGAATTCACATACAGATTTGAATCAAACGATCAAATGTGTTGACTTATACAACCATATCGAAAGGACTTTATTAATACAGACATACTCGAGTACTAAACGAACCAAGAAGACAAATCACAATAATAATAACATCAACCACATCACTGAGCCATCTCATCGTCCTGTCGGTACTGTGGCTGCCTCCCCGCTCCTCGACTACCTGAACATCAAAACAATGTCCACCACCGAAGAAATTAGCAAAACAATGCTAGTACAAGTATCGTCATACAATAAATCATTAATGCATCATAAAACATGCAAAACGGACTTCCGCCACCGTAATCCAACGATGCGAATCCTCACGATTCCATCTACACAATACATGGTAATCCAGCGATCCAGCGCCCTCAGCATAGATCCCCATGATGATCCCGTCGGACCAACGCATGGTGGAAAACCCGTCCAGCGATCCAGCGCCCTCAGCATAGATCCCCATGATGATCCCGTCGGACCAACGCATGGTGGACATTCGATCCAGCGCCCTCAGCATAGATCCTCATGACCCCCCTCGGATCATTTATACCATAATCAATCAATTATGCATACACATATGCATTTCAATATGTTCATCAATACGAACAAACAACAGCGAATATCACGCGAGTTTCCAGAAATACATCTCATATACAACAATATGAAGAAAACCACAAGCATGATAAATCAAACTCGACATATGATACTTGCCTCGAAAATGGCAAGGACGAAACACTTCAAAGATCTCGACACACTCGAAGGCCGCCTCCTTCGATCAACGTAACAAGCTCGAACCTTAGCAAAAGGAACGATATACAAATCATCTCAAGTCGAACGATGGCCTAACAATTCGGTCTACGGCCGAAAAGCTCAAAATAACCAATGCACTGGTAGCTTAGCGTGCGCTACGTACTCTACGTAACGTGCGCTAAGCGGCATTAGCGACGCTATCGTGTAAGACTAGCGTCGCTAGTTATGAATCGGCGATTAGAACGGCCGATACATAACGTCGCTACGTCGTTTTATACGTTAATCGAACCCCGATAGCGCACGTTAACTCACATATGTTAGCGTGCGCTAACGTTGCATGGCGAAATCGCAAACCGAAAAGCGGGTTGAATAGTGAAGAACTCATGAATTCTACCATGATAATACAAGTTATCCTCGGGCATATCATGCTAAAAAGGTTGTGGAAGTTTTGAAATACAAATATACGGATAGTCATCTCAATATCATAATCCATCTATGATCTTCAAGAAATAATCTAAGTTCCGATCGTCTTACGTTCCAAAACACACGATTCCAACGTATACAACGTAGCAACCGGGTAAAATCCGATTCTTGATCATAAATCGATTTGAACATGCTTAGAGTCCTTATAATAAGATGGTTCAAAGGTTCATACGATATATAGTGCCGATACGTCAAAAGTATCCTTCTAACATGTGATGACCGATTATAAACGAAATACTAGCTATCCAAACATGATTCAAACTTCCTTAGGAACATTACTAATCATTGGTGAAGAATCACCTACCTCAAAGTAGTGAAGAACATGGAGGAAAGTGAAGCAATCCAACACCGAAGGCTTGAACACCAATCTCCAATGATATACGATCTTCAATCTCGAACTAGGAGGTTGATACGAAGTGTTTAGGATGAAGGGAGTTATGTTCTAAGTGTAAGAGTTCGGGTTATGGGAGGAGAAGAACTGAAATCACGAATAGGATGCTGTCCTATTTATAATAAATGGCTATTAGCGCGCGCTAGTCCCTGCTTGTAGCGTGCGCTAACGGCTATCTGACTGAACTGAAGTCAGCACTTAGCGTGCGCTATTCACATGTCTGTAGCGTGCGCTAAGGCGTTGACTTGGCTTTTCCCGAAAGCCGTCCAGGTTCATTCGACACAATCCGACAAGGGTCCCCCGGCCAGATCTCACCTACCGCACGTCTCAATCGATTTGACCACGCATAGCGTGCGCTAATGACACTCTGTAGCGTGCGCTATGAATCCATGCTAGCGCACGCTAAACATAGTCGGTAGCGTGCGCTACATGCGCAGATTTACAATCTTTAAGTCACAATCATGAAATTAAACGCTCGACAACATCGGACTATGAAATACGGAGAATAGTACTCAGACAAAAGTACAATTATTACAATATCACAAGTTCCAATTACATAACAGAAATCTCGGGTATTACAACGGAAGCATCTACACAGGAATACTCCGGACAATATCACATAAACTCCCAAGGCAGCAGCCAAGGGTCACAGAAGAATATACTCAGGAATACTCCAGACAATATCACATAAATTCCCAAGGCAGTAGCCAAGGGTCACAGAAGCATCTACACAGGGATACTCCGGACAATATCACAAAACGTAACAAACAATGGTGCACACTCACCACATGAAATATCAACACACACACATGCAATAATGCAACAGGATATCTAGCGAATATAATTTACCTCAGGCTGGAGACGCTAACCTCCCACGATCAACATCACTGAACGAATACACGGTTATCCGAATAATCGAAATGAAGTAGTCCATTACTAATACCAAACCACCATCTCGAGTTCAATATCAACATGGTAACTAACCTTGATATCCAACTTCTCATATAACAGACCAAATATAATCCACATCTTCGTTTCCACTAGACATACTTAAGATCATTATGATTAATCTCATTCCAAGCATAATATACATACCATCATTCCGACAATTCATATTCCAAGATACCATTGCTATATGAATCATAAATGAAATGAAAGCGAAACCATTTATTAAACATTATGAACTGAGCAAGGATAACTTGCCTTGATACCGATACGATGAAGTTGTGACCAATCTCGTCATCTCCATCTACAAGCTCCGCAGCCCCGACTCACCGCAGCACAACGGTTAATATCAACGATCACCTAACGCAACCTAATACAATAATCAATCAATGATACGTTCGATCACAATCAACAACCGGTATAATCAACCAATGAAACTCAATGGTATCTCGATCATACGAAATCAAACCATATCAACTCTTATCAATACGAATACAAGCCGAATTTCGATAATCAATAGTTCTATCAACGTCTACAACATTCTTGGTTCCGACTTCAATCTTAAATTCGGACTAACATGGCTCATTCTTGCAAATTCATAGGAATACAATTAACCGTAATCCTTCCAATTTACGGACATATATCATCCAAGAATTCTTCAAGAACATGAATTAGTCCATAATCATGTTTGAAGCCAACCAAACGACGTAATTCGATGTGTTATATCATCTAATCATCATCTAATCCATAATCCAAGGCATGTATCATTTTGTTCTTCAATATACGATTCGTATAATCTCAAAATCATAACATCAATACCATAATCATCACTATACGGAGAAGAACATCAACACTAACATCAAAATCCGAATTCAAGGAGTAGAGTTCATCAACATACCTTTTGAAGAAGAACCGCAAGGATCAAACACTTCAAGAATCATTAACATCTTCATATCCAAGCCTCAAATTCATGCTCTCAAGCTCCTAACCAAGTTAAAAGTGTCTAGAATACACTTAGAAGTGAAGAAGGACGAGCTGGGGTGGGAGAAATGAGTTTCCTTTCATGAACAAATGCAGCTCTTATTAAATAAATTGCACATCTCGTTACGTACGTTAAGTCCCAAGCTTAACGTACGTAAGGCCTTTGACGTACGCTATATGTCCTGTATAGCGTACGTAATCATCATCCAGGGTTAACTGTACTATTTTGTACCTTGCGTTACGTACGTAATACCATCACCATAGCGTACGAAATGTAGCAGTTGACTTGCTACAGTATCAACCCATATTACGTACGTAATATGCCATGCATAGCGTACGTAATGCCGAGGTTGACTCACCTGTCCACATCCTACGCCGAAAGCAGCCGACACAGGGTCCCACCTTCCGACCACGGCTCGATCCTGTCTGAATCCCTTCTTAACGTACGTAATGTACATTCCTTAACGTACGTTAATCCTGCTTACTTACGTACGTAAGACTCCTTACATAGCGTACGTAATGGCTTTCATACTTAGCCATTTCTGCCCATGTATGTCGTCTCAATAAACCGAACACATACACGCAACATACCGAATACATGTACTTGTTCCAATAACATTTCCATACGATACATCTGATGCACGATATCTTCAATTACAACTGTCGACCAAGTACAACAATCATACAAATACTCATATGGTATATCCGACATCGAAAAACACACCAAGCATGTAATATCCTAGAATTAAAATAACCTCGATAGACATACTGGCACGACTGTCACAGTTTTCAAAATTATTTATCCATACTGTATCGGTCCCACTCTGTACAGTACAACTCAGATAAAATAATGCGAAAAAATCATAGTGAAATTCTAGGATATTACATATATACCCACTTAAATAAGTTTCGTCCTCGAAACTCAACACCTGCCATAATCAGTATCTCAATCCCGAAATATCTCAAAATCACGACACCATACTCAAATAATCATCATCAAAACTGAAATAACTGAAAGAACATACATACAGGTCCGTGAAGTCGATGATCTTCCGTGATACCAGCATACGACTCCCATACAAAGTCTCAACACACTAACAACACACCGGCATCGCAAATACAGCAATTTGAAAATATTTTAAAAATTTTGAAACCTCCAAAATCGGTTTGACTCAAAAGTTAGAAAATCATTTTCAAAAGTCACGCTATTACCGCACCGGTAGAGCCACATAACACACACGCCTGGGTTTTACGAAACCCAAGCTCCGATACCATCTTCTGTAACACCCCCAAAACCATACGGGAATATTACAGCGCTGTGGGCCCCATATTGGAACCCACAAAGCAAAATCATTTTCGCAAACGTTTAAAAATGCCAAAAGGCCCTTTGAAAGTACACACACACACGCAGCGGATAAAACCACAGTTCAAAGAATACCGAAAGCTATTTAGAAACATACACACAGTGGATAAAAACATAATTAAATACATTTGCAGCGGAATTAGAAAAACCAGAAAAGAACACACAATCCCAACAATCACGCCATAGCCAGTATCACTGGAAAGCTCATCCCTTCACGACCGCTACTAGCTCGAACTCCGAGTACCTAAAAGATAAAGCCCATGACGGGGTCAGCCATAATACTCAACAATGATAACGATCACATCACAAAAACAATTACATATCAATGTAATCACAAGGCAAGAATAATTCCAGTGTAACCTTAGTGATCCATCACAATCCATATCAAATCAATTCTTACCATAATCCACGTCCCGCGTCCTTAAGTAATGAACGAACTCAAAAGTAATCACCTGTACTATATCCGAAATGATACCAAGATTTCCCAACATAAACATATCTCGAGTATAGAATAATCTGGCCAAGTTCGATTCTGCCGGCTGGGTATCACAATTAGATCCCAATACTTATAGAAACAGATATCACACGATACATCTGCCAATCAACTGTCCCGAAACAATGGCAAGTCCCAGATATCAATACAAAGCATGAACGCTCACACAATCAATAATGATAAACAATCAATGCATCACAGCGGAAATATCAATGACATGATATTTTTTGCACACAAGATCGACAAAGGATCAACCACGAATAAGAATACCATGATGTGGTAACTCCAACAAGATCAATGAAGAATCAATAACCGAGAATACCGACGACACGGTGACTCCAACAAGATCAATGAAGAATCAATAACTGAGAATACCGTCGACACGGTGACTCCAACAAGATCAATAGAGGAACAATGATTGAGAATACCGACGACACGATAAACTCCAACAAGATCAATAAGGAATCGACAACCGTGAATACCGACGACATGGTAAACTCCAATAACATCAATCAAGGACTAATAACCAAGAATACCAACGGTGAGACAACTTCCAAATGGAATCAATAAGGATTAATAACGAACGAGATTACCAATGACAGGGTGAACTCCAAAAGAGATTTATAAAGGATCGATGTCAATGAGTTGACCATCGATATGGTAACTCCGAACGAGATTAGTAAAGGTTCAATGGCGACAGATACACGAGAGAATAAAATTGTCAACTATATACAAATCATATATATACGGGATTTCAAAGACATCCCGAATATCGACAGATCCAATTATACATGGACTATGAACGACCAATCAATAAGACTCAAGATGGACGTCACAATACGCTCGATCTGGACATGTGTCCATGTACAAGCCAACCACGGGTATTGATTAATACACGTCTGGTCTCGTACCTAATCAGCCTCACGAAGTACGTCTCGTGTGCACGGTTCAATATGAGGTCGAAACCAACATATGCTACACGTGCCCATCCCGAAAATCCTACACATGAACGATCAGAACGTATCTGACTCCAGATATGCCACAATACAACATGACAACCAATCTTGAAGAAACATACATCCAACAAGGATCAGAATATTTTCTAAGAGGGAAACAATAACTCGATCACGAAAGACCGACACGACCACAATGTCGTATTCCGTCAGACATCAGTTCACAGCATGCTCGACAATGCATATAATAATAGCACATAAACTCCCAAGGCAGCAGCCAAGGGTCACGGAAGCATCTACACAGGAATACTCCGGACAATATCACATAAACTCCCAAGGCAGCAGCCAAGGGTCACAGAAGAATCTACTCAGGAATAGTCCAGACAATATCACATAAACTCCCAAGGCAGTAGCCAAGGGTCACAGAAGCATCTACACAGGGATACTCCGGACAATATAACAAAACGTAACAAACAATGGTGCACACTCACCACATGAAATATCAACACACACACATGCAATAATGCAACAGGATATCTAGTGAATATAATTTACCTCAGGCTGGAGACGCTAAACTCCCACGATCAACATCACTGAACGAATACACGGTTATCCGAATAATCCAAAATGAAGTACAATCCATTACTAATACCAAACCACCATCTCGAGTTCAATATCAACATGGTAACTAACCTTGATATCCAACTTCTCATATAACAGACCAAATATAATCCACATCTTCGTTTCCACTAGACATCCTTAAGATCATTATGATTAATCTCATTCCAAGCATAATATGCATACTATCATTCCGACAATTCATATTCCAAGATAGCATTGCTATATGAATCATAAATGAAATGAAAGCGAAACCATTTATTAAACATTATGAACTGAGCAAGGATAACTTGCCTTGATACCGATACGATGAAGTTGTGACCAATCTCGTCATCTCCATCTACAAGCTCCGCAGCCCCGACTCACTGCCGCACAACGGTTAATATCAACGATCACCTAACGCAACCTAATACAATAATCAATCAATGATACGTTCGATCACAATCAACAACCGGTATAATCAACCAATGAAACTCAACGGTATCTCGATCATACGAAATCAAACCATATCAACTCTTATCAATACGAATACAAGCCGAATTTCGATAATCAATAGTTCTATCAACGTCTACAACATTCATTGTTCCGACTTCAATCTTAAATTCGGATTAACATGGCTCATTCTTGCAAATTCATAGGAATACAATTAACCGTAATCCTTCCAATTAACGGACATATATCATCCAAGAATTCTTCAAGAACATGAATTAATCCATAATCATGTTTGAAGCCAACAAAACGACGAAATTCGAGGTGTTATATCATCTAATCATCATCGAATCCATAATCCAAGGCATGTATCATTTTTTTCTTCAATATACGATTCGTATAATCTCAAAATCATAACATCAATACCATAATCATCACTATACGGAGAAGAACATCAACACTAACATCAAAATCCGAATTCAAGGAGTAGAGTTCATCAACATACCTTTTGAAGAAGAACCACAAGGATCAAACGCTTCAAGAATCATTAACATCTTCATATCCAAGCCTCAAATTCATGCTCTCAGGCTCCTAACCAAGTTAAAAGTTTCTAGAATACACTTAGAAGTGAAGAAGGACGAGATGGGGTGGGATAAATGAGTTTCCTTTCGTGAACAAATGCAGCTCTTATTATATAAATTGCACATCTCGTTACGTACGTTAAGTCCCAACCTTAACGTACGTAAGGCCTTTGACGTACGCTATATGTCCTGTATAGCGTACGTAATCATCATCCAGGGTTAACTGTACTATTTTGTACCTTGCGTTACGTACGTAATACCATCACCATAGCGTACGTAATGTAGCAGTTGACTTGCTAGAGTATCAACCCATATTACGTACGTAATATGCCATGCATAGCGTACGTAATGCCGAGGTTGACTCGCCTGTCCACATCCTGCGCCGAAAGCAGCCGACACAGGGTCCCACCTGCCGACCACGGCTCGATCCTGTCTGAATCCCTTCTTAACGTACGTAATGTACATTCCTTAACGTACGTTAATCCTGCTTACTTACGTACGTAAGAATCCTTACATAGCGTACGTAATGGCTTTCATACTTAGCCATTTCTGCCCATGTATGTCGTCTCAATAAACCGAACACATACACGCAACATACCGAATACATGTACTTGTTCCGATAACATTTCCATACGATACATCTGATGCACGATATCTTCAATTACAACTGTCGACCAAGTACGACAATCATACAAATACTCATATGGTATATCCGACATCGAAAAACACACCAAGCATGTAATATCCTAGAATTAAAATAACCTCGATAGACATCTTCGCATTTTGTCACGATTTTCAAAATTATTTATCCATCCGTATCGGTCCCACTGCATGCGGTACAACTCAGATAAAATAATGCGAAAAAATCATAGTGAAATTCTAGGATATTACATATATACCCACTTAAATAAGTTTCGTCCTCGAAACTCAACACCTGCCATAATGAGTATCTCAATCCCGAAATATCTCAAAATCACGACACCATACTCAAATAATCATCATCAAAACTGAAATAACTGAAAGAACATACATACAGGTCCGTGAAGTCGATGATCTTCCGTGATACCAGCATACGACTCCCATACAAAGTCTCAACACACTAACAACACACCGGCATCGCAAATACAGCAATTTGAAAATATTTTAAAAATTTTGAAACCTCCAAAATCGGTTTGACTCAAAAGTTAGAAAATTATTTTCAAAAGTCACGCTATTACCGCACTAGTAGAGCCACATAACACACACGCCAGGGTTTTACGAAACCCAAGCTCCGATACCATCTTCTGTAACACCCCCAAAACCATACGGGAATATTACAGCGCTGTGGGGCCCATATTGGAACCCACAAGGCTAAAATCATTTTCGCAAACGTTTAAAAATGCCAAAAGGCCCTTTGAAAGTACACACACACGCGCAGCGGATAAAAACACAGTTCAAAGAATACCGAAAGCCATTTAGTAACATACACACACAGCGGATAAAAACATAATTAAATACATTTGCAGCGGAATTAGAAAAACCAGAAAAGAATACACAATCCCAACAATCACGCCATAGCCAGTATCATCGGAATGCTCATCCCTTCACGACCGCTACTAGCTCGAACTCCGAGTACCTAAAAGATAAAGCCCACGACGGGGTCATCCATAATACTCAACAATGATAACGATCACATCACAAAAACAATTACATATCAATGTAATCACAAGGCAAGAATAAATCCAGTGTAACCTTACTGATCCATCACAATCCATATCAAATCAATTCTTACCATAATCCACGTCCCGCGTCCTTAAGTAATGAACGAACTCAAAAGTAATCACCTGTAATGTATCCGAAATGATACCAAGATTTCCCAACATAAACATATCTCGAGTATAGAATAATCTGGGAAAGCTCGATTCTGCCGGCTCGGTCGCACAATTAGATCCCAATACTTATAGAAACCGATATCACACGATACATCTACCAATCAACTGTCCCGAAACAATGGCAAGTCCCGGATATCAATACAAAGCATGAATGCTCACACAATCAATAATGATAAACAATCAATGCATCACAGCGAAAATATCAATGACGTGATATTTCCACACAAGATCGACAAAGGATCAACCACAAATGAGAATACCATAATGTGGTAACTCCAACAAGATCAATGATGAATAAATAACCGAGAATACCGACGACACGGTGAGTCCAACAAGATCAATGAAGAATCAATAACTGAGAATACCGTCGACACGGTGACTCCAACAAGATCAATAGAGGAACAATGATTGAGAATACCGACGACACGGTAAACTCCAACAAGATCAATAAGGAATCGACAACCGTGAATACCGATGACATGGTAAACTCCAATAACATCAATCAAGGACTAATAACCAAGAATACCAACGGTGAGACAACTTCCAAACGGAATCAATAAGGATCAATAACGAACGAGATTACCAATGACAGGGTGAACTCCAAAAGAGATTTATAAAGGATCGATGTCAATGAGTTGACCATCGATATGGTAACTCCGAACGAGATTAGTAAAGGTTCAATGGCGACAGATACACGAGAGAATAAAATCGTCAACCATATACAAATCATATATATATGGGATTTCAAAGAGAACACGAATATCGACAGATCCAATTATACATGGACTGTGAACGACCAATCAGTAAGACTCAAGATGGACGTCACGATACGCTCGATCCGGACATGTGTCCATGTACAAGCCAACCACGGGTATTGATCAATATACGTCTGGTCTCGTACCTAATTAGCCTCACGAAGTACGTCTCATGTGCACGGTTCAATATGAGGTCGAAACAAACATATGCTACACGTGCCCGTCCCAAAAATCCTACACATGAATGATCAAAACGTATCTGACTCCAGATATGCCACGATACAACATGACAACCAATCTCGAAGAAACGTACATCCAACAAAGATCAGAAGATTTTCCAAGAGGGAAACAATAACTCGATCATGAAAGACCGACACGACCACAATGTCGTATTCCGTCAGACATCAGTTCACAGCATGCTTGACAATGCATATAATAATAGCACATAAATTCCCAAGGCAGCAGCCAAGGGCACGGAAGCATCTACACAGGAATACTCCGGATAATATCACATAAACTCCCAAGGCAGCAGCCAAGGGTCACAGAAGAATCTACTCAGGAATACTCCGGACAATATGACATAAACTCCCAAGGCAGTAGCCAAGGGTCACAGAAGCATCTACACAGGGATACTCCGGACATTATCACAAAACGTAACAAACAATGGTGCACACTCACCACATGAAATATCAACACACACACATGCAATAATGCAACAGGATATCTAGCGAATATAATTTACCTCAGGCTAGAGACGCTAACCTCACACGATCAACATCACTGAATGAATACACGGTTATCCGAATAATCCAAAATGAAGTACAGTCCATTACTAATACCAAACCACCATCTCGAGTTCAATATCAACATGGTAACTAACCTTGATATCCAACTTCTCATATAACAGACCAAATATAATCCACGTCTTCGTTTCCACTAGACACCCTTAAGATCATTATGATTAATCTCATTCCAAGCATAATATACATACCATCATTCCGACAATTCATATTCCAAGATACCATTGCGATATGAATCATAAATGAAATGAAAGCGAAACCATTTATTAAATATTATGAACTGAGCAAGGATAACTTGGCTTGATACTGATACGATGAAGTTGTGACCAATCTCGTCATCTCCATCTACAAGCTCCGCAGCCCCAACTCACCGCAGCACAACGGTTAATATCAATGATCACCTAATGCAACCTAATACAATAATCAATCAACGATACGTTCGATCACAATCAACAACCGGTATAATCAACCAATCAAACTCAACGGTATCTCGATCATACGAAATCAAACCATATCAACTCTTATCAATACGAATACAAGCCGAATTTCGATAATCAATAGTTCTATCAACGTCTACAACATTCTTGGTTCCGACTTCAATCTTAAATTCGGATTAACATGGCTCATTCATGCAAATTCATAGGAATACAATTAACCATAATCCTTCCAATTTACGGACATATATCATCCAAGAATTCTTCAAGAACATGAATTAGTCCATAATCATGTTTGAAACCAACAAAACGACGTAATTCGATGTGTTCTATCATCTAATCCATAATCCAAGGCATGTATCATTTTGTTCTTCAATATACGATTCCGTATAATCTCAAAATCATAACATCAATACCATAATCATCACTCTACAGAGAAGAACATCAACACTAACATCAAAATCCGAATTCAAGGAGTAGAGTTCATCAACATACCTTTTGAAGAAGAACCACAAGGATCAAACACTTTAAGAATCATTAACATCTTCATATCCAAGCCTCAAATTCATGCTCTCAAGCTCCTAACCAAGTTAAAAGTGTCTAGAATACACTTAGAAGTGAAGAAGGATGAGTTGGGGTGGGAGAAATGAGTTTCCTTTCGTGAACAAATGAAAGACCAACTCTTATTATATAAATTGCGCATCTCGTTACGTACGTTAAGTTCCAACCTTAATGTACGTAAGGCCTTTGACGTACGCTATATGTCTGGTATAGCATACGTAATCATCATCCAGGGTTAATGTAGCAGTTGACTTGCTAGAGTATCAACCCATATTACGTACGTAATATGCCATGCATAGCGTACGTAATGCCGAGGTTGACTCGCATGTCCACATCCTGTGCCGAAAGCAGCTGACACCAGGTCCCACCTGCCGACCATGGCTCGATCCTGTCTGAATCCCTTCTTAACGTATGTAATGTACATTCCTTAACGTACGTTAATCCTGCTTACTTACGTACGTAAGACTCCTTACATAGCGTACGTAATGGCTTTCATACTTAGCCATTTCTGCCCCTGTCTGTCGTCTCAATAAACTGAACACATACACGCGACATACCGAATACATGTACTTGTTACGATAACATTTCCATACGATACATCTGATGCACGATATCCTCAATTACAACTGTCGAACAAGTACGGCAATCATACAAATACTCATATGGTATATCCGACATCGAAAAGCACACCAATCATGTAATATCCAAGAATCAAAATAACCTCGATAGACATACTGGCATGACTGTCACGGTTTCCAAAATTATTTATCCATACTGTATCGGTCCCACTCTGTACAGTACAACTCAGATAAAATAATGCGAAAAATTCATAGTGAAATTCTAGGATATTACATTTAGTAGGGATGTGCTTGTGACGTCAAGATTTTCATTAGAGTAGTTCGACCCTGTAAATCGGAAGGCGGGGGTCAACCTCGACGTGCATCTTGACGGGTAAGTAGCAGATCCTACTGAATACCAAGATATAATTCTTTCTCCCATTAGTGAGCGGGTTATATGTCCTATGCGGTTATTGGCAGATGAGATCATAAGTCTTTGACCAAAGCATTGGAGCTAGTTGTATTGGATACATGAGAGCTCGATGATCTCGATTTGCATTAACGCATGCATAGCGTCAAGTACAGATAGGGTTTGACTGACCGTGACCCTATAACTTGATCGGGATATTTGAAAGAATAGTTTATACGTATATTGGTATTCACGACAGAATGGTTCTTGAATGGTCCCATCATTCGTTCTCAGTTGGGGTACAGTGTAGGCCGCCAGACTAGCTAGGTGGTGCTACTACTCTTTGTTTCCTCCCATTGCTGACTGAGACGAACCTACCGAGTCGCGCAATAGGATTGACAACGGAATGAATCAAGCTAATTCTCTCATTATGAATATTAGATATTGGATATCTAAATTTGGGACATTGGATGTTTAAATCAATTTATCAGATAAATTGATTTACGGCTTAATGAATTAAATATATCACTGGGTGATTAATTTAATTCATGAATATAATTATTTCTTGGAGAAATTAATTATGTTATTTTGTATTTGATATGTTTAATTAATTGGATTAATTAATCGATACAAATACATCGGAACGGAATCGTAGTTTATCTGTTTGGACTTACGAGTCGAAGCAGACCAAACTCGTCCGTTTTTGCATAATGTAGCCGCCCCCTTTGTTTCCACTCACTTTTCTCTTGTCTTGTTGCTTTTATTTTATATGAAAGAACATGACATTGTGGGTTTAAAATCATGTGGCATGATTTGTATTATTGAAGTGAGAGTTGAATAAAGGGAAGAAGACATCTCATATCACATGCACCTTTTGATTCCTTGTGTGAAATCATACGTGAGTTGTATTGGAGAGAGAGAGAAAGAACTTTGAGTTCATTTCATAACTCTTTAGTCTTCTTCTTCCTTTCTTCATTTTGTTCTTGATAGTTTTTAGAGAAAAATCAAGAATTCAAAGAGAGATTGTGAGTTAAATACTTAGAGTGTTATAATCAATAGCTTCATCACCTAGCTCTAGCCGTATACTTGGAGGATAGCAAGGTGTTGTCATTCCATTCGTTTTTCCGATGCGTGACAAGTAGAGGCGCGGTTTTTCGGCGTTGGATCATTCAAGTGCTTGGAGTGCTTCGGATCGTAGAGAGTTCAACTAAAGCTTGGGGAATAGCTCAAGAGAAGGTTATCCATCTAATCAACGGACTACAAGGGTGAGTTTATATATCTCTTGTGAATTCGTTTTTGATATTCGTATATACGTAGCTCGATCGATCCTCGTAGGGATTCAGATCGAATTAATTTTCGTGTTACTGCTTCCGCTGGGCCTTCGTTTTAGGCACCGAATCCCAATAGTGGTATCGGAGAGTAGGTCTTGCGATCGTATATACGATATTGGCATTTGGAATGCTTGATTAGATGGTATATGATTTGGAATCATAATCGTATTAATCGTTGATTTTCTATTGTTCATCTAAAAATTAATTTTTCATGATTTTATGTTACAATATAAATCTATTTTTCTTTTGAAAAACTGATTTAAATGAGTAATATAAAGATTAGAAAAATATTATTTTTGGAATCGGGCGAAAAAAGCAGGCACGTAACGGACCCGGCTTGGAGCTGTCCGGCGGCGCCTCATGATGCCTGCCACTCTGGACCGCGGTCTATCAGCCTGCCGGACATACTCGCGAGACTCTCGGCCGTTGCACGGCAATGGTCTCGGTCCCTGCCCGGTCTGCTTTCGGCGGCTTATTTGCGCTCTAGTGTTTTTCGACTCCGTTTTTTATATTTCGTTCGATAATTAATTTTCCACAAATTAAATTGGATTTAATTTGACTAAGATTTAATTATGGTAATTTTATTCTTGGGGGAATTAATTTAATGAAATATTTTCTCATCCGGAACAAGTTAAAATTGACGGTTGTTTGAATTAATTGGATTAATTCGTTTTGGATGGATTGTTTTATATTGGTTGGATCAATATTCAGATTCATTATGAATGCCATTTATGTAATGTGTTGGATGCATTATTTTTGAATGGTGATGTGGTTCATGGACCTAGTTTTTGAATCGTTCGGTTTTATTCGATTGGGTTGTAAAGGCCGTTTTGAGCCTATTTATTTTACTAGAAATATTTGTATCTAGGATGAAATTTTCAATGTAAAATTAATATGTAATGACGAATACCGGAGGAAGATCTGTTTCGAGAAGACGAAGATTCTGTAATACCCGTAATTTCGATTTCCGGTAATTTCTATTTTTCGGCGAAAGCCCGTTTTGACGACTTGCTCATGACCGTTTCATCATTCTGAGAATGATTAATTCTACACTTTTTGACATCCGAGTTCGTTTCGGTATGGTTTTGTTGAGTTCCGTGCTTTTTAGCGACTTTTCCGCACTTGAGTTCGATTCTTGCGAATATCGTTTGAAACTGCTGTTTCGAGTTTCCCGTAAATCCGTTTAACTTTGTTAGACGTGTTGTGAACTTCGGTTTGGTTATTCGATCACGTATCGTGATTTTCGGGTGTTTGGACCATTTTTGTAATTTAACCAAAGTTATGGGTATCCGTATCTGTAATTGTTGTCTCGACCCTTTTCTTGGTCGCGTATAATTAATTATTGTATTATGTTTTCATTTCGGGTCGATGATATTGTCCGCGAGCTTTTCGTCGTGTTCGTTCCGTACGTTTTTGGAAATCGAGTCGTCGGATCATGACGGCTGAGCACTGGTCGGACACGTGTGGCCGACACAGTCGGAAGTGCTGGGCACTGGCCGGGCAAGCACGGCAGGAACCGGCGTAGCGCACGCTACGGCCGGAAGGCTGCGCGCGCTAACCGGCAGGTGTAGCGCACGCTATCGGGCGGCCCTGCGTACGCTGTCGGTGCAGGCGGAGGGTTCCGGAGTCTTGGACTCTGGGATGCTCGGCAGGTAGCGCACGCTACTGTCGGGCATTGCGCACGCTACGACCGGCAGTAGCGCGCGCTTCGGCCGGGAAGGCTGCGCCCGCTACCTGGCCGAGTCGGTAGGGCGGATGGGGGCTCGGGTGCGGCACAGGCGATAGCGCACGCTAGCTCGGCAGCCTAGCGCACGCTAGTCCGGCCCAGTATAAATGTGACAGAGGAGTCGCATTTTCATTCATTTTTCACTTCCTTCCTTTTCTGTCCGCGGCTGACGATTCGGAGGTGGCGAAGCCATGTTGTTTAACTACAAATCCATGAAGTTCTTGAGGTTATATCATTGATCAATCATCCTATAACATCCTTCGATCCAGCGAATCAAGTTTATTATCGCGAGTTGGCATTCGGTGGAGTCGGCGGGTTCGTAGTCGGTTCGTGCCAACCTACTTCGATTGATTCTCCACATTGTGGTTATTCGAGGCAAGTACCTTGTCCATACAATTCTTGTTTTATGGATACGATAATTAGTTATCGTCTAAATGTGGTTGTTTGGTCGTTTGAATTAAACTTTCAAAAGATTCGGTTTAGCCTTGTTAAAGGCTTGCTTTCAAAACGCGTGTGTTTTGTGAATGGTGTGGTTTATGAATGACTATGTGAATTCTATGGATATATTTGGTGTTGATCTTGCACTTGGTATTGCGTGTGGACGTATATTATTTCATTTCGGGGCGTTGTGGTTTGACGTGGTGTTTTGCTAAGTGTTTGATGCCTCTGAGTGAATTGTTTGGATATATTTGTTGTATTGTGCTATATATGTGATTGTGTGGATGTGGGCGGGGCCTACGGTGGCACATGGCATGTGATCATGTGGCCAGGATGCAACAAGCGATTGATCCAACCGTGAGAGCCTAAGAAGAACTACGGTGGCACATGGCATGTGATCATGTGGCCAGGATGCAACAAGTGATTGATCCAACCGTGAGCGCCAAAGTTAATCCGCGGTGGCACATGGCATGCGATCATGTGGCCAGGATGCAACAAGTGATTGATCCAACCGTGAGATGTTGTGATTTGTTTCGCTAGCCAGCTCGGGAGGGTCCTTTGAGGCCTCGAGTGGGATTTGTGGCTTCGTCCCGGTCCTAGGCGATGCGCGTGCGCGATTATGTTTTGTTGATTTTATGTCCGTCAAGAACACGTGATGTTGGGCTCTGGCCCTGTGAATTGTTGTCGGTTTTCTATTTGCGAAAACAAAACCTTAGGGCTGTGACCCCTGTTGATTTTGGAAAGATAAGGATTTGGTAATCCTAAATTGTTTTCTATTAAAACTCTCGATGGCATTTTAAACTGTTTTACAAATTGTTTCCATTTATTTGTGATATTTTGGTTTTGGAATGTTTTACCCAAACTCTTGCCTCGGGAAGTATTTTTCGTTACGTTTGGATCTTTGAGGATTCCTGGTTATTGTTATTTGTGGAACTTGAATTGTATGGCTCGTATTTGCACTTTGTACTTGCACTAGAAAAATGGTGGAGTTTTGCTAACCCCCGAGTATTCGGGGGGTGGATGTCTATTTTTGCATTTAGGTTTTGGAGCATAACACAGGGTCGGCACGAAGGATGATGAAAGATGATCGATACTAATCACATGAGGAACCGTACATTGTTTATTGGTTCAGTCGTAGTTTATTTTCCGCTGCTATATTTTTCCCGTTGTACGGTGTGGTTGTATTTTGACCCCTGCGTGGGCATGAGTTGTATTTGAGTTGTATGTATTTATTGAAAGACCAAATCGGTCTACTGAGTCATTTTAGCCTTAAAGGCATGGTTGAGTTGTTATATGTTGTTACCATCCTGGTAGATCCTTGAGGAAAGGTTCTACGTCATGTAATATCCCTGAGCGGATTGGGGGTGTTACATAAATGGTATCGGAGCTTAGGTTGTGGAAACATAGGCTGTCGGGTTTAGTGGTGTCTGTTGAGTTTTTGTCTCGTCGGATTTTGTCTGACTAGGCCGTGTCGCGACGCGTCGTCTGAGTTGATTAGTTGTGATTAGTATCGTGGGGCAATCATCATCTTCGTGCGACCTGTGGATGTAAGTCTACCTTTTTTTGTGTTTGTGCCTCGTCTGATGCGAGCTACTGGTATGATTATGTGTTAATTGACGGAATCCTCTTATGGATTTTGATTTCGTGATATGTGGTTATTTGACTCTCATATTTCGTTCATGTGAGGAGTAGTGTTGCTGGATTGTGCATGTTGCACTGTATTTCTTTTATCCGCTGCGTGAGTTCTTTTGTAATGACTTTCAGTATTTTACCGACTGAGTTTTATTCCGAAAACCGATTCTCTTAACCGAGTTTTTGGCATTATGGCCTTGATGGTTTTGGCGAAATTCTTATGACGGTATTTAGTATTTTGTAAATGGCTTTTGTGAGTGTTTGAAATATTACCGTCATCGGCCTTTTTGGCGTTTTTGTAAATGGTTTTTAGCCTGGTGGGTTCCGGCGCGGGACCCACGGCGCTATAATGTTCCGTGTAATTACCTAAAATTTTTGGGCATTCTAGCCCATTGAATTATTTTCGAAAACCTTGAATATCTTAGAAAATAAATTTCGAGACGTACGTTTAAAATGAATTGTTTTCTCGTGGTACTTCCAAGGTGCCACAATATGTTTCAAAATTCATCTACCTCGAGGACCAAAATGTTTGGAGATATTTTCATTGATTAGAAACGCTTTTTCTTAGGCCCGAGGGTCGAATATTTCCGAAAGTTTTTCACTAAAAGAAAGGTGTCCTCATTTTTGTTCAAACGCAAGATGATTTTCAAAGTCTCGAAAATGATGTTTGTTCAACTTTTTTTAAAATGATACTCAAGATCAACTGGTGTTTCCAAACTGTTTTCAAAAGGTGGTTTTCATTTTTTTTTTAAACCCATCATTTCCTGCTTGTGGTCGGAGAAGGTGTGTATGATGTTGGTATTGTTGTTAGGGTGTTAGCCCTCCGAATTGTGATTGAATTGGTGGTGTGAACGTTGAGTCGTTCGCCGCGCATATGTTTTGTTAGCCCTTTGTGGGAGGTGTGATGACGATCTTTAATGTTGTCATTTCGTAGTGACTTGCGTGTTATCGCGCCTGTGTGAGCTGTTAAAGCTTGGGTTTGTACGTTTGTGTACATGTGTGATAGTTTCATGATGTTTGTAATTATGTACTGGTTATTGTTCGGGCCGTTAAGGTCTCCGAACGATACCGTCGTTGCTGTATTGTTTGTATGTGTATTACTTTACGATGGTAATCGTTGTATATGATATGTGTTATGATTCTTTGTTGTGCTGAGTTGGCATCTCTGCTATGTTGTTTTGCGACGTTATGCCCCATTGTATCTAGCATTTGTATTTTTGGTATGCCGAGCCGAGACGTTTCAACCGTGATGTGCCGGGGCATGCACGTGTAAGTTGTCCTTCTCGCCGGTAACACATTTCAAGTGTGGACTCGAGGGACACCGAATTCAGTTTTGCGAATTGGCTACCGAGACTTTCGGAGTTCGCGCTTCAGCAAAGTTATCAGAATCGGCTTTGAGAGGCCTTCGAAGGATGTTTCTGTCGGTTTCTTGTTGTGTCGTCTCCTTGATTTCGTTGTCGTGAGTTTCGGGGATGACACTTCTTTTAGAAGAGGTCGAATATAATACCCATATTATTTTTGGCTTCTGCATTTTCTCTTTCTCAATTCTATCGACTCGCTCGTGTTCGTTGATACTTTCTGAACTTGTTCTGTATTTCAGTTTCATCATTCGGACGAGCTGTGATCTTGTTTTGAGTCGATCTGGTTATCGCTGTGACTTTTCTGAGTTCGGTTCGATTCTTGTGAACCTTGGAGTTGTTGTTTGAAGTTTATTGTTCTTCGTGATTCGAACATGATTGTTCGCTTTTTGTTGTCTCGACCGTTGTGGTTCGATCATTTGATTGTTCGGTTTTTGTTGATCTCGTCTCGTGATTGTTGAGCGTTCAGACTCCTTCGGGAAATTAGTCTCGTTTCGATCTTCTAACCCTTGGGCGGTGGAATCCCGTATTTGTTCAGCGTTTGGCTCGCGTTTTGATTGATGAACCGTTGGGTTGGTCAATCATATTGATTTTCGTTCGTTATGTTTTGTGATTGTTCGGATAATCGACTCGATTGTATTGTCCGTTTGATGACGCTTGTCACTTGTTGGTTTTATTATGTCTCTACCGGTGGCGTTGTGTTGGTCGTCGTGGAGCGTGTTTTCACGCCGTATATTCCTTTGTGTTGCTTGTAACATGTTGTGTCGAGAATTATACTCTCCGACCGGCGATCGCCTCGGAGATCGGGCGACCTAGCCACTGCCGAGCAGCCGAGGCAGAACTACCGACCAGCGACCAGGCGGCCTAGCCTTAGACCAGCAGACAAGACAAATCGGCCAACCGAAGGTCCCAGGACAAGTCCCGGTGCCGAGCGATCGACATCTAATACCATCGTCTCTCGGTACTTGGCGATCGACTCCTGGCGACCGACTAGCGGACGATCATCTCTCGGCACTTGCCGACCGACCCTCAGTGACCAACCGATGCCGACCCTCCGCGACTGGCCGATGCCGACCCTCAGTGACCAGCTAGAGACGACCGCATCATGCCGATAGTCATCCAGTCGGCAAAGGCCGAGCCTCAGGACTGAGCCCACGTGCAGATCCGAGACAAGATCCGCATATCACGGATCGTTGACCACAGCCTGTCAGCATCTTCCCACCGGTAAGCGAGGCCGCGAAAGTTGTCGGTAGGACCGCATGTGATGACTCGGACGCGTCTTGGCTCCTCATTGGACCGCCACAGTGGCCGCCATCTACCTTGGACTTTAGGCCGACAGCCCGTGTGATCGCCCCATTATAATATTGGCCGGCAGACGATCGCCCCATTATTATAATGGCCGGAAGGCGATCGCCCGCCAGAAGACAAGGCTCCTCAGCCTCTATATATAGCAGGCAGCCTGCACTTGGACATCTCTCGGATTTTTGCTCACTAAGCTAGCATTATCGCGATTTCAGCATACAACACACAGCACTTGGCTATCTCCAACTCTTGGCAACAGCTATCTTTTGGTTCCTTCTTCTCTCGGCCTCTCTCATTCAGCAGACGATCGGCAGGGACGAAGAACACCGAGCTTCGCTCAAGAGCCGGATTAACAGAGTCTTTTTACACTCATTGTACTTAGATTCTCACATTAATACTTGTATCCACGAATATTTGTATTAATAACATCTCGCGAGAGCATTCAAGCCCGGGCCTAACAAACCCGGCAAATCTTGTGTTTATTCATATTCTCTCGGAAGTACTCCCGCAAATTGTTGTTTGTTGTCCGTTCATTCCAGCAGTATTTAATCTTCGGATAAATATTTTGGGCAACAAAAATTGGCGCTAGAGGAAGGGGATCTAACCCTCAATTTTTTATTCCTACCATCTCGAAGAACACTCACTGTTCTCGGGGCATATACTTGAAGTGACACTCACTGCGCTTCAAAGAAATCTTTCAGAAATCATGTCTTCCGCCTCCACATCGAAGAAAGCCGCTGGCCAGCCGTCCAGACGCCTCGTTCCGTCCCAGTCCGAGCCACAGCCGATGGTGGAAGGTAGCCGCCGCGGTCAGAGACGCTCGATCCCGTCCCTGGACGGCGGCCCAAGCCTCTCGCTCGATCAGTTCCGAACCAAGGAACAGATCAAAGAGGCCATGGACGTCCTTCAGGAGCGACGGAGTGCTCTTGACGCGCCTCCCGCTATCACCCCCTCGGCCATCCGCCGGAAGTCCAAGCGGAATCTCAAGGCGTTACTGGCCGAGCGATCGCCAGGAGGCTCTTGTCCGCAAGAAGAGGCGCTCGCGGCCAGGCACCTGCTTTCGATCGCTGGCGGTGACCCGTCTTGGCGGCCAAGGCGATCCGGCCCGGCTACGAGGCAGCGGAATTAGAGTCCGTCACCAGGAGCTCGGCCTACCCGACTCCCAGAAGGCAGCCCAGCCGTCTGGCTCCCCCTCGCCAAATAGCCGAGGTCGGCAGCAGCGGAGTCCGGAGATCGGTACACGATCGCCTCGGCTCCCGCTCCCAAAGCCGATCCGCAAGCGACCGAGCCACGGCGATGGCCGCAATGCAACGTCAGATCGACGACATGAAGGCGCTCCTGGAATCCAGGGCAGGCGCCAAGAAGACGATCGCCGAGCCGAGCGAGCCGCTCACGGTCGACATCGAGCTCGCCCCTGTGCAGCACAAGATCGCTCCTCCTCAAACACCTTTGTACGAGGGGAGATCAGACCCCAAAATGCACCTGAGCAAGTTCAACATCTACATGACCGAGTGTGGGGCATCAGACGCGACCAGGTGCCGAATGTTCCCTATGACGCTGGACGACCTCGCCTACCGGTGGTACACCTTATTGCCACCTCGGTCCATTGGCTCCTTTAACCAGCTGGCGCACATCTTCACGGAGTACTTCGCCACCAGGGTCGCTCGACCAGAAGGTCCCCTTCGCATGATGAAAATCAAGCAGGGAGAAGAAGAGTCCGACTCGGACTACATCGACCGAGTAGACGAGATCATCCTCAACGGCGAGCCCGTAAGCGATGAGATCGCCCTCCACTCGGTCCTAGCAGGATTCAATGGCTTTTCGCCTATGTTCAGGCATCTTATGAAGAGCCAACCCACGACCTACGCGGCCTTCCGAGCAAGAGCCGCCGACTTTCTAGCCAGGCAAAGGTTTCTCCTCAGCCTATGAGCAGCGTGATCGGCGCCCGAACGACGTTCTCCCGCTCGATCGCCGATATCAACCTATGAATAACGCGATCGGCCGCCGAGCGACGATCACAGTCTTCCAGCCCGATCGCCATCATCAAGCAACATCATCAACAACCCAGAGGACACGATCGCCATCGACAGTTCACCATTTAACATGATGGACTAAGGCATCAGATCGCCTCCACCGCACATCATAAAGCCATGGTCCTGGTAGTCGATGGAACCGGCTGCTTCGGCCATGCAAGGTCCCTTTGGGCCAAGATCGCCCGCCCTTCATTTAAATACAAGGCCGGCGTAGTCTGAGGGCCCTCTAAAATTAATCAGTGGACACGATCGCCCGCCCTCAAAGGATCATCATCTAACATGGTGAACCCGGACAATGCGACACGTGCCACTACCCCCGTCTCAACGTACACCGTCGAGGTTCGCCATCTCCATGGCGGGCCGAGGTGGAAGCAGAGCTAACAAGCCACGGGCATGGAGTTGAATCATCCGACGCTGCCCCGCGCAAGGACTCCTCTAGACCGAGACCACACGCCCTTCGTTTAAATACGAGGCGAGGCGCAGCCTAACAGAGGACCCTCATAATAAAGTGAGTCACGAGACACTCAATGTCTTCGCGCACCAAGACACGGTCATGGAGTCGGTCCATCGAACTTTGCGACTGTGCACGGTTCCTCAGCGACGAAACAATCAAGTTTCTACGAGGGATCGGCCAATGTTGTTTTTTGCAGGTACAAGAACCGATAGATAGCTAGCCAATCGACCATGATAGCCCAAGTCCGAATCCTAAGTCTGCTCAACAAGATCGCCCGTCCTCATCCTACACGATCGCCAGCAAGAACCACCTCGCCCCATGTCTTCAACATCGGAGCAAGCTGGGGGGCAATTGTTGTGTCGAGAATTATACTCTCCGACCGGCGATCGCCTAGAAGATCGGGCGACCTAGCCACTTCGAGCGGCCGAGGCGAAGCTGCCGACCGGCGACGTGCGGCCTAGCCTTAGACCAGCAGACAGGACAAATCGGCCAACCGAAGGTCCCAGGACAAGTCCCGGTGCCGAGCGAACGACATCTAATACGATCGTCTCTCGGTACTTGGCGATCGACTCCTGGCGACCGACTAGCGGACGATCATCTCTCGGCACTTGTTGACTGACCCTCAGTGACCGACCGATGCCGACCCTCCGCGACTGGCCGATGCCGACCCTCAGTGACCAGCTAGAGACGACCGCATCATGCCGATAGTCATCCAGTCGGCAAAGGTCGAGCCTCAGGACTGAGCCCACGTGCAGAGCCGAGACAAGATCCGCATATCACGGATCGTTGACCACAGCCTATCAGCATCTTCCCACCGGTAAGCGAGCCGCCGAAAGTTGTCGGTAGGACCGCATGTGATGACTGCGGGCGCGTCGGCTCCTCATTGGACCGCCACCGTGCCGCCAAAGATCTACCTTGGACTTTAGGCCGACAGCCCGTGTGATCGCCCCATTATAATATTGGCCGGCAGACGATCGCCCCATTATTATAATGGCCGGAAGGCAATCGCCCGCCAGAAGACAAGGCTCCTCAGCCTCTATATATAGCAGGCAGCCTGCACTTGGACATCTCTTGGATTTTTGCTCACTAAGCTAGCATTATCGCGATTTCAGCATACAACACACAGCACTTGGCTATCTCCAACTCTTGGCAACAGCTATCTTTTGGTTCCTTCTTCTCTCGGCCTCTCTCATTCAGCAGACGATTGGCAGGGATGAAGAACACCGAGCTTCGCTTAAGATCCGGATTAACAGAGTCTTTTTACACTCATTGTACTTAGATTCTCACATTAATACTTGTATTCACGAATATTTGTATTAATAACATCTCGCGAGAGCATTCAAGCCCGGGCCTAACAAACCCGGCCAATCTTGTGTTTATTCATATTCTCTGGGAAGTGCTCCCGCAAATTGTTATTTGTTGTCCGTTCATTCCAGCAGTATTTACTCTTCGGATAAATATTTTGGGCAACAACATAACATTTCGCCGTTGGGCGTAAGTTACGCATTTCTTGTGTATCTCGTTGAGTTTTCCTGGCGGGATATTGCTTCTCTCTACTTGTTTTAAGTTTCGGGATGAAACTTCTTTTAAGGAGGGTAGAATGTAATACCCGTAATTTCGATTTCTGGTAATTTTTTTTTCGGCGGAAGTCCGTTTAGATGACTCGCTCATGACCGTTTCGTCATTCTGAGAATGATTAATTATACACTTTTTGACATCCGAGTTCGTTTCGGTGTCGTTTTGTTGAGTTCCATGCTTTTTAGCGACTTTTCCGCACTTGAGTTCGATTCTTGCGAATATCATTCGAAACTGCTGTTTCGAGTTTCCCGTAAATCCGTTTAACTTTGTTAGACGTGTTGTGAACTTCGGTTTGGTTATTCGATCACGTATTGTGATTTTCGGGCGTTTTGGGCTATTTTTGTAATTTACCCAAAGTTATGGGTATCCGTATCTATAGTTGTTGTCGCGACCCTTTTCTTTGTTGCGTATGATTAATTATTGCATTATGTTTTCATTTCGGGTCGATGATGTTGTCCGCGAGCTTTTTGTCATGTTCGTTCCGTACGTTTTCGAAAATCAAGTTGTCGGATCATGGGTGAAAGCCTTTGGCCAGGTGCGGCCGGCCACGGTCGGAAGTCTTGGAGCCGGCCGGCAAGCACGGCAGAACCGGCGTAAGCGCACGCCACGGCCGGAAGGCTGTGCACGCTAACCGGCAGTGTAGCGCACGCTATCAGGCGGCCTAACGACGTTGTCGGGTAGGCGAGAGGGTTCTTGGAGTCTTGGACTCGGGATGATCGGCAGGTAGCGCACGCTACTGTCGGGCATTGCGCCGCCTTCTGACCGTGGGTAGCGCGCTACGGCCGGAAGGCTGCGCAAGCTACCGGCGAGTCGGTAGGGCGATGGGGGCTCGGGCTGCGGCACAGGCGAGAAGCGCACGCTAGCTCGGCAGCCTAGCGCATGCTAGTCCGGCCCAGTATAAATGTGACAGAGCAGTCGCATTTTCATTCATTTTTCACTTCCTTCGTTTTCTGTCCGCGGCTGACGATTCGGAGGTGGAGAAGCCATGTTGTTTAACAATAAATCCATGAAGTTCTTGAGGTTATATCATTGATCAATCATCCTATAACATCCTTCGATCCAGCGAATCAAGTTTATTATCGCGAGTTGGCGTTCGGTGGAGTCGGCGGGTTCGTAGTCGGTTCGTGCCAACCTACTTTGGTCGATTCTCCACGTTGTAGTTATTCGAGGCAAGTACCTTGTCCATAAAATTCTTGTTTTATGGATATGATAATTAGTGATCGTCTAAATGTGGTTGTTTGGTCGTTTGAATTAAACTTTCAAAAGATTCGGTTTAGCCTTGTTAAAGGCTTGCTTTCAAAACGCGTGTGTTTTGTGAATGGTGTGGTTTATGAATGACTATGTGAATTCTATGGATATGTTTGGTGTTGATGTTGCACTTGGTATTGCGTGTGGACGTATATTATTTCATTTCGGTGCATTGTTGTTTGACGTGGTGTTTTGCTAAGTGTTTGATGCCTCTGAGTGAATTGTTTGGATATCTTTGTTGTATTGTGCTATATATGTGATTGTGTGGATGTAAGCGGGGCCTACGGTGGCACATGGCATGTGATCATGTGGCCAGGATGCAACAAGCGATTGATCTAACCGTGAGAGCCTAAGAAAAACTACGGTGGCACATGGCATGTGATCCTGTGGCCAGGATGCAACAAGTGATTGATCCAACCGTGAGCGCCAAAGTTAATCTACGGTGGCACATGGCATGCGATCATGTGGCCAGGATGCAACAAGTGATTGATCCAACCGTGAGATGTTGTGATTTGTTTCGCTAGCCAGCTCGGGAGGGTCCTTCGAGGCCTCGAGTGGGATTTGTGGCTTCGTCCCGGTCCTAGGCGATGCGCGTGCGCGATTATGTTTTGTTGATTTTATGTCCGTCGAAGACACGTGATGTTGGGCTCTGGACCTGTGAATTGTTGTCGGTTTTCTATTTGCGAAAACAAAACCTTTGGGCTATGACCCCTGTTGATTTTGGAAAGATAAGGATTTGGTAATCCTAAATTATTTTCTATTAAAACTCTCGATGGCATTTTAAACTGTTTTACAAATTGTTTCCATTTATTTATGATATTTCGGTTTTGGAATGTTTTACCCAAACTCTTGCCTCGGGAAGTTTTTTTCGTTACATTTGGATCTTTGAGGATTCCTGGCTATTGTTATTCGTGGAACTTGAATTGTATGGCTCATATTTGCACTTTGTACTTGCACTAGAAAAACAGTGGAGTTTTGCTAACCCCCGAGTATTCGGGGGGTGGATGTCTATTTTTGCATTCAGGTTTTGGAGCATAACACAGGGTCGGCACGAAGGATGATGAAAGATGATCGATACTAATCACATGAGGAACCTTACATTGTTTATTGGTTCAGTCGTACTTTATTTTCTGCTGATATATTTTTCACGTTGTACGGGTGTGGTTGTATTTTGACCCCTGCGTGGGCATGAGTTGTATTCGAGTTGTATGTATTTATTGAAAGACCAAATCGGTCTACTGAGTCATTTTAGCCTTAAAGGCATGGTTGAGTTGTTATATGTTGTTACCAGCCTGGTAGATCCTTGAGGAAAGGTTCTACGGCGTGTAATATCCCTGAGCGGATTGGGGGTGTTACAGATTCAAGACGAAGACTTGTAATTAGATTACGGAGTTTTTGTTTTCTAGGAACGGTCCATGAACCACATGTTGGTAGCAACTAGGTTGTGAATAGTTTTTTCATATTGTATGAATGCCACAAACGCGCTAAAATGATTAATGTGCAAAGTGTAACGTTAATCGCGAAAATTCTCCCACAACAAATTATTAAGTTTATAATGTTTCAAGGTTTTCCTTCCCTCCATCGAGCTTTCGGGAAATTAAAATCCAAACCGGATGTGTGCTTCCGAGTTATCGGGGTAGTTGTTCGGGGAGGACGGATAAATTACCGGGAGCGCATTGGATGCCTTTGGTTGGAGCAAATTTTATCCCTAGAAACCTGATAAGTTGCCGGATAAGATTCAATTGTGAAACTGATTTGCGTCGATGGTATAAACTTAACTTGTTCACGAACCATAGAAACTGTATAGGTTGAGGGGAGTGAACAAGGGGAAAAATAAGATCGAATCATCCATTAGATGGGTTGGTGTTGGACACCACTTTATGAAAATTAATAGACTAGAAACCTGTTCGGTTGCCCTCTATTAAGATTTATAAAGAACTCGATCACCACTATGAAGTGGTGCGACGATACTTCTGGATTTCACATGGGAGTGTGTTGTTCCGATAAAAATAGTGGGAGCTGGGTAACAAGAATAGAAAAGACCTTAATTCTATACTCAGATCATAATATAACTAGTCACTAATTAATCTGTTATACTTAATGCAAACATAAATCTCAATATGACAATGAATCTACTCGCAATTCTACTCGAAAAGAACACCTTAATGGGACCTAACTTTGTGGATTGGCTCCGCAATCTGATGATTGTCCTCAGTATAGAGGCACTGGGATACGCCTTGGAGACGGACATTCCGGCGCCTCCTATGCGGACCCGAGCCAATCAGGAAGAGATTGAAAACCACAAAAAGTGGGTTAAGGATGATGTGAAAGTCTGTGCTTATATGATGGCTTCCATGTCTAATGATCTTCAGAGAGCTCATGAGAAAATGACTTCTGCTAGGCAGATTCTATCTCACTTAACCGAGCTTTATGGTGAGCACAGCAAAACTGCTAGATATGAGATATCTAAGCAACTGTTCGGTGCAAGGATGAAGGAAGGTGAGAAAGTTGGGGAACACGTCCTCAAAATGATATCCATGATCGAGAGATTGGAGGCTCTTGATTTTAAAATAGATACTTCTATCCAAACCGACCTTATCCTTCAGTCTCTCCCTGATTCCTTCTCACAGTTTGTCATGAACTTCAACTGCAATGAGATTGCATGTAGACCTCTCAGTCTCAGATGAAGACTCCGCGGATGAAGGAGTCTGCCCTTGTGACTTCTTCTGGACTTCGGAAGTCTAAGAATACGAAGAAAAAGACCAAGAAAGACTGGACCACAAGTTAAGGACCTTAAAGGAAAGGGTAAGGCCCTGATGGTTCCAAAAGGCAAGAAGAAGAAAGATACTTGTCTCAAGTGCGGTGAGCTGGGACACTAGGCTACAGACTGTCCGATTCTTCATGGCACTTCAGGTACAGAACTTTTAGTTTTGGAAACAAATTGTTCTGCTACTGTATTTTCTACTTCCTGGATACTGGATTCTGGTGCTAGTTCTCATATTTGTATCGTGAATCAGGATCTGGAACAAAGTAAGAAGCTTGGAGCTGGAGAAGTTATGATCACAGTCGGAAGTGGGCATAGTGTCGAGGCGACCGACATAGGGTCACTTCTTTTGGGTTTAGAATCCGGCTTTGTTTTGACTTTAGAAGATGTACTTGTTTTGCCCAAGGGGCACAAAAACATTGTATCCATTCCGGTCATGGACCAAAAAGGTTTTTCATTTTTCATTGGTGATGGTTCTTGCAAAATTTATTTCAGAGATAAACTAGTGGGTACTGCGATGTTAAATGGATTGTATCATCTAAATCTCAGCAACAAAATAGTTGTGAATACTATGACTAGAAAACGTGGTAGGGATGAAACCAATCAAGTTTTGAAATGGCATCTTAGACTTGGTCATGTTGGTTAGACCAACGTTTACAAGATGGAAAAGGATGGACTTATGGGTCCATTGGGATCGGATCCCTTTCCTACTTGTGAATCTTGCCTTAAAGGCAAAATGACTAAGTCCCCCTTCACAGGGACTTTTGAAAGAGCTACTGATAAACTGGGATTAATCCATACGGACGTATGTGGTGCTTTGGAAGCAGCATGTGACGGATATCAATATTTCATTACGTTTACGAATGATCATACTAGGTATGGTTATGTATACTTAATGAAACATAAATCCAAGGCTTTTGAGAAATTCCAGGAATTTAAGGCCCTAATCGAGAAACAAACTGGTAATCATATCAAAGCACTTTGGTCGGACCTAGGTGACGAGTATATGAGTATGGAGTTTGACGAGTTCCTTAAGGAACATGGAATAGTTTCACAACTAACACCTCCAGGTACTCCTCAGTTAAATGGTGTGTCAGAAAGAAGGAACTGGACCTTGTTGAACATGGTCCGTTCCATGCTGGGCTATACTGATTTACCGATTTACCTGTGGGGATATGCACTCCTGACTGCCGCTTACATCTTGAACAGATGTCCTTCCAAATCCGTTCCTAAAACTCCACATGAGATGTGGGAGGGCAGGAAACCAAGTCTTAATCACATTAGGATTTGGGGTGTCCCGCTTATGTCAAGAAGACTAAGGTGGAGAAGTTGGAAGCTAGGTCCGTGAAGGGACGTTTCATTGGATTCCCGTCTGGGACGATGGGATATCTATTCTACATGCCCGAAGATCGAAAGATCGTTGTTGCTTTACAAGCACATTTCCTGGAAGATGAGTTCATTCAGGAAGGCGGAGCAGGTAGAAGTATTTCTTTATAAGAATACAATGAAACTCCTCGGGAGACACCTGTGCAAGAAACTGGAACCGAACCTTCTGAAACACAAGTACAACTACCTCGTAGGTCTAGTAGGATGTCTCATTTACCTAAGAGGTATGGGCTTGTGCACTTGGAGGAGCTGGGTCTCCATGAGGTTCCAAGTGATAGCCAAGAGAGCGACCCAACAACCTAAGACCAAGCGATGGTGGATGTAGACTCCGCGAAATGGCGTGAAGCTATGGAAGCTGAGATAGATTCGATGCATGTCAATCAGGTCTGGACTCTAGTAGACCGCCCTAAAGGCATAGTGCCTATTGGGAACAAGTGGATCTACAAGAGAAAGACTAATGGTGATGGCAATATTGACGCCTATAAGGCCAGACTTGTGGCAAAGGGTTATACCCAGAAGGAAGGATCGATTACCACGATACCTTCTCGCCTGTAGCCATGATCAAGTCTATTCGCATGATGCTTGCTATAGCTGCCTACCACGATTATGAGATATGGCAAATGGACGCAAAGACGGCTTTCCTTAATGGATTCCTCGAGGAGGAAATCTATATGGAGCAGCCTAAAGGCTTTGTGTCCGAAGTCGATATTCAGAAAGTGTGCAAACTTCAGCGTTCCATTTATGGACTGAAGCAAGCGTCGCGTAGTTGGAACCTTCGTTTTGACGAGGCGATCAAAGAGTTTGACTTCGTGAAAAATGAAGAGGAACCTTGTGTATACAAGAGGGTTAGTGGGAGCAAGATCGCATTCTTAGTACTATATGTGGATGACATTCTACTAATAGAAAATGATGTGGGAATGCTCAGTTCTGTGAAAGCTTAGCTTTCGAGTAATTTCTCCATGAAAGACTTGGGAGAAGCTATCTATATTCTTGGTATTCGACTCTACCGGGATAGAACGAAGAGAACAATAGGTCTTTCCTAAGACCTCTATATAGATAAAATCTTAAAGCGATTTAAGATGGATGATTCTAAAAGAGGGTTCCTACCGATGCGACATGGAATAAAACTCTCCTTGAAGATGTGTCCTCAAAGTGAGGAACAACGTAAGGAAATGAGTAACATACCAAATGATTCGGCCGTGGGTAGCCTTATGTATGTTATGTTGTGTACGAGACCTGACATTGCGTATGCTGTAAGCGTGGTGAGTAGGTTTCAGGCAAACCCAGGTAGGGAACATTGGATTGTCGTAAAGAACGTTCTCAAGTACTTGAGAAGGACTAGAGATATGGTTCTGATGTATGGCGGTGGAGAATTGGATGTGGTGGGATACACTGATTCGGACTTCCAAGGACTGAAAGACGACTCGATGTCTACTTCTGGCTACATATTTACTCTTAATGGAGGAGCAGTATCTTGGCGTAGTGCCAAGCAAAGCGCGACTGCTGATTCCACCTGTCAGGCTGAGTATCAAGCAGCCTCGGAGGCTTCCAAGAAAGGGTTCTGGATTAAGAAGTTTCTGGGAGAACTTCAAGTGATACCATGTCTTTGAAATTTGCTGTTCATTTGTCTTTGCGACAACGACGGAGCTGTAGCACAGGCCAAGGATCCGAGGTTTCACAACAGCACCAAACATATTGAGAGGAAGTATCATCTCGTAAGAGAATTTGTTCGCAAGGGATACATTGTGCTGCACAGAGTAGACTCGGCTGACAACGTCGCCGATCCACTGACCAAGCCACTTTCTTAGACTAGCTTGGAGCATCATCTGGAGAATATGGGTATTAGATACCATAGTATGTGGCATTGAGTGCAAGTGGGAGATTGTTAGGAGTATGCCCTCGAATGCCACTCAGAGGATGTTGAGTGAGGGCATTGTACTTGTAATTATGTAAATCATTAATATAAGGCAATGGATGTTTCTTTATTTATTGGCAGTTACTGGCATTCCTAACTCGTAAATATACATATAGAAACTATTCCGTGTATTTGAGAGCAAAACGTTCCACTCCTTATTGAATAAGGGGGTCGGTACTGAAAGGTTTATAGCTCAAATACTTAATCGTTCGCAAGTCGATGAAACTTGACTGGGCGTTAAGTGTATGTGAAGACTTGTATGACATGTTTTTTGACATGGAGAGTGACTGTCGAACGATAATGGTTAGTGGAAGCACACGTTATAGGTATGCTAATTGGATTAGTATACTCGAACCGACTAACCCTCGATTCGTCACACGGATTTCAATTCGGGTCAGTCAATGATGGAATCGAAAGGTTGTGATAGGTATTCGTGAACCTTCGACTTGAGGATTTAGTAGGGATGTGCTTGTGACGTCAAGATTTTCATTAGAGTAGTTCGACCCTGTAAACCGGAAGGCGGGGATCAACCTCGACGTGCATCTTGACGGGCAAGTAGCAGGTCCTACTAAATACCAAGATAGAATTCTTTCTCCCGTTAGTGAGTGGGTTATATGTCCTATGCGGTTATTGGCAGATGAGATCATAAGTCTTTAGCCAAAGCATTGGAGCTAGTTGTATTGGATACACGAGAGGTCGATGATCACATTGCATTAACGCATGCATAGCGTCAAGTACAGATAGGGTTTGACTGACTGTGACCCTATAACTTGATCGGGACATTTGAAAGAATGGTTTATATGTATACTGGTATTCACGATAGAATGGTTCTTGAATGATCCCATCATTCGTTCTCAGTTGGGGTACAGTGTAGGCTGCCAGGCTGGCTAGATGGTGCTACTACTCTTTGGTTCCTCCCATTGTTGACTGAGACGAACCTACCGAGTCGTGCAATAGGATTGACAACGGAATGAATCAAGATAATTCTCTCATTATGAATATTAGATATTGGATATCTAAATTTGGGACATTGGATGTTTAAATCGATTTATCAGATAAATTGATTTACGGCTTAATGAATTAAATATATCACTGGGTGATTAATTTAATTCATGAATATAATTATTTCTTGGAGAAATTAATTATGTTATTTTGTATTTGATATGTTTAATTAATTGGATTAATTAATCGATACAAATACATCGGAACGGAATCGTAGTTTATCTGTTTGGACTCATGGGAGTCCGAAACGAACCGAACTCGTCCGTTTTTGCATCGTAGTTGCCCCCTTTGTTTCCACTCACTTTCCTCTTGTCTTGTTGCTTTCATTTTATATGAAAGAACATGACATTGTGGGGTTTAAAATCATGTGGCATGATTTGTATTATTGAAGTGGGAGTTGAATAAAGAGAAGAAGACATCTCATATCACATGCACCTTTTGATTCCTTGTGTGAAATCATACGTGAGTTGTATTGGAGAGAGAGAGAGAAAGAACTTTGAGTTCATTTCATAACTCTTTAGTCTTCTTCTTCCTTTCTTCATTTTGTTCTTGATAGTTCTTAGAGAAAAATCAAGAATTCAAAGAGAGATTGTGAGTTAAACACTTAGAGTGTTATAATCAATAGCTTCATCACCTAGCTCTAGCCGTATCCTTGGAGGATAGCAAGGTGTTGTCATTCCATTCGTTTTTCCGGCACGTGACAAGTAGAGGCACGATTTTTCGGCATTGGATCATTCAAGTGCTTGGAGTGCTTCGGATCGTAGAGAATTCAACTAAAGCTTGGGGAATAGCTCAAGAGAAGGTTATCCATCTAATCAATGGACTACAAGGGTGTGTTTCTATATCTCTTGTGAATTCGTTTTTGATATTCGTATATACGTAGCTCGATCGATCCTCATAGGGATTCGGACCGAATTAATTTTCGTTTTACCGCTTCCGCTGGGCCTTCGTTTTAGGCATCGAATCACAACAAAATGATCGATTCGCATGATTATGAGGCTCGAGTCTTTATTTATGTTCGGTTATTTATATTGTTTGAGTATCGGAATTTGACTGGTTTTATTATATTTGGTTAAAGTCCCCTGCGTGGGTAATGATATGGTATCGACTTATATTTTCACGTATGTCTATTAAAACGTTTTGGCCGAGGCCACGGACCCATTTTTACATTGATGATTGTGTCTTTGGGAGTTTCATGTACGGAAGGTGTGTCATGTGTTAGCCTGGTAGACCTCATGAGGGTTCTACGACGTGTAATGTCCCATTTGTGAATTGGGGTGTTACATTTATGGTATCAGAGAATTAGGTTTTGAATGCATAGGCTGTCGGTTAATTTTGGGTCTATCAGTTAAGTCATTTGAGTCAGTCGTTGAGCCTAATATCATCATGCTACCGTCTTTTCGTGCGACCCGTGGGTGTAAGTCTCCTCGAACTCTTATACTTCTGTAATTCGTTTTCTTGCGTTGTTCGGAATTGTGAATTGTGATACCAACCTTGTAAATTGTGAATCTTTCTGATCTTGTCCTTTTCATATTTTCTTCAGTATGTTGAGAGGTCGCGGTAGACCAGCTAGGGGGCGCGTCCGAGGCCGTGGACGTGGTGCTAATAATGAGGAAGGCTCACTTTCTCAGTCCTCTGCGGATTCGGCTTCTCATTCAGTGCCGTTGGGTAATAACGCCGACGCCGGGGCTACTACCGTACTTCAGCAGTTGGTAGCCCAGCTCACTCAGATAGCCCAGGGTGGATGCCAGAATCTGCCTCCGACTCCAGAGGATGAAGCTAGTAAATGGCTTCAGAAAGTAACTAAGATGCACCCCCCTCGTTTCACTGGTTCTTCTGACTCCCTCGGTTGGGAGAATTGGATCTTTCAGTTGAGCAGGACTTTTGATGCCGTAGCTTGTCCCGATGACAGGAGGGTACATATTGCTCAGTACCTCCTGGATAAGGAAGCTACGGAATGGTGGGAGGTTGTGACGCCCAGAGACCGCCAGGCCACTTAGGAGGAATTTAAGGCTGCTATGGAAGCAGAATATTGTCCACCGCCAGTCAAGGAGCGCAGGATTGTGGAGTTCTTCACCGCTACACCTCAGGATGTGCCTATTTCTCAGGCCATCATCACTTATAATCAGCAATTAGGATTCATGAAAGATCAGGTGAGGACCGAGGCCAACAAGATCCATTATTTCAATATGTGCATGAAACCGCATATCAGGCAGAGTATGGCACCGCTCATGTGTGTCACCTTGAAGGAGTATCAGGATCGTGCCCTAGCGATCGAGATGGCTGCACTGGAATCAGAGTTGGGTACCAAGGCCAAGAAACAGAAAATGGTTGGCAGTTTTTCAGCCGGCAAGAGTGGCCGATTTTCGAGAGCACAGTCTGCCCCTACACCTGGGAAGAGGCCGTTTCACCAGGCTCGAGGATCTCAGGGTAATCGTTCAGTCCAGTCCGTTGCTTCTGGTGGCAGGGTTTGTTTTAACTGCAACCAATATGAGCATTTGATGAAGGATTGCCCTTCTCCTCCAGTTACTTGCTTTACTTGCGGACAGACCGGACACCGAGCAGTGCATTGTGAGAGAGCCACCAGGGCTGCCAGAGCTCCGACTACCACCGCCGTTCAGAGAGAGCACATCATGGATCAGAAGGCTCCAGTCACTCAGACCCCGCAGAGTACGGGTCGTGGTAGAGGTCGAGGCCAGCCGAACCACCGGGCTACTTCCAGTTCAGGCTCAGTGCACCCTCGTTTGTACCAGATGAGATGCATGGAGGAGACAGATGTTCCAGTGGCATCACGTACCACTCAGATCCTTTCTCATCTAATTTCAGTGCTTTTCGATTCGGGTGCCACCCATTCTTTTATTGCTCTGAATTGTGTGAGTCGTATTGGTATTGACTGCTTGTTCGAGTGTGAACCGTTTGTAGTGGGTACGCCTAGCAGGGATCGTATGGTTGGGGACCTGGAAGTTAGGGATTGCCCAGTGAGAATCGGGAGCCGAGATTAGCCCTCGAATCTCATTGTTATAGACCTTAAGGGGGAGGATTTGATCCTCGGGGACGATTGGTTGGATCGTCACGGAGCTATCATGAACTATCGGACTCGTACCATCTCGATAGTAGCCGAGGATGGAACCGAACATACTCTCGTCGGTTGTAAGCCGGATAGGTCGGGAAGTGTGATTAGCGCCTTGAAGGCGATGAAACTTCTAAATCAGGGTTGTATCGGCTATTGGTGTTACGCTCTACAGGCGGAGGATGGTGGAGTCGACATGTCGTCGATCCCAGTTGTTAGCGAGTACCCCGACGTATTTCCAGATGACTTTCCGGGATTACCACCACAGCGAGAGGTTGAGTTTCCTATTGATCTAGAGCCGAATACGGCCCCTGTTTCTCAAGCGCCGTACCGTATGGCACCGTCGGAGATGTTAGAACTGAAGAAGCAGTTGGGGGAGTTGCTAGATAAAGGGTATATTCGACCGAGTGCTTCGCCTTGGGGTGCGCCTGTGCTTTTTGTTAAGAAGAAGGATGGATCGCTTCATTTATGCATCGATTATCGAGAATTAAACAAGTTAACCATCAAAAACAAATACCTTTTTCCCTGGATTGATGACTTGTTTGATCAGCTTCAGGGAGCATCAGTCTTTTCGAATATTGATTTACGATCGGGCTACTACCAGCTGAGGATTCGGGACAGCGATATACCGAAAGCTGCCTTTCAGACGAGATATGGCCATTACGAGTTTGTGGTTATGCCTTTCGGGCTAACCAATGCCCCAGCAATGTTCATGCAGTTAATGAACAAAGTTTTTATCAAGTATCTGGACAAATTCGTAGTCGTCTTTATCGACGACATCCTTATCTATTCCCGGAAGGAGCATGCTTTACATCTCCGGATTGTGTTGGACACTTTGAGAACTGAGCAGTTGTATGCGAAGTTCTCTAAGTGCGAGTTTTGGCTCAAGGAAGTGATGTTCCTCGGGCACGTGATTTCGTGGAGGAGTTCGGGTAGATCCAGAATATAGGCGGTGATGGCATGGGAACCGCCAAGAATGTGAAGGAAGTGAGGAGTTTTTACGGGACTTGTAGGCTATTATCATAGATTCGTTGAGGATTTTTAAGATCGCTAGACCACTCACTCGATTACTCGAAAACTCGGAATTTATTGGACCGCGACAGAGACGGTGATAGTTTTGACGAGTTGAAGAGACGATTGACTACTGCACCCATTTTAGGATTGCCTCAGGGGAACGAGGATTTCGTGGTGTATAGTGATGCTTCGGGCCTTGGGATCGGATGTGTTTTGATGCAGAGAGATAGGGTTATCGCTTATGCGTCCCGCCAGTTGAAACCTTATGAGGTAAATTAGCCCACGCACGATTTGGAGTTAGCTGCAGTCGTTTTTGCCTTAAAGGTCTGGAGGCATTATCTCTATGGGTCGTCGTGTAAGATTTTTACGGATCACAAAAGTTTGAAGTATATCTTCAGTCAGAAAGAGTTGAATATGAGACAGCGTAGGTGGTTGGAGCTAATTAAAGATTACGACCTCAAGATACTTTATCATATGGGTAAGGCTAATGTAGTGGCTGATGCATTGAGCCGGAAACCGATGGCGTTACAGATGTTAGAGGTACTTACACCACAGAGCAGGATCCAGCAGGATTTGATTTGTCAAAATATCGAGGTTTGGGTTCAAAGAGTTCAGGGTCAGTTATGTGCGTTAGAGATTGCTTCGTCCTTGACTGATGATATCAAGGCGAAACAGTATGATGATCTGTTTTTGGTCCAGTTGAGGGAGGATGTGAGGAAGGGGAAAGCCCCTGGATTTGTGGTTCAGGATGATGGAGCTTTGAGATTTTGAGGCAGATTATGTGTACCAAATGACATTGAGTTGAGGCAGAAGATTTTGAGTGAGGCTCATACTACGGCTTACTCCATACATCCTGGTACGAGCAAAATGTACAAGGATGTAAGGAGTAACTACTGGTGGAGCAATTTGAAGACGGACGTGAACGAGTTTGTATTGAGGTGTTTGACCTATCAGCAGGTTAATATTGAGCACTAGCGACCAGCAGGATTATTGCGACCACTTCCTATTCCGAAGTGGAAGTGGGAGGACAATTCCATTGACTTCATCACCAATATGCCTAGGACTCGGACGGGAATGAACATGATTTGGGTTATTGTCGATCGACTAACCAAATCAGCTCATTTTCTAAGTATTAAGGATACTTGGGGGCCGGAGAGATTAGCACGAGTATTCATTGCAGAGATCAGGAGATTGCATGGGACTCCCAAGAGTATTGTTTCAGATCGAGATGGCCGATTCATATCACACTTTTGGCAGGCCGTTCATCGAGCTTTGGGGACTGAGTTGAGACTCAGTACGTCCTACCACCCTCAGACAGACGGGCAGTCAGAACGGACGATCCAGACACTAGAGGATATGTTGAGAGCCTGTGCATTAGATTGGAAGGATGATTGGGAGTCGCACTTGCCATTGATCGAGTTCACGTACAACAATAGTTGGCACGCCTCGATCAAAATGGCACCATTTGAGGCATTGTATGGGAGGAGGTGCAGATCGCCGTTGTGTTGGGATGATGCGTCCGAGCTGATTGGTACCGAGCCCGATATGGTAGTTGAGACGAGAGAGAAGATTGCTCTGATTCGCGATAGGTTGTTGACGGCCCAGAGTTGGCAGAAGTCTTATGCCGATACGCGTCGTCGGCCGTTGGAGTTTGAGGTGGGGGACCATGTCTTGCTTAAGGTGTCGCCGACACGGGGAGTTTATCGCTTCGGCCGGAAGGGTAAACTTAGTCCGAGATATATTGGACCGTTCGAGATTTTAGAGAGAGTTGGAGAGCTTGCATATCGGTTAGGCTTGACACCGTCCTTGAGTCACATGCATAACGTATTTCATATTTCCCAGCTTAGGAAGTACGTACCGGACCCTAGCCATATTATTGATTTTGGAGAGATTGAGTTGGGACCCGACATTACCATCGAGCAGAGGCCGATTCAGATTTTAGAGCATCGGGTGAAGCATCTTAGGCACAAAACTATTCCTTTGGTTAAAGTTCAGTGGTCGAGGCATGGATCCGAGGAAGCCACGTGGGAGACGGAAGAGAGTATGAAGTCGAGATATCCCTAGTTATTTGCGTTGTAGGTTTCGGGACGAAACTTATTTTTAGGGGGAGAGAATGTAATATCCGTACTTTCTATTTTTGGTAATTTCTATTTTTGGTGTATGTTCATTTCGGACGACTCGCTTGTTACTATTTCGGAATTCTGAATGTATTTTGTTCTTGGAGTTTTTCCATCGGGACGAGTTTCGGAGATGTTTTTACGTGTTTCCATCTTGAGTTATATTTTGTCGCATATACATTCGATTCTCGTAAAACTCGATCGATTTCATTATTTCTCTGTTTTCATGAGTTCGTATGGATGAGTTGCTCATGTTGTGAGTTTCGGATTGTTAATCCGACGTCGTATCGTGAATTTTATTTTGCTTGTTGTATTTCGGATTCCCCGATAGTCGGAAGTGTATTTTCTTTCAGCACTTAGATTCGTTGTTTTGGATACCTCATGTTTACACTTCTGGTACTGTCCTTGTGTTGCGTTCCGTTGTTGTATCGTCTGTACAGGAAAACGATGTTCAGCAGTGCAGGACTGCTGCATGCATAACGCACGTTATGCATGCTTCTTAACGTGCGCTATCGGCACCTGCATAACGTACGTTATGCCCTTCTGGTAACGTACGTTATGGCGTTCATCAGATAGTACAGGCGGTTCGTTACGTATGTTAACTGGTGAGACATTATGTACGTAAACGTCGTAACGTACGTTAACAATTTGTGTTAACGTACGTAACGCACTGTCAGGGCTTAAATTCTAATTAGACCTCAGACGCGTTATTTCGTTTCTTTTTCTTCCCTTTACCACGACGAGAGTTCTTCGAGCGATTTGGAGCGATTCGAGCAGGGCGATCCGTAGAGTCCCTCCGTAGATCGATTATTGTGTTCCTATGGAGGTTAATCATCATCATAATCATCCTTCTCCGCCCGAATCGAGGTATATTTCGTTAGAACCCTTGTTTTGAGATTTTGGGGGAATTCTGGGGGGGGGTGTTTCTTGCGATTTAAACCTTCTCAATCCGATTTGTCATAGATTATTACTAGACTTCAATAGTATACTTGTATTCCTTCGTGGTTCTTGAGGAATTGTGGATTAAACTCCAATTTTTCCAATATTCGTCACTTATACTCGATGATACCCTAGTAATGTTCGATAAATTGTTCCATCGGGTAGAATTATGATGAATTCCTACGTTCTCGTAGTATTGGGATTGGTTGTATATCATTATTGTGCTAGGATCAGATTTGTGAAGATTATTTGGGCCAAACCTTTCCGTTCACCGTTTTCCTTCACGACGTGTTAACCAAGGCAAGTACATGTATTACATTCCGTTATGTATGTTACGTTTTCAAAATGAATGATAAATTGTGGTTTTCGGGTGCGTGAGTTGTGTTCCTTCCACCCGGAGCGTTCTACGGGATGTCTGGGGGTCGATACTAAGGGGTACGGCCGCAGAAGTGGACTTGGGTGCGTCTGTGGTTGAACTTCCACCTGGAGCGTTCGACGGGATGTCTGGGGGTCGATACTAAGGGGTACGGCCGCGGAAGTGGTATCCCACCTGGAGCGTTCGACGGGATGTCTGGGGGTCGATACTACGGGGTACGGCCACGGGACACCAGTTTTGATTTTGTGATATCGTGATGAATTGATAACTGATTTGATTGCCAATATAGTATTCCGGAATAGTTATGGCAAATGATTTCTGATTGAGATGATTGTGTAAAATCGTATTTGTATATAATGTTGTGTAATTGTGTACTTGCACTAGCTATTCGAATGCTAACCCCTTAAATGGGGGAAATGCGTCTTATGCATTTCAGGTACCGGAAGAGCTGAGGAGCAGGCACGGGATACGCACGCAAAGGATGGATTGGCATGATTATTTATGTTCGGTCATTTATACTGTTTGAGTATCGGAATTTGACTGGTTTATGATATGGTATCGACTTATATTTTCACGTACGTCTATTAAAACATTTTGGCCGAGGCCACGGACCCATTTTTACATTGATGATTGTGTCTTTGGGAGTTTCATGTACGAAAGGTGTGTCATGTGTTAGCTTGGTATACCTCATGCGGGTTCTACGGCATGTAATGTCCCATTTGTGAATTGGGGTGTTACACTGCTGTGTAAGATCACTCATGAAAGCATCGTTAGACAACAGTGAGAAAGTGTTTGTATGGGAACCTCTTTCAGAGAAACACTCGATCGCTTTTTCCATAGTCCCTGACCCTATAATAAATGAACAATCATGAACAAACGAACCACGCAAGTTTCGATAGGATACAATTATCATACAAAACAACGAAAGTTTCACTAAGATACAATTATCATAAAAAAACTAATCTTACTTAAAAGAGACCCCGAGCTTCAATTCTTCGACAGTTGAACCCCCACCTGAGCCTCTAAAACCGACGGCTCCTATTCATTCACCATACCACCATCACATGCAACATCCATATCAAGACTAACTCCCTCTCTACACAATCGTTTAGTTCGAAAAGTAGCCTCTCGTCTTTCTTTCGCCACAGAAACAACATACTGTCTTCTGCTTTGCACAACAGCATTCCCAACTTCACTTCCTTTGGGGGTTTCTCTGTTTCAATGTTAGGTTGGGAGTACTCAACTTTAACTTTCAAGAACATTATTAATAAATATATAAATATTTCAAATCATCATGCAAAATTGGCTTAATGGTAGTGCCGTATAAAAATTAAAAATTACTCAAACCCATTATCAAAATAAAAAACTAAAATCATTGAAAGTACCTTGATTCGGAAAGCTTCTTGTTGACGTGACCCTTGCAACATCCACAACCTTTTGCTTCAAAACATAACCAATCAACAAAAATATTAAATTTCCAACTCAAACCCATTATCAAAATCAAACACACAAATCATTGAAAGAAAACCCTAAAATATACCATTACCTTGATTCAGCAAGCTTCTTGGTAATGTGACCCTTGCAACATCCACAACCTTTTGCTTCAAAACACCAATCAACCAATAGATTAAATTTCCAAACACCCTTTTAAAAACCTGCAAAAACCCACAAACAATTTTCAAAAGCAATCACTAAAAACACAATCTTTAACTCAATCGTTATAAAACAAAACCAAAACAATTTACCTCAAATTTACATAAAGGATTTGCAATCTTGGTTTTTAAAATGGATCTCAGAATTGATAAGCCACTGTATTTTTTTTATTTTGTGTCGGTTTATTTGTGTGTGTTTTTTTGCCCGGTGGTTTTGATTGAAGTATTAATGATAAAGCTTAATGGCAAAAATAATGGAAGGATTCAAAATAATTTTTAGGTATATTAATTAACACTATTTATTTACCTCAACAATGAGGCTTTACACGTTCCAGACATTTAATCATGGAACTCAAACTTGAGTTTGAGTATGAAACTCAATCTTGCATAATAGAGTTTATGGATTTATGGCTATTAATGCTCACATTCAGTATATAGAACTCAATCTTTATATATACGAGGCATTACGACCCGTGCGATGCATGGTTTTTGTTTTTCGATAAAAATTTTTAACTTTTTCTTATGTCTATAACTCAACTTTTTTGTATCTGTTGTTATAATTAACCTAAAAGTATGTACTTTTTCCTTTTATTCCATTATGCAAGGTCATACAAGAGAGCGTAAATATTGGTTTCTCACTAAAAGAATTTTGTGGGTTATTAGTAAAAAATAAAAATTACAAAGTAAAACTAATGAACTAAATTTTCTTTCAGGGCTAAAATTTCTGAAAACCCATAAAATGGTAGAAGCGACCGTACTTATTAAACCATCAACATTGACGTGAATAATGTCCGCATGTGTTGGCAATTTTTATCTAAATGTTTTTCATGATTTGTATTCATCTTTGTTTGTAAAAACCTTCTTGTAATATATGAATCCCTCTTGTCTAATTATTTTCTTTTGTTGTTTAATGTACAATTCTCCCTGTAAAATATCCATTAATATCAGTGAACTAATATTGTTTTCTTTTGGATTAGTATTGTTTTCGTTTGTATTAATATTGTTTGATATGCAAAGTGTTGTGCCAAGATTTATACGTCTCAACAGGCGATCGCCTCAGAGACCGGGCGACCGAGCTAGATCCCAGCAGCCAAGGCAGATTGGCCGACCGAGGGTCTCAAGACAAGTCCCGGTGCCGAGCGATCGACATCTAAGGCGATCGTCTATCGGTACTTGGCGATCGACCCCTGGTGACCGACCAAATGACGACCGCCTCATGCCACGCGAAGCCATCACCCGTCCAATCGGCGAAGGCCGAAGCTCGAAGCAAGAACCCACGTGCAGATCCGGAAAAGGCGCCGCAGGACATGGATCGTTGACCACAGCCTGTCAACATCTTCTCACCTACCGACAGACCCACCGAAAGGTGTACAGTGGGACCGCCCGTGACAGTGACTCAGGAAGCGTGCCGACTCCTCATTGGACCCGCCGCAGTGTTGCCAGCTGGCGCGAGCTTTAAATGACCCACATGACATAAAGACGATCGCCCCTTATTATATTACATGAAAGGTGATCGCCTGTCAGAAAACAGATCATCTCAGCTCCTATAAATAGAAGGTTGCCTGCACTTGGAAATCTCTCTGTCTCTCTCTGATTCTGCTCACAACTTGGCTTTCTTACTCTTGGCAACAGCTATCTCTCGGCCTTTCTTCTCTCTCAGCACCTCTTACACGAAAGACGGTCGACAGAGACGAAACACGCAGAGCTTCGCTCAAGAGCTAGAAAATAGGATCTTTTACACTCATTGTAATCGCATTCTTACATTAATACTTGTATCCCCGAATATTTGTATTAATAACATCTCGCGAGAGCATTCAATCCTGGGCTTAACAAACCCGGCAAATCTTGTGTTATTTCACACCCCCACGGATGTGCTCTCGCAATTTGCTGTTGCTCGACCGTTCCAGCAACATCTATCTTCGGATAATATTTCGGGCAACAACAATTGGCGCTAGAAGGAGGGCGTCTAACCCTCATTTTTATTCCTACCGCCTCGAAGAACACTCACTGTTCTCCGGGGCATATACCTGAAGAAACACTCACTGTTCTTCAGAGAAAAGCTTTCAGAATCATGACTTCTGCCTCCGCATCGAAGAAAGCAGTTGGCCAATCCGCCAGACGCACTACACCATAGATTGGCTATAGCAACCAGATTTCAAAAATTTCATCAGAAAACGTTGCTATTGATAGACCAGCTCGGATATATTGCAATGCATTTATAAAGTGTTACAATTGAAGCGAAAAAGTTGGAAATAGTGTAAAATTTACATTCTATTGCAACAATTTAAGAATTCGTTGCTGTACATAGCAATTTGGGGCCCAAAATTTAGGCGGGTACTAAAGAAATTGAGCGGGCTTTTGAAACATTAAAACACTAACCACATTATTTCAAACCCTCGCCGCTCCCTCAGCCCAAACCCGCCACCTAACACTCACCTCGAAAGCAACTCACCACTTATCCGGCGACTACATTAGGGTTTATCCACACTGCTCTATTCACGCGACATTTCTCTTCAAGGCACACCGATAGTGAAAATGATGACGGCGGCAGCGAAGATAATGACAAAGGACGGAGAAGAGGAAGAGAATGACAGTGGAGGAGAAGAGGAATCTGTGAGTAAAAACGAAAGCGTCGTTTTATCGGTGAGGATAAGGAAAAGATCTTTGAAATCGGCCCACCTCTCTTTCTCGCTTCCTCTCTCTACTCTTTTGCTATCGACCTCCGCCACCGACTCTACCGCTTCAACATCCTCCATAAGCAGTGACGATTCTCTTCAAATTCCATATATCCTCTATTTTTTCATGCTTTACATTCTTTGGGTTTCTCTTTTGATTTTGGGATTAATGTGGTTGGAAGTTGAAATTATGTTACCGGTGATGGTATAAGGCTGCCGGTGCCGGTGATTAGTATTGGGAATTTGACGTGGGGAGGCAATGGCAAAACTCCGATGGTCGAATTTCTGGCATCCTCATTCGCTGGTGATGGAATTTCACCTCTCATTCTTACTAGGGTATTTTACTCTACCGTTTGGTGATAAAGTTAATTACAAAATTACCCCGAGGTTTATCTTAATTACGAAATAGAATTCCAGTTATCTTATACAACAATAATTGTTTGCACCCTCAGTAGGAGTATTTACTTATAAGTTAATATCAAAATTTAATGTGATAATATTTGTAATTTTAATAGATAAGTGTTTTTTTGGTATTTTCTTTTGTAATTAGATTAACCTCATGGGTGATTCTTGTAATTACCCCTTATTTTTATTTTACTGACAAGCAGATTGAAGCATAGGCGATGTCGGTTAAGTTGATGACATCTACATACATTCTGCAAAATATTGTTATCTGTTTCTGTGGTTATGGTGGTTCGGGGTTAACGAGCAGTTCAAAAGTCGCGATATTACTGCTTTTTTCTTAAACGAGTCCAGTTAGTTGATAAAATAAAACACATGGGATCACTAAAGCTTAAAAACTTGTACCTTTACCTAACTTAAAAACACATGGTGATGTCTTCCATTTACTATTTGTTCATTAGTATGGTTGTTTAAAATTGTGCCTATGCAATTTGGGAAGTACATTTAATGGGAAATAGTCAACAACAGCAAAAAACAGGAATCTCTATGTCCAGATTTCTCTTATGGCTAGTTGGTTCTTCTGTAGGAATAACATCGACACTGTCTGTTTTCCTGTCTACATTTTGGGTCTGTATATAATTGATGAGATGCTAGTTGTAATTTATTCTGCTACTTTTGATTTAACTTTTGAAGAAATATTACGAGCAATATTTCCATGGTGTTGATTTATCTATATTTCTTTTATGCTCTATTTTTTTTCTTTCTGTTGGAAGGTGATGGCTCGTTCTTCACCAATGGATAAGCATACACTTGTGAAACATTTGCGAACCACTTTTTTCGTGAGATCGCATCGGAATTTGTCTAACACCGCCATAATCACTTGCCGGTTGTTTATGTTCTTTATATTCTTGATGGTCGGCATTAGGCAAACATCATGCCTTAACATCATCAAGTGCACTTCAATGCAGTACTTTTTCTCTAGTTATTAATTTACTGCTTGTTACAATATCTGACTAGATGGCCAATTGTTACTGGATAATTTGCTTTTGGTGTCTTTGTCTTGTCTTTTGAAGTGTATGAAGCGAATGCCGGTGATTCTCGACCGATTATATAGGTAAACTTTTTTCATCTAGTTCATATATGTAAAATGTTACAGTTTTTTTCCTTTTCCATAGTTTCATGCGGGGAGAAGCAGGAGTCTTAACTCCGTTATGTTTATCTGTCGCGTATGGCCGCAAACGGATTAGTACATTATTCACTTGATTCTGCTTTACATTGCGGTCATCCGCCACTGGCCTCCCGTGTTTTAGGCTTAACCTTGCAAGTTTTTCTTCACCGCCTAGAGTACAAATTAATACTAATAAAAAGATTCATAAAGTCACTATTTTTGGATGTGTGGTGTCACGCAACTTGTAACCTTTTCTTTTTCCTTTTTCCATTTGCAAGTTTACCAAGTTCAATACTTTGATGTAAAATGACAAGCGATTCGTAACTTTTTTCCCCGAACTCTGTAGTCAATTTATTCTTCATGCAAGTATGAAAAAAGAAAAAAAGTAGGAGTATATCACTTGTCTAATAACTGTATATGTGCTGTTCTCAAAGCTCTCTTCCTAAATATTAAACCAAATTAAGCTTCATACGTTTTTATGTCGTGTATGGCCGCAACCTGATTAGTACATTATTCACTTGATTCTCATTTTACGTCAGTCATCCACCACTGGCCTCCCTTGTTTTAGGCTTAACCTTGCAAGTTTTTCTTCCACCACTGACCTCCCTTGTTTTAGGCTTAACCTTGCAAGTTTTTCTTCACCGCCTAGAGTAAAAATTAATAATAAAAGATTCATGAAGTTACTGTTTTTGGATGTGTGATGTCACGCAACTCGTAACCTTTTCTTTTTCCTTTTTCCATTTGCAAGTTTACCAAGTTCAATACTTTGATGTAAAATGACAAGCGATTCGTAACTTTGAGTCATGTTCCATGATGTATGTGTTGTGTTGATTTTACAATATCAATCACGTATTGTGACATGACAATAGAAATTATCTCAAACTCATCGCCGTCTCATGATATTTTCCATATAAATAGAAAAACCTATGATGTTGACGGTTTTGGAATTTCGTTCTATTTCTCCTTCATATGAAGGTTGCGACAGGAAGGGCATCCAGCGTAAAACTTTGCCACTTTGTTATTTGCATGAGTTATGGTGTTAACTAATTTTAGACAATTAAACGACACTATAATCTTTATGTCACCGACCCCAACATAGTTGGGATTAAGGTGCTGTTGATGATGATGATGATGATGATGATGAAAGTATCAAAAAAAGAAAAAATTAAATACGAGTATTTCACTTGCCTAATAACTGTATATGTGCTGTTCTCAAAGCTCTCTTTATAAATATAAAACCAAATTAAGCTTCAAACGAGCTGATCTTTTGTTTTCTGAGGAACTTCAGGTCTTGTGTGGAACAATGTGAAAAGACTGGTTGTGTTGGAGAAAGATGCTTCTCACGTTGCACGTCCTCTTCAGATGATTCTTCCCTCTATTTGTGGTGGAAACGGTTGGATTGCCGGAGTGATTGCCGTTACCATTGTATGTTAGACAGAGAAAAGTAAGGGCAGAACTTGGTCAAGGGCCCATTAAGTATCATGGCAAATGGCCCTTCCGACACCTGTATGGCTTCCAGATCTGCTAAGTTGTCAGCTTTGGCCCGTTATTGATTACTTTAGTTGTGCATGGTATCTTTTTTTTTGTATCATTGCTTTTGCAGCTAATAACATGGCCTTGACGTAATGTCCTTAATTTATTCAGGAGCCTCTTTCCATGGTCTTTTCAGCTCTGAACCTTGAGATGCATTTCCATGGTTTGCGTTCCTTTTGCTCCCTTGTTTACTATAAGTTGCCCTTGCAACCAAATAAGAAGCCATTCTACGATTACGTGGGCACATGGACTATTTACGGGCTTCTCTCTATTAACGCATGGTTTTGGAGTGCAGTCTTTCACAGTCTGTAATAATTTATCATCTCGTTAAATCCTTATTGTTGTGATATTTTCATCCACGCCTCTGCCTCAGAAATTTGACCGTTCCAATTTTTAACTGCAGAGACATTGACTTGACCGGAAAGCTAGATTATTCGTCTGCAGTGGCCTTACTTGGGTACTCGATGATAGTGGCAATAATAAGAAGCTTTGGTTTAAGGCATGATGCTGCTAAAGTAATGGTGTCTGCTCCTCTTATTGCATTTACAACCACACAGATTTTGTTCCTTCTTAACTACGAGATGGATTACGGTAATATTTTTGCTCTTGTTGTCTTCATTTTATATTCTCGTCATATTAGATTGCTTATTTGGTTCTTCAACTCTCTCTCTCTCTCTGTCTCTCTCTCTCTCTCTCCCTCTCTCCCTCTCTCCCTCCCTCCCTCCCTCCCTCCCTCTATAGAGATTGAAGATGTTACAAAAGGTTACAAGCAAGTTATGCGTAACATGAACAATATTTAACATTGCTACTTGCAACCACCTTAACTTCTACTTTTTTTTTGTATGGGTCAGGATGGAACATGAAAGTGTCTGTTGCCATAGGTACTGCACAGCTTCTCATTTGCTCAGTTTATGTGAACATTCAAAAGTTTGTTCAGTTTCAGCTTACTGTAAATGTGGTAGCTCTAATTGTCAACTTCTCTTCAGCCTGCTTGACAGGTAAACATGAAGAGGATTGCCACGTCAATCTACAGGTATCTTCAATAAAAGAATATCAATATAGAGTATCACAAGGCGTTGTTTTGATTTTGTCGAGGGCAATTATATCTCTTTGAAGCCATTGCATTATTTAATCTACTTTGTGATGAGCTAACTTTTTTTTTCTAATTTCAGATTGGGAGAAGTCCATAATGATTCAGAGAAGGATTTAGATGTGCTACTACTTCTATTGAGGACGGAGATGAGACGGATGAAGATGAAGATGAAGATGAAGATAGATGAAGATGAAGAGGAAGAGGAATAGGAAGAGGAAGAAGAGCCATGACTCATGTTTATATAATGTTTAACTAAGATATTGGTCTATGTATTACTAAGTTAGATTGTGTGTCACTTGAACTTAGTTATTTTGCTTCAACTTGGTCATTTTCCTAAACTTAGTCTGAGTGAATTTATTGATGTTGGAGCAATGATAATATTGCTCGGTTGGATTGATGTTACGATATACCAATTGAAATAAATCTAATGGTCATGCCAGTTTTTTTATTTAGCATTGCAATAGAAGCTTAAATGTTGCCATATATGTCATATTCATTAATAAAATTAGATTGCATTTGATTCTAAATACGTTGCAATTGGGCATATATATGTTGCCTTAGGGTTGCCTGAATCCATGTATTGCAACAATTAACACAAAAAAATCGTTGGAAAAAAATGTTGCCATAGGTAGTCCAAGATATTGCAATGGTGTTAAACATGTTGCTATAGCCGTTAAATCGTTGCCATATACTATATTTGCAACAATAATATGCCGTTGCAATATGGTACCAAATTTGTTGCCATAAGGGCCCTATGGCAACCAGAGCAAAGTGCACGCTTGATTTTTGCATAATCGTTGCAATAAGCTCTATTGCAATGAATTTAGGGCATATTGCAACGTATTTTACACGTTGCTGTATGCAATCTATGGTGTAGTGACGCCTCATTCCGTCTCAATCCGAGCCAACGCCTATGGCGGAGGGTAGCCGCCGCGGTCAGAGACTCTTGATCCCGCCCCCGAGGGACAGCCTAAGCCTCTCGCTCGATCAGTTCCAAACAGCGGAACAGATTGAAGTAGCCCTGTCCATCCTACGGGAGCGACGGAGAGCTTTCGACGCGCCACCCGCTATAAACCCCTCGGCCATCCGCCTCGTGACAAAATGGAAGTTCAAGGGGCTACTGACCGAGCGATCGCCAAAAGGCCCCCATTCTCAAGAAGAGGCGCTCGCTAGCCGAGGCACCTCTGTTTTCGATCGCCTAAGCAGCGACCTGTCATGGCGGCCGGGGTAGTCCGGCCCCAGCCACGAGACGACGGAGCTCGAGTTCGTCACCAGGAGTTTGGCGTATCCGACTCCCAGAAGGCAGGCCAGCCATCTGGCTCCTCCTCGCCAAAGAACCGAGGTCGGCAACAGTGGAGTCAGGAGATCGGTACACGATCGCCTCGGCTCCCGCTCCGAAAGCCGACCCACGAGCGACCAAGCTACAACAATGGCCGCGATGCAACGCCAGCTCGACGACATGAAGGCGCTCCTGGAATCTGGGGCAGGCGCTAAGAGAAAGATCGCCAGGCCGAGCGAGCCACTCGCGGTCCACATCGAGCTCGCCCCCATGCAGCGTAAGATCGCTCCTCCGCAAACACCTTTGTACGAGGGGAGGTCGGACCCCGAGACTCACCTGAGCAAGTTCCGCATCTACATGACCGGGTGTGGGGCATCAGACGCGACTAGGTGCCGAATTTCCCCACTGACGCTGGACGACCTTGCCCACAGGTGGTACACCTCATTGCCGACGCGATCCATCAATTCCTTTGATCCACTGGCAAACAGCTTCACAGCTTACTTCACCGCCAAGGTTGCTCGGCCGGAAGGTACTCATCGCATGATGCAAATCAGGCAGGGAGAAGAAGAGTCCGATGCAGACTACATCGACCGGGTAGATGAGATCATCCTCAACGGCGCGCCCATAAGCGATGAGATCGCCCTCTACTCGGTCCTAGGGGGATTCCATGGTCTTTCGCCTATGTTCAGGCATCTTACGAAGAACCATCCCCCGACCTACGCGATCTTCCGTGCTAAAGTCGCAGACTTTCTGGCCAGGCAAAGGTTTCTTCTCAACCTATGAGCAGCGCGATCGGCAACCGAACGACGATCACCAGTCTTCCAACCCGATCGCCATTATCAAGCAACATCTCTGAAACTAGAGGACTCGCTCGCCATGTACAGTTCATCATCTAACATGTTGGACTAAGGCACGAGATCGCCTCCCCCGCACAACGTACACCATCGAAGGTCAGCATTTAACATGACGATCCGAGGTGGAAGACTGCAGTCATGGTCCTGGTGGTCGATGGAACCGACTGCTTAGGCCATGCCAGGTTCCTTTGGACTGAGGTCGCTCGCCCTTCGTTTAAATACGAGGCGGGCGTAGCTGAAGGACCCTCCAAACAAATCAGTGGACACGATCGCCCGCCCTCGAAGGTCCGTCATTTAACATGGTGGATCCTTCACAGACAATGCGACACGTCACTACCCCCGTCTCAACGTATACCGTCGAGGATTGCCATCTAAAATGGCGATCCGAGGTAGAAAAGAGCTAACTAGCTGCGGACGTGGAGTCGATACTAGGGCTGGGACCGGTTCGGTTATTACTAATATTTTAAGTACCCTAAATCGATTTTAATATACAAAAACCGGATCGGGTTTTGTGTAATTTTTTGGGGAACCGGTTTAAGACCCGAACCGGTTTTTCGGTTCGGGTATTTCGGGTTTTTCGGGTAACCGAATTCTGCTAAAAAACCCGGAATTCTGCTAAAAACCCGAATTCTGCTAAAACCCGAATTCTCAATAATAACCGAATAAGCAACTAGAACCGAAAATATATTCAATAATTTGCTTAAAACATATGTTTAAGCATGCCCTTAAATTGAAAGAAAATCCAACCCAACCCAACAATCATAGTATAATATATCAGTGATGGGATGGTTCGAAACTCCTATCCTATTCCATCTGTGATTCCAAATTATCTATATTCAAGAAAAAACGTAGAAGATCGATGAGAAATTAGAAGATCTGTGATTCCAAATTGTCGCTATCCGAGTTTATTCCACTTTGTTAGATAAAAAATTCATCTATCGCATTATAGAAGCCTAAAAAGGGGGAGGCAAAATAAAAACAAGCAAAGTACTCGGTGTTGAAGTTCAAACTAGAGCGGTAGATTCGTTCTTCTAATGGCCTAAAGGAGCTATTCGATAAACATTTACAGTTTAGGGAGAACTTACTTGATAGAGATCCTTAATTTTGTCGTTCACTTCATCGAAGAATGTCGTTTCCTCTTTACGAGGGTATCGGTGAAGAAGAAACGTGAAGAAACCCTCCCCGTGGTCGGTTCTCTTTCTTGTCGCCTTGAGTTTTCTTTCCAGGGTGAAAGTGAGTGAAAGCGGCGCTTTACTTAAATCAGGGTTACTTGTATTTTGTTTAAACTATAATCCTTTATTATTTATATTAGTAAATATAATTATATTATATATATTTAAAATCCGGTTCTTAACCGGGTAATGTGTGTTCTGAAATTGAAGACCCAAAACCCGGAACCGATTTATTTAAATAAACCCGAATTAAGAACCGGATCCGCTTTTTGTTATAAAACCCGGAACCGGAACCGGTTTTTTCGGTTCGGTTTTTAAAAAAAATCGGTTCTTCGGTTAAAAATCCCACCCCTAGTCGATACATCCGACGACGCCCCGCGCAAGGACTCCTCCAGACCAAGACCGCACGCCCTTTGTTTAAATACGAGGCGAGGCGCAGCCTAACGGAGGACCCTCACAATAAAATGAGTCACGAGACAGACAATGTCGCTCGCGCCAAGACATGGCCATGGAGTCGGTCCATCGAACTCCGTGACTGTGCACGATTCCTCAACGACGAAACTATCAAGTTTCTACGAGGGATCGGCAAAATTGTTTATTGCAGGTACAAGACCGAAGATAGCTAGACAATCGACCAGATCGCCCAAGTCCGAATCCAAAGTCCGCTCAGCGGATCGCCCGTCTTCATCCTACACGATCGCCAGCAAGAACCACCTCACCCCATGTCTTCAACATCGGAGCAAGCTGGGGGGCAATTGTTGTGTCAAGATTTATATGTCTCAATAGGCGATCGCCTCAGAGACCGGGCGACCGAGCCAGAGCCCAGCAGCCAAGGCAGATTGGCCGACTGAGGGTCCCAGGACAAGTCCCGGTACCGAGCGATCGACATCTAAGCCGATCGTCTATCGGTACTTGGCGATCGACCCCTGGTGACCGACCAAATGATGACCGCCTCATGCCACGCGAAGCCATCACCCATCCAGTCGGAGAAGGCCGAAGCTCGAAGCAAGAACCCACATACAGATTCGGAAAAGGCGCCGAAAGACATGGATCGTTGACCACAGCCTGTCAGCATCTTCTCACCTACCGACATACCCGCCGAAAGGTGTACAGTGGGACCGCCCATGACAGCGACTCAGGACGCGTGCCGACTCCTCATTGGACCACACAGCTGGCTGCCAGCAGCAGCCGCAGGCTTTAAAGCAGACAGCCCATGTGACATGAAGACGATCGCCCCTTATTATATTACATGAAAGGCGATCGCCCGTCAAAAAACAGAGCATCTCAGCTCCTATAAATAGAAGGCTGCCTGCACTTGGAAATCTCTCTGTCTCTCTCTGATTCTGCTCACAACTTGGCTTTCTTACTCTTGGCAACAGCTATCTCTCGGCCTTTCTTCTCTCTCAGCACCTCTTGCACGAAAGACGGTCGGCAGAGACAAAACACGCAGAGCTTCGCTCAAGAGCTAGAAAATAGGATCTTTTACACTCATTGTAATCGCATTCTTACATTAATACTTGTATCCCTGAATATTTGTATTAATAACATCTCGCGAGAGCATTCAAGCCCGGGCCTAACAAACTCGGCAAATCTTGTGTTATTTCACACCCCCACGGATGTGCTCTCGCAATTTGCTGTTGCTCGACCGTTCCAGCAATATCTATCTTCGGATAATATTTTGGGCAACAATACAAAGTAAACTATTTATACACACAATATGTAGTATGTAACCTTTCATAAGGATATGAACGGTCTATTTTAATTACTTGCAAAATGAAGCTATTTATGAAAGAGTTAATAAATGAGTCCAAAGAATTTTGCCACCGTTTGAGTTTTGTTTGGGTTTTAGTATAAATACTAATAAAGCTTTAATGAAGGTGTTTGTAAAAGTTCACAAAATTAACTTATTGCTATAGTTATGGCAAATGTTATTACAAAATTCATAAAGATTTAAATCATGAATACTCAACTTAATTCAACTAGATGAGATGAAGCCAAAAAGGTTTGTAACGATTTTTATAAAAATGAAGTGATGGGCATTCAAGTTCGTTCAAGTAAAGGAATTTAAGTCGTAAAGATTTAACATGAAACTCAATTTTTAAATAAATGGTAGCTAATTGAATTATAGGATTTTTAATTAATACTTTAAGACATGAAATATTTAAGACGTGGATTTAATACTTAATATTATTTAATATATTAAATTAGAGGAAATAATTTAATATGAACTAATAATGAATGTAAAAATATCCATTAATTAATATCATTGAGACTCCACAATAAATTTAAGGACCCAATCTTTATATATACGAGGCCTTACGAACCCGTGCGATGCACCGGCTGTGTTTTGGTTTAATATCTACGTGTTTTTACGTAATGTTGGTGCAACTCTTGGCCTTCATAATTACTGTCGTAATCATCTTTCATCACCTAACAATCTGCATCATTGTTAGAAGACGATGATGGCAAATATGTAGCAACATTTGATGTTGTCGAATCAGTTGTTGATAGTATCGACCTCATTGTTTTTTCCCTTTCATTGACTTATAGTTTAATTCTTGTTGTTGTCCTTTTTATTCTTTTTTACTTTTTTTTATTGTTAATTTCTCAAAATTTGGGATTGCTTAAGATGGTTTGGCTACACATTATTATAAATTTACATTATTAATTAATTTCTTTAATAAAACAATAACCATAAAAAAGTCAATCAATCCGCCATCCCATAGTTTCGGTCAAAAAGCAGAAACCCACACGTCTCATAGCATTGCGATATTGTATAAAATTATTTGCTACATAATGTTTAGCGTAAAGTGTAGAAATGAAGATAAAAGTATCTATTTGAACAAAGCGGGCATCGTAATAATGAGAACATTTATAAAAGAGTGTAGTATTTGGAAGAACACAAATTGAATGTATTTAATTATTTCATAAATAGGATGGGGTTCAAGTTATGTGTCACTATATATTCCATTAAGTTATATATCACTTTGTATTCCATTAATTGAAGCGCAACTTCAGTTGCATGGGTAGAGGTTATTATAGCATAGGGTTCTATCAAGTGAACTTTATTGCATGGTTATGATTCATTATATTAGAAGTTTCTCTTAGTTGTTAAAATCACTTTAAAAGCACCCTCCAAATACCCTCCAAATCAGTATAAGCACAAATGACATTGTCCTTTAATGATTCCAGAAACAAATAACAAAACTAATTGTTTTGTTCGACTTTTTAATTTTCTGGACAAAGTGATTGAGTATAAAAAATTGTTGCCTAACAATGAACTTGTATTATATATTGTGTTTGAAGACATGGCCTATATGCTTATAACGTGGAAGTTTATTATATGACGAACATTCGTTCATACTTTTTTGTTTAATAGAGTTTGAATTTTCTATTTTTAGCATGAGATTACAAAATTAAAGCTTAGATTCATTACTCCTCCAACAATTCAGTATATACATATATGGATATCAAAGAGTCAAAAAGATTAAATGCAAACAAAATATTAACATTCAGATCCATCCAACTATTGAGTGTCGCAATGAATCATGGATAAAATTTATGAGAATGAGACTGATTAGAGGATGATTCAACTTCATATATTGTTGACAACCGAAGCCTAAAGAACTGAACAGCCAACCGAATTTGCCTCGATGAATATCTTTGCATTTCCCTGGTTGAACATGATCTCGGCACTCCTAAGCTCGAAGACGATTATTGTTGGCTTCTTTCTTGTGAAGAAAGCTATGCATGAACATAATCGTTTCTCGGTAGTGATCGGGCTCTTGTTTAATCTTCTCTTCTTTCTCCAAGTGGACTTTAAGTTTCTATTCGTCATCTTTTTGTTGCTGCAACTCGAGTTGAGTTAGTTGTTTTGCTTTCTTCTTCTTCTTCTTCTTCTTATCCTAATTCTTTTTTTTTCCTTCATCCATTCCCTGACATTTGGAAAATCGATAAGACATAGAACAATAGAACTTAACTTTATCCCCCACATTTTTTTTAAGAAAACGAAATGAATGAATTTGAGTTGGCCACCCCCTCCTCATGAGGGGTTAAATAAAATCAAATACATTTTACGTCTGTATGTGTTTGCTTATATAAATATATTTTGTAAAAGGGAATGAAAGAAGACATACGGTTGTTGGCGAAGATATCATCTCCTACACCATCTTCTTGCCCAAACCTATCATGCAATAACAAATTACTAATAATCAATCATTAACAATACAATCACAAACAAATATGTTTGCCAATGACGTTAATCATTTTGGAGCTGCTCATTACACACGACAACAATCAAAACTAAACTTAGTACCATATCACATTACCAAAAGAAACAATTCAAACAAATAAAATATACATCACAGCAATTTTTCAATAACCTTCTTCATCAACGACTCATGCATGCCATGATGACTAAAATGAGATGTGTTGAACTATACTATTTATACTTTGTAATGTGTAACTATTCAGGATACAAAGAGATTGTAACTACTGAAATTGGTTACAACATTTACCTGTGATCAATATTCATAAATTGATTTCATAAAGGACTTCAATTCGAATTCCCAATATTTATTTGCAGCAACAATTCGCATTCCCAATCCCAACATTTATTTGCTTACTGCCCACATTCACAATCTCAAACCAATCCAATCTCAATTAAAATATTACTTTCTCTCTCATCCACCTACATATATTCAACTCCAATCCAATCTCAAATTTTTCATACTCCAACCACAATCTCCTACAATCCAATCTAGTCTAAATATTATTTTATAAAAATTATATGTTTATTTTTTTTATACATATAATTATTATTTTTTAATTATAAGTATAAAAAAAGATAAAACAAACGAACAATTATCTATTTTGAAACATAATTATGATTATAAAAAATTACCCTACAACTTTTGCAAAAGATGGTAATTAATTATTTTGATCGATTTTTTGCCATATATGCTCCATCGAAAAAAATTGAAAGTTTTTTTTTTGGATTTTGCAAGATAACGAAAGGATTGAAATGAATAGAAAAATTAGTGTAATGAAAATATATCAATATTGGGCTCTATTCGTAGGGAATTGAAAATCATGAATTTTAGTATATTTATTATTTTTTATTAAAGATACATTTTTATCAAATAAGTTTTATTCTAAAAAAATATAATATCAACCAATAGTAATTTGACACGTGGCATATAAATGGTTTCAATCTTTGGCCGATCTCCGTTCGTGTGGCAATAGGATCGCGAGATTGCTTATAAAAATTTAGTTTTTTTTTTCTTTTTTTTAATTGGGTTTTGTCTTATTCACAATCTGGATTGCCCATTGTTATCAGGTGGTGATCTCAAGATTGAGATCGTGAATAAAACAAAACAATATTTAAAAAGGAAAAATGAAAAAATAAAATAAATGAGCAATCTCCAGCAATCTCGATCACCACACGAACTCAGATTGAGGAATTGCAATCACTTTTACTTGACATGTGGCATAACTTGATTGGATGATTTTAAGTTTTTAAAAAATAAATCTTACTTAATAAAAGAAAATAGCTTTAATAAAAGAATTAAAAATTAGAAAATATATCAAAATTCATGGTTTTCAATTCCCTACAAATAGAGACCACTCTTGACATATTTTCACCACACTAATTTTTCTCTTCATTTCAATCATCTTGTTATCTTGCTACTTTCTTTCAATTATCTGCTATGGATCCAAACTTCCCAAATCTTCTTTCAAATTCTCAAAAAATCGGTCAAAATAATTAACTACGGTTATTTATGTATTTTAGATATCTAATTTCGTACTTATTTTTATGACTTGGTTTATTTAATTTCAGTTGTATGGTATGTTTTTTTATAAATATAATTATGTTTCAAAATATGCAATTGTTCCTTCGTTTAATATATATTTTATACTTATAATTAAAAAAAATTATATGTATAAAAAATAAAATATATGATTTTTGTAAAATAATATTGTAGATGAGATTGGATTGTAGAGGATTGTGGTTGGAGTATGAAAATTTTGAGATTGGATTGGAGTTGAATATTATGTAAAAGGATGAGAGAGAAACTAATATTTTAATTAAGATTGGATTGGTTGAGATTGTTGTTGTGGGTAGTCTTACAACTCTCTGTACTAAAATGGACACTGTTCAGATTTTCTAAGCCATTGTACAATGTTGTTAAGCTTCCGATGCCAATTCCCTGATTGTGTTTCTTCAAGACTCTCACGATCGTCCCCAATGGAAGCGTCAGGAAACTCAACAATACCTCCGCAAAATCGTTGTTGGCTTCTGCATATAGTTACTTCGTTTTTTGTTTATTAGTGACGACTTTCAAGTTGAACTTGACATAAGTATTAGACATCTTGTATGTCTAATATATATATATATATATATATATATATATTGCTTGAATGTTGAAAAACAACACAACTGATGATATCTGAATCTGGCCTCGGTATTTATAGATAATAGACACAGCAATAAACCAAGGGTCGGTCTCTCCAAATCACAGTAGACCCTTCATCTTCCCCAAGACTGACTGACTTCAAACTTCTTCATGCGTCTATTAAACTGACTTGAGAAATGTACCGAAAGTGACATATGTGACCCTTCATCTTCCCCTCATTAAGGTATTGCACTTTGGCATGAAATTTTTATCATAATAATTGGTGTCATTACCCCTCATCAATGAATTTTTTGGGTGAATCTTTCAATATATATGATAATTTAATATGAACTAATATTAAATGCAAAAATATCCATTAATATCATTAAGAATCCACAATAAATTTAAGGACTCATTTAAAGGGGCTACTGAACTTCACGTCTTTTCAATTATCCATCCACTCATTTAAAGAGACCACTGAACTTCAAGTCTTTTCAATTATCTATCCATAACCAGCTTTGTACATTTTTCACTCTATTTAAATTAAATGCATTCTTTTGTTTTTAATTGTCAATAACGTACTTTGTCAATTTACATCAAATGAATTGAGTGGTAAACCGTTAAAAAATCAAAGAGACCCGTTAGGTATGAAATGGGCTCTCTTAGGCTAGACAAAAAAAAATATTAAAAAAATCAAAGAGACCTCATATCTCAGATAACAGATCTCTTACCTTTTTAAATTATTTCCTCATCCCTTACATAATATACCCGCTTTCTTGAATATCAGGTTTCTTTTATCTCAAAAACAGACCCCCCCCCCCACATGATGCAGTCTCTTTATCAAAGAGACTGTTGAGATAGAGACCCTTCCTGAGGCGGCCTCTTAGGTTTATTTGGACAGGTCTCGTTGCCTATTTTTGTAGTAGTGAATTGCACATAATTGATTTTATAATTTTATATTATTGCATTTAATCTCAATCTATTTTATAATTTTATTTATCATATATAAAAATTAAGTCATTAAGACTCCACAATTAATGATTGGACTCAATCTTTATATATATATATATATATATATGGGCACGTTCTATGCAGCACCAATATTAGATGCAGTACTTTACAGTACTAATTTATGCATGAGTTTTGTACTAATTATGCATGAAATATATGCATTTCGTGCATTAAAATTTCAATGCATTAATTCTCACAAAAATTTGATGCATATAATATAATATTTTAATGCATCGATATTTTGATGCATATATTGCATATTTTAACGTATTGAAATTTTGATGCACGAAATGCATATATTTCATGCATAATTAGTACAAAACTCATGCATAAATTAGTACTGTAAAGTACTGCATCTTATATTGGTACTGCATAGAACGCGCCACTATTATATATATATATATATATATATATATATATATATATCATGTAACCGTGTCCTTAGTTATGTGCTGGGGAGCTTTTGTCGGTTAGTGCTGGGGAGGAGAGAATCTTGAAGATTGTAGCGTACAAGGTGGCGAAAAGAGAGGCTAAGAAGGCAGTGGCTAAGGCTGAAGGGGAGGCTTACAAGGAGATGTACAAGTGCCTAGACACCAAAGAAGGAGCGAATGCTATTTTTAAACTCGCGAAAGCTAGGGAAAGAGGGCGGCGCGACCTGGGTCCCGTTAAGTTTACTAAGGATGATTTGGGCCAAGTATTAGTGAATGATGTGGCTATTAAGGAGAGGTGGAATAAGTATCTTTTTGAACTTTTCAATGAGGCTAGGGGTAGTGACTCGGTGGTGCAAGGAGTTAGTCTATCTTCTGCCCGTTCGTTTAGTCCCTGTGAAAGCATCAGCAAGGAGGAAGTAAAGGGTGCTCTAATGAAAATGGGTAGAGCTAAGGCGGTAGGCCCGGATCAGATCCCTATTGAAGTTTGGATTTATCTGGGGGAAGTCGGAGTTCAGTGGCTAGCAAAGCTATTCAACATCCTCCTCAGAGGTTCTAAGATGCCGACGGAGTGGGGGCATAGTATTGTCGTGCCGTTTTTCAAGAACAAAGGCGATGCTCAGAGTTGTAGTAACTATAGGGGTATTAAACTCCTCAGTCATACTATGAAACTTTGGGAAAGAGTGGTGGAATGCAGGGTTAGAAGAGAAGTTGAGATCTCAGATAACCAATTTGGCTTCATGCCGGGGAGGTCCACGACTGAGGCCATTCATCTCGTCAGACGCCTTATGGAGAAATTTAGAGAGCGGCATAAGGACCTCCATATGGTGTTCATAGATCTAGAGAAAGCTTATGATATCATTCCACGCGATGTTATTTGGAGGAGCCTAGTAGAGAGGAGGGTATCGTTGCAGTTCGTTAGGGCGATCCAAGACATGTATTCCCAAGCTAGGACGTGCGGTGGGACCCCAGCTGGTGACACCCAGTATTTTCCGGTTGAGATAGGGCTACACCAGGGGTCGGTGCTAAGCCCTCTTCTCTTCGCTCTGATCCTTGACGTCATTTCGCGGGGGATTCAAGATAGCGTCCCGTACTGCATGCTTTTTGCTGACGACATTGTGTTAGTGGCGGAGTCGAGGAGGGAGGTGAACTCGAAATTGGAGTTTTGGAGGTCTAAGTTAGAATCCCAGGGCTTACGTGTGAGCCGGTCTAAGACAGAGTATCTCTAGTGTAACTTTAGTGGTGAGGCCAACGAGGAAGATGTAGAGGTTATGATTGCGGATCAGATCATTCCCCGTACGGATAAGTTCAAGTATTTGGGTTCGATCATTCAGAAGGAAGGTGAGTGTGAAGATGATGTCACTCATCGCATCAAGGCGGGGTGGCTAAGGTGAAGAGCAGCGACAGGGGTCCTGTACGACAAGAAAGTCCCTCTAAAGCTGAAGGGTAAATTCTATAGAGCGGCAATCCGACCTGTAATGTTGTATGGATCTGAATGTTGGGCGATGAAGAAGTCGCTTGAGAGCAAGTTGGAAGCGGCTGTAATGAGAATGTTACGCTGGTTGTGTGGTCGCACAATGTTAGATAGAATCTCGAACGGGGTCTTCAGAAACGCGCTAGAAGTGGCGCCCATTTCAGCGAAAATTAGGGAAGGGAGATTGAGATGGTTTGGCCACGTCCGCAGGAGGCAGGCATATGCTCCGGTGAGGAGGGTCGAGAGTTTAGTAGTTGTCGTGGAGAGGAGGAGAGGCAGACCGAGGAGGACGTGGGAGGAGCAGCTGAGATTAGATTTGAAGGTCTTAAACATTTCTGAGACCATGACTGTTGATAGGTGCGCTTGGAGGCGCCAGATCAGAGTTGTGGATTCTTTAGTTAGGAGTGGTGCTGTAGTTGAGAGTCTCAGGGTTGGGTTGTCTCGGTTAGCTTTGACCTAGATCATTGCATTTTTTCATTATTGTATATTTTATCCTATTGCCTTTTGCGTGTGGTGTATTTTCGACAGGGAGTTGTGCGCGGAGTCAACCTCGCTTCTGTTTGAGCAGCGTTCATCGGGAGTGAAGTAGCCAAATTCCTCTTAGGTAAGTCCCATGTGGATTAAGTCATGGGTTCAGGTATGGTAATGAGTTTTTTTTTCGTATCATTTGCTACCCTTTGTATTTTTCACTCAATATGTTGTTGTCTTCGCAGGCCTTCACGAAACAACCTCCTCTACCGTAATAGGTAGAGGCGTGGTCTGCGTCATCTACCTCCTCCCTGCTGCCGGCGGGATATCTTTGGGTATATTTGGTTTGGTTTGATTTTCGTGTCCTTAGTTATGTGTCTTCTGGTTATCTTCTCTATACGCATTACAAACTTCCATTTATTAGAACTTCGTTGATCCTACAAATTATTCGGCTATTCCTACTCAATTACTTACTTGCATATTCTCATGATGGCGTCTCAAGTTTCAACTCGGTCAAAAAACTAAACATTTTAGCGATGAAATTATATTCATTTTTTCTTAAAAAAATTGTGCTGTCATTAATCTAACATAACATGCTCTTTTCGCGTTTAATTTCCCCTGTTTCCACGAATTTTTTTATTTCATCGATTAACTAAATTAATTTGGAAGGCATACTGATTTGCATAAAACAACTTTATTTTAAAATAAATTAGTGTTTTTCACCTGTACGATACACATTCCCTTTTACATATTTCATAAATAAAAATAATAATTTAAATTATATTAAAGCAAATAAAAAACTAAGTAAATTTATTTTTTCCTTATGCATCCATAACAAATATTGCATCATCTCATGTACAAAAATAATAATATAAATTTTGAAAAACCTACTTATAAATCATATTAGTAGTTTTATAGCAAATAATTTCATTCTCATCACAAATTAACATCTTCAAGTCACTTTTATTAGTTATCCCATAAATTGCCACATAGAGTTGTCTATAAGTAAACACATGTCTGCTGAAAAAGTATTTCGGAGATTGTTCTCAACTTTTATTTATCATCACAACGTAGGGAAACCATCAGTGGGATTTGTCTCATTTGAAATTGACAAGACAATCCTGTTCCAAACAGAGTGAGAGTTATTTTAGGAATGTTAACAACATCTTTTCCGTTAGTTTCTTCAAATACTCTTGCTTCGAGAACATAAGAACCCAAACTTCATAATAATTAATCTCGTTTCATTACATAGACCATCTATGCGATCAATATTCGGTAACAATATTACTGAAACACCAACGTATAGAAAATGAAAAGTTAGTTTCGATTCACATATATAAATAAATCAGTTACAATCTATAAAAATATTATAACAACGAAATGAAATGCATATATATATATATAATATGTTATTCAACATTCTGAAAACAATAATATTTGAAATAATAAAATTGATTTCAATAGATAGAACTATAGGAATCAGAATATAAACTTTTAACTTTAATTGATGGTCATTTTATGCTATTCAAATACACTATTGAATGTATTTGCTCAAACATACTTATCTCTTTATGATAGTAGCAATCGAATCTGCACTGAGATAAATTTTTTCTTTCATACCATGCATGGACACCTATAATGCACGGATTCTTCAAAATTGGGCAGTATGCAGTATCGGATACTGCATGGGTGCGGGTGCGGGTGCGATTCGCGTGGGATTCGCACGGGATTCGCCACGTGGCGAATCCGTGCAAAAAAAAAAAATTCGGACTCGCGTATCACAGCACGGGATACGCGTCTGTGATACGCGAGTCCGAATTTTTATGTTTTTTTTTTTTTTTAGATTTTTATAATTTTTAAAAAGTAAATCAAATAAATTAAAATACAAAAAGTAAATCATTTAATAAGTAATTATTTTTACCTTTAGCAGTATTCACGGACAACATTAGAAAGCTCCATTGCTCAAAGCCATTTTGAATTGTTTTTGTATGACTTGTTTTATATATTTGAATTGATTTTATGGTGATATTTGAATTGTTGTTTTTTATATTTAACAAGTGTTATATATAATAAAATATAAAATAAACAGACGTATCCTTGCCGTATCGCACCCTAACATTTTCAAAAAACCGTATCCCCGCACCCGTATCCGCACTTTGCACTCCGCCCCGCTTTGTGCAACATAGATGGACACCATATGTTTATAAATACGATCAACTTCATCTGAAGTGGGTGCCAAAATTTCCTTCCTTGCGAATATGACAAATCAACAATATGATCAAAATGAAGGATATATCGCATCGACAATAGAACGAACATAATCATCAAATCCAGTTATCAAAATATCACCAGGGAACTTCAATCTCACCATTATTGTCACCGCCTAAATTATCATCACATATAGATGTCATCCAATGTAAAACTATTTGCAAATTACTTGCATCACGTGCATTAGATAAATTTCGTAGCCCCGTGTTCTTTGTCTAGCGCAAGATGTTGCAACTTCGCCAAATAGTCGATGAATTTTAGTCGTAGCATAGACGATATTTTGTCTCATAGCGGATAGCGGATAAACTAGCTTATAGCGGATGAAATATCAGATAAGCTACCTGATTAAATTTAAAGTGTTTGGTAAAACTAACTGCTGGGGTAGCTTATAAAATAAAATTACTTAAATAGATATTTATAATTAATACTTAAAAATGAGAGATGAGTTCATTTAGTGAAGGATATATAACTGAGGAATTTAATCAAAATAATGAGGTAAAATTGAGAGAAAAAATGAAACGCTGCTTCAAGTAGCATCTCAAAAAAATGCTATGAACTATTATAGCCAAACACTTATTAATAACTCATAAAATATAAGCTATCCGCTATAAGCTAGCAGATTGATGTTGCCAAATAAAGCTTTTATTATATAGGTAATATTAAGTTCTGATGGCCGACTTTTTTTTTGCCTGCTAGCATGTTTTCTGGCAGTTTTGCTCTCTTTATAATGGCAAGCCCGCCGCCCTGCTTTTCGATATGCCACCGACGATCGTCTAAACATCTTCGGGAATCAATTTATTTTTTTCTAGCAAAATAATTTGATAATTTAATTATTTAATCCAATTATGGTACCGCTATCGTGCCATTAATGCATGACTTATCTCAAGTATAATATACGAGACATTAGTGCTTTTTGATCGTCGTAGTGTGCACCTCAAAAGACCATTGTACCTCTTTCTTCCTTTTTATGTTAAGTTTAATAATATAAAATGTTCAACAAGGAATAAATTTCTAGGAGTACACTTAGAATATAAAGCAACTAATCTTCAAAACTTTGTTTATCTAATGGGGTTCTCAAAAAGATCTCCAACCGTTTTTTTTTTTCGAGGTGCAGACGCCTGTCAATCTGCGTGTCGGTGTGCGGCAGACCTCCGGTGATGGCTAGTTTTTTTCCTTCGGCCTGCACGCCGGCGGAATCACCCACGAAAGTACTAGTCCTTCGGGAGATAATATGTTTTTTCTTTTTCAAATAAGTAATTTGGTAATTTAATTATTTCTATCCAATTTTATCACGGATTATCTCTAGTATACATAGTCTCTCAGTAAATATAAACAAAATTTTATATTAATTATGATATTAACATTAATATTAGTATTGACATATTTATATATATATATATATATAAATATAATGTAGTGTGAAATTTTATCCAATTTTGTAAATATATGCAGACTATTGTAGTAATTACTATACAAGTTTGCATTGAAAATCAGCCTTTTAATTTTTCTAATTTGTTTTCAACATGAATTTGAAATTATGAGGAACGATATCTCGGAATCCATCTGTCTTTTATTTATATACCTTTTATTTTCCTATGTGTTGACGTCTGGTTTGGTCAACGTCACGTGTACTGACCGGGACAAATGGGTCGAAGACACGTAGAAAATAACAAATAAAGATGAAAAGTATTTGATTACTAATTTTTTATTAATGACTTCTCGATAATATAGAGCCGGGCAGAATATTGTATGCCGGTCTATTCGGTTTGCTTGTTAATTACAAGTCTTTTTTGTTCTTTTCCAGTGTATCTCAAATCTCTCTTTTTTCTCTCTCTCTCTATCTCTTTTTTTTCTCTCTTTTTTCGAAAGTCCCCCTCTTGGGCTTTGTCCTGGCATATATATAGGTGTTTTCAGCCATTCATGAGAGGACAATAGGAAGATTGAGATGAATATGCGGATGACATTTGTCACGATGAGGGTGACTCCTTTGACACGTGTCATCTTCTTAAGTGTGCCTTGTGTAGGGATATGACAGCTCTCACTTACTGTCCTGTCTGCCTGTTCCTTGGGCTTTCGATATTTATCTGTTATGACCGACAATGAGGTCGGTCATATATATAGGTGTTTTCAGCCATTCATGAGAGGACAATAGGAAGATTGAGATGAATATGCGGATGACATTTGTCACGATGAGGGTGACTCCTTTGACACGTGTCATCTTCTTAAGTGTGCCTTGTGTAGGGATATGACAGCTCTCACTTACTGTCCTGTCTGCCTGTTCCTTGGGCTTTCGATATTTATCTGTTATGACCGACAATGAGGTCGGCCCTTGAGCCTCCTGCTACTCTGGTCGGCCTTATTCGTGATTCAGGAGCGTGCCAGACAGGTCCGCTCGGCCTTTCAGTCGGATCGGGTCGGCTCTAAGGTCTGCCGGTCGGCCCTTTGTGCGAACAGAAACGATCAAGTTTATGACCGGTTCGGCTCCGGATCGGCTCGGCCGTTCGGCCGCCCAAGCGCTTAGGTGGATGCCAAGTCGGAACGACTACCAACAAGTGCCCCCGAGTCCGTGGTCGTGTCGGGTTGGCGATCTTTGGAATCGTCTCAGATTGAGGTCGGTCCGATTTAGCGGTGGATAAGATCCTTTGAAGGGTCATATCTTTGAGAGTCGCGTCGATTTGACTTCGGGATCTCCAAGAGTCATCACGAGGGGGACGCGTGGCGGGATGTAATTCGTCGCGGTGTCTCACGCGTTCTTAATTTTCGCGATGGTTATGAATTGCCGTTTTAGCATTTAATACCCCTGTCTCCTCCTATAACTATAGAGTGTCTTCTTTTTTATTGCTTCCTTCGCCATTTTTACTGCAGAAAGAGATCTTTTTCCGGCAATTTTTCTTCTTTTCGGGTTCCGCAGACTTTCCTGGCAAGCTTGTTCTTCCTCCTCTTTCTCTTTATCTTACGATGTCGGAGCAGAGGAATACGGCGGAGGAGGCGGTTGTATCCCCAGACCGCACGGGAGTGGCAGATTTGTCGATAGGTGATGCTCCCGTTGACTGGAGCGATGAGAATGGAGGTGAGGTCGCAAGGTCGCCGGATTCGGGAGATGCAGATTCTGGAGACGTGGAGGTGGCGACGTCGTTGACGGCGGGTGGCGAAGTTGGGGGCTGGGTTCGGCCTCGGCCGTCTCCTTTTGTTGAGGCGGAATGGGATTCGGCCTTGATACGCAGCACGGTCACCGATGGGCAGTTGGAGGCTTGGCGGGGGCGATTTAAGATACCTGCGGTGGTGCGGATGTTTGTTCCGAACCCAGAGGAGAGACCCCATACCCCTCCTGTTGGATGCACGGCGGTGTACTACCGCTCTCTGTTGTCTGGGCTAAGGTTCCCTCTGCCGTTGGTTCTTTCCCGGTGGTTGAGGCAGTGGGGCCTTTGCGTTGCCCAAATTCATCCGAATTCTTGGGCCCGGATGGTGGGTCTTTTAATTCTTTTTAGTCAGCATGGATGGTCCGAGCCCAGTTTTGAAGATATTAATAGTCTCTTTTTATGGAGGTCGGTCGGCCGATCTGGTTCCGGTTGGTTTTATCTGACAGCCCGGCACGCGATGTACAAGGAGTTGGTGGATGTGCCGGAAACCATACATAGCTGGAAAGAACAATGGTTCTATGTAGGGGGGCCGTGGCTGAGCTCGGTTGATGAGTGGGAACCGGGCGTGATGGACGCCGAGCTTCGGGTCCCTGAAGACTTTGTTGCCAAAATGAGTAAGTGTCGTATTTTTTGCTGCTGTTCCTTTTTTTGTCTAACGCTCATAATTTGTTGTTTGTGCAGAACGCATCCCGGCTTCAGAGACCTCTTCTTTGTTCGACGACCGGATTGAACAGCTTTTGGATCTTCCCGTTGATCGGAGGAAGTCATACCTCCTGATTACTGAGGACAATCTTTGGGCCGCGGGACTTCGATCCACTAATCCGAGTAGAATGTCTTCATCAGGTAGCCCTTTTTTTTTTTTTTTTTGACATATCTTCCTCATCCAGGCCCCAGGGGTAGGAGTTCGTCTGGACGGAAGGAGACGCCTGCGCAGCGGGTGGCGAGGCTGGCTGCAGAGGCCGCCGAGCGTAGGGAGCGTGTAGGTAAGCGGAAGAGAGTAGAGGCCGGGCCTGAGGATACTATGACCGGGACCGAGGGTTTTCCCCTTCCTGAGACTGCCGTGCCCTCCTTGAGCCCCGTACGGACGGGTCGGGCGAAGGGTAAGGAGCCCTTGATTGATCTGGAGGGCCACTATCTCCCTGTGAATAAGGATCGGGAAGAACCTTGTGCCCGGATGAAAGGGCGGAGGCCGCTACTGTTCCTCGACTATGTCCGAGCGGCCTCTCCAACCGCCGAGCCGCTCGATCGTGTCCCCCATCGGTGGTTGAGTCCAGCCATGTCCCCATTCTGGGCTGGACGCCAAAGATGGAGATGGTGACCAATGATATGGATCCGGCTGAGCAGATCCATTTTGGAAACGCTATTTTGGGCCGGGCGTTGTGCACTTATGTGAAGGCCGCTGGGAGCCGATCGCCTCGGCTGGGAAGCATAAAAAGGCAGAGGCCGATCTCAAGGCCTTACAGGAGGAGCACCATCTCTGCCCTTCGCTTATCAAATCTTTGGAGGAGGAGATGGCTTCCCTGAAGAGTAAGATGGAGCTTCTGGAGAGCCGGGCCGTTGAGGCCGATATATGGAAAGGGAAGGCTGACGAGATGGCCACGGCGGCTGGGAAGGCGCAGAAACAGTGCCTGGATATCAGGGCCGAGTACGAGGCTCATTTGCAAAGTGCTAAGGCCCAGCTCGAGCAACTGACCGAGCAGGTTCAGACTTGCGAATCTGCCGGTTATGACAGGGGCCTTGCTGACGGAGCTACCGCCGTAAGACACCCGAGTACGAGGAGTTGATCAACCTTAAATACGTCTCTACTTGTTATGAGATGTTGGATCTTATGAAGGAAGGGAAGACCATTGAGGAGGTCCAGGCCTACATAAAGTCTCAGGCGGCCGACCTGAAGGTTGAAGCTCTCGGGGATGATGAGCCGAAGGTCGCCGAAGCTGTCGAAGATCTGGCGGAGGCCATGTCTGGCGAAGGTGGGGGCGATCTTCTCGTGGCCGATCAGGAGGACAAGGCCGAGTAGACTTTTTTATTTTATTCCATGTATGGCCTGCGTGCCACTCTTCCTTGATTTCTTTTGTATGGAGCTTATTTTGAGCGAATAAGATCTTTTTGTGGCCTTTGTTGCTTTTTTGTGTTTGGGCCCTATTGGTCAGATCGCCGTTTCTTCTGCCGGATGGACCGGTCCTATGAGGTGCCGAGGCGAGCTCGGACTTTCAGTGCCGGATGGACCGGTCCTATGAGGTGCCGAGGCGAGCTCGGACTTTCAGTGCCGGATGGACCGGTCTTCTGAGGTGCCGAGGCGAGCTCGGACTTTCAGTGTCGGATGGACCGGTCCTATGAGGTGCCGAGGCGAGCTCGGACTTTCAGTGCCGGATGGACCGGTCTTCTGAGGTGCCGAGGCGAGCTCGGACTTTCAGTGCCGGATGGACCGGTCTTCTGAGGTGCCGAGGCGAGCTCGGACTTCCAGTGCCGGATGGACCGGTCTTCTGAGGTGCCGAGGCGAGCTCGGACTTCCAGTGCCGGATGGGCCGGTCTTATGAGGTGCCGAGGCGAGCTCGGACTTCCAGTGCCGGATCGACCGGTCTTCTGAGGTGCCGAGGCGAGCTCGGACTTCCAGTGCCGGATGGGCCGGTCTTATGAGGTGCCGAGGCGAGCTCGGACTTCCAGTGCCGGATGGACCGGTCTTCTGAGGTGCCGAGGCGAGCTCGGACTTCCAGTGCCGGATGGGCCGGTCTTTATGAGGTGCCGAGGCGAGCTCGGACTTCCAGTGCCGGATGGGCCGGTCTTATGAGGTGCCGAGGCGAGCTCGGACTTCCAGTGCCGGATGGGCCGGTCTTTATGAGGTGCCAAGGCGAGCTCGGACTTCCAGTGCCGGATGGACCGGTCTTCTGAGGTGCCGAGGCGAGCTCGGACTTCCAGTGCCGGATGGGCCGGTCTTTATGAGGTGCCGAGGCGAGCTCGGACTTCCAGTGCCGGATGGGCCGGTCTTATGAGGTGCCGAGGCGAGCTCGGACTTCCAGTGCCGGATGGGCCGGTCTTTATGAGGTGCCGAGGCGAGCTCGGACTTCCAGTGCCGGATGGGCCGGTCTTATGAGGTGCCGAGGCGAGCTCGGACTTCTAGTGCCGGATGGGTCGGTCTTATGAGGTGCCGAGGTGGGCTCGGACTTTCAGTGCCGGATGGACCGGTCTTATAAGGTGCCGAGGCGAGCTCGGACTTTCAGTGCCGGGTGGACCGGTCTTATGAGGTGCCGAGGTGGGCTCGGACTTTCAGTGCCGGGTGGACCGGTCTTTATAGGGTGCCGAGGCGAGCTCGGACTTTCAGTGCCGGGTGGACCGGTCTTATGAGGTGCCGAGGCGAGCTCGGACTTTCAGTGCCGGGTGGACCGGTCTTATGAGGTGCCGAGGCGAGCTCGGACTTCCAGTGCCGGATGGACCGGTCTTCTGAGGTGCCGAGGCGAGCTCGGACTTCCAGTGCCGGATGGGCCGGTCTTTATGAGGTGCCGAGGCGAGCTCGGACTTCCAGTGCCGGGTGGACCGGTCTTATGAGGTGCCGAGGCGAGCTCGGACTTTCAGTGCCGGGTGGACCGGTCTTATGAGGTGCCGAGGCGAACTCGGTCTTATAGTGCCGGAGGGGCCAGTTATTCGAGGTGCCGAGGCGAACTCGGTCTTATAGTGCCGGAGGAGCCGGTCATTCGAGGTGCCGAGGCGAACTCGGTCTTATAGTGCCGGAGGGGCCGGTTATTCGAGGTGCCGAGGCGAACTCGGTCTTATAGTGCCGGAGGAGCCGGTCATTCGAGGTGCCGAGGCAAACTCGGTCTTATAGTGCCGGAGGAGCCGGTCATTCGAGGTGCCGAGGCGAACTCGGTCTTATAGTGCCGGAGGAGCCGGTCATTCGAGGTGCCGAGGCAAACTCGGTCTTATAGTGCCGGAGGAGCCGGTCATTCGAGGTGCCGAGGCGAACTCGGTCTTATAGTGCCGGAGGAGCCGGTCATTCGAGGTGCCGAGGCGAACTCGGTCTTATAGTGCCGGAGGAGCCGGTCATTCGAGGTGCCGAGGCGAACTCGGTCTTATAGTGTATTTGTTTCCGAGCCGAACATAAAATCGAATTTTATTGATTGTACCTTCATGGCATTCAACAAATGAATGGATCCTCGGTCATTTACATATTCTAGCTAGCAACCTCCGCTCTGACGGGCTTTGTTGCTTGGATTCAGGAGGTCCCGTGTCGGGCCCCAGTGCTCATTTAATAATGAGATCATTGGCCTGGAAATTCTGATGATCCCCAGGTGTTTTGTAGAATACGTTCTGCCTTTCTGGGCGACGAGGTCCAGGTTCTCGGGGTCATATTGACCTTGTTTTTTGAAACGAATTCTCCCGTGGGTGTATCCCAGTTTCGACCGGGGTCATCGTAGAACGCCTGGGATTCTTCTTGGGTCGGCCGCTGCAGTATTGTCAGTGACTCGGTCGGCCGGGCCCCTCTTTTCTTACAGATTACTCCTCGGCTCATTTCAGTTTTACTGGTATTTTCCACTTTCCGCGGCTTTTTCATCACTTTGAGTTTTGAGCTTCGCCGGTGGCCTTCTAACGACCGCTGGTCGGGGGATTATGGGGAAAACTCCTTTATGGATTACTTTTGCTCTGACTTCCAATTCCCTGGTAGGGGCCGCCGCTGCTTTTCTAACACATGGCTCAATACTTGGGGATGTTTTCGGTAGCTGGCCCATTACCGTCCGGATTACCAGGACCCTCGCGGGTGGATGGGAATTCCGAAGGAGTTTTCAGATGTTGCAGTGTATATTGACTGCAACTTTAATTTGAAGGACTCGAGGACTCTTTGAGACCTTCTCCGGAATTTTGAGCGACGCTCGATATCCTCCAAATTATGACCTCTAAGGGGTCAGCCGAGTCGAGCAGGAGCCCGTGATCACGATTGCTCCTGTGCTTTCAACTTCATATTACGATGATTCCTATGCTTTCGACTCGTAGTTACGATGATTCCTATGCTTTCATCTTACCATCCCTTAGCGGGTATGGTTATTTCCGGATGAACGCAAGGTGTGTCAAAGTGCTCCGCCAGCAGATTGCCTTTCAAAACATCCGCGGGCTGATTGTAGTTTGGCGCGAAGCCGTGTTCGTCCTGTGCACACTAAGAATAGTCCGATACGTCCATGCATGATAGAGAACTCCTTAGTGTGTATACCTCCTAACGGTGTCCTCTATCGCATAACGGGCCCTTTGGACGGGCCTGATGGTAATTCGTCACTTGTGGTTAGAAATGGAGAATCCTATACTTAACAAGGAATCTTTTAAAGAAAAGCATAGGATTGGCTTGCAATATGAACGAGAAAAGCATGGGTTGTGGCTGTTAACCACAAGGTCGGAGGTTCCAGCCCCCCTTCTTCTAGCGCCAATCTGTTGACGTCTGGTTTGGTCAACGTCACGTGTACTGACCGGGACAAATGGGTCGAAGACACGTAGAAAATAACAAATAAAGATGAAAAGTATTTGATTACTAAATTTTTATTAATGACTTCTCGATAATATAGAGCCGGGCAGAATATTGTATGCCGGTCTATTCGGTTTGCTTGTTAATTACAAGTCCTTTTTGTTCTTTTTCAGTGTATCTCAAATCTCTCTTTTTTCTCTCTCTCTCTATCTCTTTTTTTTCTCTCTTTTTTCGAAAGTCCCCCTCTTGGGCTTTGTCCTGGCATATATATAGGTGTTTTCAGCCATTCATGAGAGGACAATAGGAAGATTGAGATGAATATGCGGATGACATTTGTCACGATGAGGGTGACTCCTTTGACACGTGTCATCTTCTTAAGTGTGCCTTGTGTAGGGATATGACGGCTCTCACTTACCGTCTGTCTGCCTGTTCCTTGGGCTTTCGATATTTATACATTATGACCGACAATGAGGTCGGTCATATATATAGGTGTTTTCACCATTCATGAGAGACAATAGGAAGATTGAGATGAATATGCGGATGACATTTGTCACGATGAGGGTGACTCCTTTGACACGTGTCATCTTCTTAAGTGTGCCTTGTGTAGGGATATGACAGCCTCACTTACCGTCCTATCTCGCCTGCTCTCGGGCTTTCGATATTTATCTGTTATGACCGACAATGAGGTCGGCCTTGAGCCTCCTGCTACTCTGGTCGGCCTTATTCGTGATTCAGGAGCGTTTTCGTACAGGGTCCGCTCGGCCTTTCTGGTCCGGATTCTGGGTCGGATCTAAGGTCTCTGCCCGGTCCGGCCCTTTGTGCGAACCCGAGAAACGATCAAGTTTATGACCGGTTCGGCTCCGGATCGCTCATGCTCGGCCGCTGCCGAAGCGCTGGTGACGCTGGCGGATCGACTACCAACACTATGTTTTGATGTAAATAATAAGTAGGCCTGGACTTAGCCTTCTCTTGTTACTCCCTATCTTCCTACATCATTTAGAACAATGAATTGGTGAGCTGTGTTTAAGCAAAATATAGTAATTGGACTTTTCTAAAGAAAAGAATTGGAATTTGGATAGTAATTGGATTTTTCTAAAGAAAAGAATTGGAATTTGGATTTTCTACGCCTTCTTTCCTACATTTGAAACTGGAAATGTCTACATGCTTCATTACTTTTGCCTCGGATTAATAAAGCATTTAATTTTTCACGCAGATAAAAACGAATGAAAGTCATTAATCCCAACTGTCGTAGAACTTTTGATGTCATATGCACTAAAGTTTAAAGTTTTCACAAAGTTACTGGCTTACTGCTACATACCATCATTCTTATTACTCCTTTTCCAGTCCAAGAGCTAACATTTGGAATAAAATTAGTTTATTTTAGGTGAATGATTGGATGGAATAGATATGTAAGTTTTTTAAATATTATCCAACTCGTGCGATGCACGGTTTTTGGTTGAATATCTACGTGTTTTGTACGTAATGTTGGGGCAGATAGTTGAATGAGCAGATGGCAGAATTTAAATGTCTTTTAGAGAAGTTTATATGTTTTTTATTGTTATTGTCCTTTTATTTTAGTTATATGAAATGAGGCTTTACTAACCCGTATGTTGCTCCGGGGTTGTTTTTGGTTTATTCAACTCGTGCGATGCACCGATTGTATCTAAGATTTCATAGCTAAAATTTAACCATCTTGTAATTTATACTATCATTTAAGAGTTCATTTTAATCACCTTGTGTATTAGAAGGTGCATTTGCATTGTGATGTTTATCATAACTTTTATATTTAAATTAGTTTATTTACATTAAAAGTTACAATTAAAATAATCTCTTCATATGTAATTCCACCCCAATAATCACGCCACATAAACCGATGTTTCTCTCCCCAAAATACCCTTCTGCAATCTCTTTGCTAAAACCAAAAATTAATAAATGAAAATATGAAATTATGATAATAAAAATTAATAAATGAGGCAATTGTTTAAATCTTACGTAACCTCCAAATACGGCCCGCACATCTTTTGAAGTTAGGTATAATTATAATTTTTAAATCTTTTTTTATGTATTTTGTTAACTTCTTTTATATTATATATTTAAATAAGTGACATAAATCCCCCTTTCATATTAAATTACGGGGTTTAAATCTTTTTTATGTATTTTGTTAGATTCTTTTATATTATATATTTAAATAAGTGACATAAATCCCCCTTCCACATTAAATTAAGGGGTTTAAATCTTTTTTATGTATTTTATTAGATTCTTTTATATTATATATTTAAATAAGTGCATAAATCCCCCTTCCACATTAAATTAAGGGGGATAAGTTTTATATAGTATAGATTTGTATTTAAATTAGTTTATTTACATTAAAAGTTATAATTAAAATAGTCTATTCATATATTTATAATTAAAAGTTACAATTAAATCCCCCTTCCACATTAAATTAAGGGGGATAAGTATTATATAGTATAGATATGTGGTGTAGATTTAAAGGTAAAAATTATTGATGGTGAGTGTGTGGTGGAGATCAGAAAGTAAGAAGTGATTGTTTGATGTAATTTGAAATATTTAATGAAATGTTGTACTTCTAAAAGAATATTTTTCTAGACCGAATGTTACACTTCAAGTGGGACGGAAAGAATAATATTTTATAGATTAAGAAAAAGTTATACTCCAGCGTGACGTCTCATTTCTAGTGAAACTTCAGATATGTTGAGAAAGCATCTAAAAAAGACTATAAATTAAATGTGAAGTAAATAAAAAAATCAAGGGTCCATCAACATCGTAAATTAATAATCTCCGAAAATTACAAAAATAATTAAGTCAACTTAGTAAAATATGATTATAGTGTTGATTGTTTTCTATTAAAATTCAAATCAAAATGAATCTCATCTCTCATTTTTTCACGGCACTAAAAGCTCTAGTGTGGTATACTCTGACTGCATGAAAAATTATGAAGGATTTTCGACGCTTCTATAGCTTCTTTTTACGTAACCGGCTCTAATGGTACCGTATCATCCTGAGCTTCATCCTCAATTGAATTTTTAATTATAGTATCAACAAGTTTTTCTAAGTTTTGGATTTGTGAACATCCTTCATTTTCACCCGGATAATCTAATAGATGATTGACATCCATTTGATTGTGATGATGAAAATTTTTAATCAATGTAGCGAGTTCATGAGTACCTGCTTCAGTATCCGTATGTAAATTTGTTGAATCTTCTTCATTCACTGAATGAATTTTACCATATCTGAAATAATTGGCTATTGTCTCTTGCTGCACATTTATAGTCCAGGTTGAGACTGCAAGATTAATAACCTCTAGAACATTGAATACTCAGTAATATCTCTATGTAATTAAATTTAAATTCATAGAATTTTGATGTAATTAATTTTAAATTGGTTGAATATAAAATACCTCTTTAAATTAATAAATTACTAATCTATCGATTAATTATTATCTCTCTAAAATTAATATTTTTTCCGGTCTCAATTGTATTAGTTTATAGATGTTCTACTGTAGTGTTGCAACTGAAGAACTTTGTTAAGATTGTTTATAACTACTACATTATTAGTCTATTAAAGCATCCACAATCCCAGCTTCATGAAAAGGTTTAAAACCTATCAAAAGCTTTATTTTATGTTTCATCCACAGTGTGCTTTTATTTCATTGTAGCAAAAACGAAATCCCTCGCCCCCAGGGCCCCCACCCCCTGGCCCGATAGGAATTGGTGGAGAAATTAAATCATGGTGACTCAACAGCCCACTAGGTGGGAGGAACAGTGCCTGGTGCCCACAAGGAGCTATCCCCCACATTGGAGGGATAAAACTCCCACACTGCGGCTGCCAGGACTCGAACCTGCGTCCTTATAGCAATCTGCCACCCAAGAACCAGTTGAACTGCAGTGTACTTTTATTTCATGTTTACATGTCTTGAAGAGGTTCAAGATCCTAAACCTCTTCATAATTTAATACATATGAGTGATGTAAGATAATTATAAAGCTTTGAAAAGTTTATGGATAATGACAAAAGGTTTAGGAAACAAAAAGGTTTATGATTTAAATATGTAGTATGACATGTCACATCTAGAAAGCTTTGTATACGATAGACCTGTCAGTTACTCTATTAGTACTTCTAGGGTTGCCACATGTGCTTAGAGTTAACTTAATACGTTTAATATGCTGCAACATAGTGACTTAACTATGAGATGGAGTGAATCATGAAATGTGAGAGTAATGCAAAAATACTATTAACAAATAAAATCACTTTGTAGTCATTTACCACATCGATCTCCATTAACCGAGAAACTGAGTTGCTCACTGCAATGAGACATTTATAAAGACATATTTTATCATGTTAGGAGGAATAAATAACATGTTGCAAGTATCATAGACATAAAACGTAATTAAGCACATAAATAGCAATTATTCTTGCTCATGAAATGTCTACTTATATGCTATGCTTCCCTAATGCATATTATGTAAATGCATTTGGGTATAAAATGGTTCTTGGATTAGAAGGAGATAACTGGTCATTACAATCCTCCTCTCATTATAAAATTTCGTCCTCAAAATTGGCATACCGAACAGTTCTGGATACATGTTTTGTATTTCCCCCCTCTTTCCCATGTAGCCTCTTCAATAGCATGATTCCTCCACAAACACTTTACCAAATGAATCTCCTTGTTTCTTAATTTCTTTACTTTCTTATCAAGAATCTGTACCGGCTTCTCTTCATAAGACAAATTAGGAGATAATTCCAACGACTCATAATTTAACACATGTGAGGGGTTTGAAATGTACTTCTTTAACATGGACACATGAAAGATGTTGGCCACAGAGTATACAGTGAACAGCTTAAATGGTAAAGATACAATAAGTTGTATGATTTTCGAAGTTAATTTGCGTATCGGAAGTTTGTTTAGTGAGTTGCTGTAAATACAGCAACTAGTCTCCTGTTTGCTTGATGCGTACATGGTTTAACAATGTATACTTGATAAATCATAGTTGAATGAAAACAGTAACGACAGAAGGTAAATAATACATAGTTTAAAGTGGTTCGAGGTAAACCCCTCTACGTCCACTGGTCCTCCACATAAGAGTAAAGAGTTTACTAAAATCACTATGTACACAACTAAGTGAGTTTAACTAAACATGTCTTTGTATCGTTCACACAGATTGATACAGGGATTATAGGTTTGGGCAGTTCACACAAATTGGCTTGAGCTCCTCTGACTCGTTTTTTCTCACACAGATCAAAGCTTCGTCTTCAATGCTATTCTTCCCACACATGTCGGAATACGCAAGGATCTTTAGTCCACACAGGGCTAATGATAATCTCAAAGGTAAGGGTAGAACAATTCCAAACAGCATCTTTATCTTTGATGAACAATCGATGCATGCTGTGCTGTTTGCGTTGAGGACTTAGTATATTTCTTCTCTAGGATACTGATGTATGCTCACGAAATATAATGCTCTTGTAATTGCTAGAATGTCAGAGTAATCTGTCAGAGTATGCACGATAATGAATAACTTGTATATCTAAAGTCCTCTGGCTTGTGGGTATTTATAACCTCGGAAACGTATCCATTATAAATGTAGTCGTTGCTTGTTGGTGAGATGTTGATGTTCTTGATTGGCAGCTGCCAAATGTTTGAACTAAAGCAAATAGCATTTAATGCATCAGACATCCTTTCTGTCTTTGCATTAAATGCTCTTCAGAGCGTTCTGACTTGTCTCTCTCCAACTGCATTAAATGTTGTCCTATCAGCAATAAATATTCCTTATAACTGTGAATACTTTATGAATAAACAATGTTAATCTCAATGGGTTAAAACTTATTCTATTCAGTCCTGTTGGATATATTTTACGTTTCCTAAGTAAAACACCTACAGCCTTACTGTTGTATCCAACATACTCTTTCTTTTGGTGTATGAAGTAGGCTTTGTAGGATGGACTCTGTAGAAGATATGTTTTCTGTATGAATGGGTTGTATGATGAATCCTAACAACTTCCACACTTAATGATATTCCAACAACTTTGAGACTTCTTTGCTGTATGTTGGCAATTATCAAAACATGAATATTAATCCTAACCATTTCCCCCTTTTTGATAATGCCAAAACTTCCTATAGATACCTTATTCTGGATACAGAGAGGCTGTCTTCAAGTCTTCTGTCGATTGATCCGATCTTCATAACTTAGTCTAGAATTTGAACTGCTCGCAGGCAAGTTTTAAAAATGAAAATCCTACGACTTAAGTGTATTACAACTGATCTTATAATTGGCGCGTAGGCACAATCTTACAGGGTAAAAACTAAATTGCATACAACTTAATTTATGAATTATTCGCAGACAAGTTCTTACGACTTTGAGTATTTGACAAGTTTGTACTTGTTGAAAAATAGCAAAACTACGTAATCTAACAGTAACAATAGTAACATAGATTACGATTTGTAACCTTTCAAGAAAAAAGTTTTATTGATAAGGATGGAAAAATTACAAGTTCTTGAAAAAGTAAAGATACAGATAAATGCATACTACGTTGGTAAGCCTATAGAAGAAAACAGATACAACGAAAAGGCAAATAGGATAGCTCCTATATTAAGAATGCCTCAAAGGCCTTCGGTCAGGATCATTTGCGGTTCCTTTCCACCAGTTGAATAGGGAGCCCTTGCCTCGATCCCGATAAATGCTTCTTCCTTCAGGGGATTGATCGAAAGCAAATATCCAGTCTTCCGGGTGGGTGAGTCGTTCACCTTTATGGTGCCTGGACTTCATCAGCATTTGCAGAAGGAGCCTTCTTTATGCTAGCAGCCTCGAGAATTCATTTACGGCATCTTCCAGCACCTTGAATCGGTTGAAGAGGGCAGACTCCCTGATGAGCGTACATAAGTATCTCATCAGTTCATTTTTCTTCTAATTCTTCAGTTCATCGGTTGAAGGTTGTCCGTCAGTGGGCAGCAGAATCTCGGATGGCTTTCGCATGTTGTTCTTCCAGGGAATGTTGAGATCCTGGAACTCAGGTCGAGAGCCAGATACCTTGTATCCTCTTGTATCTTGACTATACCAGAGTGAGGCCGGTTGTCCAATCGCAGCAGCAACACTTTCTTCCAGTGCCGTATCCATCTCTCTCTCTCTCTCTCCATTCTCCATCTCCGAGAAGCCTCTCTGGACTCTTCCATCTTTTTGGCATCATCAATATCTGATACCTTAGTATGAATCTCCTGTAGGAGCTTCATAGACTCGTCCTGTTTGGTCTTCAGATCATTGATGCTTTGGACCAGAGTACCAACTAATAAGCATAGATCATCGATCTTATGATCGTGCTCGGTATGTTGAAGGGTGGCAACCATTTTGGTCTCAGCAACTCGGAGCTTCTCTTGTTCTTGCCTTAGAATTTTCTCCTGATGCTGCTTAAGTTGGTTGAGCGCCTGCCAAAATGCTATAGGCATTAGGCAGAACGCATCCTCCACATCATTGATAGCAGATTTCAGTTTAGAGAGCTCATCCTAGGCATTTTCTCGCATGCAGTCGAGTTCTTTTCTGACTTCATACAATGCCTTTACGGCATCTTGCAAGAATACTATATGTAGACCAATGGCATGGAGTTTCTCGATGCGGGCTTCGGTGCACAGAGATCCAGGGTGCGCAATTTTGGAATCCTTATGTTTTTCAAGTTGACGGAGAATCACATGGTTACGAGGTCGTCGTGGTCTATCTTCTGGTAAGAAACCATCATCGAAATCTGATTTTGAGCTTATAGAGATGGGAGATGCAGGGGCATCTTGAGTAGGAGCGTCAGAAGCAGAGGCTTCGGAAGAAGGAGCTTTGGAAGCGGGAGCTTCGGAAAGAGGTGCAGAATGTTCAGTCTCGGAGACATGAGGGACTGATTCCTCCTATTTGGATTGCTCATCGGTAGTCGAAAGTACAGGAGAGACTGAATCCTCCTGCCGACTCTCAGCTTCCACCTGATCCGGAAGAGGGACTGAATATTGGCGGATGGCGCGGGTGGCTTCTTCAGGTTGCGGGACAGGCTGGCATCCTGTTGGGTAGCAGCTTGCTCTTCAGAGGTGACAGGAGGGACTGATTCCTCTTGTTGCTGTTCTTGAGCAGCTCTTGTTGCGGGGGAGGGGACTATTGTCTGTGAGATGTCCCCTGACCCTATTGGTTCATGAATTTGGCTATTTCACCTTCCCTGGCCTCTTAACAACTGATCCTTAGATTGCCTTGAGGGCATCGTCGTCGTCTTCCGAGTCAGGGTCGGAGTGGTGGCTTGGTGAAGGAGCTTTGTCATTGGACTTCTCTTTGAGTCTAGCCATTTCCTTTGCCGTGTAATAGTCAGAGATAAGCTCGCGGCAAAAGTGATCCTCCCAGCAGATCAGGACTTCGATGTTCTAGGTGTCCGTGACCTCCAGAGCAAATACTTCCTCATCCTTCCAGTCATCCTAGTGGTACAGGGTGTCATACGGGGCGACCCTGTAGGACTTTCATATTTTGAAGCGTTCGAAATCTTCTTCGATTTGAACTTGGATGAGGGTTGTATTTATTATTTCAGTTGGGTAGGGACTCCATATAGTAGTTGTTTCTACCGTGCGGATGGGATTGTCAACAGGTATGGGAGCCTGTTTCGGAGAGGGATCCCGAACAGGGGATGGTACCCTATGGGGAGAGGGACTCCGGACAGGGGTGGGTACCCTGTTAGGAGTAGCGTCTTTCGGCTCCAAAGGGGCACCCGATTCACCGGATCCTTCCAATTTGGCAAGCAGTTGGTCATCCATCATAGCCATCATAGGCTCAGGATTTGCTGTTTCAGCAGCAACTGCTTCTTCCAGAGGGGTTGCGCCTTATGGGATTGGTTAAGCTATAAGAGCAGCATGAACATCTACAGTGACCGCTCTTGTCACTGTAGCCTCGGCCTTAGAAGACTTATTGGTCTTCTTATTCTCTACATCATGAGGAGACTTGATGTCAGAGACACTCCTTCCTCTTCTTTTCTTCACTCGAGATTCTCACAATGACGTCCCTCGGGTCACTTGAGATAGGCATGTTATGGGGGTGTGGCCTCTTAGAAATCAAGGGAGACTTGTTGAATGTGGTGGCTTTCATTCCACCAATGAATTTTTTGGGGACAATCTTCTTGACATCGGCAGATTGCTTCACTCTGCATTGGGTGAGGATGTAGTTTAGAATGAGGTCAAAAGATTTCTTGGCAGTTTGAGGTTTTGCAGACTCCTCCTGAATCCTCTTTGGCAGGATTTGAAACCAGTTAACCTTTTCTCCGGACATGATAGGTACCATCATTCTGAAGCGTAGGTTAGTGCACATTTTGAAATATCCTGTCCAGTTCTCAACTACCCGGCAATAGAAGTCATGAAGATATACATACGACATGGTGAAATTTTTCTTGTCGCATGATGGGTGAATATTCTTGGCATTCTCATCGCCCGTGAATAGTTGCCAGTAGGTGGTCAGTAGGCTTTCTGACCCAAAGGTCTCTAACTCTTCCATTTTCAGGCCATCGGACGACAGCCTATACAGTTTCTCCAATAGATTTCTGTTCACAGAGACCTCAATCCCTTGAACAGTTGCAGAAATATCAGAAATCTCACCTCCTCTATTTTGAGATGAGTATTTGAATGAGGCGTCCAAGTAAAATTCTTCAACTATGTGTTCATCATACAACTCGGCATGGTGACTAGCAAGGCGGTACAACCCTTGCTGTTTCACCCTTGAAACAACCATCTCCATCCCGTCAGAGTCTTCTCTTTCAACATTAACTCTCTCCATCACTACGGATCTGGAAAATATGCATCCGTAGATGATTAATTCCTTTTTATTTATTGATATGGATGAAGTCTGAGAAGTCAACATTTTTGCAGAAGAAAAGGGTGTGAAGTAAAGCGTAAAGAGTCTAGGGGAGCAAAATACAGTCCTTTTATAGGGTGCAGGAATGATTAGGGTTTTAAACAGTGAACATTCAGATTTAGGGGATGGGAACCGTCTTTTTAAAAGAACGTAAATGATGGATTCATAGTAACTCATACATCTGATCCATCTATTTTTGAAATGATAACTGGTTCCACTTCTGACAGTTCGTCTCCCCTTATTGCACGAAACGACGGTTAGAAATTATTGAAATCGCGGTATTTGAGGTAATAAAGTTTAGATATCTTTATAAACCATTAAAGGATAAGACGTTTGAAGTATAAATAGGGCACATGGACTTAAAAAGTTTTCTGATGAAATAGAATAGTATTATAATATTAATTGACATCCTACGGTGTATGTGCTGTATCCACGAAAAATACAGTGTTCCCCCTTAAATGGTACATACAAGATTCAATTCTTACACCAGTATTTGGAGTAATACTATATCCATGGGTCCTACTGTATTCTCCCTTAGTTGATGCACATGTCAACTGTAGGAAGGTTTCATGCCTTCTTTGTCCTACAGTACTATCTGACTGGTTCTGAATGTACAGTTAATTAAAGTGGATACTGTATTTCTGGGTCTTACAGTATTCCCCCTCAATTGATGAGTAAAATGTAAAAACTTACAGGGAGTCAGGCTGTAGCATTCCCAATTCTTAATGAAGCATACAGAATCTAGTTGTGCTGAGAGATTTTGTAAAGATGTCGGCGAATTGAATATACATATGAATCTTCTCGATCCAAACATCCTTATTCTCAACATGATTCCTGATGAAGTGATGCTTCATATCAGTGTGCTTAGTTCGCGAGTGTAATACAGGGTTGTGCATTATTGCAATTGCACTCGTGCTATCACACATGATTGACATCTCTCTGGCACTTATTCCATAATCATGTAGCTGTTGTTGCATCTAGAAAATCAGCATTCAACAACTTCCAGCGGCATAGTATTCCGACTCAGCTGTAGAAAGCGAGTTGGATAATTGCTTCTTACTGAACCATGACACAAGTCTAGGTCTAAGAAAATGACAAGTGCCACTTGTTCTCTTCCTATCCAACTTATAGATCTGAGTCGCTGTAGCCAACAGAATCAAATTCTCCTTCCTTAGGATACCACAATCCTACATCAATTGTTCCTTTTACGTACTTAAGGATTCGTTTGGCTATCGTGAAGTGTCTCTTTAGGTGCTACTTCACACCGAGCACACACTCCTACATCAAAATGAATATCGGGCCTGCTAGCCGTTAGGTACAAGAGTGAGCCAATAAGCTTCTTGTAGAGTGATTGATCAACAGGCTTTCCAGCTTTGTCAGCACTAATTTGTATGGAAGTGCTCATGGGGGTTGACGAGGATTTGGAGTTGTTCATCCCAAACTTGTTGAGCAGCTCCTTGCTGTACTTCTCCTGGTTGATGAAGATTCCTGTAGGCAATTGCTTCACCTGCAATCCTAAAAAATAACTAAGTTCTCCCATCATACTCATTTCAAATTTACTTTGCATGAGATGAGAGAACCTTTGACATAAAATAAGGTTAGTAGAACCAAATATAATATCATCGACATATATTTGCACCATCAATAGGTCATATCCTTCCTATATCTTAAATAGTCTTGTCCACAACACCTTTCTCAAATCCATTGATGATAAGGTACAGGGACATGGTTTCATACCAAGCTCTAGGTGCTTGCTTAAGTCCATACATAGCTTTCCGTAGTCTGTATATTAGGTCTCCGTCTTTAGTGTTGACAAACCCTGGTGGTTGCTCAACATAAACTTCTTCGGCAAGATCTCCATTCAGGAATGCGCTTTTAACATCCATTTGATATACTATAAAACTCTTATGGGTGACAAAGGCTAAAAATATCCTGATGGCTTCTACTCTGACTACAGGGGCAAAAGTCTCATCATAATCTATGTATTCTTCCTGTCTGTAGCCTTGTGTGACTAGACGAGATTTGTTCCTAATAACAAGTCCACTCTTATCCTTCTTGTTTCTAAATACCCATCTGGTTCCAATTACAGCTTGATGTTCTGGCCTGGGTACTAGGTACCATATATTATTTCTTTCGAAACCATTAAGCTCTTCTTCCATAGAAGCACTACTACAAAACTGGGCCTTTAACAAATGTCTGGAGCCACATTAACAATGTTCCGAACCGTTAAAGGTTGTGTTTAATTTAATAAGTTTTGGCGAAACCGTTAATTTTGCGATGTAAATTTAACATCGGTTTTTACGGAACCGTTAAATCGACATTTAACAGCGGTTACAGTTAAAAACCGCTGTTAATTTAACAGTGGTTGTATAGAAAATCGCTGTTAACTGTACTGTTAACATCGGTTCCGTGGAGAAACCGCTGTTAATTTAACAGTGGTTTCTACGGGAACCGCGGTTAAATGTCCAGTTTAACAGCGGTTCCCTTAAAAACCGATGTTAAATTTACACTGCAAAATTAACAGCAGTTTCTTCTAAGAACCGCTGTTAATTCTATTTTTTTTAAATACCAGGTTTATTTTTTTTATTTCCAACCTGCTACACATAGACATAAAACAGCATCCTAAACACCAAAAACAACATCCAACCACAAAACATCAAATAAAACCTCAACAACACAACTTTATTTCATCCATTCACCAATACAACTAAACAACTTTTATCCAACCATCAAATATAATAACATTCTATCCAATACAAAAAAAATACAACACAATTCAAGTACAACGACAACAAACAACAACAAGGAAAATCAAGCACAAGTAAAAGGAGAAAATGAAGAAGAAGAACACAACAATGAATACAATGCCCGAAAAATATCAATCAATGAGAACATATCAATCAAAAAGCAACTGCCCTTTAAGGATTTAATGAGAACATATCAATCACAGATTGTGGCTTCGCACATAAATTACCAAATTCTTGAAGCACCCCATTCAGAAAAAAAGGCAATGCAGACAACTAATTCAGGTCTTAGGAATTACCCCTGCACAAAACACCAATTTGGGGGCAAAAGGATATCTAGATAATTTCACGGGTAAGCAAATTTCCCTACAACCATCAACCAGAAAAGAAACTGAATCTTCAGGTACAACAATGGTATTCTTACAAAATTAAATGTCAAAGGTCTACGCACATAAACGGTCCCTAACCTCCAAAAATTATTTTGCCCATTCGATTTGAATAGCACGAATACTATATATAGTAAGTGCCGCAACATCATCAAACATCTATACATATAAACATATATATAAATTAACAAACTCATCAACTTAAACGAATCACTTTTAAACTGAAATAATTTAAAAAACTGAAATTAATTTAAATAATTTAATAAACTGAAATAAAAGTTTATCACCTCCATCCATCCACCGATAATACAAGCTCGGACAATAGTCGACATCCAGTGCATGACGTAATACCCACACTCCCAACCTCCGTTTTGTTTATTACACTAAAATGAATATGTTGCTCAATTATATAATATATAATATATAATAATATATACATATATAGCTAATATATATATATATGTGTGATTGAATGTATTACCTACTTTGGGATATATTCAAGTAATCGTTTGTTTGGATTTACTTGTATGCATACCCCACATCACCTTATACGCGGTCACGATACTGTTTAAAAGAAGTAATAATGTATTATGAAATGAAAACATTGAGTATGTTGTCAGCACATCAGCCAACATTAATACTGCCAAATTAATTATCAAAATAAATGACCAAGTTTCTGTTAGTAGTATGTAATAATTAAACAAGTAGAAAATAGATACCAATAGATTGTGTAATTTTCACAGAATCGCAATACATACTTCATTCATGCTAAAATCCATCCTAGTCTAATTTAATAAAAAAAATTCATTTTTTCGGTGAATAATTTCAATTATCGTTGTATACTCTACAAGAGTACTTATATATGTCCAAATTCTACACTTTCACTCGGACCAAGGATTGTTTGTTTTTTCCACTAATTTTTATTTAAATAACACAAATATATATATAATATATATTTTTCAAGTAAATGCTACAAGTTAAAACTTACTTCTGGACTACGGTCTTAATGCGATTTTCGGGCTTACGGTGTAGTGAGAAAAACCACACAACTTCGGCTTTGGCCGGAATAACGACCAAAAGTTGCCAATGCTCACTGCATTAACAAACGGAATATTTAATTTTTCCATAATCAATCTAAATACATCTACTTATATAATTATGAATATATAATAATCTACAAAGACAAGAAAGAAATATTAAGACTTTCAGAGAAAAAAAGAGAGTAGTGAGACGAATATGTTAGATCTTACTCATGATGGTAAGCTCCAAGGTATATCTGTTTTCTGGCATCCGACATACGCGAAGCTATGTATCTGGAGGCCTCCTCTCCCTTATTTCCCACATTTTGTATGGATTGAGGATCAAAATATCCATACAAATCCCGTCCATTCGTGCCCACATTCAATTTCGATAAGTACCTAATTTGTTAAACAAAATATTACTACCTTATTTACGTTTCAAACTATGAATTTTTGATAAAAATACATAAATATGCATGTAAAGAATTACTTACAAAGTCCAAAACTGTAGAATCGATGAGCTAAGCCACTGCTTGTCTTGAATGATTTCCAAAAGATCATTGTAACTTATGTACAAGGGAACGTCATCATCATCACCACCACAACCAAAGGAAGCTGTATCCCATGGCACCTGTAACGGCTCACTAAAGAGAGTCGCTGCAACACTAAATAACTCTCTTAACGTGTTACTGTCACTCGACCGATCATCTTGACGAGCATGTTTCTTAGGTGGCTCGGGTCGCTCAATATCCTAAATCATATAGAAGAAACATGAAAACTGTAAAAACCAACTATAAAACCAATTGTAAACGAAGTATCTTTTATTTAGATTTTAATATTAAAAACTACTACAAATTTTATTCTTAATTTTCTAAATTCTAAATATTCTAAATTTTCAGCTAGTTTCTTGAGGACAAGCAATGTAAAAACCAACTATAAATGGAGTATCTTTTATTTAGATTTAATATTAAAACATGAAAGAAATATACCTTGATCAAGTCGGCAACGACAAGATCCTTTGGCCATGCAATAAAGGTACCTAGAGCTTCCCTCACTAAGCTTACCTCTTCAGTAGGTATAGGAACTTCGGCACCGCCATCTACGGCCTCCTCGACTACTACCTTAACCAAATGAGCTGGTAAAGGTGCACAGTGCAGGGTAGAATCACCATGATGAACTCGATCGATAGCGAATAGACGAGGAGGATGCTCGTCCACATAAAATCCAAATCGACCAGTGTCCCCAGGCGGAGTCTTCCCTCGTGAAGGGCCAGAAACATCATCGGCACAACTCCCCTTCGTACTGACACGGGTAACATGATGATCATCAGGTGTACGTAGATCGGTGTGGGGCTGCTGTGAATGGGCACCCAAAGACTCCAATGTTTGGCCAAATGTCTTCATCAAATTTTGTGTCACATCATATGTGATCTTCTTCGTTAGTTCCTCCAACACACTTGATGATGCAAATCGACGTGAAGATCGTCCAAAATAATCTAGAATGTATACACCAAATCCAATCCCACGAACACGTCCAGGGTGCTCCGGTCTCCCAATGGCCTCAGCCAATATATCATGTCGTCCCTCGGGAGTGAAGCTGCCCTGTGTACACTGTGCCTCCAACTCATCCTACAAAAGAACGTTTTTTCGTAAGTGTAACACAAATGTGAAACACCTAAATGAACAGTTAATGTTTTTGTTGTAAGGATAAAAAAAACTTTGTTTCATAAGTGAAACATAAAAGTGAAGTTTTAAAATTTTATTCACAACCTTTAAATATTTCAAATTAAATTTTACGACTTTTATTTTTTTCAACAACAAAAATTTAAGTTATAGAATTTAATTGCAAAACAAAAATTTCTAGAATCAACTTTTGAAAAGATAAGAAAACTAAGTTTATTTAATTTTACGTATATTGTTAAATATTAAATGATTTTTTAAACTTACGATCTTAGTAATAATCTCTCGTGCTGCATCTGATGACACTCCTCCAGATCTTTTTTGGCGACCAAGTTTCCACCTCTGATGACGTGAAGTAGGGGTGGCATTTCGGAACCAAAAATCTAAAATCGAACCGAAAAAACCCGAAAAAATAACCGAAAAATCGAAACCGAAGAAGACCGAACCGAAAAACAAAAAAAACGGAACCGAACCGAACTAATTTGGTTCGGTTCTCGGTTCGGGGTAGAGCGGAACCGAACCGGACTGAAATGGACCGAAGTCAAATTTCAACATACTAAAATGACCTTGTTTTTGTGATTTTGGTGTGTTTCGAATTTTAGTATAATTCGTTTTCCTTTTGTAAGACCCTCATGGGTCCAAGAAGGACCGATAATATGCTCATGAATTTGTGATTCAATTAATTTAGGTTGAGAGAATGAGCTACTGTGGTTTATGATTGTTATATATTTTGAGATATTTGGAAATTGCTATGCAACTCTAGCTTTTATCTTGAACATATATATATATATATAACTCTTGTTGGCTTGTTGTTATATATAACTTATTCTATTGCATATAATGTTTGAAGTTATATTGTGAAGAACCGAAAAAATATCAAACCAAATCGAAACCGAACCGAATATTTATAAAACCGAACTTAACCGAACCGAACTTCAAAAAGAACCGAACCAAACCGAAACCGAATATTTGGTTCGACTCTCGATTTCGGTCAAAAACCGAACCGAATGGAACCGAGTCCACCCCTAACGTGAAGGAGGAGATGGGGATCAATAATAACATCTTCTCCAGACTTTGATGCTTCTTCTTTACGCTTCTTCATCTTTCTCTCCATCTCCTGTACCTCCACAAAATCATATCCGCCTCGAGCCAAAGTATGGGGAGCATTATTCATTTTCGCTATATCTTGTTTCTTGATTCTCTTTTCCTGAAAAAAATATTTGCAATGAATCGAAATAATATGTAAGTAAATGAAACGAGAGGTGGAATCGATCTATAGAAAATTATTTGCAAGGAATCAAAATAATATGTAAGGAAATATCTGCAAGTAATCGAGCTATAGAAAATATCTTTTGAATTCAGATTTACCTCCCAAGTAGGGTCCTCACGAGTCTTTTTGAATTCTTTCCAATCGTCCTCCGATATACCATATTTCTCGCAAGGAGACAACCCTTTCGACGGACCATATATATACTCGCCGGTCAAATTAGTCTTAAATTGCCTCCACATCCTGCTAATAGACTGCGATGTCTTCGTGCGAAATTGACCAATATTGCTAATTTGACTGACATCAAAGTTGCCTATATTGACAATTCAAATTGAAACGTTATCAATAATACAATTTTAAATTATTTTGCAATAATTTAAGTTTTTATAGAATAATTTGATCAAATAATGTTTTTTTATAAATTTTAATTTTATTCCAGATTATTTATATTTAATTCAGTTTTTTAAATTATTTTATTTAATTTCAATTTTTAGAAAATAAATTACTTAAATTAAGTTTTTTTATAAATTTCAGTTTTTTACCTAAAATCAGAGAGTAGCACTAACAAAAGGGATCAGAAAATAATTTCATTCATCACATCATATTATCAATCAATTATACATTATTATTTTATTTAATTTCAGTTTCTGTAGAATAATTTAATTAAATTAATGTTTTTTTAATAAATTTCACTTTTAATCCATATTTATATTTAATTCAGTTTTTTAAATTATTTTATTTAATTTCAGTTTTTATAGAATAATTTAATTTAAGCACAAAGTGAAACACATAATTAATCACAAAAGTAATGAACGTACCAATACATCCTGCCACAGCATTTCCTTATCGGGCTTGTCCGGTACGTGATTCCATCGATCGTACAATATAGAAACATGATCTTTCGCAAGTTTACCCAAATACGTACTCAACTTGATTTTGTGCTCGTACTTAAGTTTTCCCCTGGCTGGATCGATATCAAGAGGTAGCTTTTTCCCATCTACACGCCGTTTGGCCATACTTCTACATCTTGTAGGATTTCTTTGATGTAGTAGTCTGCGTATGAGGAGAAGCAGCGGAATGAGGAGGAGAATGGCGAGGAGTATGAGGAGAATGAGAAGGAGAACGATAAGGATGCCGAGGGGAAGTCATGTGCCTGTATAAACAAATGAAAATATTGTCAAACACAACATAAACCAAAAAAATAATATTTGTCAAACACAACATACACCAATAATATTTTTTGTTTGAAAAACTCTTTGTCAATTGTCCAACACAACAGTAATATTTTTTGTTTGAAAAACTCTTTGTCAAAAAACTAATACTTGTCAAACAGAACGTATTACCTAGTTGTCTAAATTGACTCTTACTATAACTTAACATCTAATTGCCTACATTTTGATTAGTAAGTACAAAATCTACCGATTTCTAAGTGAACACTGTAACACCCCCAGAATACATCCGGAAATGTTACACGCCGTAGGCCCTTTTAACAAGGATCTACAAGGCTAAACTCTACTAGACTACAAAATGATTGACCGACCGGGGTCAATCTAAATACAACGCAGACCGACAAGGTCATTAAATAATTCAGAAACAAATGAACTTTACATCTCAATGACAAAAATAAACTTGAACACAGAAAAGAACGACAACTCAATTTAATAAATTAAAACTACACCCATGCAAGGGTGAATACTCGAACGACAGAGTAATACCGACCAAAATGAAACAAAAGAAAAGACTCTAACTCTGGTGTTATTAGTATCATTGTCCTCCATCTCCTTCCCAGCCAATCCCGTGACTGCTCCTGAGCTGCCAAAACCTGAGCGCATAACAGGCACCCACCCCCCAAAACTCGGGGGTTAGCAAACTGGAATTTTGCTAGTGCAAGTACACAACACACAAGATATACGAATAATAATAACACAAAACTCAATAGTCGTGAAACCTTAACACAAACCACACATTCAAATGGTCAGCACAGAATAGTATTACATACACAAGATGAAAGATAACCATATTGTCATATTCTCCGTACAGAACATAACACCAATGAAACTTTAAACGAACCCAAGGAGTCAGAAAATTCCCTTTTTATAAAAGGAAAAGTATTTTGATAAGAAAGTTCGAAAATATTAATATTGACGCGGGCCATCCTGGGGTTTTGAAAATCAAATGTAGATACTTTAGAAAATACTTCAAAAGCCCTCGGGTCCTTGAACCAACATGTGGAAAACAATTTGCAAGAAAACCATCACAATGTTATTCAGGGTCCTCGACCCAAATGATAAAACACTATCACAAGTGAATCCTTACAACATCTCACGGGGTTCTCGGCCCAATCAAAGAAAATATCATCACGAGATCAAATCTCAACATCTCACGGGGTCCTCGACCCAATACACAGAACAATCAACACAGTACAATCAACACAGTGCAATCAAGGCACAACTTCTCATTCGACAAATCCTGCTCAAGACCCCTGGTTAATTAACCCTCGGAGATCTCGTCAAATATCCTTGGTTAATTAACTCTGATACCAACATTTAAAACAAGTTGGAACGAACTCCAGAAACACAATATGCGGCCTACATCAAGACCAACATTAAAAGCAAGTTGCAAGGATTTAAATTTCGAAAATCATTTGGTAACGGGGTCTTAGCTATCACTCAAATATCCGTTACCAATAAGCCTGCCAGGCGCCTCCCTTGCACACCTGTGTACCGGCGTTCACTCCACTATATTGGCCGCCCATTGCACATGTCACCGCGCCGGCGTTCACTCCAAAAGGAGTAGCCCCTTGCTCGCGCTTTAAGTTACTACGGTGTTCACCAATCATATGGATCCTCTCATTGCAGCATAACAGCCGGAGTGCACGCCCGCCTCGAGGTACCGGATATGACGTCTCTCATAACAAGTATTCACATTATTACAAATACCAAGCACACAGTCAACCGTTGCCACAATTATCAAATCAGTTCATCAATCCACATAATTTATTCGCCAGTACGCAACTACGCAAAATAAACAATAACTCACACGTTATTCATCAAGACTTTGCACATTAGGCCTTCAACTCTATCAATTAATACTACATAAATATCCACATATATATATATATATAATATAAATACAGATATTCATGACATAATTCATATACTTCAGCAACAATGATTTCACGTAATTATAATTCGTATATCAAGGTACTTGCCTCGATTTGAAGATAATAACAATACTTCCACGAAATGAACACTCGACGGTCGTCCTCCTCAATCAATCACGTAACGAGGCCAAACCTTAACAAAAGAAATGATATAGATTTATCTCACGTCGCATGAATGTTTAACAATTCGATTCACGGTCAAAAGTTCATAAAATACACCGCTCAATCAGCGTGCGCTCGTACTCTACGTAACGCGGCGCTAAGCAGTTTGTTAGCGACGCTATCGTGTAAGACTAGCGTCGCTAGCCACGGCCCGCGCGACTCGATCGGGTCTCATAACGTACGCTACGTGCGTTTCGGGCGTTAATCGACCCCGATAGCGCACGTTAACTCACATGTGTTAGCGTGCGCTAATATTGCATGGCGTAATACTACAAACCGAAAGCTGGGTTGAATGGTGAAGAACTCATGAATTCTACCGTGATAATACAAGTTATCTTCGGCAAATCATGCTAATAAGGTTTGTGGAAGATTTATGATCGTGAAATACAAATATACGGATAGTCATCTCAATATCATATCTTTTCTAAGATCTTCAGGAAGTATTCTAAGTTCCGATTATTCCAAGTCCCAAAACACATGATTCCAACGTGTACAACGTAGCAACTGGGTAATATCCGATTACTGATCATAAATTGATTTGAAAACGCTTAAGAGTCCAATCTACTAAGATGGTTCAAAGGTTCATAAGATAAATAGTGCCGATACGTCAAAGTATCCTTCTATCATGTGATGACCGATCATAAACGAAATAACTGGCTATCTAAGCATGATCAGACGTCCTTAAGAACATTACTAACATTAGTGAAGAATCACCTACCTCAAGTAGTGAAGAACACGGAGGAAAATGAAGCAATCCGACACCGAAAGATTGAACAACAATCTCCAATGATAAACGATCTTCAATCACGAATCAGGATGTTGATATGAGATGTTTAGGATGAAGGAAGACATGTTCTAAGTGTAGGAACTCGGGTAATGGGAGAAGAGAGAATCAAATCACGAATAGGATGCCATCCTATTTATAATAAATGGCTATTAGCGCGCTAGACCCTGCTCGTAGCGTGCGCTAGCCGCCACTGGACTAAATCAGTACTCGGCACTTAGCGTGCGCTACACATATACCGTAGCGTGCGCTAAGGCGTTGACTCGGCTTTTCCCCGAAAGACGTCCGGTACATCCCGACACCATCCGACAGGGTCCCCCGGCCACTCTCACCTACCGCACGTCTCAATCAATTTGACCGCGCATAGCGTGCGCTAAGGACACTCGGTAGCTGCGCTATGAACCCACGTTAGCGCACGCTAAACATAGCTGATAGCGTGCGCTACATGCGCAGATTTACAATCTTTAATTCACAATCACGGAATTAAACGCTCGACAACATCGGATTATGAAATACGGAAAATAATACTCAAATCAAGTACAATCATTACAATATCACAAGTTCCAATTACATAACGAAATCTAAGGTATTACATCCTTCCTCCCTAAAAAGAAGTTTCGTCCCGAAACTTAAAGTAGAGTGGTGGAACAACCAAGGAAAAGTATCTACTTGCTCAACCCCAAAACATCACGAGCGATGCGCGAATGCAAGGTTCAAAAAGAAATACGATGATCGGACTTAGGAAGTATTAGGCACGTCAATTGAGGCAATAAGTTACACATGTACACGAGAAGTTAGAGTGGAGAAGTAGAAGCTCACGGAATTAAGGAAATTCACAAATGGCTCAGATGTACCAAAATCGCGTGCCGAGCTCGACTCACCGTATTCAAGTTCATAACACATTGGGAATATTAATCATACGAATGGGAACAATTTGTTTCGAACAAAATTCTGCAGAGATTAAGTTCAGATGTGATAGACCACAATAATTCACGGAGTCTAACAAACCGGTTACAAATTCGTTCGAATGATGGTAGGTTCGTAGAACATGGTAGTTTGAAATTGTCAAGAGAATCACAGATGAATCATCAACAATGAAAGTCTCCTAACATCGGAAATACTAAGAAGAGCACGGTTACTACGTGTCCCCGTACTAAGAAGACATGTCAGCCACGAAACTTAAAACAGCAGGAGTTGGAAACGAAAAGCAATTAAAATGAAAAACAATCAAAGTCACGATTGTTGGAAACAGCAACGACTAGAACACGGCACAAAATCTTCATTCGCCTATGATAGGCTCTTCAGCAGAAGACATAAGGTTTCGGGACATTCTCCGACCATTTGCTCTGCTCACCGACAGAGTAGCATTCTTTGCCAATTCAGAAATTATCTCACAATGTTTCTCCCGATGGCCTTCACACCCGCACCGATGACAAGTCAAGAGTGGTGAGGGACAGTTTACACGAATGTGTCCCGTACGGTTGCAGTTGAAGCACACTCTCTTCTTACCGGGAGTCACTGATGCTAGTTGGGGATTCCCAATGCTCATTCTCGACCGCGCAGATGACGCATTCGAACGACGTGGGGGTTTGAGAACCTTAGTCTCGTCACCGCCCAAAAATTTTCCAGATGTCCTTGGTCTCTTTTCTCCGCTCGTTGGCTCGGTCACTGAGGAGGTTTCATAGGTTATCGTTTGATCTTGATATTCCTTCACCGTAACATGAATCGTTGTCGTACGAACCACCTCACCGCTTCCGCTTCCTATATCACGTCTACGTCCGCCAAGGCTCGTCATGCTAATGCAGATAGTACCGTTTATTGTTATCACATAGTCGGTTATACGGTATACCACAATTATCAACATAGGTTTAATTAGCATCCTTAGAATAGCGGTAATATCGTAAAGCAAATTTTCGGAAATCATCTTCCAGTCCTTCGTCTAGGACGATCATTATGTGTATGCTTTTAAAAAAAAAATTTGAAACAAAAGCCGAGTCACGTTGTGCTCAGAACTTGTAAATACTGTTCTTTGTTTTGGAAGAGGAGGTTTATACAATGACTCTAAAAATTTATTTTTCGAATAATGCCTACAAGGAAATTGAAAATCGAATTGTAACTAATTTAAAATATTTCAAAAGTGTTGAGTCCCAAATACCACAATTTTGAAAATCCTTCCTCATCTACCAAAATGTTTATTCGAAAGAACTTTTCACCAAAATACGTGATCATTTGACACGACTATATTAAATCATGAGGTTTACAATGTTAGGAAAATTTTAAAACACTACTTTGAAATGTTCGTAATTTGGCCCGGAAATATTACATGCCGGGAATTCTGTGCCGGAACCTACCAGGCTAAATACCATTAAAAATCATTTCAAAATATGCCAAACAGCCGATGACGGTAGCATTTTCCAAAACTTACAAAATCATTTGTAAAATATTAAATACCGTTAAAATGTGTAAGACTAAAAATGCCAAAATGTCAAGAGTCATTTCAAAATACTCACGCAGCGGATAAAATTAACACTCAAAGATTTATCCTACTGAAATGCAGAATCCGATAAATATGTTCGACTACCGAAGTATACTACATAACCATTCTCACTCGAACCGTATACGCAGGTGATATCGTAAAACAATATAATCTCTAACAAGTTCAAACCCTAGGTTCACGTTAAGCACAATATAATCAAATACGTATATAAGGGGACTTACGATTCGGGAGGCTTATCATCACGGATTGCTTGAAGATGATGTTGGAACCACGATACTAATCACAACTCTGACGCGCGCGACTTACACAAGACATGGACTTGACCCAACGGCCTAGGTTTTTCGCAAACCTAAGCTCTGATACCATATTTGTAACACCCCCAGAATACATCCGGAAATGTTACACGCCGTAGGCCCTTCTAACAAGGATCTACAAGGCTAAACTCTACTAGACTACAAAATGATTGACCGACCGGGGTCAATCTAAATACAACGCAGACCGACAAGGTCATTAAATAATTCAGAAACAAATGAACTTTACATCTCAATGACAAAAATAAACTTGAACACAGAAAAGAACGACAACTCAATTTAATAAATTAAAACTACACCCATGCAAGGGTGAATACTCGAACGACAGAGTAATACCGACCAAAATGAAACAAAAGAAAAGACTCTAACTCTGGTGTGATTAGTATCATTGTCCTCCATCTCCTTCCCAGCCAATCACGTGATCGCTCTGAGTGCCAAAACCCGAGCGCATAACAGCACCCACCCCCCAAAACTCGGGGGTTAGCAAACTGGAATTTTGCTAGTGCAAGTACACAACACACAAGATATACGAATAATAATAACACAAAACTCAATAGTCGTGAAACCTTAACACAAACCACACATTCAAATGGTCAGCACAGAATAGTATTACATACACAAGATGAAAGATAACCATATTGTCATATTCTCCGTACAGAACATAACACCAATGAAACTTTAAACGAACCCAAGGAGTCAGAAAATTCCCTTTTTATAAAAGGAAAAGTATTTTGATAAGAAAGTTCGAAAATATTAATATTGACGCGGGCCATCCTGGGGTTTTGAAAATCAAATGTAGATACTTTAGAAAATACTTCAAAAGCCCTCGGGTCCTTGAACCAACATGTGGAAAACAATTTGCAAGAAAACCATCACAATGTTATTCAGGGTCCTCGACCCAAATGATAAAACACTATCACAAGTGAATCCTTACAACATCTCACGGGGTTCTCGGCCCAATCAAAGAAAATATCATCACGAGATCAAATCTCAACATCTCACGGGGTCCTCGACCCAATACACAGAACAATCAACACAGTGCAATCAAGGCACAACTTCTCATTCGACAAATCCTGCTCAAGACCCCTGGTTAATTAACCCTCGGAGATCTCGTCAAATATCCTTGGTTAATTAACTCTGATACCAACATTTAAAACAAGTTGGAACGAACTCCAGAAACACAATCTGCGGCCTACATCAAGACCAACATTAAAAGCAAGTTGCAAGGATTTAAATTTCGAAAATCATTTGGTAACGGGGTCTTAGCTATCACTCAAATATCCGTTACCAATAAGCCGCCAGCGCCTCCTTGCACACTCCGTGTACCGGCGTTCACTCCACTATATTGGCCGCCCATTGCACATGTCACCGCGGCGTTCACTCCCACAGAGCGCCCCTTGCTCGCGCATTAAGTAACACCTGTTCACCAATCATATGGAGCCGCTCATTGCAGCGTACAAAGCCGGAGTGCACGCCCGCCTCGAGGTACCGGATATGACGTCTCTCGTAACAAGTATTCACATTATTACAAATACCAAGCACACAGTCAACCGTTGCCACAATTATCAAATCAGTTCATCAATCCACATAATTTATTCGCCAGTACGCAACTACGCAAAATAAACAATAACTCACACGTTATTCATCAAGACTTTGCACATTAGGCCTTCAACTCTATCAATTAATACTACATAAATATCCACACATATATATATATATATATATAATATAAATACAGATATTCATGACATAATTCATATACTTCAGCAACAATGATTTCACGTAATTATAATTCGTATATCAAGGTACTTGCCTCGATTTGAAGATAATAACAATACTTCCACGGAAATGAACACTCGACGGTCGTCCTCCTCAATCAATCACGTAACGAGGCCAAACCTTAACAAAAGAAATGATATAGGATTTATCTCACGTCGCATGAATGTTTAACAATTCGATTCACGGTCAAAAGTTCATAAAATACAATCTGCCTGAACTGCTTAGCGTGCGCTACGTACTCACGTAACGCGCGCTAAGCAGCTTGTTAGCGTACGCTATCGTGTAAGACTAGCGTCGCTAGCCACGGTCTGGCGATCGACTCGATCGGTCTCATAACGTCGCTACGACGTTTGGCGTTAATCGACCCCGATAGCGCACGTTAACTCACATGTGTTAGCGTGCGCTAATATTGCATGGCGAATACTACAAACCGAAAATCGGGTTGAATGGTGAAGAACTCATGAATTCTACCGTGATAATACAAGTTATCTTCGGCAAATCATGCTAATAAGGTTTGTGGAAGATTTATGATCGTGAAATACAAATATACGGATAGTCATCTCAATATCATATCTTTTCTAAGATCTTCGTGAAGTATTCTAAGTTCCGATTATTCCAAGTCCCAAAACACATGATTCCAACGTGTACAACGTAGCAACCGGGTAATATCCGACATCGATCATAATTTGATTTGAAAACGCTTAGGAGTCCAATCTACTAAGATGGTTCAAAGGTTCATAAGATAAATAGTGCCGATACGTCAAAGTATCCTTCTATCATGTGATGACCGATCATAAACGAAATAACTGGCTATCTAAGCATGATCAGACGTCCTTAAGAACATTACTAACATTAGTGAAGAATCACCTACCTCAAGTAGTGAAGAACACGGAGGAAAATGAAGCAATCCGACACCGAAAGCTTGAACAACAATCTCCAATGATAAACGATCTTCAATCACGAATCAGGATGTTGATATGAGATGTTTAGGATGAAGGAAGACATGTTCTAAGTGTAGGAACTCGGGTAATGGGAGAAGAGAGAACTGAAATCACGAATAGGATGCTGTCCTATTTATAATAAATGGCTATTAGCGCGCGCTAGACCCTGCTCGTAGCGTGCGCTAACGGCTCACTGGACTAAACTGTACTCGGCACTTAGCGTGCGCTACGCATATACAGGTAGCGTGCGCTAAGGCGTTGACTCGGCTTTTCCCCGAAAGACGTCCGTACATCCCGACACCATCCGGCTGGGGTCCCCCGGCCAGCTCTCACCTACCGCACGTCTCAATCAATTTGACCGCGCATAGCGTGCGCTAAGGACACTCAGTAGCCTGCGCTATGAACCCACGTTAGCGCACGCTAAACATAGCTGATAGCGTGCGCTACATGCGCAGATTTACAATCTTTAATTGACAATCACGGAATTAAACGCTCGACAACATCGGATTATGAAATACAGAAAATAATACTCAAATCAAGTACAATCATTACAATATCACAAGTTCCAATTACATAACAGAAATCTCGGGTATTACAAACACCTACTCACTTTATAAGAGGAGAATAAATTAATTCGGTTAGACTTAGAATGAGAACAAAAATGACATATGTATCTATGCAAAACTTAGATGTAGTCATTCATGTACCTGATTTTTATTTATCTTTTGAGATAACATAGTTCTCCCATAAACCTTCATCATGGTCATTTCGAATGGCATGTATATCGTCAGCTTCATTTTCTTCAACGATAGTGGGTAACCGTGTTGACAAAGTAATAAATTCACAATTATCAAACGTTGATTCTTCAGTTTCATTCATATCCACACTTCTACCAGGAATAACCACGGACAATCTTTCATTACATGGATCGTTGACATAGAACACCTGTTTTGCTTGGTGTGCCATGATAAAAGGCTCGTCTTTGTAAGCTACCTTGTGAAGATCTACCAAAGTAAATCCTAATTCATCGGTTTCCACACTCTTATTATTATCATCCCACTTGCACTTAAACACAGGCACTCTAAACTTAACATAATCAAGTTCCCAGATCTCTTATATAACTCCATAGTAACTCGTCGATGCCAAAACTGGGTTTTTGTCTTTTGAGCTTGAAAAGTGCATAAACTCGGCTTGAAGAGTAACTCCACTATTTTGAACCGTACTCTTGTCATCTTATGACTTTGTATAGAATGAGTACTTATTAATATCGTATCCACTCCAAGTTATGACATTAGATTTGGGTCCGTAAGCTAGCCATTGTAATGTTTCAGATGCACTGCTAGAAATTTGTTCCTTAAACCATCTCAAGAAAGTATTATTATGTTCGATCAACAACCATTTTTCACTCATTCGGGGATTCTTTATCTTCAAATGATTCTTGTGAGATGACAAGTAGGGAAGAACATCATCAGTGTTATTCAAAATGTACAAATGTGCTTGAAACACCTCATCTAGACTCTTGGTTACAACTTTAACACCTCGTGTACCCTTTCCTCTAATTCTATCCTCATGTCGAGACTTAGGAAGCCCTACAGATTCCACTTGTGACATGTAATCTATGCAAAACTCGATAGCTTCTTCTGCAATGTACCTCTCCATAATAGATGCTTCCGGACGAAATGGGTTTTTGGTATACCCTTTGAAAATCTTCATGTATCGCTCAATGGGGTACATCCATCTCAAATAAACAGGGCCACACTCTTCAATCTCTCTAACTAGATGGACAAGTAAGTGAACCATGATATCAAAAAAGGAAGGAGGAAAATACATCTCCAATTGGCATAAGATAACAACAGCCTCATTTTTCCACTCATCCAAAACTAGAGGATCTATCACTTTTCTACATATAGCATTGAAAAAAAAGCACAAGCGAGTTATGACATGCCTCACTTTTTTAGGCAAAACATCATGTATAGCCACTGCTAGAAGTTGTTGCATCAAGATATGACAGTCATGGGACTTTAATCCAACCAATTTAAGAGTTTGCAATGACACAAGGCTCTTAATATTTGAAGAGTAACTTTGTGGCACTTTAATGCCTTGTAAACATTTACAAAAGCTGATTTTCTCCCTTTTTGATAAAGTATAACATGCTCGGGGGAGATAAGTTCGTTTACCAACTGATTGCGGATGCAACTGAGGACGAATACCCATATCCTCTAGGTCTAGACGATCCTGGACACCATCTCTTGTTTTATATTTAATATTGAGAAGTGTGTCGATCACACTATCGCACACATTTTTTTCGACATGCATAACATCTATGCAATGTCTAACATCTAGTTTGCTCCAGTATGGAAGATCAAAGAATATGGACCTCTTCTTCCATATGATTGTCGCAACGGACTTTTTTGTAGATTTCCCAAACATAGTATTGATATTATTAACGCGATCGTAAACTTGCTCACCTGTTAATAGTATCGGTGCAAATCCCTATTGTTGTTATCCATTAAAAGCTTTTCTCAATCTACGATATGGGTAATGGCGCTTGAGAAACCTCCGATGTTGAGTGTAAACTATTTTTTTTCGTGTTTCAACTGAACGTAGCTTGTGTTTTCTTCACATATAGGACATGCATGATGCCCCTTCACACTACACCCGCTCAAGTTTCCATATGCCGGAAAGTCATTAATGGTACAAAATAGCATTGCACGTAGCTTGAAACTTTGTTGGTGGTACCCATCAAACACGTCAACCCCTTCATCCCACATCATTTTCAAATCATCAATCAACGGACTTAGATAAGCATCTATGTCATTTCCTGGCTACTCTGGGCCTGAAATCATCATTGGCAACATAACATATCTCCGTTTCATACATAACCAATGAGGTAAATTATAGATCACAAGTAGGACGGGCCATGAGCTATGCTTAGTGCTTAAATTACCAAACGGATTCATCCCATCTGTGGCAAGTCCAAGCCTAAGGTTTCTTGCCTCACCCCCAAAATCCAGAAATAAATGATCTATTTTCTTCCACTGTATAGAATCAGCAGGATGACGAATTAGTCCATCGCATTTTCTCCCTTTTGCGTGCCATATGAGATTCTTTGCGTCATCCTTATTAGCAAACAGTCGCTTGAACCTTGGAATAATTGGAAGATACCACAAAACCTTCGCCGGAGGCCCTCGTTGTGTGCTCTCTCCATCACTAAAATCATCATGCTTCACTTTGTAGCGTGATGCCCCGCACCTAGGACACTTATGCAATAATTCAAACTCTTTTCGGTACAATATGCAATCATTAGGGCAGGCGTGTATTTTCATATATGCTAAATCCATCGGACACAAAACCTTCTTCGCCTCATAAGTACGGTTAGGCAATTTATTACCTTCTGAAAGTATCTCCTGTATCAACTCGAGTAATTCGGTGAAACTTTTATCACTCCATCCATCTTTTGCTTTCACATTAACCAACTTCAACACGGCAGACAAGCGTGTAAAATTTTTACAACCCGGATATAAAGAAGTCTCTGAATCACTTTTCAATGCATCATAAACATGCGCTCGTCGGAATGATTCTTCTCCAACATCACGAATCATGTCTTAAAATTGATCATCATCTATATCTACGTGTCTGTCTTCAGTTGGAATGTCTACTAGTTCGCCATGCCATATCCAAATCGGATAGTTCGTATTTATTCCCTCACAAATAAAATGTTCACGAATTATGTCAGCTTCATGTCGTCTCTCGTTCATACACTTGACACAAGGGCAAAAATATCTTTCATCGGGTTCCGGGCGATTTTGTCGGGTGAACTCAAGAAATTGTTCGATTCCATTATCATACTCATCACTGTTACGACTTGCATTCATCCAACTTCAATCCATTTTTCTTCTTTTCTGTTGTACACATAGTGAAATTCAATTTGCAATTCCTTTAGTTAGAACCAACCACATTTAGTGTTATTTTAATCTTCTACCAAAAACATACAACTGTTATTGCTATTAATATACTATGTCATCTCACTATTTTATACAGACTGTCACTTTTTCCTGCATTAACTATTGGGAGAAGATCCTTAAGATGAAAGTTAACATCTATCCCAAAGGGAGAAGATCCTTAAGAAGTTAACCACATCTATCCCAACGTAATTCATGCTTTAAAAGGTAACAGACAAAAACTGAAAGACACACAAGAGTAATCACGCTATCCTTCTCGACCATATAGTAGATATACCTTTAGGTCAGAACATACCTTTAACTCATAAAATTTTCTTCGAATTTAACATCTTAATAATTTTCTCTGTGTTAAACTATTGATTGGCCATTACCGATACTTATTGAACTCAAGTGACTATCTTTTATTTTTAAAGAAAAATTTGGACATAATATTATCAAACTACTTTTCCCTAGGTACTACGAGCAGATGGAGTGAGATTCCTACGAGAAGTATCTCACTTCAACTATCTCAAGAACAGAAGATGTTTGTCCTAAATAGAAGTGCAAAGCAGAACTCACCCAAAACCAAGGATTAACTCTACCAGAAGTTCAAGTACCCGAACAAATTATTCATGTTAGTGAATAATTATCTTCGAAATTAGCACAAACAAAATGAAACCAATATGCAATGCAAACTAACGTAGGGTACAGAAAAATATAAAAAAATGGAATAAATCCAGTAAACGCTTACCTCAGCGCGTTTTAACCCCGCGGCGGCCAGAAAATCCGAAAAGACAGAGCCGCGGAAATAGAAGTGGCCAACGGTGGGGGTAGCTCGGAGATGGTCGCTCAGGCCACGTCCAGCGAAAAACGGCGAAGGCCAATCGTCCGGCGAGATGGTCGCCTCTCCCCAACCTGCTTCTACGTCTCTCCTCAGGTATGTTGAACGGGCCTTGTGGCTACATAGAAATGGGCATCTAAGTAGAAGGAATAGGTGTGGCGAGTTGCTTGAGACTATTTACGGAGTAGAAGGAATATGTGTGGCGACGGCAAAAAATCGAGATGCCAGGCGGACAACAGCGACGGGAAGGGCGGACAACGGCGACGTTAAGGGCGATGGGAAAATGGGAGTGTATTTTGGGACAGGGTAGAGAGAGGCGGGGGAAGAAAAATAAAACCCTGAACTATTCGTTTTTAATGATCAAACAACAGCGATTGTTAAGCAACAACCGCTATTAAATGTATGTGCAAACAACAGCGGTTGTTTCAACACAACCGCTGTTAACAGTGTTTTTTAAATTCTTTAACAGCAGTTATCACCTAAAACCGCTGTTAACTATAGTTTTTTTTTTGAAAAAAATTAACAGCGATTATTGTATAAACCGCTGTTAATTGTCGGTTAAATTACTTTTTTAAATGTTAAATTTAATTTTACTTTTTTTCGAGAAAAATTTTAACATCGGTTTTCTTTAACAACCGATGTTAAATTGCAAGTTCATTTTTTTTTTAATTTTTCGGGATAAATTTAACATCGGTTATTATAAAACCGCTGTTAAGTTGCTATTTTAACATCAGTTATTTTAATAACCGCTGTTAATTTATTGCACATTATTTACAAGTATGCCACCGCGTCATTCTAACAGCGGTATTCGAACAACCGCTGTTAATAGGGCGCTGTTAAAGGCTAGTTTTGTAGTAGTGAAGTGATCAAGTGAGAACTATTCAAAGCTCCATTGGTAGAAACAGGTTCGGATTGAGCTAAGAATACAGCTAGGGTGCACATAGCTAGTCTCATAAGTTCAGCTTGAGATTTCCATTTAGGAAATGGAGATTTCTCAGATTCGGTATCTTCGTGCGCACACAGTACAATTCCTTGTGTACTCTATATTCTGCTACGGGTTGATACACCTGCATCAATATCACCTATAATCAACTGCTACGGATGATATCTCAACCATATTCTGTCAAGTTCTAATTTGGCATTCCGTACTGTATCTAGTGGTGATGTAGTCTCAGCTTCAGCTTGTACAGCATCGACTTCGACTCCTTCTGATCTTACAGCTGCGGGATTGATTTCTAAGTCTACGACAGGTTCTATTGGAGTTTGAGGGTCATCAATGGAGAGTGTTCGGATATTTTGGGTTAAGTCTTATAATCCTGTAGGATCAAAGTGAGGTTCGTCGAACACTACATGGACAGATTTCTCTATTCTCAGCTTCCTTTTATTAAAAATTCTGAAAGCTTTGCTGAGAGTGGAGTATCCTACAAATATCCCCTCATCTGACTTTTTATCAAAAGTCTTGAGTTGATCTTTCCCATTATTCAGAATATAACACTTGCATCCAAATATATGACAGTATGCAACTAATGGAGTTTTATTGTTCCATACCTTATAGGCTGTTTTGTTGTAATGTTTGTCGATATAGCATGTTATATTTGTTGCTTCGCCCCAGAACTACTGCGGAAACTTGCTTGCGGCAATCATGGTTCTTGTTGATTCTTTGAGCGTCCTATTCTTTCGCTCAAAATACCATTTTGTTGAGGAGTCCGGGCTGTTGAGTATTCGTGTTGTATTCCATTGTCAGAACAATATTGCTCTATAAAGCGATTTATGAATTCAGTACCTTTGTCGGAATGAATGGACACAATACTCAACCCTTCTCATTCTGTAGCTTTCTCAGGTGCTTTGGCAACTTCGTTTTGGTTTCTTTCTTCTTGCTTAGAAAGATTGTCCAAGCATACCTGGAAAAATCATCAATAATAACTAGACAATATTTCTTACCTCCCAAATTTACAGGGTCTACAGGGCCATAGAGGTCCATGTGTAGCATATCCAGAACCCTGTGGGTAGACATGTATGATTTGCTTTTTAGGGTGGTTTTGACTTGTTTGCCTTTCTGACAGGGTCCACAGACATTGTCTTTATAGAATGACACATCGGGCAAACCTCTAACCATTCCCTGTCTGGCGAGTTTGTTGATTGTATTGAAGTTGATATGAGACATCCTCTTGTGCCATAACCAGCTTTGATATGCAGTGTCTTTGGCAACAAAACAAGGAACAATGGAGCTCGTAGGCTTCCACTCAGCAATATACATATTACCTGGTCTGCTTTCTGTGAGAACGATTTCTTTGGTCTTGATGTCCTGCACTCTACAGTGATTTATATATAATTTGATCGAGAACTGTTTGTCATATAACTGGCTAATACTAAGTAGATTGTACTGTAACATAGGCTACATCGATGACTTTGAACTTTCCTACAAACAGGGTTCCCTTCCCTTTTGTTCTTCCTTTGGACTTGCCACCGAAGCGCACCTTTGGACTGTGACCTTCTACATAATCTGACAACTTGCTGATATCTCCTGTCATGTGCCAAGAACATCTGCTGTCAGAATACTAGATGTCCTTCTCTTTAATATACTGTAAGCAAATAATTTAAGTAGATTTAGGTCCCCTTTGATTGTTGGGTCCATGTATGTTAGTGCCTTTAGGTACGCATATTTGCCTAACATTAATTGGTTTGTTGTAGGTTACTTTTGGTCCTGTCTTGTGATGTCTACGTGGGGCATGTACGTAGTCGCTGTATCCTTAATTTTTATGCATGTAAAATGTAGGGTTATTATTCCAGTATGATTGTTGTCTAGAAGGTGGAGCCATTTTTCTTGACCTTCCAGCTTGCCTTCTGGGTCTCCAGTTGGATTCCCAGGGTTGTTGATGATACTGCGGCGACCTGCTTTCTAGATGGATAACAGGGCTCCTGTATCCAATATTTAGGCGCACTGTACTGTTGAAAGTACTATGGTTACTTTTGGTCCTGTCTTGCGATGTCTACGTGGGGCATGTACGTAGTTGTTGCATCCTTAATTTTTATGCATGTAAAATGTAGGGTTATTATTCCAGTATGATTGCTATCTAGGAGGTGGAGCCATTTTTCTTGACCTTACAGCTTGCCTTCTGGGTCTCCAGTTGGATTTCCAGGGTTGTTGATGATACTGCGGCGACCTGTTTTCTAGATGGATAATGGGACTCATGTATCCAATATCTAGGCGCACTGTACTGTTGAAAGTACTGTGGTGCTTGCCTTTGATATTTAGATACAACCTTTTTTCTGAATGGTTGTTGGTGCTTTTGATATGCGCGGGGAGCATGCTGTTGATCACGCCTTACAGGTCTGGGAGGCTGAGTTTTCCGCTGTCTGTGATAAGAACTTGTGGGGGAGTCGCAGCCTTCACTGTACGAGGAGCAGATGTAGCCTTTGCAGAACTTGGAATCTCTTCAGGTACAGGAATGGGTCCCGCAACCCTGATAAATATCGTACTAGTCTTTCCCTTATGGGAGAATGAGTCATATCCTAATCCATGTTTTTCGTGGGCATGTTGCCCAGTGTTTAGAATTTCTTCCATCCGTCTAGAAGATTTCTCAAATAATTTCAGGATGGTCTCTAATTCTCCTTCTCGCTTCTCGAGAATTTTCACATTGACTTCGAGTAAAGCAAAATCATTTGTCTTGCTCTCATTATGAGACTTAGCCTCATTTAAATCATTGGCAAGTTGATGATTGCTTTCCATGAGTTTTTCATAAGTAGCCTTGCTGTTTTCGCAATCAATAGACATATTTTCATAGTTATTCTTCAGCAAGTCATTTTCATCTTTCAGCTCTAAGTTTGAAATTTCGAGTTGTATGTTTGCTAACAACTGAAATAATGCACGCTAAGGAAGATATCCAACTAAAGGCTAGTTGACAGAATTTTCCTATAAATACCAAGTAATTTGGTATCATTCAACACAACAACTACAAGCAAATCATATATTGATTAGATATCTTTATATACATTATTGTTGTTGTATTTGTGCTTAATTGATAAGTGTTTGAGTGTTTATACACTAAACCATACACGAGAGGAAAGATACAGATTGTGGATTGATTCAGTGTTATTAGGATCGTTGACCCGGTATTATTAGAATTATATTTAAATCAAAGTGAGGTTTGTCTAGTACCCATCGAAAGCTAGATAGGTTGCTTCCTTGTCCGATAGAAAAGGAAAACGGTTTATCTTGGACCGATATAAAGCCGAGTATGTAATGGTTTATCTTGGACCCAAAGAGGATGAGATTGCAAACATTATCCCTGAAACCGATAGAAAACGAGGCGTAGAGGTTGATCTTAAGTCTATAGAAAAAGATACGGAGAGATGACGTAGGCACATTTGGCCGAACCTCTATAAATCTTGTGTCGTTTATCTTCCGCAATTTAATTATGCTTCTGCAAATGCAAAAGAGTTTGAAAATTCTACTCCACGATATTATTCCACCATTCCAAGTGGGGTGCCAATTCCCAATATTTTCTACCTTACAGACATAGAATTCACTATCTAAGGATATGTGTCCTAAGACACAAAAGGAGATAAATGACATGAAGCTGATCCCTTATGCGTCAGTTGTGAGAATCCTCATGTATGTTATGCTTTGCACTAGACCAGATATCTATCATGTCATAGGCATTAGATATCAGTCGAACCCAGGATCAGGACACTGGATTGCTATCAAGCACATACTCAAGTACCTTAGAAGGATTAGGGAGTACATGCTAGTGTATCAATCAAACGACCTATGTCCAGTGGGTTATACTGACTTAAATTTTTCATCAGACAAAGAAAAGTCCAAGTCTACTTCAGGTTATGTGTTTACTCTGGGAGGTGGAGCCATTAGTTGGAGGAGTGTGATAGGTTAGAATATTTAGATGATGTACAATTAACCATCCTTGGAATTCTTTATTTCCAAAAGAATATTATTAATTAAAATGTTACTTTTCGAAAGATCTGGTTTCCTTGCCATTTTTTGCTCTAACATGTACAAAGTTACATTTATAATGAGAAAAATAAAAAAGTCATCCGTGCCAGACACGATCCCGAGAGGCTAAAAGACCAACTTCAATTCGAAAAATATACAAGGTCATCCAGTCCGGACACGGTTCCGAGAGACTAAAAGACCATCTTCAGTTCAAAAAAATATAAAAATCTATCTGAGCCGGACACATTTAGTAGAGGCTAAAAGACCGACTTCAGTTTGGCAAAATATAAAAAGCCATATAAGCCGGACACGATTGGGAGAGGCTAAAAGATCGATTTTAGTTCGGCAAAATATAAAAAACCATTTGAGCCGGATACGATCTGGAGAGGCTAAAAGACCGACTTCAGTTCGGCAAAATATAAAAGCCATTCGAGCCGGACATGATCTAGAGAGGCTAAAAGACCGACCTCAGTTCGGAAAAAAATGAGGCCATTCGGGCCAGACACGATCTGGAGAGGCTAAAAGACCGACCTTGATTCGGAAAAATAAGGTCATCAGAACCGGACATGATCTGGAGAGGCAAAATCCGACCTAAGAAAAAATATAGAAGATTGATCTCAGGTCGGCAACGTCAAAATAAGATTTTAAGGCCAAACTAACAAGTTTTTTATCTAACTGACATGAAGAAAGTTGGTTATCGGATTTAACTTGTCTTACTTACAGATAAAAGTAAACCGCGCTGATCATCTCGATGAACTGATCTGTCCAACCCGATCAAGTAACACAAGTACAAAATGGATCGACCCAACTCGATCAAAAAAGTCAGAAATAAAGTCAGGTCGGCCAAACACCGACCTCATCACACTTGCAAAATAAAATAAAGGGGGAAAGGACACAGGCGAGCAACAGAAGAGATATTTCATTGACAAAAAGTCATTACAATAGATCGGATCAATCTGATCAAAGAAAGCACCAAAAGGAGAATGGCTTAAAACGGATCTTGAAACACTAGGTACAAAAAAAGAAGAGAAGAAAAATAGGTCTAATTGATCGATCTTAAAGCCATGGACGTCCCTGAACTCATATAGCTTGGTCTCAATCGATTTCGCTAATCTCCCCACCTTCAACTCTTTCATGAGTCATCTGCCGTCAACTAGATAGGTGTAATTGATCGATCTTCGGACTCTCATTGCTCTTAGACCCCCAGCTCCCGACCCTGCACCCTGGATGCCTCAAAATTAGACCTGGCCCAGGATTCCAACTCTTCCAGGTGCCTCTCAAAGTCCAACTTTGACTGGGAGAGTTCGAGCTCCGCCTCGTCCGCCTTATCCTCTGCCTGCTTGGCCACCAATTCTGCTCGTCGGGTTGCCTGCTCAGCCTCGAGGGATCTCTATTCAGCCCTTTGGGTGGCCTCGCCTTGGTGACCCATCTTGGCCCTAGCAGACTCCACCGCAGCTGAGCAAACGACATGAGCCTCGTGCAAGGTCTCATTCTAAATCAGAAGAGTCCATTTCCTTCTCCATCTCAACCGCCGCCCCTGTTGTGTCTATCATTATGTGAGTGCTTGACCCAAGTTGCCGATGACCAACTGCGCCCTCTTGCTAACCCCACTAGCCAGCATGGACCTATCAGTCGGCTGAATAAGCTCAGACCGAACCTCCGCAGCTTTCTGAACCACCTCCAGAAGATCTGGAATTGCAGCAAAGTGAGGCGTACCAACCCAAATGTAGTCCAAGAACCAGCTCGGGCGCGATAGTTCCATCGCCTTGCACGCCCTAGCCTGATCTTCATTGACTCTGAGGGGGTGAGCCTAACTCCCACCAGCCTACTTCACTGCCGTAGCCGCATGCCCCAGCTCGTCCACATGAGGGACAACCAAATCGAAGAACCATCCGACAGGTCCACTATAGGAACTCCCTCAGGGCCCTCAATTTGCAGTGGCAGGACCGACATCGCCATCGAAGCAAGGGGAAACACCACGATTATCATGATATCGAACATCAGTCTCTTGTTCGCCAGCTCGTCAGCCTGAGCCGCTGGCTTCTTAGGCACGTGCTTGCATTTCTTGCTCGTCCCAGCCATCACCATGCTAGAGAAGTCCATCGCCCACTCATGACGATAAAAAATTGCAAAAGAGAACAAGTCAGTCAAATCGGCCCAAGAAGAATACATACAAGAAAATAACTAACGAAGGCGATAATAGTACATTACCTTCGGAACAGTCGGCTCTTTGGGAACTCAACTCTGTAGATCTCAGTCCGACCACAAACAAGTTCTCCTCAGTCACCAGCCTCTGCCAATGCGTGGAATGGGAGTCCAAACTATAGATCGCCTCAATCTGGCTCATAAAAAAGGGATCAGCTTGTCCCGGCTTTAAGTTCTCTGCACGGCCAAGACATGATAAGAGATCAGCAAAAAATGGCGAACCAAAAGTACTTGGAAGAACACTTACTTGCCACATGTATACACTCTTAAGATCAGCGAAGGTCAGCTGTGAATACCCCACCTTGTGTAACAACACCAGAACTTGGATAAATCTGACCGATCAGGAGATCCCACCCCTGAGGCAGTCCACCAAAATTTGGGGCAAGGGAAAGCGAACACTGACGATCAACTTCTGATGCCGGATCGCCGTATATGCCAGAGGATCCCTCACCATCATCTCTGAGAGGTATGGCCTAACAAACTTAATATCCATCGGGACGAGAAAAGTCTTCTGCTGCTCCCTCAGGTTGAGCTGCGACACCGAGCTAAGCTGCATATCGAGATCCATGGGCCCTCCAGACTAGGGTTTCGGAGCGGCCCCCACATTTCCTCCGAACAGGGCGCTGCGACAAGATCCCACAGGCCCACGTCGTCCCATCGGCCGGTCGTTTCCTCCTTGCAGCTTCCACCGCCAGTCTCTAGGCCCGTTTGCAGCCTTTGCCGCCTTCTTTTCCTCCTCCGCATGCTGGAGGGGCCCGATACAGTGCCCTTTATCGACGCCGCTGTAACACCCCAAACTAGGCGGATATTACAGTGCCGTGGACCCCCGACTGGGACCCACCAGGCGAATGAGAATGAATGAATTACACAGGTAAATGTAGTACCGAACCACATTACAACATCAATTACTCCGATGAGGAGTTTTATACAACACCCAGGATAAAATAGAATACATGTGTATTTTATGTGACGATAAAATACACAACACTGAATGAAATGAGCATTCAAACGGAATGTCTGCAGCGGAATGAATAAAGGAAGCATAAATGACTGAATGAATGATGAGCAATTGGGGCCCCTACTAGTATCACTCGACTCGTCGCCGTCAACATGCTCTTCCCGTGCCTTTGCCTTGCCGTGACACGAAAACAAAATCCCCAACGGGTCGATTACGTAACAACAATCCTCAAGAGTTGAAATTACACAATCATGAATTAATCAAGTGATGAAATATTCTTAATTATGAATTACGCTGAAGAGGAGTATCATAGTACGCCCGTAATGTTCTGTGCAAGTGTACAAGACGAATGACCGGACACACCCGTCCTTGTACCTAATTAGTCTCACGGAGGTAAGCGTTACCGTGTGCATGGTCCGATGTATCGGTGAACCCAATACATGACCATCGTGTGCCCGACTAAAAATTCCACACAGCCACACCCGGCCACGCAATATGAACCCGGAAGGTCACATGAACGAGAATGACCATGATGAATATCAATGAATAATAATTAGACAAGGCCAAGATGACTCACCGATATGAAAGTAATAGTGATGTGATTGATAACCCAATGAAATGATTTGGAACCGTCGTTCCTCGTGAATGAAATGATTATTCGACAATTACAAGTCTCAAAATGATTATTATTATGATGAATGAATTATGATTATGAGCAATCAACAACAAAAGGAATGAGAATCCTTTTAACCGAGTAAGATTTAACTTACACAATACCGATGAAGAATGTCCGTCCACGAACAACGTCCTAACCAAGATACCGATCGCTCGAACAACCTTGAATAACAATAATTACCAACAATCGTTCAATACACGTATCAAACAACAAAACACGACTAACCCAAGGGTCGAAACAACGATAAACAAACTCATAGGCATTCCAACGAATACATAACCGACCGCACAACTTCGGAAATATCCAATCCCGAATATGTCGAAACTCACACCAAAATGAGTATTTCGAACTAACAAAACACTTCAAGGATATCAATAATCCATTAGGAATCCACAATTCATGATTATAACGACATCAATCGGAAAATCCCCAATTAACCGAAGTCAACCCCAAGGGTTCTTGAAAACAATTCCGAAAATAACCATTAAATCCGTAGGAATATATATATCCAAGTAGATAATCCATAACTTAACATATCCCAATGATAATCCAAGCTTACACGAAGAAATCGGAAGGAAAACCCAAAAATCCGAAATTCTAGATCCAAGAGATTAATACCTTTAATTCGATGTGATGAAGATGATGAGATGATGACCAATCCGAAAGATGAGCTTGAAGATGATGATTGATGATTACACCTCGAAGAACCCTCTCCGAAACGCTCGAAATCGCCCAAAAATACCGAAGGAGTGAAATGAGATGAACAAATGAAGAAGTCTGACTAACTGTCCAATTTATACTCAGTCCAGGTTAGCGTGCGCTAGCCTTTGTGTATAGCGTGCGCTAACGAGTAATTTGGGTAGTCCAGTACCCACTGTCCGAACACGGTAGCGCGCGCTACGTACCTCTTTGTAGCGTGCGCTACGGCCATACTACTAGCGTGCGCTAATATCCATTGTTAGCGTGCGCTAGCGAAATATTGACGCCCTTGATCGGAGTCCGAGAAAACCATCGCCCTCGATCTAACCTCGTTAGCGTGCTATACATCCATTATTTAGCGTGCGCTAATATGTCGGTTGCGTACGCTAACAACAATGCATAGCGTGCGCTATGAATAAACCGGTGCGATCCGGTAGCCACGGACTCAACTCGATCCGCCCTAGACGCGCTACTCCACACATATAGCGTGCGCTACTACGACCCGTTAGCGCGCTACTTACCACTCGTAGCGTGCGCTACAATTATTCTCACCGATCCGGTACCTTGGATGCGGCCAAATAACCTTAGCGTGCGCTAAAGCTGAGCGGTAGCGTGCGCTACCTATACCCAATTAGCGTACGCTAAAAGGAGTATGTAGCGTGCGCTACTCCTCAAGCACAGCTTGCAACGAAAATGACAATGATGATAAACACGGCACGAAACTCCAATCAGATTAATGATGAATGACGATCGATACTCGATACAATTACTCTGAATGATGAATACCATGACTGAAACTGAGTGACAAATGATCAATAATGAATGAAATTACTGAGTATAAATTACTGAATGATAAATACTGAATGATAATTACTGAGTGATAATTACTGAATTACAACTGGGTATTACAGCCGCGAGCGAACGAAGATTGGGAACCCAACCCACTTTCCGACGGTTCCCAAATTATTATCACCTTTCGGGAAATCCACGCCGCCAACCGTTGGCCATCGCTGGACACAGCCTCCTCCTGCGAAAATCCATCAGCTGCCTCCGGACTCCTCTCGAGATAGTCACTCTGGCTATCCGACCCAAACGACATCTCAATAGTCAAAAGGAAGAAAAGGAAAAAAAGTAGAGTTTTTTTACCTAAGAATACAAGGAGATCTGAGCAGACCTGTGAAGAACAATAAAACAAAAACCAACAGGCGATCTAAAATCTCTTGCTCGCAAGAAGAAAAAATTTCGCTCTCTCAAAAATGTAAAAGTGAAGAATGAAAGAGTAAGAGAGTATTTATAGGCGAAGGGCACATGAAAACCAGGAGGTTCGCGAAACGAAGCATCTCGAGCCCCGTGCGGCACACGCAAAAGGAGCCACGTGTCTCTGCCATCCCACACGTCCCTTCAGAGTCGACTATTGCATTAATGTTCGACTACGCATCCCTTCAGACTGACCGTTACAACATGCGGAGAATTAATGAGGCAATGGTCCATCTTCCTCTACGGCACCTCGACTCAGATCCGAAACCAACCTCGTGAATAGACTCGTCAATCAAATCCCGAGCTAGGGGGCCATTGTTGATGACCGATCTGAAGTGGGCGATCAACTTGCCACGTCACCCCCAGGCCAACACGCTGACCAATAGCCCGAAAAGCTGACGTGAATCCGACCTGGATATCTAGTGAAAGAATGAGACAGTGCAAAGTACAGCAGATCGTCCATAGCAGGCGAGCCAGATACTATCCGACCTAGATATCGGGCTAGGGGAACAAACCCTTAATCTCTCAGAGCGACTGCAAGGTGATATGACTACGCGCCCCAAGAAAGGACTCAGAATCAAACAGTCTTGATCAAAGAGACGACTAGTTCAGACCAACGAATACAGGCAGGATGCTACATGTCCGATCCCCATAACAGCGAGTCTCATCCATGCAAATTGGGCCAGCTGTGGCGACAACAAAGAGACAAAGGTCTTATCAATGCAACTGACCTACCTGCATATCCGACAGTTAACCAGAGAATGACACATGTCCAAGCAGGATTTCCTATAAATATCCTTTGCTCGGGTCATTAATAAGGACCGATATTTTAATACCCGAACTAAGTGCTACAGAAGGAAAAAAGTTAAGGACCGATCTAACTTACGAACTGCCTGTTCGATAATACAGTCTTTTCTTGCGGCCACTTCCGTTTTTTAATGCAATTTAATATTTTATTGCATTTAGACACTCCTACGTGGAAATTTCATGCTTATGTGTACAACTTGTTTATCTAAATTCATAAGTGATTACGTGAATTTATTGACCAACCCAGGCATCAATAAAACACCCGATAAAATTAGAACAAATAGGCAAAAAAAAAAGCTAAAATTGAGTAATGTTGATTTTCCTTTAATGTTTAATGCCTTCAAGTATTTAATTAGTTATAATTAATTAATTTTAGTTATTACTCCCTCGGCTCACGAAAAATATGGTCTAGAGGGAGTGACATGGGCTTGAAGAAAGGAGAAGAGATGTATTTTAGTGGAGAAAGTAGATGAGAGATGTATTTTTTAGTGAAGAAAGAGTAATATTTTAAGTGAATCATTATTATTTACTAGGACTTACGAACCCGTGCGATGCACCGACTGGGTCATTGGTTGAATTTCTACGTGTTTTGTACGTAATGTTTGTATATTTTTTATCAAGTTTGCGTCAATGTTTATAATCTAAGTTTTATATATCGGAATATTTATCATTTAGTACTAAATAATTCATGTAAATGATAGATACTTTCGTAGATCTTGATGTTAACACATTTTTGGTGGAAAGTAATTAAATATATCAATATAAGTCGAATAGTGCACATCATTGTCATATATAACTTGGGCTGCCTCAGGACCCGTGTGATGCACACAAATGTTTTCTAAGTATTTTGACAAAATATTGATATATTTTCATCATTTTTTGTGTCGTTTTTTTAATTAAGTATATTTATCATTTCTCCAAAATTGTCATAAGGAAAATCAAATTAAAAAACGTAGCTCCAAAACTTCATTATACCTTTTCTGTTTATGTGTTATTTATATATCTTTTTAATATAGAAAGAATGCATTTAATTATCCAAAATTTCTGTTACAAAAAAGTGAAAAGTAATCCAGAAACTATTCCTTAAATCTCGGTGCTATCATAATAATCATAACCGACCCCCCAAGTAAGGCCCAATCAAGACCCAATTAAGTTCCCTTTAAGACTTACCTAATGTGATAAATCGGTCCCTCTCATACGTTTTTTTTATATAACGTGTTTCTTCTTTGTACATCTCCTCCCACTCATACGAAACATACAATTAAAACACATCAATTCCTGCTGATTTTCTCTGATATCATTCGAACCAAAACACACACACTGCTACTATCGTTTTCTCTTCAAAATTCCAAGTGTTCGAGATATTGTTGCTTCGATCGTGAGTTAGATTATTGCTATCCAAGTTAATTTGCAACCCAAAATACATAATAACTCTACACGTATCTCATATACAGACAACCCTAATCCTGTAACATCCACCTCTATTTCCCTATTTCTTTTGCTCTCATCTGAAGAAAAAAAGCAAAAAAAAAAAAAAACGAACAATAAAATCCGAATCACAAACCCTTCAAATCATTATCCTTCAATCGAACAACAAAACAAAATGTTACTTTAAACCTTGTCTACGGTTTCAGGGGAATCTTTAGATTCAAGATCCTTTGGAGGGTCTCGGGTAGGTTCTTCTCTTATATACATCGATGATGATTTGTGTTTCTTTCGGTTATGTATTGTGTGGAGATGAGGTAGGATAGTTTTGAATTTGTTGTTGAAGGTTTTTGATGTTGTGCCAGTGTGATTAAAGGATTACAAAAAAATAAGATATATGAAGATTAACGGAGATCATTGTAATTATTATTTTTTCTTCGTTTTTTCATTTTTTTTCTTTTGGTTTTTGTTTGTGGTTGATTATGGATTAGGATAGAAATAAAGGATGGTGGTGAAGAAAGAGTATAAAAAATGTAAATAAACTTACACCATGGAGGAACCTAAAGACGAGATTCTGTAAAACAAAAAAAAACAAATTAGTAACGATAAAGATAATATAATAAGATTACGATGTTATGTTGGTCGGTTCCGGTGGATGTGGTGGTGGAATAATTTGTTGTGGGGTTGATGAATTGTGCTATTTATACTTAAAAGAAGAAGTTGAAAGAGTTACCCAATAAATTTTCCTAATGCATACTCTAATAATTAAAATAGACTCTGCAAGTACCTTTTTCTTAATTGTTGTAATTAGTACAGGATGATCGATATTCATCTCCCAAGTAACATCAACAATCATTTAGTGACTAAATAAATACATGCATTTGTATCTCAATAACTACATATCTTTCCCTATTTCTTTTGCTCTCATCTGAAGAAAAAAAAAACGAACAATAAAATCCGAATCACAAACCCACTTCAAATCATTATCCTTCAATCGAACAACAAAATAAAATGTTACTTTAAACCTTGTCTACGGTTTCAGGGGAATCTTTAGCTTCAAGATCCTTTGGAGGGTCTCGGGTAGGTTCTTCTCTTATATACATCGATGATGATTTGTGTTTCTTTCGGTTATGTATTGTGTGGAGATGAGGTAGGATAGTTTTGAATTTGTTGTTGAAGGTTTTTGATGTTGTGCCAGTGTGATTAAAGGATTACAAAAAAATAAGATCTATGAAGATTAACTGAGATCATTGTAATTATTATTTTTTCTTCGTTTTTTCATTTTTTTTTCTTTTGGTTTTTGTTTGTGGTTGATTATGGATTAGGATAGAAATAAAGGATGGTGGTGAAGAAAGAGTATAAAAAAAAATAAATAAACTTACACCATGGAGGAACCTAAAGATGAGATTCTGTAAAACAAAAAAAAAAACAAAAAACAAATTAGTAACGATAAAGATAATAAAATAAGATTACGATGTTATGTTGGTCGGTTCCGATGGATGTGGCGGTGGAATAATTTGTTGTGGGGTGATGAATTGTGCTATTTATACTTAAAAGAAGAAGTTGAAAGAGTTACCCGATAAATTTTCCTAATGCATACTCTAATAATTAAAATAGACTCTTCAAGTGCCTTTTTCTTAATTGTTGTAATTAGTACAGGATCATCGGTATTCATCTTCCAAGTAACATCTACAATCATTTAGTGACTAAATGAATACATGCATTTGTATCTCAATAACTACATGGACACTCACATTTGTATCTCAATAACTACATGGACACTTCACATGGACCTGACATTAATCTCATCAATCGGATTGATTATCGCATGACTACATTTTTCACTTCAAAAAAACTGTGTCATTAATGCTCCTCACAAAATAGGTGTCATTAATACTCCCCAATGATTTTTAGGACCTAATCTTTCTATATATATGATGAAAAGAACATACTTTTTATGGATGGACTAAAGAGATAATAGGACCACACTTTTCGTGGGAGTATAATAAAACAGAAAAAATCATTTGTCCACGTCAAATCTACAATTATTCTGTAACACCCCGAGATGTTCGGAATATGTTACAGCGCCGTAGACCCCTACATGGGACCTACCAGGCTACAATAGAAAAACTCCACTCGGCTAACCATCTTGGTTAGCGAGGATACACAATTAAATAATATGACATATAAAGATACGCCCGGAGCAACCGGCAAAATAAGCATCAACCAACAACGTGACAATTTAAAGCAATACAATACGGAGTTTGAAACAAAAAGCCTAAGTACTCGCGAGTACAATCTATAAGTTTAAAACTGTGGGAACAACCATATCGAAATGGACAAAGGAAATAAATAGACCCACATGCACATATCAACGACCACTCGGCCAACATCCTCGTCATCACGGTGCTCGCTCGTCAGGATAATTATAACACGAAATCCATAACAATAATTTCCCCAAACTCGGTCCCCATATGGGTTAGCAATTACGCTAGTACAAGTAATCAAGGCAAACCAATCGCTTACACATTTCATAGTACATGCAACAATATCATTTCAAAACCAAAACTAGACATGTCTTTTAGGAAAACATACAGTCCACAACTAGCCTTGAGAACAGGCGGCGGCATACATTCTCACTCGAGGCCTCACGGGGACCCTCCCGAGTTGGCTACAATTACGAAAAACAAAACCACGCACACGCTATGCCGTGAGAACAGGCGGCGGCATACATTCTCACTCGAGGCCTCACGGGGACCCTCCGAGTTGGCTAGCGGTACGAAAACTCGTGAAATCTGGGCGCGGCATAGATTTCCCTCCTTGACCCGTCGGGCCAACACAAGGTGAGTTACACACAAGTAATATACATCACCATTTCATGTTAAGCTTAAAGGTTTCCAAAATACTTGCCTTGAATAAGAGACGGCAGCGCGACGGAAGGAAAACACCGACGACCGATAGGAGCCGATAATCACGAACCTAACGATACGAAGAACACAATCACCACCAATTCTAACTAAATACGGAATTGGAAACACCCAAAACCCTCCTACGATTTATGTGTATTCGTATCAAACAACGTCGAGGGCGGATCGCAACCAAACCCTCTCGATTATGTAAATATCACGAAATACATCATGAGTTCGTAGGAGAACAAGAACAATGACGAGATTAATCATAATCAACAAGGATTAATCAACAATACGAAGCAAATCGAACAATACACCCGAAAATCCCCAAATCCTCCAAGGTAGGTTATAAGAGATTTTACCTTGATTTGAAGATGAACGATGGATGATTAGTGATAGGTGGATGGTATGATACTTGAATATGCTCTTACAATGGAGTTTGGATCGAAATCGGTCGAACCCTAGCTCCAGTCGTCGCTCCCGTCGCGAAAAGGAAAGAGAGAAGTGAAAAATGAGGAAAAACTGGGCCGCTGCCAGTTTATATACTGGCAGGTGTTACGGTCGTAACACACCTCACATACCGCCGTAACACAGGAACATTACGGCCGTAACCCTACTCTCTTACGGCCGTAATTGGCCTCTGGAAAGAACTGGGTAAAATTCTGACGACACTTACGGTAGTATCAAGACACCATTACGGCCGTATCAATACTTACGCCGTTACTCTAGCATGTTACGCCCGTAACCCCTCCACAGAAATCAAGTACAGAAACCGAACTCATATTACGGCCGTATAAGGGAAACTTACGGCCGTAACTCTCAAGCATTACGGCCGTAACAATGCGGCTTACGGTCGTAACATAGCTGAGAGGCAATAAGAAGAAATCGAATCACTTCTCGGCGAGGAAATGATCGGGAAGTAACGAGACGTATCTGCTACCAGCGATATACTTCCAATGATTCACGCCAACGACAAAAGATATAAAATGAAACGTGATTCGAATGTCCGAAGGTTCAGGAACCACAAAGATAACAAGAATACCCTAAACTTAGGGAAATTACGAAATGGCCCAAACGTTCACAAAACCGCGATATGACGTCGGATTAACAAGCCGAAACTCACGATACGAACAACTCAACTATACGGACTCGTGAAACCAAAGGGATTAAAAAAGCGAGCGAGTTCTACGAGAATCGAACGTCTGTGCCATAATACATGACATAAAACGGAGTAATATCAAAACATCACCAAGATCATCCCCGATGGAGAAACTCCAAGAATAACATAGATTCAAAATGTCGACATGGTTACAAGCGAGCTACTAAAAAATAAAAATACACCAAAACGGGAATATCGGACAAAGAAGAAAAATGCGGATATTACATTCTACCCCTCTAAAAATAAGTTTCGTCCCGAAACTTAAGAAACAAACAACTCGGGGTATCTAGCACGCATGCTATCCTCGGTTTCCCAGGTCGCCTCCTCGACACCATGCCTCGACCACTGCACCTTGACCAAGGGAATGGTTTTACGCCTCAGTCGTTTATCACGGTGCTCCAAAATCTTCAAGGGACGCTCCTCGAAGGTAAAGTCCTCGGCAATATCGATCTCACTATAGTCGATAATATGACTAGGATCCGGGACATATTTCCTTAGCTGGCAAACATGGAAAACACCATGCACGCGACTCAGGGCCGGAGGTAATGCCAAACGGTATGCTAATTCACCGACTCTCTCGAGAATCTCGAAGGGTCCAATAAATCTCGGACTCAGCTTCCCCTTCTTCCCGAAACGGAAGACTCCTCTTGTCGGCGACACCTTCAGCAAAACGTGGTCTCCCACCTCGAATTCTAAAGGTCGACGACGGACATCGGCATATGACTTCTGTCGACTCTGGGCAGTCAACATCCGTTCCCGAATTAAGTCTATCTTCCGCCTCGTCTCCAAAACGACATCCGGCTCGGTCCCGACCAAATCGGACGCCTCATTCCAACAAATCGGCGATCGACATCGCCGCCCATAAAGTGCTTCATACGGTGCCATCTGAATCGACGCGTGCCAACTGTTGTTGTACGTGAATTCGATCAATGGCAAATGCTCCTCCCAGTCATTGCTCCAATCGAGAGCACAAGCACGCAACATATCCTCAAATGTCTGGATGGTGCGCTCCGACTGCCCATCTGACTGGGGGTGAAAAGAGGTACTCAAACGCAAACGAGTACCCAACGCCTTATGCACCGCCAAAAGTGTGATACAAAACGACCATCACGATCCGAAACAATAGACTTCGGAGTACCGTGAAGCCTCACAATCTGTGCGATAAATATACGGGCCAACTTCTCCGGGCCCCAAGTGTCCTTGATGCCCAGAAAATGTGCCGACTTGGTCAGACGATCAACAATCACCCAAACCATATTCATGCCCGATCTCGATCTCGGCAAACTCGTAATGAAATCCATCGATATATCTTCCCATTTCCATTAGGAGCGGAAGTGACCGCAATAACCCGGTCGGTCGATGCTCGATTTTGACCTGGCGACAAGTCAAACATTTTGCTACAAACTGCGCGACCTCCTCCTTCATATCATTCCACCAGAAATTCCTCCTCAGGTCCTTATACATCTTACTCGAACCAGGATGAACGGAGTAAGGTGTAGCATGGGCCTCGCACAGAATACTCTGTCTCAACTCTAAGTCGTTCGGTACACAAAGCCGACTTTGGAATCTCAAAACACCATCCTCATGGATTACAAAGCCGAGAGACTTTCCCTTAAGAATGTTCTCTCGGATTTGAGAAATCATCGGATCCTCCAACTGCTTCACCTTAATTTCATCGATCAAAGACGACGAAATCTCTAAAGCACAAAGTTGCCCGACAGTCCCAGGCAACAAAACCTCAATATCTAACTCGATCAAGGTCCGCCGAAGCTCAGACTGAGGCGTAAGGACCTCAAGCGTTCGCAACACAATCGGTTTCCGGCTCAAGGCGTCGGCCACGACGTTCGCCTTGCCCGGATGATAAAGGATTTCAAGGTCATAATCCTTAATCAGCTCTAACCACCTCCTCTGCCTCATATTCAACTCCCGCTGAGTAAATATGTATTTCAGACTTTTATGATCGGTAAAAATCTGACATGCAGAGCCGAAAAGATAGTGACGCCAGATCTTGAGCGCAAAAACGACTGCCGCTAACTCCAAATCATGAGTAGGGTAGTTAAGCTCATATGGCCTCAACTGTCTCGACGCAAAGGCAATGGTCTTGCCGTGCTGCATCAATACGCACCCAAGACCCTGGCCCGAAGCATCGCTATAGACGGCAAAACCCTCGTTGCCGCACGGCAACGCCAAAACCGGGGCTGAAGTCAAACGCCTCTTCAGCTCCTCAAAACTCGACTGCCTCTCGTCATTCCAGACGAACTTCTCGGACTTATGGAGCAACTGAGTAAGTGGCCGAGCCAGTTTCGAGAAACCCTCGACGAACCTACGGTAGTAGCCAGCCAAACCCAAGAAACTACGAATCTCCTTCACATTCTTGGGCGGTGCCCAATCCAACACTGCCTCAATTTTCTGCGGATCCACACGAACTCCCTCGACTGAAATCACGTGACCCAAAAACATCACTTCCTTCAGCCAGAACTCACATTTCGAGAACTTCGCATAGAGTTGCTCGGTCCTCAAAATGTCTAACACTATCCGCAAATGATGGGCATGCTCTTCCTCGTTCCTCGAAAAAATAAGAATATCGTCAATGAAGACGACGACACACTTATCCAAATACTCGATAAAGACTTTGTTCATCAACTGCATGAACACCGCCGGCGCATTAGTTAATCCGAAAGGCATCACTACAAACTCGTAATGTCTGTATCTCGTCCGAAAAGCTGTTTTCGGCACATCGGACTCCCTCACCCGGAGCTGATAGTACCCCGATTTCAAATCAATCTTCGAGAATACCGCGCCTCCACCAATCGTCAAACAAGTCATCGATTCTCGGCAAAGGATACTTGTTCTTGATGGTCACCTTGTTTAGTTCGCGATAGTCGATACACAAACGTAGTGAACCATCTTTCTTCCGCACAAACAGGACCGGTGCGCCCCAGGGCGAGGCGCTCGGTCGAACATACCCCGACTCAAGAAGCTCACTCAGCTGCTTCTTCAACTCTGACATCTCTGAAGGTGCCATGCGATACGGCGCCTTGAAATAGGAGCGCGCGGCTCTAACTCTATAGTAAACTCGACCTCACGATCCGGTGGCAATCCGGTAACTCGTCAGAAATACATCGAAACTCACTAACGACCGGAATCGGCAAAGCTCGACCCCACCATTATCAGCCTTCAAGGCGTAACACCAATAACCAGTACACCCCTTCCGCAGGAGTTTCATCGCCTTCAAGGCGTTAATAACGAACTTCTGGTTTCTCTTCCGCCCCGCGAAAGAATGTTCGGTGCCGTCTTCGGCTAGCATGGTAATGATCCTCGTGCGGTAGTTCATGATCGCACCATGCCGCTCGAGCCAATCATCCCCGAGAATCAAATCCTCACCCTCGATACCCACAACAATAAGATTAGAGAGCCAAGCCCTCTCACAAATAATCACAGAACAGTCCCGGACTTCTCGATCACCGACAATTCTATCACCGCTAGGAAGTTTAACGATGAAAGGCTCACAAGGTGACAAGCAGTCGAGACTCAAACGGCGTACACACTCTAGAGAAATGAATGAATGCGTAGCACCCGAATCAAAAAGCACACCGACAGGATTAGAATGGATATGAACGGTACCTGTCGCCACAAAGTCGCTAAGGATCATCGGCCCTCCTCATCTCATAGATACGCGGCTGGGCAGAGCCGACACTGGAAGCTCCTCCTCTAACGGGCTGACCCCGACCCCTACCTCGGCCGGCACTCGGTGGAGGCGGCGGAGCAAATGAGCCCTGGTTCACACTCGGCTCCAACGGTACTGGTTGGGAAGAACGGGCGCCACGAAGCTGTTTGACCTGCTCACAAAAAGGGGCCCGGTGGCCCAGCTGTCCACAAGTGTTACAAGTAAGCTTCGGACGAGAACACTGCCGACTCCTATGGACCTGCACACCACAGTTAAAACATGTGGGTTCACGAGCGGAGGTTCCGGTGGCACCCCGAAAGCTCCCAGAGAAACGAGCCGAACCGCCCGTTGAAATATTTGCAGCTTGAGATTTCTGCTGGCCTCCACTCTTGGGACCAGAAAAATTTCCGACCGACTTCTGCTTCTTGCTCTCACGAGCCAAATCGCTAGCCGTCACCGACATATCATAAGCAAGAGCTCGACTCTGATAATCCTTCAAGGTAGTACAGACGAGCCCAGACATATAGTCCCGAATGGACAGTTTCATCCTCCTGGAAAAATGGAAAATTTTGTCGCTCTCAGCGACAACTTGGGTCTTCACATAACCCAACTCCTTGTTAAAGTCGGCAATGGCCTGAGATACGGGGATATCCCGTGGTTGAGCATCGTAGAAAGCATGCACTCGAGCCTGTCTGACCGGCCACGGACAATACTCAGTCTCCATCAACTCCTGAAACTCGGCCCACGAAGCAACATGATCTTTGGGACCGACGGCCTCCCACCAATCTGTAGCATCTCCCGTGAGGAAGTATTGAGCAATAGGGACCTTACGGTCCTCGGGGCAGTTGGTAGCAGTGAAAACTTTGGATATCTCCTTGATCCACCCTTCCCAGCCGATCGGGTCCGAAGCTCCCGAAAACTGAGGAGGATGCATCTTGATGACATCCTGAAGCCAGCGATCCGCTCCGCCCCGATTAGCATGGGCCTGGTTGGGGTTCTGCACCACCTGAGCTATAGCCACCATCTGGTTAACCATTTGCTGCATAACAGCCGCAATACCAAGATCGGCGCGCTCCTGAGAAGAAGCATGACTATGACGGTCACCGGTACTGCCGGCTCCCGAAGAATGTGACGTGGCCGCCCCACGTCCTCGGCCGCGTCCACGACCACGACCACGGTTACCTCCGGCGTCCATACTGGTGTTAAGAGATAACAGAAGTACATTGATGATAAGTAAGGGAGGAAAAAGCAACTTCAACTCGAAAAGTAGAAATACAATGTAAGAAAACAAAGGACTCAGTAAGAAAACTTACGAGCACTGGAAGTACCGAGATGCTGGCAGCGGTGTGACAATGTGCAAACAAAACATGACTAGACCCAAATAACCAACAAGCCTAGGTATCCATAAACCTAGAGCTCCGATACCATTTTCTGTAACACCCCGAGATGTTCGGAATATGTTACAGCGCCGTAGACCCCTACATGGGACCTACCAGGCTACAATAGAAAAACTCCACTCGGCTAACCATCTTGGTTAGCGAGGATACACAATTAAATAATATGACATATAAAGATACGCCGAGCAACCGCAAAATAAGCATCAACCAACAACGTGACAATTTAAAGCAATACAATACGGAGTTTGAAACAAAAAGCCTAAGTACTCGCGAGTACAATCTATAAGTTTAAAACTGTGGGAACAACCATATCGAAATGGACAAAGGAAATAAATAGACCCACATGCACATATCAACGACCCTGGCCAACATCCTCGTACTGTCCTGGTGCTCGCTCGTCCGGATAATTATAACCTGAAATCCATAACAAGAATTTCCCCAAAACGGGTCCCCAAAGGGGTTAGCAATTACGCTAGTACAAGTAATCAAGGCAAACCAATCGCTTACACATTTCATAGTACATGCAACAATATCATTTCAAAACCAAAACTAGACATGTCTTTTTCCGGAAAACATACAGTCCACAACTAGCCTTGAGAACAGGGCGGCGGATACATTCTCACTCGAGGCCTCACAGGGACCCTCCCGAGTTGGCTACAATTACAGAAAAACAAAACCACGCACACGCTATGCCGTGAGAACAGGGCGGCAGCATACATTCTCACTCGAGGCCTCACAGGGACCCTCCCGAGTTGGCTAGCGGTACGAAAACTCGTGAAATCCAGGGCGGCAGCATAGATTTCCCTCCTTGACCCCGTCGGGCCAACACAAGGTGAGTTACACACAAGTAATATACATCACCATTTCATGTTAAGCTTAAAGGTTTCCAAAAATACTTGCCTTGAATAAGAGACGGCGCAACGAACGGAAGGAAAACACCGACGACTGATATGAGCCGATAATCACGAACCTAACGATACGAAGAACACAATCACCACCAATTCTAACTAAATACGGAATTGGAAACACCCGAAAACCCTCCTACGATTTATGTGTATTCGTATCAAACAACGACGAGGGCGGATCGCAACCAAACCCTCTCGATTATGTAAATATCACGAAATACATCATGAGTTCGTAGGAGAACAAGAATAATGACGAGATTAATCATAATCAACAAGGATTAATCAACAATACGAAGCAAATCGAACAATACACCCGAAAATCCCCAAATCCTCCAAGGTAGGTTATAAGAGATTTTACCTTGATTTGAAGATGAACGATGGATGATTAGTGATAGGTGGATGGTATGATACTTGAATATGCTCTTACAATGGAGTTTGGATCGAAATCGGTCGAACCCTAGCTCCAGTCGTCGCTCCCGTCGCGAAAAGGAAAGAGAGAAGTGAAAAATGAGGAAAAACTGGGCCGCTGCCAGTTTATATACTGGCAGGTGTTACGGCCGTAACACACCTCACATACGGCCGTAACACAGGAACATTACGGCCGTAACCCTACTCTCTTACGGCCGTAATTGGCCTCTGGAAAGAACTGGGTAAAATTTACGAACGACACTTACGGCCGTATCAAGACACCATTACGGCCGTATCAATACTTACGGCCGTAACTCTAGCATGTTACGCCCGTAACCCCTCCACTGAAATCAAGTACAGAAAACGAACTCATATTACGGCCGTATAAGGGAAACTTACAGCCGTAACTCTCAAGCATTACGGCCGTAACAATGCGGCTTACGGCCGTAACATAGCCTGAGACAGCAAGAAGAAATCTGAATCACTTCTCGACGAGGAAATGATCGGGAAGTAACGAGACGTATCTGCTACCACTGATATACTTCCAACAGATTCACGCCAACGACAAAAGATATAAAATGAAACGTGATTCCGAATGTCCGAAGGTTCAGGAACCACAAAGATAACAAGAATACCCTAAACTTAGGGAAATTACGAAATGGCCCAAACGTTCACAAAACCGCGATATGACGTCGGATTAACAAGCCGAAACTCACGATACGAACAACTCAACTATACGGACTCGTGAAACCAAAGGGATTAGAAAAGCGAGCGAGTTCTACGAGAATCGAACGTCCGTGCCATAATACATGACATAAAACGGAGTAATATCAAAACATCACCAAGATCATCCCCGATGGAGAAACTCCAAGAATAACATAGATTCAAAATGTCGACATGGTTACAAGCGAGCTACTAAAAAATAAAAATACACCAAAACGGGAATATCGGACAAAGAAGAAAAATGCGGATATTACATAATCTACATCCACATCTATACTTCTATTAAAAGAGAGTTGGGGACATGTGTCATTTCTTAAATTTTTTAATTTTTTTAAAAAAGTATAGCTTATATATAGAGATGTCTTCTCAAAATTTCAGAAAAAAAATCTAGATATGTGTTGTGGAGTTTTATTCCACAACTAACACTCATCTACCAATAATTTTTTTTATTTTTCTAGCTTAAAATTCTAAATATTTATAATTTTTTTGTATCAAGCTATTCTTAATAAAAAATATATTAAATTAATTCTTACCTCACAATCTTCAATTAGACATCTATATTGAATATAATAAATTTGATAGATTTACATTAATGACCCATTGCACAAAAAATTTTATATTGAAAAAATATTAATATTAATTTTCAGTCAAATTACTTAATACAGAATAAAATAAATTAATTCACTTTTAAGAAATTAGCTTTAAGATTCATATTTTTTTCGTAAAAAATAAATTATGATATTTATTTAATAATTAGTAATAGTAAACACAAGTTGCAAACACACATACATATATTAGGACTTAATCACATACAGTAGAAACTCTATGATATAATACACTTGGGACCACCAAAATTTATTAATTAAAAGAGTTATTAATTAATCGATAAATTAATAATTATTAATTTATATATTAATTAATATTTTATTAATTTATAGTAAAATACTTAGTTTACAAACACCTTTCAAGCTTCCACTTAATTATTGTATACAATGCATGTATATCAAATGAACGGCCCAATTTGAAAGAAACCTTCAATCTCCCACCTTATTATGCTTCTTGTGTTCAATGTATCACTTTATGGACATTAAGAATATTTTCTATATAAATACAAGATCAAAATAGGTTAACACAAACAAATCATACACACAACATGACTTCCCATCTTAAAGGTGTGAAAAAAACAACAATGACAGACGAGATTCGAAGAGCATTATGCAAGTACAACAAGGATAATCCAAGTCTCACTCAAAAGCAATTGCATGAATGGGTTCATAGTAACTATGGTTTGCAGGTGAGTCAAGCGACAATATCGAATACAATTAAGCGTTCTTTAGAATATCTCTCACTTGCTCCCGAAAGAGGCGATGTTAAGCGACACAAACCGGCAAAATTTCCTGACCTAGAAAAATCTCTCTATGAATGGATTCTTCAATATCAAGAACATGTGAATATGACAGGTGAACTAATCATCGAGAAGGCGAAAAAGTTCATGAAAGATATGTATCCAGTGGATACTCCAGACTTTACTTTTTCTATTGGTTGGCTTGGAAAGTTCAAAGCAAGATATGAAATTAAAAATTTCCGGCGTTTCGGAGAGAGTGGATCTGTTGAAATGGAGGGCATGGAGGACAAATTAAAATCCATAAGAGACAAAGTTGATCAGTTTGAAATGAAAGACATCTTTAATATGGATGAAACAAGTTTGTTTTTTTATTATTTTATTTTATATTTTGTACTTTAGTGATGTAATTATTTACATGTTTTGATCTTAAACAGGTTTGTTTTTTAGACTTCAACCGGATCATTCCCTTGCAACAATGCAGCTTGAAGGGAAAAAACAAGACAAGGAAAGACTAATCTGCTATTTCTTTGTAATGAGGACGGTTCGGAAAAACTTCCTTTATGGATTATTGGGAAATATGCTAAACCAAGGTGCTTCAAGAATGTAAACTTGAAGAGTCTGAACTGTGAGTACCGTGCTAACAAACGAGCTTGGATGACTGGTGTGTTATTTGAAGAATATGTTCGCCAACTTGATAAAAAAATGTTGGAAGAAAAATTCTCTTGATTGTGGATAATTGCCCTGCTCATCCAAAACTTATTGAAGGATTACGAAATGTTGAATTATTTTTTTTGCCACCAAACACAACTTCAAAATTCAACCTTGTGACGCGGATCATACGAGCTTTTAAGATGCATTATCGTCGTCAATTTTATAGAAGTCTTTTGGAGGGTTATGAATTAGGGTTCCAAATCCGGAAAATAAATGTATTAGATGCAATGAATCTTGCAATTTCAGCATGTACTATGGATGTTCGTGCAAATACAATTGCGAACTGCTTTCGTCATTGTAAACTTCGATCAACAGATAACATGACTTTTGAGAACTCGGATGAAGGTGGTGAAAGCACTCAAGAACTCCAGAATTTGATCAAAGAGTTGGGTTATCGCAATGCAATGGATGTCGAAGATGTTCTGACTCACCCAGAAGAAAATGTAGTTGCACAGTTGTTGACTGATGAAGAAATTATTGAAAGCGTTATTGGAATTAATAAAGATGATATCGATGAAGAAGATGATGAAAGTTCTACAATGGAGCCCCCTTCGCGAAACGAAGCTATTAAAGCGGCAATCACATTGAACAATTTCTTGTTGAGCTATGAGAAAACAACACCATGCTAAGGAAAAATAGAGACGAGATTCAAGGGAAAATTGATTACAACAAAAAACAAAAGACAATTGAGTCATTTTTCAAGAAACCTTCATAAATCATTCATGTAATATGCTATATATAAGGAATTATTAATTTATATTTTATATGGGGTCTAAAGAAATTATCAAAAATGTATTATCTTATAATTTTAGCGAATTATTAATTTAGCACCCTATCCCCGAGTCGGGACCGACAAAAAATATTATCTTAGAGAGTTTATTAAATAATCGAGTATTAATTTATCGAGTTTCTACTGTACTACTTTCGTCCCTCAATTTTATTCCTACCTCTTCTTTTCGGTATGCCCCCAAATTTGTTCATATAATAGACATTAATTAAGTTAATACTACACTAATGTGAGACTCCTTCTCCATTTGAATTACACTTCATAATAAATTCAATAATTTTTTATTAAGATCCGTATCAAAGATCCTCGAAAAATAAATAATATTATTTAGATAAAAAAAAGATTTTGTATGGTGGTGCCGGCGAACATCTAATTTTTTAGAATAAAAATGTGTATAAAAATTAAAACAAACTGCAATCACAAACACACAGCACAGCCCCTCGATTCATTATTTTGTTTCTATAAACCATTTCCCCCTAAATTTTAAGAGATCTTCTCTGTGAATTCAGTCCCCTTCTTCCCAAATTTTTCCTCAAAATTTTCTCTGTTGATTCAATTACTGACCACAAAATCTTCATCAACCCCTCAACCCCAAATCTTTTCTGTCGAAAAAAATCTGTCCAATCCCATTAATCCCCTCGATTTTTTCTGAAAAATCCTACCGCTTGAAGTCTACTCTTTTCCTCAAAAATCTCATTGATTGCTATAGACCGTGTTTATGAATGATGTCTTCACCATGACTTCCTCAGGATGTTCGTCCGCAAAATTCATGTGGTACACCCTAAACCCTTTGAATTTGTAATTCATTTTCGCGAATGAAGATTTCACTACTATTTTAACATCTGATTAATATTCTGCAAAATTGGTGTTTTCAGGTCGAATCCCCTAACAAAACCTTTTCTAGAAAAATTTATTATTGTTGTTCTGCACAATTTATTTTGTACTGATATTTCTGTTTCCGCAATATTTATTTGTTGTTTTTCTATATTTTTGGCCTTATTTTCTGATGGGGGCTCAAGTGAAATGGGATTTGAATTGGTGGTTGAGAAATCATGCGATAACTTGATGGTTCGATCTGTAAACGATATGAATTAGAGCAGTATTCAGAAGTAATTTAATATTAAAACTAATTGAGGGGTTGGAACAGTTGCAGAATCTTTATGAATTTTATTCGCCGGCATGTCAAAAATAATAGTCAAATTTAGATGAGCAAATTTCTAGAAACTGCTTAAATATTTGATTTATGGAAATAAATATTCATTTACATTTCATTTTAAGTTTTAAGGTGTCCCTGTCTGTAATATACTTACTTTAACCTTTTGGTTTTATGAAAAAAATACTTATTTGTACTTCGTCTTCTGTTTTCTGGTGTGCAATATGTCATGTAATTTATTTGATTTTTGGTTATATGAAAAAAAATTATGCCCGTCTACATTTTTTGGGTGCGGATCTATAATGTTATTGCTTTGACGTTTTGTGGAAAAAAAATCATTTATATTTCTTCTGCAGTTTTTTTGCGAGCCTATCTTTTGGATTTATGAAAGTAAAATCATGTATTCTAACATGATTATCCATATTTTATATATTATTTTCTTAACAATATGTGTAATTTATATTCATAAAAAATCCCTGGATATGAAAGTTTGTTAAATCTTCTCCTAATTTTAATTCATTCGCTCAATACAATGTGCACTTTTGAAAATGGCAGTAGAGGGAGTTGGATGGTTCCATTTAAGATACATGGTGGTAATATATATTTTGTTGATGGATGCCGTCAATTTGCTGCTGATAATAAACTCGAGTTTGGTAATATTTTAGTGTTCACTCATACTGGCAATCCTGAATTTGATATTGACATATTTGACCGAGCTGCTCGCGTCTTCGATAAGATAATTTCAGGATCTATGGATGTAAAGTTTTTTGTGGGTACATAAATATTTTCATAGAATGTAACAAATTCATTATATCTAATTTGGTATACTATTAAAATGATATTCGTACTTATTAATTGTATCTGCATTGGTTGTATGTTGATATTGGCCGACTGAGCGGTGTCAATGGATGTGCCATGAAAAAGATGTGGTAGTACAAAAAGGTAAACCATACATTTGCGAGATGCTTGGTGAGATATTTTTTATAAAAATCTTTTTTTATTCAAGTATTTTCAACAATAACTCAACTTTGATTCAGTAAATATTTAGGAATTCTTTTCTGAAATATACTTTATGGGAAAAATATGCTGAATGTATCATTATGTATCTACACAGAGAAGATTCAGTCATTGTCATGTTGCAGTTTGTCGGTCAAAAAAATGGAATGGTGAATTTTTTCTCTTCTAATTTTTTCAGCATAACTTTAGTAGTTTGTTAATTTTTTCTCTTCTAATTTTTTCATCATAACTTTAGTTCTTAGAATAGACGGTTGAGATTCATTTACATTATAGTCTTTATAGATAATGTGCAAATTTGCACATTAGAGTAGCCTCCCGCATCTGAAGTTGGACTCGGTTTGTAAGAATTTTGGGCTCAATCTTGTTATTTTCCTTTCAGCCCAATGATTCCTGTAATGGAAATTAGCAATCATGTTTTTTTTTTCTTCCAGCCCAATCTTTATTTCTAGCGGACATTGATTTCTCTTTATTCACTGACGAAGCAACCAGAATTCATATTCCCAGTCATATCGTGCCAAATGAGGATAGTTGGATTGACGGGAGGCATAGGCACCGGGAAAAGCACAGTCTCCAACCTCTTTAAAGCTCACGGTATTCCCATCGTTGATGCTGATATCATCGCTCGCGTATGCCCTATCTCTTCTCTCACTTTGTAGATTGTTAATTTCACCACATTCTGAATTCCTAGTTTTCATTTTCTTTTTCACTTAGTTTTGTCTTTGTGGAGTTATAGAATGTTCTCAAGAAAGGCACCGGTGGATGTAGAAAAGTGGTGGATGCGTTTGGAGACGAGATCTTGCTGGCTAGTGGGGAAGTCGATCGACAGAAACTAGGGCAAATCGTATTCAGTAACCCTGATAGGCGCCAGCTTCTAAATCGGTACTATCACTATTCTGAGTAAAAAAACTTGGATTCTGATTGTGCTTTTCATTACATTTTTTTCCCCTCCCGTGTAAATACAAGAAAAAACTCCTCTTATTTTCCGAGGGATTTATTGCTGAGGGTGATAAAACACCCTTTGAGGCTATGTATGTCCTTTGAAGTATTCGTCATAATTCTGGTTTTTATACATTTTTTGTCTTTAGGTTACTGGCCCCTTATATTTCATCAGGGATTTTTCTGGAAGCGTTCAAGCTGTGGATGAAGGGTTGTAAAATAATTGTTCTTGATGTGCCCCTGTTGTTTGAGGCGAAGATGGACAAATGGACTAAGCCCATCATTGTGGTATCGGCGGACCCTGAGACTCAACTTCAGCGAATTATGGCAAGAGATGATTCAACCTTTGAAGTGGCGAAGAGTAGGATTAACGCTCAGATGCCTCTCGATTTCAAAAAGGGTAAAGCAGATATTGTGATTGATAACTCGGGATCACTAGCAGATCTGAATGAACATTTCAGGGAGGTATTAGTCCATGTCAGGATGCCATTGACATGGACCGAGTTTGGACTTTCTAGAGATGGATCTATCATTGCTTTTCTTTCTCTTCTTTTTGGTGTTATCATATGTCAGAAAGCTTTGTGATTGATATGGTTTTTCGACCGGATGATGAATGTTTTAAATGTTTTGAAAGTTCGACGTTGCTTTCCCATGAACTTTCTTATAGAGTGAATTGTATGCTCCCTGTCATGAATACATATAACATCAGGCGTATGTCTCTGATCTCGATTGCACGTAATATTTGCACTTCTTTACCAATTTTTACGACTCGTGTTCATTTTTGTTTGCTTCATTATTAAAATATGAAACAGGAAACTGCAAGCAAAATACAGAGCTGGTGCAACAAGCTGGTATTTCGAAGCTTTAAGTGGTTGTTTCTCAGGGCAATAATATTTTGCCAAGCTGTTGTTGCTGGAATAACTTTGCACCGATCCCTCACATTAGGCCGTGCACAATCCCATTACCTCGTGTTCCCATCAAGTAGTCCAATATGGGGATGTGATAGGATATCCGTGCAGACCGAATGCGTCACCATACAAGTACTTGGGCCTACTCATACACATACATTATGAACCTCAGCCAGCTTCCTTCTTGCTCTTTAACGACAGTGTCTATGGCTGTCGCCATCAATGGCTTAATTTTGAGTTCCCAGACCATTACAGTGACAACCTTAATGTTCTCTCTTGAGCTACAAATACCCGTGAATTTTATCCTGAAGATGAGGTAATATATATGTTAGGTAAGTACTGGGGGGTTTGTAACACTTGAACTTTTTGTAATTTGACTAAATTTCGGGGTAGTTTTGATAAGTATACATGGGATATATTTGCAAATTTGAGGAAGCAGCAGGTACCAAAGAGTTTCAGGTCTCCGTCCTCATATACCGAGACTTGACCAATTGGCTGCATAAATGAAAGCAAAGGGATCATGGTGAATTCAACAACAAATACATTTGAAGGTTTTGAGAAACGTAGCAGTAGCAATTATAGAATACTAGAGATAGTCGTGCTATAATAGATAGGGGTGTTCATAATCGAGTAGTCATACTTTTGGTGGTTATGCGGGTAGTTGAAAATTTGACCCGTAGATCGACCTGGAAAAGTCGGGTGCTGGAAAAACGAGTACTCGTTTTTTTTTGGGTCGGGCCATAGGATATCCGGCTCAAAATCTAATACCACTAATTTGACGTTTTATATAAATAATTTGCAATTTTAATATAAATTTATTTTATTATGTATTACATAAATTAATTTCAAGTACTAAATACATTGTAAATATCTTCCATACAATAAGTAAATATCCAAACTAATTAAAAAATTTATATATAATTTTCCCTTTTTATTATTTAATTATGTTTAATTCAATATTCAGTAATTTATATGAGAGAATATATTATCTTCCATTTAACGATCGTATCTTCTTCCAAATTTCCCAACTAGTGAGAATAAATATCATTACTAAAAACACATCATGAATTCTCATTAAATATAATTATTATTTGAACGATAAAGTTTCATACATTTACAAATTAAATAGTTAAATTTATATAAAAAATAACTATTAAAAAATAATCAGATTTTTGGGTACTCGAAATAAGCAACAAGTCGGCCCATGATTGGCCCAATTATATGACTTTTCTGATTTTTTTTTTTTAAATTTTAAAAATACCTGGAATTTTTAGTTCTGGTCATCCGGTAGTTGCCGCGTAGTTCGGGTCAGATATCTTTGAACACTCCTAATAATAAAACAGTGGTGGTGCTATAATTCGATTAAAATAATTAAATTATCACTTTACTTTGCTCCAAAAAAATTGTTGGTTCCCGAAAATCTATTGACTGCCGGCGGGCATGCCATTAAGAAAAAGGAAAAGAAATTGACGGACCGCCTGAAAGTATACCGACAGGCCCAAAGAAAAAAAAGGAAAAAATGGGCGGCTGCCGAGAAACTGGACAGCGAGCCTGCCACTAAGATAAAAGAAAAAGTTGCTCGGTTGCCATAGTTCTACAAGCGGCGGCCCTGTTGAAAAGCAGGCCGACGGGCCTGCAGTTAAAAGAAATAAAACTTGTCGCCGTTGAATTGCAGACGATGGAGCTAGCGTACAAAAGAAAAACTGGCCGGATGTAGGAGGTCTGTGATCCGTTGGCATTGTCATGTCAAGCAGGTTGGCGGGCTTGGCGTTAAAAAAGAAAAAAATTGTCGAGCCGGCGGCGCCCGTAGAAGCTGCATCGCGATTCGCGTAAAAAAGAGAAACTGGTCAGCAGGCCTAACTATTGGAAAAAAATTGTCCGGCCATCGGAGGTCTGCCGGCGGCGGCCTCGCTGGAAAAATTGGTCGGCCGGTGACCCGGAGGTCTACCGAGATCCCGTTAAGAATTTTTTTTTTGTTTGAAGATTAGTGATCCCTTTAATATAATATTCTAAGGGTATTTTTTGAAAGTTTATTATTGTTGAATATTTGATAGTATTAAACTCAATATAGAGGGAAGAGGAAGCGTAAAATGGTCTTTCTGGGTACACACTACGACGAGGACCAAAAAATACCTTGTCATTTATATTATTGATAAAGATAATCCGTGCCATAATGACACAGTGGCAATGTCATGATTGGATTAAAATAATTAAATTACAATATTACCTTGCAAGAAAAAAAGATTGGTCCCGGAAATCTATCGGAAAGCAGGTTGGTGGGTCTGCCATTAAAAAAAGCCACAAAAAATAAGAATTGGCGGACTGCCGGAGGCCTGTTTCTGGCCCCGCCGGAAAACATGTCGGCAGGCCCCAAAAACAAACAAACTTGTCGACCTCCAGAGATCTACCAGTAGTGGCCCCACCAGAAAAAAGGCCGGTGGGCTCCTCGAAAAAAAAATTAGTCGGTCGTGGAGGTCTATCGGCTGCGGCGCAAGCTCGTCGGAGGTCCGTCTGAGATCCCCGTTAAGGAAGAAACTTGTTATTGATGCTTAGTTGTCTCTTTAATTTAATATTCTAAGCTTTATTTGTTGAATATTTGATATTATTATTAAATTCAACACAAACAGTGGGGAAATGATAGAATGATCTTTCCAGGTGCATAGTACGACGATGACAAAAAACACTGTTGTCTTCTATATTATAGACTAGAGATAACCCGTGCCATAATAGCACGATAGTGGTGATATAATTAAATTAGAGTAATTAAGTTACCAGATTACTTTGCTAGAAAAAATATATTGGTTACCAAAATTCTATCGGCGACCGATAGGCCTACCGTAAAAAAATAAGGATCGCCGAAAAGCATGCCGACAGGCAATAAAAATGACTAGCAGCTGGAAAGTAGACCGACGGGCCTGCCGTTAAGCGAAAAAAAGAAATTGGCTGGCCGCCGGAGGTCTACCGACAGCGACCCCGTCGAAAAGCATGTCGGCGGGCTTGGCGTTAAAAAAAAAATTGGTCCTCCGCAGAAGGCTTATGGGCAGCGGCACTGTAATATCCGTATTTTCTCGTTTCCATATTCCCCAAATTTTTGTGGTTCATTTGTACTCAGTGTGATTGTATTTCGTTATATTTTCGCAGAATCATTAATATTTGAGTTTGTCATTTGATATTCATACCGGACATGCTATTATGACTAAATAGTTGTATACTTCCTCTTGTAGTTATCTTGTGCACCGAGACGTTCCAGTAGTGCTGCTATTTTGCACAGGTTACGTCCGTTATGTCGCATGTATAACATACGTAATATTCAAACCTAGCCTATTCAGTACGGGAGACTACGTACTTTTAAAGGTTTCTCCTACTCGGGGAATCTTTCGTTTTGGAAGGAAAGGAAAGCTGAGTCCAAGATATATCGGACCATTTGAGATCCTTGAGAGAGTTGGAGAATTGGCATACAGATTTGCATTGCCGCCGTCATTGAGCCATGTTCATAACGTGTTCCACGTATCCCAGTTACGGAGGTATATACCAGATCCTAGTCATGTCATTGATTTCGGCGAGATCGAAGTTGCTCAAGATGGGACGTTTGAAGAAAGACCGGTCAAGATACTCGAGAGTCGAGTTAAGCAGTTGAGGAACAAACCAATTGTTTTGGTCAAAGTTCAATGGTCACGCCACGGAGTGGAAGAAGCCACATGGGAAACAGAAGATGGTATGAAGTCCAGATATCCCGAATTATTTTCGTCTTGAGTTTCGGGACGAAACTCCCTTTTAGTAGGAGAGTATGTAATATCCGAATTTATTACTGTGTATTTCATCTGTATTCAGACCCTGTATTATTTGGATTTGTGGTTTTGATTATTGGAGTATGATATTTCTTGCATTGGCATCCTTGTACTTAAGTATAACATCATGCAAATTTTCTCATGCAAACTCGTGATAGCGCACGCTAAGAATGTAGCTTAACGCGCGCTATCGGCTATTACTAGCGCACGCTGCATATAGGAGTTGCGTGCGCTAGACACTGAATTATTGAGGTAGCTGGATAGCACATGCGCCAGCCGGGACATGGGTCCGGATAAGATTCCCGCGGACGAACCTGGACAGATTTGGAGTCAACGCTCATTAGCGCGCGCTAAGTATGTATTGTAGCGTGCCCTAATTAGCTAAAATGCAGAATATTATAAATGGGACAACAACCCGTTTTGGCTTTCATTTCTTTCGCCCATTCTTCATTCTTGAGAGGCCAGAGGGCTTTAATCATCCCTCTAACACACTTAGAACATATATTAGTGATCCTTGAATATTGGTTATCACTTGTGAGTGATCATTGAAGAGAAGTAACACCTTGGAGTGGCAAATAACCAACCGGAGTCGGATTCTACCTTGTAGTTCAGTGATTTCGGCATATTAAGGTATGTTCAACCTATCACCAGTCTTAGATTTGGATTCCAAGGGATAAGATGATCATGTTAACGAGATATTGAATTTCATTAGTGAATTATTCAACAACATCATGTTTAGAAGATTGGAATGTCTATAATTACGATATTATTGTTGGAACCTTGAAGTCGGAATCCTAGTACTTCAAATGATGAGAGAAACATTCTGAAGTTAACAATCCGTATGATTTATGTTATCTTTGTGATCATGAATTGGAGGTGATATTATAAGAACTTAAAGGAAGAATCATCTTAGGAAATATTCTTTCGTATAAGTTGGAATTGTTAGTTCACCTCAAGATGAAGTCTGAATATGTATAATGATAGTAGAATCTAATACATCAACCGGAGATCACCAACTTCGCATGAGAATTGTAATCAAGATGGATTATGGTGTTATGATGATTATATGTATACTTGCATCTTGAAGTTGTTATTATCCTTGAGATCATTCATAAGGGTTATGAACATAACATGAAGTCGGATAACAAACATCAAATCACTGAGGAATTCGCTTACTTCATCACCATTTGTATAATCTGCTGCCCTCCAGTGAACTGCCATGCACTCTTAGCGTGCGCTAAGCTACGTGAATTAACGTGCGCTATCGTATATGTTTAGCGTACGCCACATTTGCAACTTAGCGTGCGCTAAGTCATCGAAGTAGTCGATCGGTGACCGGTGAAATCTTGACCGTGCATGGTTAGCGTACGCTAAGCCGTGTGTATTGCGTGCGCTAACGAGTAGCATTAACGTCGCTACATAGGATGCGTAGCGTGCGTTAAGCTATCAGACAGATTGCATATTAAGGACTTCCTACCGTAATTATTGAATTGTTAGACGTTAAATGCGGCATGAAATGAATTCTGTGCTATTTCTTTTGTTAAGGTTCGAGCTTAACACGTGATTGATCGAAGGGGACGACCTTCGAGTATTTTGATATTCGTGGAAGTTTATTCTTGTCAACGAACCAAGGCAAGTACTCTAATTAGAATTGTCTATATTATGACAAGTGTATTGTGATTGTACTGTGTATTATGTGTTGTTATTATACGTCCACCATGCGTTGATCCGACGGGAATCATCATGGGAATCTATAGCCGTGTCTTATTTGGATCGTTGGACAGGTAGTTCCACCATGCTTTGGTCCGACGGGATCATCATGGGAATCTATAGCTGTGTGCGCTGGATCGTTGGAATACCATCAGTATGTCGAAACTGTTATGATATGATATCTGTTGTGAATATTTCTCGTTGGAGAAACTTGTTATGATATAATTATTGATTATATCACTGTTGTATGATTATTGTACTTGTACTAGCATCGTTGTGCTAACCCCTTCGGGGGTGAACATTTATTTATGTTCAGGATCCAGGAGACCGGGGAAACAACCACTGGAGATGCATGATGACGAGGGTACAGAGTGATGTTCCGACCGGATTTTATTGTCTGTCGTTTATTGGTTATTTCAATAAGTACTCGAGTACGTTGTCAATTTATGATGTTTGGATTTTGATGATGTATTAATAACCCTTTATTGGATATTTGTAATCTCGGTATTGAACCAGACTGCTGTATTTTATATCAGTGATTTCATAAGTTGGCATCTATTATTGTCATTTCGTTCTTCAGCCTTGTAAATTCTTATGTAAAGGATTTACGGCGCTGTAATATTCCTGAATATATCGGGGGTGTTACAGTGATTAACGTACGATATCTCCATACATGTCATGCTCATACAATTATGAATGATCTTACGGATTACAACATGTTCGAATTCAAGGATACGTATATCATCATGGTGATCATACTCCAATCTTGATTACAAATTCTTATACATAATTCGGAAGGCCTATGGTTGATATCAATATCATACCATTCAAACTATCATCTTGAAGTTAAATTAAATAATCCACCTTTACAAGATATGACAAATCCTTCCATGATCAACTTCCTAGGTTCGTCTAATAACAATGATGTTAATATCAAGTCCGTGATTACTATGAAGACACCTTCCAAATTTGGATTACCAATCTCAGAAACTTCTTTTACTTGTTCATCGTAACAAGATTTAAATTATGATGTTCTTAACCAAGGTACTTAAAGCATAATCATCTCAACTTCTAAACATGATGTTGGTCGAATAAATCATCTCTGGAACTTAATATCTTGATAGCATGATCATCATATCCTTAAGAACACGAATACAGGGTTGGAGATAGTATAACATACCTTAAGATGAAGAAAACACCGAGACAATAGGTAGAATCCAACTCCGATTGCTTGTGTGCCAATCCAAGATGCTTCTCCACTTCAATGATCAAGCATAAATGATATCCAATCTTCAATGATCAAGTAGATATGGTCTATATGTTTTTAAGGAGGCTGGGATCTCTCTGGGCACGAAGTATGTTGAAGGTTAAGTGAAATAAACGAGCTGAAATGAAATGGGGTGATGTCTTATTTATAATTTTCTATCCTTAACGTACGTTAGCCTTCATGCATAACGTACGTAAGTCTCTTAGCGTACGCTACCCAGATGTCTTTAGCATATGCTATCATCACTGATAGTTAACTGTCCTGATTCTGACCTCGATTACGTACGTTACACCATCAGTTTACGCACGTAAGTAACACACATTAGCGTACGCTAGACACAATCCTTAGCGTACGTTAACAATTGTTGACTTCAAAAGTGTCCAGGTTCATCCGCAGGAATCTTATCCGGAACCATGTCTGGCTGGCGCATGTGCTAGCCGTCCAGCTCAATTATTGGCTGATTAACGTACGCTATGCTACATTCATAGCGTACGCTATCTCTGGCGGATAACGTACGTTAAGCTTCCTCCTTAGCGTATGTTATCACGTATTTGCATGGGGAAATTTACATGTTGCCATACTCATGTACAAGGATACAAATACTAGAAATATCATACTTCAATTATCGATATCACAATTCCGAATAATACAGGGTTCAAATACAGATGAAATACTCAATAATTAATCCGGATATTACAGTAGTCAGGCTGTAAGATGTTTTACTTGGGAAAAGTAAAACACATCCGACATGCCTGATTAAAGAATGCTTTAAACCGTTGTGAGATGAACATTATTTATTCATAAAGTATTCATGGTTAAAGCAGCATTTATTGCTGATAGGACATCATTTAATGCAGCCAGAGTGAGACAAGTCTGAACACGCTGAAGAGCAATTAATGCAAAGTCAAAAAGAATGTTTGAAGTATTAAATGCGATATGCTTTAATTTAAATATTCAGCAAGCCGCCAATCAGAGACATCAACATCTCACCTACCTGCAACAACTACATTTATAACGTGCATCTTCCAAAGGTTATAAATACCCCCAAGCCATAGGATTTAAAGACACAAAGAACATATATCGCAAAAGCTCTGACAAATCACTTTGACATTCTAGTGATTACAACATAGTATATTTCGTGAGCATACAACAAGTATTCAAGTGACGAAATATACAAGTCCTCAACGCGAACAACACAGCATACAACAAACGTATATCAAAGATCAAGCTGCTGTTCAGAGATTCTACCTTTACAGTTGAGATAAACATCAGCCCTGTGTGGACTGTAGATCCTTGCGTATTCCGACCTGTGTGGAAAGAATAGCATTGTAGAAGCTTCAAACCGTGTGTGAAGAATCGAGTCAGGAAAAAGCTCAAGCCAATCTGTATGAACGGCAGAAAGCTTCAGTCCCTGTATCAATCTGTGTGAACGATACAGAGATAAGGTTAGTCATAGTCACGTAGTTGTGTACGTAGTGATTATAATAAAATAATTACTCATGTGTGGAAGACCAGTGGACGTAGAGGGATTTACCTTGAACCATTTTAAATTGTGTATTATTTACCTTATGTCTTTATTATTTTCATAATTGTGATTTACACAAGTATACAATGCCAAAATCCTGCACGCACTAAGCAAACAGGAGAATGTCTAGTTGCTGTATTTACAACAACTCACACCTAAACTTCCACTACGCAAACTCACTTTAGAAAACCATATAGCTTGTAATACTATCTCTTTCCAAGCTATTTATTGTATACTTAGTGGCCAACAAGTGATATCGGAGCTGTTGATTCTAAAATGAATCAGTCGAATTTTTAACTGAATCAGATCCAGAAATCATTTATTTTTGAAAACAGTCTTATCTTTCCTATTTTCTCTTATAGATACCTCAATGATAAACAAGGTTTCTATGTTTTCGATTAACGAGTTTGATGACTGGAGAATTAGGATGGAAGCCCATCTTGCTGCCATGCACGAGGAGATGATATTTGTCATCCAAGAAGGTCCAATAAAGATAAGGAAGGTTAATTCTGCCGCAAGGATAGAAGGACAACCTTATGCTGAAATGCTCGAGAAGGAGCGCGAGCAATGGATAGATGACGATCGCAAGTGTGCGAATCTCGATAATGTTACTAAGAATGCACTGTTTCTCACTCTCGACAAAGACACATTCTCGAAGGTAAAAAGTTGTAAGACAGCTAAGGAAATCTGGGACAAACTCAAGATGATTTGCGAGGGAACTGAGCTCTCAAAAGAAAATAAAATTTCAAAACTTACATAACAATTTGAAACCTTTGAAATGAAATATTCCGAAACGCTTGAGGAGCTTGACCTCAGATTCACTGGAATTGTCGGTGAACTTGAAGCATTGGGTAAAGTGTATACCCAAAAGGAGAAAAACTTGAAAATCTTTAGATCACTCCCTACCCGATGGGACATTAAGACTACAACTATGCGTGTGTCATGTAATCTTAATGATATTTCTACTTTTGACCTATTCTCTGATCTCAAAGCTTTCGAGTACGATATTGACAAGAGAAAGAAGGCCGAAGAGTCACCTGCTAAGACTACAGCACTGGCTGCTGTATCTGACAGGAGACACAGCTCCGAACCTAGCACATCCAAGTCCGCCCACAAGACTACTGACAGTGATGATGATATCCTATCACAAGATGAAATGGCCCTTCTTATGTATAAATTCAAAAAGTTCATCAAACAATCTGGAAAGACTCCCTTCAGGCCGAAGCCTCTTCACAAGGTAAGTTCTGAATCTCCTCCTTCTGGTGATTCTAACTTGTGCTACAACTGTAGGAAACCCGGGCACTATGCAAATAAGTGCCCGCACCCGAAAGTGCAAAAGTTGCCGGAAGCTGAGCAACAAGAAAAGGATGAAAGAAGACGTGTCTGGAAAAACAAGCTCAAGGCCCTGATTGGTGAATCAGAAGCCTCGCCCGCATCAACCAAAACAGAGGAGTGCCTTCAGGCAGTCACTCACAGTGACTAGATCGATGATGAGATCGAAGATAAAGCCTATATGTGCTTTATAGCCAAAGAAATACAGGACGACAAAGACAGCGATGATGAGGTGAGCTCAACATCGACTACTCCTGTAAATGCATCTCATAATTTTGAAAACATGATGAATGAATTCAAAAACATTCAAAAGGCCCATGAGACTCTGAAATGAAAAAACATACAACTCCAACTTTCAAACTTAGAGCTGAAAGAAGAAAATGACTTGCTGAAAAATAACTACGAAAATATGTCTATTGATTGCGAAAACATCAAGGTCACATTTGAAAAACTCATGGAAAGCAATCATCAACTTGCTAAAGATCTAAATAAGACTAAGTTTTTAATGAAAGCAAGACAAATGATTATGCTTTGATCGAAGCCAAAGTAAAATCTCTCAAAAAGCGAGAAGGAGAATTAGAGACCATCTTGAAATCATACAAGAAATCCTCTAAACGGATGGAAGAAATTCTAAGCACCGGGCAACATGCTCATGATAAAAGTGGCTTAGGACATAACTCATTCTCCAACAAAGGAAAAACTAGTACGATGTTCGTTAGGGGTGTGGAACCCATTCATGTGAAGAGACCCTGAGTCCCGTAAAGGTAACAGTTGCCCCGCGTACAACAAAGGCTGCCATTCCGCCACCAATGTCATTTCATCGACAGCAGAAACCTCAGCCTCAAAGACCTGTAAGACGTAACCAACATCATGCTCCCCGAGCATATCAAAAGCGTCAACAACCATTCAGAAAGAAGGTTGTATCTAAATAACAAAGGCACACTGTGATCAAAGCGCCCAAATATTGGATACAGGAGCCCCGGTATCCATCCAGAAAACAGGTCGCCGCACAGTATAATCAACAGCTTTGGGAATCCAACTTGAGACCAAGGAGGCAAGATGTAAGTCCTAAGAAAATGGATCCAACTCCGAGACGGCAATCGTATTGGAATAATAACCCTCGATTTACATGCATAATAATCAAGGTTACAGCGACTACGCACCTGCCGCACGTAGACATCACAAATCTGGACCAAAAGTAACCTACAGTAAACCAATTGCTGTTAGGAAAATTTGGGTAGCAAAAGGCACTAACATTCATGGACCCAATAATCAAAGAGGACCTAAATCAACTTAAATGACATCTAGTACTTTGACAGCTGATGTTCTCGGCACATGACAGGAGATATCAGTAAGCTGTCAGACTATGTAGAAGGTCGCGGTCCAAAAGTGCGCTTTGGTGACAAGTCCAAAGGAAGAATAAGAGGAGGGGAACCCTACTTGTAGTAAAGTTCAAAGTCACCGACGTAGCTTATGTTGAAGGCTTACAATACAATCTCCTTAGTATTAGCCAGTCCTGTGACAAACAGTTCTCGATGAAATTCTATATAGATCACTGTAGAATGAAGAACATCTTGACCAAAGAAGTTGTTCTCATAGGAAGAAGGTCAGGTAATATGTATTTTGCTGACTGGAAGCCTACGAGCTCCACTATTCCTTGTTTTGTTTCCAAAGGCACTGCAGATCAAAGCTGGCTATGGCATAAGAGGATGTCATACAGCAACTTCAAAACGATCAACAAACTCGCCAGATAGGGAATGGTTAGAGGCTTGCCCGATGTGTCATTCCAAAAAGACAGCATCTGTGGACCTGTCAGAAAGGCAAACAAGTCAAAACCACCCTGAAAGGCAAATCATACTTATCCACTCACAGAGTTCTGGATATGCTACATTTGGACCTCTATGGCCCTGTAGCATAATCGAATCCAATAAATAGAGAATAAAGAACAAACACTATTAATATAGACATGCAAGAATGATAAAATATAGAAAAACACTATGAAAATATGTATAAAATTGAGTGCAAACAAAAACTCTCAAACTTAAATATTGATAGTCTCGAGCAATGCGCTTTAAAACAAAAGCTTCTGGAACAACTCAACTCTCAGCATACCTCAAAGGATAATTGTCTAAATTTTTTAATACTCCTAAAGCAATGAATAAGCCAAGTTCTCAAAGTTTTCAAATCTCTATGTTGTTCCCTTAATATCATAGCTAATACTTGAAAATAAAAACTTCACTGGCCAAATGTATTCACTCTCTCTTAAAAGTATATAAAATAATGTGTATAGGCTCAAAATGCATTCAATAAAATAAGAACCACCATAAGCTTGTCAATCATCATAAGTGACTTAGACTTGATCAAATTAGAAATAAATTACTACATTCGCTCGCACGTCTTCGTATTTAGAAGCTCCAATCTTTTTAATTTGCTTCTTTCAATCACTTAACTAATAATAATCACAAAAGCGCTTTTGGAAGTGAAAATTACAACCTTATCCCTCCTTATTTCTCCAATATTTTTTTTGCTACTATCCGATTATCCGGGCAATGCCAATATGTCTCTTCATGTCATGGACATCACCATTTTTTCTCTCTTCAAACTTATTTTGATATTTTGCTTTGAAGTAATAAACCCAAACTTGAATCAAGAAAAATCTTCCCCATTTGCACCCCACACTCTTAACTTAATCGTCTACCAAAAAGTTAAACAGGGAAAAAGGATAAAAAGGAAGGGAAAGCTCATTATGTGGCTAACAAAAAATAGCTATTAAGTTCAAATGGGCTAATTTAGGGAATTAATAATTGTCGAATTGACCAAAAATATTGAAGGGTTAAATAAAAGCTGCCTAAAATTACATTCACTATTTTGCACACAGTTGTGGTTTCGAGTAAGATGCCAAGACAAGTTCTAGAGTCTTAAAATATAGATGGTACACTCGACAATAAGACTTGTATATTCAATGGTGCACAAAGGTTCAAAAGCTCACAAATTAAATTTCTGTTCATACCTCCAAGATATTACACTACTTATTTAGTTCTACACCCTCGTGATATCTATAATTTTTCTCCGTCACATAATTCTCAACTTGTATATCAAAATAATAAAATAAATCCAAAGGAATCCAGGACAAGAGTTCATTTTTCTGAGTTATTATCCAAATAAAACACTCGAGCAAACAAAAATAAAAATGCAAAACTATTAACTAAAATAGCAATAATAAAAGACTAAAAATGTTAAATATGCTAAAACAATAAACCTAAAATGCAAACTACACAAAATATAAAAATATATAATAATAAAATAAAATAAAATAAAATAAATACAAGTACTTCTTAACCCACAATCTCTCCACCAAACTTCAATTAGAGAATATATAAGGGACGGAAAGTATAGGATTTAATAGTCGAGGTCAAGAAATACTTACATGCAGACTTTGGAGAATGAGTTTCGGGCGCTCATCGTTGATAATTGAACATCCACATCATCAACTGGCTCCTTCTCATACTTTGCTTCTTCCTCCGTCTTCGGCCTTGTTGGTTATCATCACGTGCCATGGATATACACCAAAATTGGTCAATAATACATATTTTAGAAGCACTTAACTATAAAGAGCAATATTTCTTAGTAACACAACTTCCCCAGCTTTATATTAAATTCAAGAATTGCCCCAACTCCCAATTCATCTTCGCAAATTAATGCCCATTCAAAATTAACAACATCAATTAATCATATGGGTACACATTGCCCAACACTCAACTTTGAATATCAAATCTTAATAGCTCATCAAACTCATGTTTTTATCGAACTAAGAAAAATAATTTCAACAAGAAAACTCAAACTTATGAAGAATTATCAGTTATACATCATCACGTGCATCATAGATAAGAACTAAAAGCACAAAATCAAAAAGTTACCTCAAAATCGGACCAAAAATGAAGATGCAAAGAGATGAGTGTTCTTGATTTTTTTCTTCTTAAAACTTCTCCATAAATCCAAGTTGAATTGATGGAATGATGATAGCAAGAATTTAGATTAAGTCTTTTCATGCCTAATTTTGTAGATTGGCCCTTGTATTTTTGAAAGTAAGAGAACTGGAACTGGGGATTAGGGTTGAAGAGAGAGGAATTGAGAAGAAGGGAAGAAAAACAAACACATGGTCGAAGTGCCGATTTACAAGCCCGATCGACACGGCTCGTGTTAAATGACACGACTGTAACAAACCCGCCGGTTTGGGACTGTTACAGCGTCGTGGATCCATTTTGAGAATTCACAAGGCAAAACCTGTTTAACCCCCCCACACACAGCGATGAGGTCGAACATAATACAAAAACAACTCACGTCAACCGACAAGGTCGATAATACAACACATTCACAACGTCACGACCGGCAAGGTCGAACATAACGACAAACATAACCCATTCAATATACATATAACAATTCAGATATTAATCCCCAAGCTCCACTACGCCATAGATGGCCTATCGCCACCTCATAGGCATGGTGTTGCCTTCTCAGGTGTTGCAGTAACTGTGAAATTTTTGCCCTATCGCAACCTTGTAACCTTGATGTTACCGTAGACATAAATCTGTATTGCTGTAGCTATAAATAGATGTTACACACCGCAACACTATGCATGTGTTGCCTTAGACTATTAATAAATAAAAAGATAAATTTCCATTAAATAAATACTATATTAATTTTTTTTCAAAATTTTCTTACAATATATAATTTTATTAAAAATTAAAAAATAATATATAAAAATTTATTAAAACAAAACAAAATATGTCTTCATTGAATAAATACTATTTTTATTTCACATATACTATTTTGTTTCAAAATTTTCCTACAATATGTAATTTTATTAAAAAATTAAAAAAATAATATATGAAAATTATAATAAATTTAAACTTTTTAGTAATAAGTACAAGTTTTCATACAAGTACACATGCATGTATTTTTTCTTTCAAAATTATATATAAGAACTAAAATAAGAATTTAAAGATATTAAAATTATATAAATTAGTCCCTTCATAATATAAATTAATTTAATTTTAACTTGTATTATAAATTTCACCAAGTACATGTATTCTGTATTTTTTAAAATTTAAAAATCTAAACTGAAAAAATAAATTAAGATGTATAAATAATTAAAATAAATTAATTAATTAAAAGAGTGGGTGGTTACACGGTCCACGACACTTCCCCCGTTAACATAATTTCCCCAACACTCTCTACTCTCCACCCACGACCACGAGGCTGTTGTAACACCCCCAGAGCCATCCAGAAATATTACAGCGCCGTGGGCCTCGAGACGGAACCCACAAGGCTAAAAGAGATTTCGCAAACATTAACAAACGTCCAAGAGGCTAACGACAGTACTATCTTTTAAAAACATTCGAAGGCTTTATAAAATCCGTTTATCAAAAATAGTCGTAACATCTCATTTGAAAGGACAAGGCCAAACAGCCGAAACTCGATAGTTTAGAAAACGATTTCCAAAATAACTCAAGTTGCCAAAAATCAAAAGGGCATTTAAGAAATACTCATGCAGCGGAAAGGACAACAATTAAAAATACTCTAGCAGCGGAATACAACATATAATCAGAAGACTCGATTCACAAACACAAGCCATAGCCAGTATCCTCCGGGAAGTTCATCTCTTCACGACGAATACAATCTCGATATCCCAAGAACCTAAAAAGAAATCCCACGACGGGGTCAGCCATAATATCCAACAATGATAACAATCACATCACGTCAATAATTACATATCAATTAAAATACTAAGTAAGAACACGACCAATGTAATCTTACTGCCGTAACTTTAATTACTCAAATAATCCTTATCAAAATAACCATTATCATATTGTACATCTCGTAATCTCGATTAACTAATAAACTCAAAAATAGCATCTGTATTGTTCCTTAAACAATACTCAAGATTATCAGAATATCATCACTAACTCATGATACGGAAAAATACCAGCTCTGACCAATTCGATCCATCAGATAACATCACCGAATCCCAACACGATAATCGATTGTCCATAAAAAAAATACCAAAGGAAATACGGAACATACCTCAAGATATGAAATGCCACGACGAAATCACGTCAGTCTAATCCAAGATCAGATCAACACAACATATGGACATGGTCCTAACACAAGACCTACAAATGTATACTCATATGACAACGTCAATATGCTCACATCAATAACAACAATGTATACTTATGGAAATCCGATGATCCAGTGCACGCAGCATAGATCCCAAGATGATCCTGATAGATCAACACGAGGTGGATAACCCATAATATATATGCACAACAACATATAGGTAATCCGATGACCCAGCGTTCACTGCCTAGATCCCAAGACGATCCCGTCGGACCAACATGAGGTGGATAAACCCATCCAATGATCCAACGCACGCTAGCATAGATCCCAAGATGATCCCGTCAGATCAACACGAGGTGGACATACAACAACAATGCACAAATGCATATTAACAATAATACATAAATGCATGACAACAACAATAAACAATGTATCACAATATGATAGACACAAAATGACAAAACTGATTAGAGTACTTGCCCCAAGTCCTCCGAGAGCAATCTCAATGTCTAAACCATCACCAACCATTATCCTCAATATTCGATGGTCCAAAATGTCATAGACGGTAGATAATTCATGTCTTCACCTATACCAAAATGTATCCTCGATACCCAAGTATACCAATAACAAAACTAAATCATAAACATTATGATTTAAATTCCCAAAATCCGAAAACAATGTACAATCCCAAATCTCCAGTGTTCACAATTGTAAATATTGCTATACGAATTATAAACGAATGAATCGAAACCATTCATTAAATATTATAAACTGTGCAAGTAATAACTTGTCTCGATACCGATACAACGATGAGGAATCTGTTACAAATTCCATTGCCTTCGTCTACAAGCTCCTTGGCTCCCGGCCAAAGCGATTCACGAACGTTCTCGAACACGGCCGCAACACACTTTCTAGTCGACGATTATAACCAACGGTCAATGATCACAACCTATTGAAGTAATCAATTAACACATATTCGATAATAATCAATTCCCGATATAACCAATCAATCAAACTCAACGGCTCAACAATTCCTCGATCATATACAAAACCAAATAATCCAACTCAACAAATCCGATCTCATATCTAGAATATAAACCGCAACTCGATGATCATACTTAACAATCAATACAACCTATCAATTAACCCAACGGTTCCACAATATCCCGATTAAACATAAATCCGAACAACCCGAATCAATCAATCATGAACTCATAACCACGATACGTTTTCATAATCCGATAATCATATCAACGATCAACTCATCTTGATAACAAGGATTACATAACATACTTTATTCCGAATTCATACGAATTAACACGATTCCTCCTTGTTTATAATTATAAATTTCATAGTAGGACAATACTATCGGCATAATCGGCAATCTGAAATACCAAATAGTTCAGTACCATTGAGAATCTTGTTATAGGATTAACTATAATCTTCCTGGATTCAAAACTGTTATCATGATTCGTATTTCGTCAAGAACATACGAATTCTACCACTACAATCAACATAGCATTGGTTTCAATCCTCAAATCCATGATTATACTCAAAACCATTATGTATCCTATCACATTTTCCTCTTTGATTTGATAAACATAACAAGAACATCAAGAACATCAAGAACACCATGATTCCATAATCATGTTTATAACAAATAACATAATTGAAGACATAAATCATCGTATCCTTCAACATACAATTCACATAACCTCAAGAATCATAACAACAACACCATAATCATCTTCATACGAATCATTCATCCACAATAACATCAAAATCCTAGTTCAAGGTGTAGAGTTCAACAACATACCTCAAGAACATGAACAACACCATCAAACACCTCAAGGATCATTGATATATTCATATCCAAGCCTCAATTCCATGTTTCCAAGCTTATAACCAAGTTAGAAGATCCAAAAATCGGTCTCGGAGGGTGAAGGATGAAGAAATAATGTGAAACTTCTTCAAAATACACGTTTAATGTACGTAATGTACCACTCATAACGTACGTTAACCAAGAGTTGACTCCTCCTGTCCACATCCACGCCGGAAGCTACCGACACCAGGCCCACCTGCCGACCACAACTCGGACCTGTTCGATTCTCTTCATAACATACGTTATGTACTCAACCTAACGTACATTAATCTCGTTTCGTTTCGTACATAAGCTCCTTTGCTTAGCGTACACTATGTTTGCACCTTTACGTACGTAAGCTCCTATGCTTAACGTACGTAATGGCTTTTATAATTAGCCATTTAAACTGATCTTGCCTGTCATCTCAATATACCAAATACGTATACACAACACACTATATCCTCAAGTGCAATTATCGATCAAGTACGATAATTATACCAATACGAATGTCTCAGTCCTTCATTTATTTTATCCATACTGTACAGATTCCACACTGTACAACATAACTCGGATAAAACAACATTAAACAACAGTAGTAGAAATTCCAGATATTACATACTACACCACTTAAAATAAGTTTCGTCCTCGAAACTTGCAATCCGTCATAAAAAAACCGTTCAACCAAAATATCCCGAAACCATTACGACAGCGATCAATCATCATTAACGAATAACCAAAACAACATACCTACAAATACGCCAAGTCGCTGATCTCATGTGATACTGGAAAATGACTCCACTATAAAACCTCAATACGCTTACAATCACAATTCCATGAGTCTCAACAAAATATATCATCTTCGGATGAAATAATCTATCCGTGTCAAATCTTGTCTGCCTGATTACACAATCAAGTACCAATTACAATAAAACGAATAATACACGATACATCTGTGAAACAGATGCCCAACACAATGGCAACAAATCCCGAAACATCAACACAAAATCCGAACGCTCATACGATCATTAACAATGATCAACCGACAAATTAACCGAGAATACCATCGACATGATAAACTCTAATATGACCAACCAAAGGTCAAAATACAATCGAGTATAGCATCAACATGATAAAATCTAATATGGCCATCCAAAGGTCAAAACACAACCGAGTATATCATCAATATGATAAATTCCAATATCATCAACGAACAATCAACGATAATCGAGAATACCCTCACACGGTAAGTTCCAACACGATCAACACAGAACCGCAGAAACAGATATACGAAAAAATAACATTCTCAAAACGTTATACCAATAACATACGGTGGATCTCATGGAAACACACCTGACTGATGAACATACTCCTCGGCGAATGAACAACAAGCCGCAAACTGACGAACATACCCAATCATACATGGAGTGGGAACGATCAATCAATATCAAAACAACCATCCTGGGGTCACCATCCCCAAATCCACACTTACAAAGGAATCATTCAAAAATAACTATGGTAAAATCGTACTACTACCATACCAACGAAATTACATAGAACATATGTCCCGGTTTCACAAAATCCAATGTTTCTAAATCATATTCTATGCATGAATCTACAATACGCATCATATTTCTCTTATCTGATCAACGAACCGATCATCCCTGAATAACCAAACTACCATACTAAAGTTCGAATCTCTATTCATCGTACCATACTGATGTCTTATCCAATTCGTGAGCCACATTCATAACTTCACCATGATATGAACTATACACTAAATGCGTATGTATATCAGTCACATTTTCAAAACTAGTTTGAAATTATATAGTCTCATCAAGAAGACAAATTTTCGAAAGTTCTTTCAAGAATTTCAAAACTCAAAACATAAATTTTTGTAAGACCACGAAATCAATTTTCAAAAAATTAAATCAGCTTGCTTGTGTCAAGTTCTCGATGACAATTCTTTTTGAATATAAACGCTTAAATAAAATGGAATTATGCAAATAATTGCCCACATCTATACTCCTGTATACCAATTCAGCTCGTCACCAATCTCACTGACATTCCATCGGAAACCCACAAGATAGAGTTCCATAATCTCAATGTATAGACTCCGACAAAAACTCCTTTTCCACATATGACTCGCAACCTCGACCATTATCCCATCCTAGATCACCTCAATTATGCTATGACAAAACATTGAATAATCAATAAATCAACAACGAAAGACTACCCGAGAAGTTTCATTTGAATAAGTAAACCAAAACCCCGAAAGGCAGTAATAAAATAGATGAATGATTGGTAAAATGTTTTACAAATCTCAGGAGTTTTAGAAAACAGAAAAGCCTTTTGAAACATTAGGGTCTCAGCCCATATCCCGTTCCATATTACAAGAAGTTTATAAAGTAGAAAATCCTTTTGGACCCCAAGTCCTGAGTTATAAAACTATTTCAAAATCGATTGGGTCTCGACCCAAAATCAATTTCCGTAAAACATTCATTTTGAAAAGTATCATTTTCAAATGTTCAAAAACAGTTTCATATTTCTCAAAATGAATTAACATGACTACATATTCTTCTTAACTATTCACAGTATTTCTCCCAAATGCACAACTCCGTTCCAATATTTAACCGACATATTGATTTCCAAAATCATAGTTTCTTAAGATCATCAATCTTTGTCTAAACTCTGTCACCTCATACTGTGACGCATAGTATCTTTCTGAACCTCAAAGCATATTAACTTAGAATGGCAATAAATCTCAATGCAATTCAAAAATCCAAATACTTACAGATCGTGAGGCCGATGATTCCCCATGATACTGGCACATATCTCAACTCTAGAAAATACTCGACACAGACATTTACAAAACACACATTTTGCAAACTCAATTCAACTCGAGAACACAACACATCTCTATCCGAAGAATCATGTTAACACCGTTTGGAAAAGTTTGCAACAACCCCAGTACTACACTGGTAAATCACATAACGCACAAGCCCGAGTGAACAACAAAACTCATGGCTCTAATATTCGTCAATCGACAACTTGAATGACGCGATAAAAACATGACTCGACTCGACCCAACTGCCTAGGTTTTCTCAACTTAAGCTCCGATACCATATTTTGTAACACCCCCAGAGCCATCCAAGAATATTACAGCGTCGTGGGCCCCAAGACGGAACCCACAAGACTAAAAGACATTTTCGCAAATATTAACAAACGCCCAAGAGGCTAATGATGATACAATCTTTTAAAAACATTCGAAGACTTTATAAATCCATTTATCAAAAATAGTCGTAACATCTCATTTGAAAGGACAAGGCCAAATAGCCGAAACTCGATAGTTTAGAAAACGATTTTTAAAATAACTCAAGTTGCCAAAAATCAAAAGGGCATTTAAGAAATACTCATGCAGCGGAAAGGACAACGATTAAAAATACTCTAGCAGCGGAATACAACATATAATCAAAAGACTCGATTCACAAACACAAGCCATAACCAGTATCCTCCGGGAAGCTCATCTCTTCACGACGGCTACAATCTCGATATCCCAAGAACCTAAAAAGAAATCCCACGACGGGGTTAGCCATAATATCCAACAATGATAACAATCACATAATGTCAAGAATATGCCCAATGTAATCTTACTGCCGTAACTTTACTTACTCGAATAATCCTCATCAAAATAACCATTATCATATTGTACATCTCGTAATCTCGATTAACCAATAAACTCAAAAATAGCATCTGTATTGTTCCTTAAACTGTAATATCCAAAATTTCTGCTACTGTTGTTTGATATTATTTTATCCGACTTATATTGTACAGCGTGGAATCTGTACAGTATGGATAAAATAAATAAAGGACTGAGATTTCAGTATCGGTATAATTGTTGTATCTGGTCGACACTCGCATTTGAGGATATCGTGTATCAGGTTATCGTACTTTCGATATAGAGTATATCGTATAAGAATGTTATTGGATCCAATATATGTATTCAGTATGTGTGTATGTGTTTTCGGTATGTCGAGACCTGCGGTAACAGTTGAAATTGGCTAAGTATAGCATACTTAGCGTACGCTAATGTTGAAGACTTACGTACGCTAAATCACAAGAGTTACGTACGTTATGGCCGAGACATTACGTACATAATAAGAGGAATCGGACAGTTGGGACCGGTGTCGGCGGCTTTCGGCGCGGATGTGGACAGGTGAGTCAACGGATGAAGTTACGTACGTTATACAGGGTGTATTACGTACGTAATACGAGTATAATACTGTGGCAAGTCAACGTACGTATTACGTACGTAACGGAATAAGTGTTACGTACGTTACGGGGCGGCTGGCCGAGTCGTGGCCGAGAGGACCTGTAGTGGCCGAGCATGGTTGGCAGTGACTCGCATGGATGGACGATCACGGTCGGCAGTGACTCGCAGGGATGGCTAGGACTGGCCGATTACGTACGTAAGGCAGTGGCCGGTTACGGCCGTAAGGGCCAGTTACGTACCTAATCCAGGTGCCGGTTACGTACGTAAGGGTGCCGAACAGACTGGGCAGTGAGCAGGCCATAGCCGATTACGTACGTAGGCCAGTGGCCGGTTACGTACGTAAGGTACCGGCAGGTCTCGGCCTATATAAGGCCTGGACCGAGTCACCCTTATCATTTTTCATTTTTCTTTGTTCCTCTCGCGATTTCTTCAGCAAAGTTGATGGATTTGAGTAAGAACATCATGTAGCAACATGTTTTGGAAGTTGGAATCATGGAAACATCATCTTCCACCCGGATCGAAGGTAAGAACACTTGAACACTTGGTTTTGGATATTCTTGGAGTTTTTTGGTGTTTTGGCCGATTTGATTCGTTTTGGTTCAGATTATTGATGGAACTTTGTTATAATCTCATAATCATTCAATACTCTTGTAGTTTTGTGGAACAAATTCGAGTAGTTCTTCGTTAAAATGATTGAATTGGATTATGCCTTCAAAGTGTTCGATGAAATGCCTCAATGAGTAGAAGTTGGGAAATTCTACACGTTTTCGTATGAATGGTGATGGAATTGATAATGTTGTGATTATTCTTGGTAATTATGGGAATTTTGTTAAGGGAAGATAATGAATTGATGATCAAATACCTTGATTATGTCGTTATGATTATGGAATCGTAGTAATCTCGATGTTCTTGATAGTTTGTTGTAATCCATGATGTTATGAGAAGTATATATGTTGAAGAACATGATTACATACACCTTGAATTGTGAATAAGGATTGTTTAGATGTTAGAACACATCGGATTATGCCGTTTGGGGACTTTGAATGTGATTTCGGAATAAGTTGTGGAACTCTTGGAATATGATTATCTATAATTAATCGGATTATCCGGATTGATGATGATAATCGGTAATTGGTTTCATTATGAATATACAAGGAGGAAACTTGTAAGCGTATTTAAGATTGAATGTTGAATCGTATTGTTGTTTTGAATTCGTGTTTGATTGGTTTGAGTTGTATTGTTCGGTTTTGTGTATGATCGAGATATTGTTGAGCCGTTGAGTTTGATTGGTTGGCTATGTCAGTTATTGATTGTTATCGGATTGTATGTTAATCAATTATCTCAATAGGTTGAGATTATTGATCGGTGATTATAACCGTATGTTGCGGTCATGTTCGAGTATGTTCGTGAATTGCTTCCGTCGGGGCCGAGGAGCTCGTAGACGAAGGCATTGTGACTGGTAGCGGCTTCATCATCATCGTATCGGTATCGAGGCAAGTTATTACTTGGTTAGTTATAATGTTTAATGAATGGTTTCAGTTTCATTTCGTTTATAATGCATATAGCAATGATTATATGTTGTCATTCCGATTCTGGGAGTTAAATCATAATGTATGTGATTTATTTCGGTTATTGGCATATCTGGGTATCGAGGATACATTGTGATAAAGACGAAGATTCGAGTATTTATGGTTCGTGATACGTTTGGATCGCCGAGCATTGCGGATAATCGTCGGTGATTGTTTGATATCAAGATTTCTCCCGAAGGACTCGGGGCAAGTATCTTATATCGATTCAGTTAGTGTTAGTGATTTGATCATGCATATTGTCATTCATGTTGTCGAACATGAGGTCGTCTTAGTGGATTTGTCATATTGTCGTTCATGTTCTGTTGTTCATGTTGATGAACATATATGTGTATGCATAATTATACTGTTTATGTTGTAAATGATCCGATGGGATCATGAGGATCTATGCTGAGGGCGATGGATCGAATGTCCACCATGCGTTGGTTCGACGGGATCATCATGGGGATCTATCTTTGAGGGCTGGATCGTTGGGCGGAGTTTTCCACCATGCGTTGGTTCGACGGGATCATCATGGGGATCTATCTTTGAGGCGCTGGATCGTTGGATTACCAGTATTGTGTTGATGGAATCTTGTGAATTCGCATCATTGATTTTATCATGTGTTGTTGTTCATATGTGTATTGTTGGTTATCCACCTTATGCTGATCTGATAGGATCAACAAAGGGATCTATGCTGAGGGCGCTGGATCATCGGATTTCCATTGAGTATACATCATTGTTATTGTTGTGAGCATATTGACGTGGTCATATGAGTATGCATTTGTAGGTCTTGTGTTAGGACCGTGTCTGTATTGCATTGATCTGATCTCGGATTAGACTGATATGATTGTCGTGGCACTTCATATCTCGAGGTATGTCCCGTATTTTCCTTTGGTATTCGTCTTGTGATGGACAATCGGTCATCATTGTGGGATTTGATGATATTATTTGATGGATCGTATTGGTCAGAAATGGTATATTTTCGTATCGTGAGTTGGTTATGATAGTTTGAGAATCTTGAGTATTGTTTGAGGTGCAATACAGATATTATGTTCGAGTTTATTGGTTAATCGAGTACGAGATATGAAATATGATAACTGTTAGTGTGATGAGAATTACTTGAGTAAGCAAAGTTATGGCGATAAGATTACGTTGGTCGCATTCTTATGTTGTATTCTCATTGGTATGTTATTATTAATGTGATGTGACGGTTATCATTGTGGGATATTATGGCTGACCCCGTCATGGGATTTCTTTTTAGGTTCTTGGAGTATCGAGCTTGTAGCGGTCGTGAAGAGATGAACTTCCCGGAGGATACTGGCTAGGACACGTTCTGTGCATTGAGTTTCTTGATTGGTTCTTGTATTCCGCTGCTAGAGTATCTTTATGGTTGGTCTTTTTCCGCTGCGTGAGTATTTTGAAATGCTCTTTCAGTATCTGGTAACTCAGATTACTTTGGAAATCGTTTTCTAAACTTTTGAGTGTCGGCCGTTTGGCCTTGCGATTTCAAATGAGTTTTTATAACAGTTTTTGATAAATGGATTTTATAAGTCTTTGTGCAGTTTTAAAGATAGTACCGTCGTTGGCCTCTTGGGCATTTGTAAATGTTTTGTGAAAATTCTTTTAGCCTTGTGGGATCCATCTCTGGGCCCACAACGCTGTAATATTTCTGGGTAAATCTGGGGGTGTTACAGAATATGGTATTAGAGCTTAGGTTGAGAAAACCGAGGCATTTGGGTCGAGTTGGGTCGTGTTTTTGTTGCGTCATTCGAGTTGTCGATTGACAAATATTAGAGCCGTGAGTCTTTATTGTTCACTCAGGCTTGTGCATTATCGGATTTGCCAGTATCGTACTGGGCTTGTTATAACTTTTCCAAATGGTGTTAACAAGATTCTCTGGAATGAGATGTATCGTGTTCTTGAGTCGAACTGACTTGGCAAAACGTGTGTTTTGAAAATATCCATGTCGAGTATTTTCTAGAGTCGAGACATGTGCCAGTATCACGGGGAATCGTCGGCTTCACGATCTGTAAGTAATTGGATTTTTGAATTTCATTAAGATTTATTGCCGTTCTAAGTTGATATGTTGTGAGATTCAAGAAGATATTGTGCTTCACAGTATGAGATGACAGAGTTGGGACATGATTGATGATCTTGAGATGCCATGATTTTTGGAAATAATATATCTGTTGAGTTTTGGAACGGAATTGTGTATTTGGGAGAAGGACTATGGATTGTTGAGAAGAACATGTAGTCATGTTAGTTCATTTTGTGATATATGAACTGTTTTTGAGCATTTGAAAATGATACTTTTCAAAATATATGTTTTACGGATGTTTTACGGAAAATGATTTTTGGGCTGAGACCCAATCGATTTCGAAATAGTTTTATAACCCAGGACTTGGACTCCGAAAAGGGTTTTCTACTTTTTAAACTTCTTGTAATGCAGAACGAGATACGGGCTGAGACCCTAATGTTTCAAAATGCTTTTTCTTGTTTTCTGAAACTCCCGAGATTTGTAAAACACTTTACCAATCGTTTACTTATGTTATTTTCGCCTTTCGAGGCTTTGGTTTACTTGTTCAAATGGAACTTCTCAGGAAGTCTTTCGCTGTGTTTGATTTGTTGATTGTTTCAATGTTTTGTCATATCATATTTGAGGTTATCCAGGATGGATTAAGGATTGACGTTGCGAGTAGTATGTGGAGGAGGAGTTTTTATCAGAGTCTATATGTTAAGATTTTGGAATTTCATCGTGTGGTTTTCCGATGGAATATCAATGAATTTGGTGACGAGACGAATTGGTATACAGGAGTATGGATATGGTCAAGCATTTGCATAAATTCCATTTTATTTAAGCGTGTATATTCGAAAAGAATTCTTATCGAGAACTTCGCACCAGCGAGCCGATTTAATTTTTTTAAATTGATTTTGTGGTCTTACGAAAATTTATGTTTTGAGTTTTCAAACTCTTGAAAGAATTTTCGAAAATTTGTCTTTTGACAAAACCATATGATTTCAAACTGGTTTTGAAAATGTGATTAATAACCATGCGCATTTAGTGTATATTACATATCATGGTGAAGTTGTGAGTGTGACTCACAAACTGGATAATATATCAATGTGGAAGGAGGAATAGGGATCAGAACTTTGGTATGGTCGTTTGGTTATGCAAGGATGATCGATTAATTTATCGGATAAGAGAAATATGTCGTGTGTTGTAGAATCATGCACATAATATAATTTTGGAACTTTGGATTTTGTGAAACCGGGATATATGTGCTATGTGATTCCATTGGTATGGTAATATTGTGACTTTACCATAATGATTTTGAATGATTTCTTTTTTAGATTTGGGTATGGTGACCCCATGTTGGTTGTTTTAGGTGTCGAGCGGTCGTTTCCACTCCAGGTATGATTGGTTACTTTCGTCGGCTTGATTGGGTGTTCGTATGCCGAGGGGTATGTTCACCAACCGGATGTGTTTCGTTGAGATCCACTGTATGTGATTTGTTTAGCGTTTCGAGAATTTTGCTCTTCCGTATATCTGTCTTTATGGTTCTGTGTTTATCGTGTTGGAATTTACCGTGTGAAGGTATTCCCAATTATTGTTGCTCCTGTCATGTTGATGATATTCTTGACTGTGTTTTGACCTCTGGTTGGTCATATTGGAGTTTATCATGTTGATGATAAAATCTCAATTGTGTTTTGACCATTGGATTAATCGTATTAGAGATATCTTCTCGATGATCTTCTCGGTTAGTTAGTTGGTTGATCATTGTTAATGATCATATAAGCGTTCGAATTCTGTGTCGATGTTTCGGGATTGATTGTCATTGTTTTGGACAATTGTTTCACAGATATATCGGATATTATTCGTCTTATCGGAATTGGAACTTGATCATGCGATCAGGCCAACAGGATTTGTCACGGATAGATTATATCATCTGACGATGATATAATTTTGTTGAGACTCAAGGAAGTGTGATTGTAAGCGTATTGGCACTGTACAGTGAGATCGCTTGCTAGTATCTCAGGAGATCGTCGACCTGCGTATTTGTAAGTGTACTCTTTTGGTTATTCAATAATGATGATGATTGATCGTTGTCGTGATGGTTTTGGGGTATTTTAGTTGAATGGTTTGTTTCTTTTATGACAGATTTCAAGTTTCGAGGACGAAACTTATTTTAAGTGGTGTAGTATGTAATATCCGAAATTTCTACTACTGTTGTTTGATATTATTTTATCCGAGTTATATTGTACAACGTAGAATCTGTACAGTATGGATAAAATAAATAAAGGACTGAGATGTCACTATCGGTATAATTGTCGTATCTGGTCGACAGTCGCATTTGAGGATATCGTGTATCAGGTTATCGTACTTTCGATATAGAGTATATCGTATAAGAATGTTATTGGATCCAGTATATGTAACGCCCCGATTTCGCAAATACATTTATTGTGAATTATAGAAAACATATTCAATTTTATTAAATTAAGGCCCGAACAATTTATCGTTTAATTCATTTTATTTCATGATCATGCAATTTTATTTGTGCCATTATTATTCATGACAAGTCAAGTGATTCATTTCGTTTCATTTCTCATTTTAATTCATCAGTTCATCTTGGCATTTCTAGGCCCGAGTCGAATTTTAAGGAATATTAATCGTTACCCATAAGATTTTACAAGTCCATTTTAATTAATTTTAATGCATTCATTCTGGGCCAACCAACCATTATAACGTTCATCCCAATACATATTAATACCTAGGCCCAATCCATTAACACTAATCATCTTAATTAATTTTCATTCAAACCCAACATCCTCTCCCACACACTCACAATCGGAAGTTTTTCTGCACCATCATCAACCACCTTAGTGGAGTAGTGGGCATCATGCACGAGCAGTTTTACATCATGGGTGGCTGCAATTCTCTCAGTATAAAAGAAAAATAAACAAGGAATACACAATACACAAATATGTCTTTCTTTTTTTTTTCCTCCTTCTGCAGTCGTCCCCATTCGTTTCTGCAAACAGGTAAAATTCCAGATCTCTTTTTTTTTTTCCTTTCCATTTTGTGTGTGTTCTTCTGCAATTTGAACCCAAACTCTACTCAGTTAATCCAGTATTCTAACTCTCGTGTTCTTCCTAAACCTTGGATTTTAAACACAAAACATATTTCAATCCTTTGGAAAACGGATCAGAATTTAATCCCGCAAATACAACCTCAGTCGGCCAAAACACATAAGCAAAATTCTAGATTCAAACCCAGAAATCCCGTTTTGAAGCCCAAACCAGAACTCAAATCAGAACACCAAATTGATCCAGAATCGGAAATCCAAACCCTACCTGTGAAGGCTTCTGCCTCGGCGGCGACAGATCCGGCCACCATCCAGCCGCCGCTTCCACATAGTCCGATAGAAAACCCTTTGGTTCTGCCACCACCACCGCTTTGCTCCGCCTGCACGATTTTAGCCACCTTCAGTCCACCCCGAGCCACCTTGCACTGAAGTCGTTGCCACCGTCCGCACGTGGCTGCCCTGGGTAGTCGATTCATGTTGACGGTGGTTTGTAGAAAGTGTGTGTGTGTGTTTCGGGTGTGTGTGTGTGTGTGTGTGTGTGTGTAAGAAGAGAAGGGAGAACGAGAGAGAGAGGCGGGCACGAGATGAGGTTTATAGGAAATGACTGGTTGTGCATTGACTTCAAGATGGCAAAGGGTTTTATATCCTTTGTTCTCAGTCAATTTCTATTTTAGCCCTCAAGTTCCAGACCTTCTCGATTTGACCCCAAATCAATTTTCCGGTGTATTTAATTTCAGTCCCTGAATTTTTCAATCCTTTTAATTCCTCCCAGCCAGATTTAATATTTTAAAAATCAGTCCGTTTCGGCCAAGCTCTTAACATGTTGACATTTTTAATTTATATTAGTATTCACTCACAATTTAATTCTCAGTCATATGATAATAATAATTTTCTATTATTATTAATTGTAGATAATAACAAGAATTTACGGGCCTAGAATTGTCGAGTCAAGCATCTCATCACATTCAAGTTCAAGAACTGCATTTTATCCAGGTGTGGGGATTTATTACGCTTTTGTTTATTTTAATTGCTTTATATATTGTCTCGTATGTGCATGTGAAATCAGTCAGAAGCACTTAAATGTGCAAATCAGTCAGAAGCACTTAAATGTGCAATCCGTCAGAAGCACTTAAATGTGCAAATCAGTCAGAAGCACTTAATTGTGCATAAAGACTTCGGGCTAGCCGACGGGCATCAGAATTTATCAGTCATGTTGTTTATACTTGCTAATATATTTAGTAATTCACGTAGACATATTGCGTACTCTCCACACTGAGCGAGTTGGAAGCTCACCCCACCATTTTACCCCCTTTCAGGTTGAGGAGCTCGATGTGACATGCGATTGAGAGTGGGATGATCAAGCCTATGATTAGATGTTTATTTATTTAATGTTATTTCTTTCAAACTATGTTTATGAACAAGTGTTCAATTTGTTTTATTTTTATGTCAAGGTATGTTTTGTTTTAACAATGACTCGAGAAGATTACTTGCAATTATTAAGTTTGTCTTTTTGAAATGTATTTCCGCTGCAAAATTTTTATTTATTCTTCTTAAAATTTGAAGAATTATATTTTAGAAAAGTGGTCGCTACATAAGTGGTATCGGAGCGGGTCTACGATTCTGTAGACTCGTTAAAATGGTTTCTTTTTCTAAACTAAAATTTCATTTTCGCAAGTAGTCAAATATTTCTTTAGCAATTATGATCATCCACCTCTGCCGCTCCACGTCGACTCCAAGGTATATTAAGTTATTATTATTCATTATGTGATAAATGCAGTTTACCAGATCAACCATGATTCATGCATTATAGATGCATCTTCAGTCTATTTTGTACATAAGAATTTTATGATAAAATATTTGGGCATGAAATTGTTTTCTTATAAATTCATAAGTATATGTGTGACATGCGAAAGTCATCATTGCTAGAAATCTCTGGTGCTCAACCTATAGATGCAGTGTAACGCTCCATTTTATTTCTCCCTCTCGTTGGGTAAGTACTGAAGGATCGTTGCGTGTGGTATGCCTTAGGATAATGGCAACTCGTGGACGTGGACGCCCAGCTAACCGAGGTGCAGATAATCTAGGTGGTCAGAATGCTAACCTTGGTGATGGTGACGGAGGTCAGGATAACCACAACAATAACGTGCCAGCTCCTACTCAGGAACAAGTTGTGCAACAATTCCGACGTTTCACCCCACCCACATTCAACGGTCGAGAAGGACCAGCTTTCGTTGATGAATGGTTCATGTCGCTCGAGCGCACCTTTGAGCTCATTGGGTGCACCGATGCGCAAAGAATTCTTTGTGGCCAATATCAAATGGGGGAGGATGCTGGACGCTGGTGGATAAGCTATTGGCGTTTGAGGCCGACGGCCGAGCGTGCTGCATTAACATGGGATCGGTTCAAGGAAACAGTGATTGAACAGTACTACCCACAGCACTACCGAGAGAAGATGGAGAGAGAGTTTTGGAACCTTTAACAAGGAGGAATGACGGTTGAAGAATATGAGAGAAAATTCAACCAAATCAGCTTCTTTGTGGAGCACATGGTGGATACAGATCGAAAGAGGGCCCTTAAGTTCCGGAGTGGTTTACGCCCGAGTATTCGTCACATCGTGGCTGGTCATGGGGTGCTACCCTATACCGAGACGGTTTTTTGAGCCCAAGAGGTTGAGGCTATCCATAATCTGGATCAACAACAGTCTACGAAGCCTAATATCGGTAAGAGGCATTGGAATGGAAACCAAAATAAGGCCATGGTCTCTAATAAGCAAGCAAAGGTTGATCAAAGGTCGGGACCTAAGCCTCAAACTAGTAAGCCAGAGTGCTCGAAGTGTGGTAAGAATCATGGAGGGGAGTGTTTGTATGGAAAAGGTGTCTGCTACAGATGTAAGGAGCCAGGGCATGCAGCTTCGAATTGTCATCTCCAAAGGGCCAAAGGTCAAGGTGCTGGAGGAAAGGCTCGTATTTATTCTTTGACCCAAAAGGACGCAGATGAGAATCCCGGCACAGTGTCAGGTATGCTTATGATATCTAATGTGCCTGCTTTTTCTTTATTTGACACTGGTGCCACACATACTTTTATGTGTGCAAAGTTTTATCATGCTATTGGTCATAGAAGCATTAGAACCGTTGAGTCTCTTGAGGTTAGCTTACCGTCAGGAAATACGATCCTCACTAATACAATGATTGACGAGAATATTGAGATATGAGGTAGAGAATTTGACGCTAGCCTGTATTTAATTAACTCAATGGATTTTGATGTGATCCTTGGTATGGACTGGCTCGATAGACATGATGCCGATATAAGTTGCCGTGAGAAGAAGGTAACATTGAGGTGTTCCGAAGGCGAGTCGATCACCTTTTATGGTACTAAGAGTAGGACCGTACCAAGAGTAATCACAGCCATGAAAGCATTCAGAGGTCTAAGGAAGGAGAAATGTCAGGGCTACTTGGTGAGTTTGGTCGACACTCGTACTAACGAGGTGTCCCCTACAGACGTACCTATAGTACGAGAGTTTCTGAATGTGTTTCCAGAAGATTTGCCGGGAGTCCCACCCGACCGACAAGTGGAGTTTAGCATTGATTTGGTCCCTGGGGTGGCCCCTACATCCAAAGCGCCATATAGAATGGCTCCGAAGGAACTTCAAGAATTGAAGGTCCAGATTCAAGAGCTACTGGAGCTCGGATTTGTTCGTCCTAGCGTGTCACCCTGGGGTGCACCAGTACTGTTTGTAAGAAAGAAGGATGGGTCACTTCGGATGTGTATAGATTACAGAGAGCTGAACCGACTCACGGTGAAGAACAAGTACCCACTACCGAGAATCGAGGATCTATTCGATCAGTTGAGGGGAGCCGGAACCTTTTCGAAGATTGATTTACGGTCGGGGTATCACCAACTGAAGATTAGGGAGTGTGACATTCCCAAGACGGCCTTCAGAACCCGTTATGGACATTTTGAATTTGTAGTGATGCCTTTTGGCTTGAGTAATGCACCGGCAGTCTTTATGGATTTGATGAACAGGGTGTTCCAACCTTACATGGATAAGTTCCTGATCGTCTTTATAGATGACATCTTGGTGTATTCTAAGGACAAGGAACAACACCAAGAACATTTGAGGATAACATTGGAGACACTTCGCAAGGAGAAGTTGTATGCTAAATTCAAGAAATGTGAGTTTTGGTTAAACAGAGTTGGATTCCTTGGACATGTGGTGACTTCAAAAGGAATTGAGGTTGATCCCGATAAAGTTATAGCAGTGAGTAGTTGGGGAATACCCAAGAATGCGAGCGAAGTCCGCAGCTTTCTGGGCCTAGCTGGCTATTATAGGAGATTTATCGAAGGATTTTCGAAAATCGCCACTTCTATGACCCAGTTAACAAGGAAAGGCGTGAGGTTTGAATGGAACGACAAGTGCGAGGAAAGTTTTCAAGAGTTGAAAAGGAGACTAACCTCAGCACCAGTATTAATGATTCCTGATCCAACGGAAGACTTTGTTATTTATAGTGATGCCTCAAAGCATGGGTTGGGTTGTGTTCTGATGCAACATGGTAAAGTAGTAGCCTATGCATCGAGACAGCTTAAACCACATGAGTTGAACTATCCAACACATGATCTGGAGTTGGCTGCTGTAGTACATGCGCTGAAGATTTGGCGTCACTACCTCTACGGAGGAAAGTGTGAGATATACACTGACCATAAAAGTTTGAAGTATCTTTTCACACAGAAATACCTTAACATGAGACAAAGGCGATGGCTAGAATTGGTGAAGGACTATGATTGTACTATTCATTACCATTCGGGTAAGGCTAATGTGGTAGCTGATGCCTTGAGTCGGAAGACTAGAGGCGAGTTAGCTTGCTTGACCGATCAGGAGAGTTTGATAAAGGAGTTCTCCCAGTTGAGGATTGAGGTAGTTGAGTCTTCAAAACATTCGAAAGCAATCCTATCATCTTTGGTCTTGCAACCAAACTTGAGGGATAAGATTAAGGAGGCTCAACCACGTGATAAGTTCCTGTGCAAGATGAAGGATCGAGCACAAGCTGGGAGTATTGAGAAGTTGGTCGTTTCCGCAGACGACGTTTTGACTTATGATGGGAGGTTATGTGTTCCTAAGGATCCATCCCTTAGGAAGCAAATCCTTGAAGAAGCTCACAATGCACTATACTCCGCTCACCCGGGAGGTACAAAGATGTACCACGACCTGAAGAAGTTCTTTTGGTGGAGAGGAATGAAACGGGACATTGGTGTATTTGTGGAGAGGTGTATGATATGTCAGCAGGTGAAGGAAGAACACCAACGGCCAGGAGGTTTACTTCAACCGTTGGAAATCCCAGAATGGAAATGGGAGCATATCACAATGGATTTCGTGGTTGGTCTGCCACGAACCGTGAGGAAGAACGACGCTATCTGGGTGATAGTAGATCGTTTGACGAAGTCATCTCATTTTCTACCTGTGAGGATGACTTACGATGGAACAATATGCATGATTTATATCCGGAGATTTTGAGGCTACATGGTGTTCCAAAGATCGATCGTATCGAGATAGAGATCCGCGATTTACGTCGAAATTTTGGAAGAGTCTTGAGTGCTTTGGGCACTAAGTTGAATTTCGATCGCATATCATCCGCAAACCGATGGTCAATGCGAGGACTATCAAGACACTTGAAGACTTGTTGAGGGCGTGTGTTCTTGATACTGGTGAGAATTGGGAGAATATTTTGCCGTTAGTGGATTTTGCTTATAACAATAGTTACCAAGCAACTATACAAATGGCCCCGTATGAGGCTCTGTACGGAGGGAAATGTCGATCGCCCCTTTATTGGAGTGAGGTTGGAGAAGGAAAAATTTTGGGTCCAGAATTGATCGAGCAGACTGTAGAGAAGATAGCCGAAATCAGAAGTAGAATTAAGACTGCCCAGGATCGGCAGAAGTCTTATGCAGATAAACGGAGGAAAGATATCCAATTTGAGATTGGAGAGAAGGTGTTCCTGAAAGTAGCGCCGATGAAAGGAGTAATACGATTCGGTAAAAAGGAAAAGCTACAGCCTCGTTATATCGGACCTTTTGAGATTTTGGGTCGTGTTGGTGATCTTGCTTATAGTTTGGCATTGCCGGTGGAATTATCAGGAGTGCACAATGTCTTTCACGTCTCCATGCTGAGAAAATGCGTACATGATCCTGGTCATGTATGCAATTTCAAAGAGTTGCATGTAGCCAAGAATCTGACTTACGAGGAGGTACCTATAGCTATTTTGGAACGTAAGGTACGCCAGTTACGAAATAAAGAGGTTAAATTGGTGAAAGTTCAATGGAGTCGTCATGGACCAAATGAGGCAACTTGGGAGCGTGAAGAGGAGATTCATTCTAAGTATCCAACATTCATTTTTCAAGGTACGTAACATAATTTTCGAGGACGAAAATTTGTTAAAGGGGGGGTAGGTTGTAACGCCCCGATTTCGCAAATACATTTATTGTGAATTATAGAAAACATATTCAATTTTATTAAATTAAGGCCCGAACAATTTATCGTTTAATTCATTTTATTTCATGATCATGCAATTTTATTTGTGCCATTATTATTCATGACAAGTCAAGTGATTCATTTCGTTTCATTTCTCATTTTAATTCATCAGTTCATCTTGTCATTTCTAGGCCCGAGTCGAATTTTAAGGAATATTAATCGTTACCCATAAGATTTTACAAGTCCATTTTAATTAATTTTAATGCATTCATTATGGGCCAACCAACCATTATAACGTTCAGCCCAATACATATTAATACCTAGGCCCAATCCATTAACACTAATCATCTTAATTAATTTTCATTCAAACCCAACATCCTCTCCCACACACTCACAATCGGAAGTTTTTCTGCACCATCATCAACCACCTTAGTGGAGTAGTGGGCATCATGCACGAGCAGTTTTACATCATGGGTGGTTGCAATTCTCTCAGTATAAAAGAAAAATAAACAAGGAATACACAATACACAAATATATCTTTCTTTTTTTTTTCCCCCTTCTGCAGTCGTCCCCATTCGTTTCTGCAAACAGGTAAAATTCCAGATCTCTTTTTTTTTTTTCCTTTCCTTTTTGTGTGTGTTCTTCTGCAATTTGAACCCAAACTCTACTCAGTTAATCCAGTATTCTAACTCTCGTGTTCTTCCTAAACCTTGGATTGTAAACACAAAACATATTTCAATCCTCTGGAAAATGGATCAGAATTTAATCCCGCAAATACAACCTCAGTCGGCCAAAACACATAAGCAAAATTCTAGCTTCAAACCCAGAAATCCCCTTTTGAAGCCCAAACCAGAACTCAAATCAGAACACCAAATTAATCCAGAATCGGAAATCCAAACCCTACCTGTGAAGGCTTCTGCCTCGGCGGCGACAGATCCGGCCACCATCCAGCTGCCGCTTCCATATAGTCCGATAGAAAACCCTTTGGTTCTGCCACCACCACCGCTTTGCTCCGCCTGCACGATTTTAGCCACCTTCAGTCCACCCCGAGCCACCTTGCACTGAAGTCGTTGCCACCGTCCGCACGTGGCTGCCCTGGGTAGTCGATTCATGTTGACGGTGGTTTGTAGGAAGTTTGTGTGTGTGTGTGTTTCGGGTGTGTGTGTGTGTGTGTGTAAGAAGAGAAGGGAGAACGAGAGAGAGAGGCGGGCACGAGATGAGGTTTATAGGAAATGACTGGTTGTGCATTGACTTCAACATGGCAAAGGGTTTTATATCCTTTGTTCTCAGTCAATTTCTATTTTAGCCCTCAAGTTCCAGACCTTCTCGATTTGACCCCAAATCAATTTTCCGGTGTATTTAATTTCAGTCCCTGAATTTTTCAATCCTTTTAATTCCTCCCAGCCAGATTCAATATTTTAAAAATCAGTCCGTTTCGGCCAAGCTCTTAACATGTTGACATTTTTAATTTATATTAGTATTCACTCACAATTTAATTCTCAGTCATATGATAATAATAATTTTCTATTATTATTAATTGTAGATAATAACAAGAATTTACGGGCCTAGAATTGTCGAGTCAAGCATCTCATCACATTCAAGTTCAAGAACTGCATTTTATCCAGGTGTGGGGATTTATTACGCTTTTCTTTATTTTAATTGCTTTATATATTGTCTCGTATGTGCACGTGAAATCAGTCAGAAGCACTTAAATGTGCAAATCAGTCAGAAGCACTTAAATGTGCAATCAGTCAGAAGCACTTAAATGTGCAAATCAGTCAGAAGCACTTAATTGTGCATAAAGCCTTCGGGCTAGCCTACGGGCATCAGAATTTATCAGTCATGTTGTTTATACTTGCTAATATATTTAGTAATTAACGTAGACATATTGCGTACTCTCCACACTGAGCGAGTTGGAAGCTCACCCCACCATTTTACCCCCTTTCAGGTTGAGGAGCTCGATGTGGCATGCGATTGAGAGTGGGATGATCAAGCCTATGATTAGATGTTTATTTATTTAATGTTATTTCTTTCAAATTATGTTTATGAACAAGTGTTCAATTTGTTTTATTTTTATGTCAAGGTATGTTTTGTTTTAACAATGACTCGAGAAGATTACTTGCAATTATTAAGTTTGTCTTTTTGAAATGTATTTCCGCTGCAAAATTTTTATTTATTCTTCTTAAAATTTGAAGAATTATATTTTAGAAAAGTGGTCGCTACAGTATATGTATTCAGTATGTGTGTATGTGTTTTCGGTATGTCGAGACAGGCGGTAACAGTTGAAATTGGCTAAGTATAGCATACTTAGCGTACGCTAATGTTGAAGACTTACGTACGCTAAATCACAAGAGTTACGTACGTTATGGGCGAGACATTACGTACGTAATAAGAGGAATCGGACAGTTCGGCCCGGTGTCGGCGGCTTTCGGCGCGGATGTGGACATGTGAGTCAACGGATGAAGTTACGTACGTTATACAGGGTGTATTACGTACGTAATACGAGTATAATACTGTAGCAAGTCAACGTACGTATTACGTACGCAACGGAATAAGTGTTACGTACGTTACGGGGCGGCTGGCCGAGTCGTGGCCGAGAGGACCTGTAGTGGCCGAACATGGTCGGCAGTGACTCGCATGGATGGCCAATCACGGTCGGCAGTGACTCGCAGGGATGGCTAGGACTGGCCGATTACGTTCGTAAGGCAGTGGCCGGTTACGGCCATAAGGGCCAGTTACGTACGTAATCCAGGTGCCGATTACGTATGTAAGGGTGCCAAACAGACTGGGCAGTGAGCAGGCCATGGCCGGTTACGTACGTAAGGCAGTGGCCTGTTACGTACGTAAGGTACCGGCAGGTCTCGGCCTATATAAGGCCTGGACCGAGTCACCCTTATCATTTTTCATTTTTCTTCGTTCCTCTCGCGATTTCTTCAGCAAAGTTGATGGATTTGAGTAAGAACATCATGTAGCAACATGTTTTGGAAGTTGGAATCATGGATTAACATCATCTTCCACCCGGATCGAAGGTAAGAACACTTGAACACTTGGTTTTGGATATTCTTGGAGTTTTTTGGTGTTTTGGCCGATTTGATTCGTTTTGGTTCAGATTATTGATGGAACTTTGTTATAATCTCGTAATAATTCAATACTCTTGAAGTTTTGAGGAACAAATTCGAGTATTTCTTCGTTAAAATGATTGAATTGGATTATGCCTTCAAAGTGTTCGATGAAATGCCTCAATGAGTAGAACTTGGGAAATTCTACACGTTTTCGTATGAATGGTGATGGAATTGATAGTGTTGTGATTATTCTTGGTAATTATGGGAATTTTGTTAAGGGAAGATAATGAATTGATGATCAAATACCTTGATTATGTCGTTATGAATATGGAATCGTAGTAATCTCGATAATCTTGATAGTTTGTTGTAATCCATGATGTTATGAGAAGTATATATGTTGAAGAACATGATTACATACACCTTGAATTGTGAATAAGGATTGTTTAGATGTTAGAACACATCGGATTATGCCGTTTGGGGACTTTGAATGTGATTTCGGAATAAGTTGTGGAACTCTTGGAATATGATTATCTATAATTAATCGGATTATCCGGATTGATGATGATAATCGGTAATTGGTTTCATTATGAATATACAAGGAGGAAACTTGTAAGCGTATTTAAGATTGAATGTTGAATCGTATTGTTGTTTTGAATTCGTGTTTGATTGGTTTGAGTTGTATTGTTCGGTTTTGTGTATGATCGAGATATTGTTGAGCCGTTGAGTTTGATTGGTTGGCTATGTCGGTTATTGATTGTTATCGGATTGTATGTTAATTAATTATTTTAATAGGTTGAGATTATTGATCGGTGAGTATAACCGTATGTTGCGGTCATGTTCGAGTATGTTCGTGAATTACTTCCGTCGGGGCCGAGGAGCTCGTAGACGAAGGCATTGTGACTGATAGCGGCTTCATCATCATCGTATCGGTATTGAGGCAAGTTATTACTTGCTTAGTTATAATGTTTAATGAATGGTTTCAGTTTCATTTCATTTATAATGCATATAGCAATGATTATATGTTGTCATTCCGATTCTGGGAGTTAATTCATAATGTATGTGATTTATTTCGATTATTGGCATATTTGGGTATCGAGGATACATTGTGATAAAGACGAGGATTCGAGTATTTATGGTTCGTGATACGTTTGGATCGCCGAGCATTGCGGATAATCGTCGGTGATGGTTTGATATCAAGATTTCTCCCGAAGGACTCGGGGCAAGTATCTTATATCGATTGATCGGTTAGTGATTTGATCATGCATATTGTCATTCATGTTGTCGAACATGAGGTCGTCTTAGTGGATTTGTCATATTGTCGTTCATGTTCTGTTGTTCATGTTGATGAACATATTGATTTGCATATGTGTATGCATAATTGTATTGTTTATGTTGTAAATGATCCGATGGGATCATGAGGATCTATGGTCAGGGCGCTGGATCGAATGGCCACCATGCGTTGGTTCGACGGGATCATCATGGGAATCTATGCTGAGGGCGCTGGATCGTTGGACAGGTTTTCCACCATGCGTTGGTTCGACGGGATCATCATGGGGATCTATGCTGAGGGCGCTGGATCGTTGGATTACCAGTATTGTGTTGATGGAATCTTGTGAATTTGCATCATTGATTTTATCATGTGTTGTTGTTCATATGTGTATTGTTGGTTATCCACCTTATGCTGATATGATAGGATCAACAAAGGGATCTATCTTTGGCCTTTGGATCGTCGGATTTCCATTGAGTATACATCATTGTTATTGTTGTGAGCATATTGACGTGGTCATATGAGTATGCATTTGTAGGTCTTGTGTTAGGACCGTGTCTGTATTGCATTGATCTGATCTCGGATTAGACTGATATGATTGTCGTGGCACTTCATATCTCGAGGTATGTCCCGTATTTTCCTTTGGTATTCGTCTTGTGATGGACAATCGGTCATCATTGTGGGATTTGATGATATTATTCGATGGATCGTATTGGTCAGAAATGGTATATTTTCGTATTGTGAGTTTGTAACGCTCGGTTTCTTTTTTTTTTCGGTACGTTAATTATTTTCATGGTATTTAATTATTTTAAATGATGGGTTTAATTAATTAGCCAAGTTAGATTAAAATACAAGTTTTGGGCTAAGTTAATTAAAAGATTTAATTATATTGGGCTAGTAAGAAATGAGTTTTGAGCCTAGCCCATTAGTGTAGTCATTAGGCTTTATCCTAAAATGACTTATAAAAATATCACAAACCCTAACTCCCTCCTCTCTTCCTCATTTCGGCCGATCCCATCTCCCATCTCTCTCTCATTTTTCTCTTCCAAAGCCACAATCATCTTCTCCTTCATTTCCTTGTTGGTGTAACAAGCTTAGGTAAGATCTTTTAAGGTATTCTAATCTTTTCTTTTGATTTATATTCAATTAATTGTTTTAAGTGTTGATTATCATCTAGAAATTTCATCACCATCTCCTATACATGGTGTATGATGAGCCTAGATGATCATATTATGTAAAAGATCTATATGATTCATAAAAATCATCAAGTTGTAACTTGTGTGATTTAAAGAAGATAGATCTTATGGTTTTAACCAATGTTGTTATTGTTATAAGTTGTATGTTATCATCATCTCTAGATTATATCTATACCTTATACATGGTGTATGATGGATCTAGATGATTATATAAAATACAAGGTCTAAATGAACCATGGAAATCACCAAGTTTTATTTAGGTGATAAAATGTGATAGATCTTGTGAATGGTTATAATTCTTGTTAATTATTATTTTGATTCTCAACATATCCATATCCATATGTTTAGATCTAAGTATACAACTTTATAGCATCTTCTAAGATGTGTATATAAATGTTTGTGTATTTGAAAGATCAAGGAACCCTTAAGAAAGGGGAAAATTATGAGTTTAAGTGGTTTGTCATATATTATGTTGATTTGATTCTTTTCCTTGTGACTAAATGAAATGCCAATGACCCTTAGCCCTTTTTAGTGCCACCATGTTCATAGGGGACTGAATTTGGGTGATAAACACATCTAGGAATGTGTTTCAAAAGGGAGAGGAATGGATTGGTTAAAAAGATTAAGGGTTGGCTACGATTCTGTTTCCATCAGATTTGTAGTCATCTTACAAAAATCATAACTTGAATTCTATAACTCAAACGGATCTCAAACCTGTGCCAAAAGTTTACAAATTGTGTTGGGTAACTTTCTTATGAAGGTCACTCTCACTAATTAGGACTTTATCCATGGGCAAGAACGGCACCTTTGCTGGTAGGTCTGACCCGGGTCTGATCTGATAGGTCAACTTGTTTTATTCGTTTCTAGGGCTTGGGAAATTATCTAATGGGATTCCAAGTTCCCACATGTGTGTTATGACCTAAAGTTGTGATCTGGAGTTTATGGGATGTTATCTCCAAGTATTTCTTGGTCATATTGAGTTCACACTCCAGATCAGTTTTCTGTCATCAGCTTTTAAGGGTTTTGTAATTAGTCATGTTGTGAATTTCGTATCTAGAGTTTGGGAAACCCTTTTTGGTCGATTCCAACTCTGAGACTTTGGTATTTATGTCTATTATCTCTGTGATTTTTAGTTTGGACAATGTCTACCCACAACTTGGGTAGAATTGGCCAACACTACTGATTCCTATGATTTGGGACTGCATTGCGATGTCTTTTTAAAAGCATCATAATAAATTCATATTTTGGAGTTAGAGTGAGTTCTTTACTGTTTTAAAAAGGGGAAAGACTCTAGTTTCTTAGAAAAATTTAATATTGATATGTTAATACTTAGGAAAATTAAGTAAATCCATCTTTAACGGCGGGTATGTTTTTAGACCTTGCTGTCCAGATTTTTGTTTAAGTCTTTAAGCTTCATCTTTGGGTATATCCTAACTCCTAGTTTATAATAGGTGAAGTTTTGGCATTTGCTCAAGTGTGGTAGCCAGTTTTGATTTAGCAATCTCCCTTAAGTATTCAAGGTGAGTTCTCTCACTCCATTGTCTCAATATTTATGATTGCTAGGTTAGCACGTGAGTGTTAAATTATCATTATGGTATGATAATGTGGATGCATGCTTAAATTGTTAATCATACATGTGCCTTTGTATGTTTATTGTTGAGGGATCATAGCAATTATCCGGCTTTTGTCCGGTGCGCGTGGTTAGGTATAATTACTCCAATACCCTCCGTGATGTGAGGTGAGGGTAAGATTAACCCAATACTCTTCGGTTTGTGAGATGCGGGTAACCTACTAGCCCTCCTTATAAGCCTTGATTTGTTCTTGGCTTATGTTTAAATGTTATAACCGTATATTTTAATCTAGGTCTAGTGATTGTGGATATTGGTATAATGTTGTGTTTGAATTCACTAAGCTTTGTGCTTACGGTTTACTTAACATTTTTCAGTTTTACGATTAAGGAGGCTAGGGGACGGGAGCATTCGTGACACCGCTATTTATTTTACGTCAATGAACATTTTTAGTACTTCCGCTTTTGACATTTCTATATTAGAAAGTTTTACTTATGTTGTTTTCTTTAGAAGTTTGATAACTTGATTGCCATTATTGGCTTATTAAATTAAATAAATGAAGTTCCTTTATGAATTGGTGTCAAACTTTATATTATTTCGTAAAAAAAAAAAAAATAAATTTTGGGTGTTACAAGTTGGTATCGGAGCTTTTCATTTGAGTGAACTAGGCCTTCTTAGGGATGTCTAGACTCAAATTTAAAACATTTTATTTCTCTTGTACAAAGTTTATTAAAAACTAGCGATGAAGATGTCACGGTGCGCCTGGCCCGACCCAAGTAAGTTGTATTTACTAATTGAGTTTAAATTTTATTACTTATCAAACACAATAGTATGCTCCATTTATGACATATCTCAAAGACTAGCCTAGGAGGATAATTATATGCCTTTAGTGCTACTATCTACCATGTGAGAATTTAGGCCTTTTAGATCTACCATGAGTGTGAATTAAAGCATTACGGCTAGGAGCAAGTGAAATTTTGAAACTAGACTGAAACCGAAATTGGAACTTCTATATTGAATAATAGAAGGGCCCCTATTATTCAATATATTGGAGCCGGTATTGGGGACGGGCAAGGTTGAAAAGTTTTGACAAGTGAGTGTTTTCGATCTCTTAGACATGCATAGGTTGAATCGCTTTTTTTTCTTATCAATTTTAGATGGCTCACTGCTCGCCTCAATGCAATTCAAATAGCTCAAGTTAGGGAACTCGTTCTTTGAGGAGTTCAATAATGCTTTTAACGAGATCATTCGAATGTCACGGCTAACATCATTGATCAAGTTCGTGCTCTGCTAGATGAGCGTATGGCGGATGCACCTCCGCTGGGGGCTCGATCCTCCCGTTCGTGATTTAATGTACTACTACGAGAAGTTCGGCAAGTGCAGCCCACCTCATTGGGATGGGGAGGACGATCCAGATGGCGGCTAAACACCGGTTATCGCGTGGAGCGCCTTTATGACTATAGGGTGCCCGGACCGGTTTAGAGTGTTGGTAGCAAAGAACCACCGGTGAGAGCGGGGTAAGACATGGTGGAACACCACCACGGGAAGAATGACGGAAGAAGGCTGTAAGGCGATTACTTGGGCCCGGTTGTGGAGTGGTTCGAGGCACGGTATGTGCCTAGGGTGGAGCAACAAAGAATGATGCAGAGTTCATGGCGTTACAACAATGCACCACCGAGTCTGTTAGTGATCCGAACGCCAAGTTCATGGAGATGCTTTCTTCTGTCCTACCTTTGCCGGAGATGAAGCATGGCTTGTTAGTCGGTACATCTCGATTTTACGTACCGACATCCGGGAATTTGTGAGCATGCAAGACTTTACGACCTTGGGTGCGATCATGGGGGCACTGAAGAGAGAGATTGAGCTGCAAACTCAATCTAAGAGGAAACTGGAGAGCACTTTTTCTAAAACTTCTAATGAGGCTCATAAGAAGACAAAGTTCGGGGATAAACCAAGATATGAATACAAGCCATCTGCGAAGCAGGGTGATCGACCCCCATTGGTGTGTTATAACTGTAAGAAGGAAGGGCATCACTGGAAGAATTGCAAGGCTCCAAAAGCCATTACAGCCTCCCAAGTTACTACTGTTGCAGCGGTACCAGTTTGTTACAATTGCCAAGAGAAGGGGCACAAGAAACCTGATTGCCCAAAGCTGAAGAAGTATGGGAATGCAAATCCCAATACTGCTTCGACCTCTAACGGACCAACTATGTTGACACGAGGACGTGTCCACCAGCTTACGAGGGAAGAGCCTGCGAAGCCTGCGACTGTAGCAGGTAAACATCTCTTCCTTATCTTTCATTTTATGCTATGCCATAGAGTAATTGTTTTATTTCTTAAATATTATGAATCAGGCACTTATCTGTTAGATTCTCACCCTGCCGCTGTTATGTTTGATTCTGGCGCTACTCACTCCTTCGTGTCACGCACGTTCATAAATCGTTTGGGGCGTGGTGTCGGGAAACTAGCACGTCCCATGGTTATCGAAGTTGCCGACAATCGAACTATCTTCGTTACTGATGTTTATCGGGGTTGTACCCTTGAATTTTCGGGAGTAGAATTCCCCATTGATCTTATCCCTATTGCTATGAGGGAACTTTGCGTTATTGTGGGTATGGATTGGCTCGATGCATTCGATGCAGAAATTCTTTGTCGCAAGAGACAAGTTCGTGTTCAAAACCCTAGGGTGGAGAACTTATTATTCAAGGAGATATTCCCCATTTGGATATTGCTTCTTGTACCTCTGCTATTGCACTCGATAATGTTCCGATTGTTTCCGACTTTGGTGACGTCTTTCTGAGGAACTCCGGGTTTGCCACCTATTAGGCAAGTGGAGTTTCGCATTGATTTAGTACACAGCTGTTCGATCGCCAAATCTCCTTATCGTTTGGCGCCATCCGAGATGAAAGAGCTTCAAGATCGATTCAGGAGCTTAGTGATAAGGGGTTTATACGGCCAAGTTTCTCGCCGTGGGTGCTCCTATACTTTTCGCGAAAAGAAGGACGGTTCTCAAAGAATGTGCATAGATTATCGGGAGTTGAATAAACTCACGATAAAGAACCGTTATCCTTTACCTCGTATCGACGATCTTTTCACCAACTCCAAGGAGCGTCTTGGTTTTCCAAGATTGATTTGCGTTCGGTTATCATCGATGCGAGTTCGTGGATCGTGACATTGAAAACGGAGTTTCGAACCCGATACGGACACTTTGAATTTGTGGTGATGCCTTTCGGACTCACTAATGCACCCGCTTTTATGGATCTTATGAATCGGGTGTGTGGTCCGATGCTCGACCGTTCGGTCATTGTGTTTATTGACGATATTTTGGTCTATTCTAAGACTAGGGAGGAGCATGAAAGGCACATTCGGGAACTTCTAGAGACACTACGGAGAGAACGGCTTTATGCTAAATTTTCTAAGTGTGAATTTTGGTTAGAAGAGGTTCAATTCTTGGGCCACGTGGTGAACAAGGAAGGTATCAAGGTCGATCCGGCCAAGATTGATGCGGTTAAGAAATGGGAAGCTCCTAAATCGCCTTCGGAGATTCGTAGTTTCTTTGGATTGGCCGGTTACTATCGTAGGTTTATTTAAAATTTCTCAAAGATTGCTCTACCTCTTACGCGATTTACCAAGAAGTCGGAAAAATTTGTTTGGGGTCCGAACAACGGTTTGCATTTGAAGATCTTAAGACGCGGTTGTGTAATGCCCGGTTTTGACCTTAGGAAGGAGTGGAAGACATGGTAGTGTCTTTGCGACGCATCCCTCCCGGGTTTTGGTCTTTGTGTTGATGCAACGGGGTAAGGTGATAGCTTATGCGTCTCGCCGGCTAAAACCTCACGAAAGGAACTACCCCACTCATGACACGGAGTTAGGAGCCGTTGTTTTTGCTCTCAAGATATGGAGGCACTACCTTTACGGGGTTAAGTGTATCATTTACACCGACCATAAAAGTTTGAAGTACCTTTTCGATCAGCGGGATTTGAATATGAGGCAGTTAGATGGTTAGATGTGGTGAAAGATTACGATTGTGAGATTCACTACCACCCCTAAAGCTAATGTGGTAGCCGACGCACTCGGTCGTAAGCAACTGTCGAACCGATTCGAGCTAAATGTCTTCGGATGACTATGGAGACATCATTATTGGGTATGATTCGAGATGCTCAAGATGTGGCGACTCAAGAGGGGAACCCAAATCGTGAAAGGATTGTGAATGAGTTACCTAAGATGGAGCGAGATGGGCGTGGATTACTAACTCGTTATGGTAGGGTTTGGGTTCCATTTACTGGTGGGAACCGGAAAACTCTTATGGAAGAAGCTCACAGGTCCAAGTTTTCTATTCATCCGGGTGCTACAAAAATGTACCGAGATCTTCGTGAGGGTTATTGGTGGCACGGGATGAAGAATGATGTGGCCCGATATGTAGAAGAATGCCTAACATGCCGGAAGGTCAAAGTCGAACACCAGAAACCTCATGGGAGGTTGCAACCTTTGGAGATTCCTGAGTGGAAATGGGAGCACTTAACCATGGACTTTATTACAAAACTTCCTAAGACTGCAAGGGGAGCGGATACAATATGGGTAGTTGTGGATTGATTGACGAAGAGTGCTCATTTCCTGGCCATCAAGGAAAGTTCTTCATCTGAAAAATTGGCCGAGATTTTTGTTCGGGAGATAGTTTCATTGCACGGGGTGCCCGTATCTATTGTCTCTGATCGAGATACTCGATTCACCTCTCGATTTTGGCAGAAATTCCAAGAAGAATTGGGTACCCGATTGCATTTTAGTACTGCGTTCCATCCGCAAACTGATGGGCAGAGTGAGCGAACGATACAAACTTTGGAGGACATGCTTCGGGCATGTGCAATTGATTTTGGAGGCAGTTGGGATGATCATCTTCATTTAGCCGAGTTTTCATATAACAACAGTTATCATTCTAGCATCGACATGCCCCCGTATGAAGCACTGTATGGTAGGAAGTGTAGAACCCCAGTGTGTTGGGGTGAGGTTGGACAGAGGGTGCTCGGTAGCACCGATATTGTTTTGCAGACCACGGAGAAAATCAAAATGATCAGGGATCATTTGGTCACCGCTAGGAGTCGTCAGAAGAGTTATGCAGATAAGCGGCGCTCCGATCTTGAGTTTCAGGTTGGGGATCATGTGTTATTAAAGGTCTCCCCTTGGAAGGGTGTGATTAGGTTCCGCAAGCGTGGAAAGCTGGGACCTCGGTTCATTGGACCTTATAAGATCATAGCTCGCGTTGGTAAGGTAGCGTACCGGTTGGAGCTGCCTGACGAGCTTAGTTTGATTCATAACACCTTCCACGTGTCTCAGTTGAGGAAGTGCATTGTTGACGATACCGCCGTGGTACCTCTGGAAGACATCCAAATTGACGAACGGCTCAACTATGTTGAGAAACCTATCGCGGTTGTTGATCGAAAGTCAAAGACCCTTCGGAGCGGTAAGACTGTTTATTCTGTTAAGGTTCAGTGGCAGCATAGGAAGGGATCTGAGTGTACATGGGAACCTGAAGACGAGATGAGGGCGCATTATCCCGAGTTATTCGGAGGGTGACTTCGTGGCCGAAGTCCCTTCTTAGTAGGGGAGAGTTGTAACGCTCGGTTTCTTTTTTTTCGGTACGTTAATTATTTTCATGGTATTTAATTATTTTAAATGATGGGTTTAATTAATTAGCCAAGTTAGATTAAAATACAAGTTTTGGGCTAAGTTAATTAAAAGATTTAATTATATTGGGCTAGTAAGAAATGAGTTTTGAGCCTAGCCCATTAGTGTAGTCATTAGGCTTTATCCTAAAATGACTTATAAAAATATCACAAACCCTAACTCCCTCCTCTCTTCCTCATTTCGGCCGATCCCATCTCCCATCTCTCTCTCATTTTCTCTTCCAAAGCCACAATCATCTTCTCCTTCATTTCCTTGTTGGTGTAACAAGCTTAGGTAAGATCTTTTAAGGTATTCTAATCTTTTCTTTTGATTTATATTCAATTAATTGTTTTAAGTGTTGATTATCATCTAGAAATTTCATCACCATCTCCTATACATGGTGTATGATGAGCCTAGATGATCATATTATGTAAAAGATCTATATGATTCATAAAAATCATCAAGTTGTAACTTGTGTGATTTAAAGAAGATAGATCTTATGGTTTTAACCAATGTTGTTATTGTTATAAGTTGTATGTTATCATCATCTCTAGATTATATCTATACCTTATACATGGTGTATGATGGATCTAGATGATTATATAAAATACAAGGTCTAAATGAACCATGGAAATCACCAAGTTTTATTTAGGTGATAAAATGTGATAGATCTTGTGAATGGTTATAATTCTTGTTAATTATTATTTTGATTCTCAACATATCCATATCCATATGTTTAGATCTAAGTATACAACTTTATAGCATCTTCTAAGATGTGTATATAAATGTTTGTGTATTTGAAAGATCAAGGAACCCTTAAGAAAGGGGAAAATTATGAGTTTAAGTGGTTTGTCATATATTATGTTGATTTGATTCTTTTCCTTGTGACTAAATGAAATGCCAATGACCCCTAGCCCTTTTAGTGCCACCATGTTCATAGGGGACTGAATTTGGGTGATAAACACATCTAGGAATGTGTTTCAAAAGGGAGAGGAATGGATTGGTTAAAAAGATTAAGGGTTGGCTACGATTCTGTTTCCATCAGATTTGTAGTCATCTTACAAAAATCATAACTTGAATTCTATAACTCAAACGGATCTCAAACCTGTGCCAAAAGTTTACAAATTGTGTTGGGTAACTTTCTTATGAAGGTCACTCTCACTAATTAGGACTTTATCCATGGGCAAGAACGGCACCTTTGCTGGTAGGTCTGACCCGGGTCTGATCTGATAGGTCAACTTGTTTTATTCGTTTCTAGGGCTTGGGAAATTATCTAATGGGATTCCAAGTTCCCACATGTGTGTTATGACCTAAAGTTGTGATCTGGAGTTTATGGGATGTTATCTCCAAGTATTTCTTGGTCATATTGAGTTCACACTCCAGATCAGTTTTCTGTCATCAGCTTTTAAGGGTTTTGTAATTAGTCATGTTGTGAATTTCGTATCTAGAGTTTGGGAAACCCTTTTTGGTCGATTCCAACTCTGAGACTTTGGTATTTATGTCTATTATCTCTGTGATTTTTAGTTTGGACAATGTCTACCCACAACTTGGGTAGAATTGGCCAACACTACTGATTCCTATGATTTGGGACTGCATTGCGATGTCTTTTTAAAAGCATCATAATAAATTCATATTTTGGAGTTAGAGTGAGTTCTTTACTGTTTTAAAAAGGGGAAAGACTCTAGTTTCTTAGAAAAATTTAATATTGATATGTTAATACTTAGGAAAATTAAGTAAATCCATCTTTAACGGCGGGTATGTTTTTAGACCTTGCTGTCCAGATTTTTGTTTAAGTCTTTAAGCTTCATCTTTGGGTATATCCTAACTCCTAGTTTATAATAGGTGAAGTTTTGGCATTTGCTCAAGTGTGGTAGCCAGTTTTGATTTAGCAATCTCCCTTAAGTATTCAAGGTGAGTTCTCTCACTCCATTGTCTCAATATTTATGATTGCTAGGTTAGCACGTGAGTGTTAAATTATCATTATGGTATGATAATGTGGATGCATGCTTAAATTGTTAATCATACATGTGCCTTGTATGTTTATTGTTGAGGGATCATAGCAATTATCCGGCTTTTGTCCGGTGCGCGTGGTTAGGTATAATTACTCCAATACCCTCCGGATGTGAGGTGAGGTAAGATTAACCCAATACTCTTCGGTTTGTGAGATGCGGGTAACCTACTAGCCCTCCTTATAAGCCTTGATTTGTTCTTGGCTTATGTTTAAATGTTATAACCGTATATTTTAATCTAGGTCTAGTGATTGTGGATATTGGTATAATGTTGTGTTTGAATTCACTAAGCTTTGTGCTTACGGTTTACTTAACATTTTTCAGGTTTTACGATTAAGGAGGCTAGGGACTGACGGGAGCATTCGTGACACACTGCTATTTATTTTACGTCAATGAACATTTTTAGTACTTCCGCTTTTGACATTTCTATATTAGAAAGTTTTACTTATGTTGTTTTCTTTAGAAGTTTGATAACTTGATTGCCATTATTGGCTTATTAAATTAAATAAATGAAGTTCCTTTATGAATTGGTGTCAAACTTTATATTATTTCGGTAAAAAAAAAAAAAAAAAAAATAAATTTTGGGTGTTACAAGTTGGTATCGGAGCTTTTCATTTGAGTGAACTAGGCCTTCTTAGGGATGTCTAGACTCAAATTTAAAACATTTTATTTCTCTTGTACAAAGTTTATTAAAAACTAGCAGTGAAGATGTCACGGTGCGCCGGTCAGCCAGCCAAGTAAGTTGTATTTACTAATTGAGTTTAAATTTTATTACTTATCAAACACAATAGTATGCTCCATTTATGACATATCTCAAAGACTAGCCTAGGAGGATAATTATATGCCTTTAGTGCTACTATCTACCATGTGAGAATTTAGGCCTTTTAGATCTACCATGAGTGTGAATTAAACTGTTACGGCTAGGAGCAAGCTGAAATTTTGAAACTAGACCTGAAACCGAAATTGGAACTTCTATATTGAATAATAGAAGGGCCCCTATTATTCAATATATTGGAGCCGGTATTGGGGACGGGGCAAGGTTGAAAAGTTTTCAGCAAGCTGAGTGTTTTCGATCTCTTAGACATGCATAGGTTGAATCGTTTTTTTTTCTTATCAATTTTAGATGGCTCCGCCTGCTTGCCTCAATGCAATTCAAATAGCTCAAGTTAGGGAACTCGTTGCTGAGGAGTTCAATAATGCTTTTAACGAGATCATTCCGAATGTCACGGCTAACATCATTGATCAAGTTCGTGCTCTGCTAGATGAGCGTATGGCGGATGCACCTCCGCCTGGGGGCTCGATCCTCTGTTCGTGATTTAATGTACTTCTACGAGTATTTCGGCAACTGCAGCCCACCTCAGTGGGATGGGGAGGACGATCCAGGTGGCGGCTAAACCTTGGTTATCCGACGTGGGCGCCTTTATGACTATAGGGTGCCCAGACCGGTTTAGAGTGTTGGTAGCAAAGAACCAGTGAGGAAGCGGGGTAAGACATGGTGGAACACCACCACGGGAAGAATGACGGAAGAAGCTGTAAGGGCGATTACTTGGGCCCGGTTGTGGAGTGGTTCGAGGCACGGTATGTGCCTAGGGTGGAGCAACAAAGAATGATGCAGAGTTCATGGCGTTACAACGAGACCCGAGTCCATTAGTGATCTGAACGCCAAGTTCATGGAGATGCTTTCTTTCTGTCCTACCTTTCTTTGGAGATGAAGCATGGCTTGTTAGTCGGTACATCTCGATTTTACGTCCGACATCCGGAATTTGTGAGCATGCAAGACTTTACGACCTTGGGTGCGATCATGGGGCGGCCGAAGAGAGAGATTGAGCCGCAAACTCAATCTAAGAGGAAACTGAGAGCACTTTTTCTAAAACTTCTAATGAGGCTCATAAGAAGACAAAGTTCGGGATAAACCAAGATATGAATACAAGCCATCTGCGACGGTGATCGACCCCATTGGTGTGTTATAAGCTGTAAGAAGGAAGGGCATCATGGAAGAATTGCAAGGCTCCAAAAGCCATTCTGACCTCCCAAGTTACTCTTGTTGCGGCGGTACAGATTTGTTACAATTGCCAAGAGAAGGGGCACAAGAAACACGATTGCCCAAAGTCAAGAAGTATGGGAATGCAAATCCCAATCTGCCCGACCTCTAACGGACCAACTATGTTGACACGAGGACGTGTCCACCGGCTACGAGGGAAGAGCTGCGAAACTGCGACTATGTGAGTAAACATCTCTTCCTTATCTTTCATTTTATGCTATGCCATAGAGTAATTGTTTTATTTCTTAAATATTATGAATCAGGCACTTATCTGTTAGATTCTCACCGCCGCCGTTATGTTTGATTCTGGCGCTACTCACTCCTTCGTGTCACGCACGTTCATAAATCGTTTGGGGCGTGGTGTCGGGAAACTAGCACGTCCCATGGTTATCGAAGTTGCCGACAATCGAACTATCTTCGTTACTGATGTTTATTGGGGTTGTACCCTTGAATTTTCGGGAGTAGAATTCCCCATTGATCTTATCCCTATTGCTATGAGGGAACTTTGCGTTATTGTGGGTATGGATTGGCTCGATGCATTCGATGCAGAAATTCTTTGTCGCAAGAGACAAGTTCGTGTTCAAAACCCTAGGGTGGAGAACTTATTATTCAAGGAGATATTCCCATTTGGATATTGCTTCTTGTACCTCTGCTATTGCACTCGATAATGTTCGATTGTTTCCGACTTTGGTGACGTCTTTCCGAGGAACTCCGGGTTTGCCACCTATTAGGCAAGTGGAGTTTCGCATTGATTTAGTACACAGCTGTTCCGATCGCCAAATCTCCTTATCGTTTGGCGCCATCGAGATGAAAGAGCTTCAAGATCGATTCACAGGAGCTTAGTGATAAGGGGTTTATACGGCCAAGTTTCTCGCCGTGGGGTGCTCCTATACTTTTCGCGAAAAGAAGGACGGTTCTCAAAGAATGTGCATAGATTATCGGGAGTTGAATAAACTCACGATAAAGAACCGTTATCCTTTACCTCGTATCGACGATCTTTTCACCAACTCCAAGGAGCGTCTTGGTTTTCCAAGATTGATTTGCGTTCGGTTATCATCGATGCGAGTTCGTGGATCGTGACATTGAGAAAACGGCGTTTCAACCCGATACGGACACTTTGAATTTGTGGTGATGCCTTTCGGACTCACTAATGCACCCCGCTTTTATGGATCTTATGAATCGGGTGTGTGGTCCGATGCTCGACCGTTCGGTCATTGTGTTTATTGACGATATTTTGGTCTATTCTAAGACTAGGGAGGAGCATGAAAGGCACATTCGGGAACTTCTAGAGACACTACGGAGAGAACGGCTTTATGCTAAATTTTCTAAGTGTGAATTTTGGTTAGAAGAGGTTCAATTCTTGGGCCACGTGGTGAACAAGGAAGGTATCAAGGTCGATCCGGCCAAGATTGATGCGGTTAAGAAATGGGAAGCTCCTAAATCGCCTTCGAGATTCGTAGTTTCTGGTTTGGCCGGTTACTATCGTAGGTTTATTGAAAATTTCTCAAAGATTGCTCTACCTCTTACGCGATTGACCAAGAAGTCGGAAAAATTTGTTTGGGGTCCGAACAACAATTGCATTTGAAGATCTTAAGACGCGGTTGTGTAATGCCCGGTTTGACCTTACCTAAGGAGTGGAAGACATGGTAGTGTATCGCGACGCATCCCTCCCGGGTTTTGGTGCCGTGTTGATGCAACGGGGTAAGGTGATAGCTTATGCGTCTCGCCACTAAAACCTCACGAAAGGAACTACCCCACTCATGACCTGGAGTTAGGAGCCGTTGTTTTTGCTCTCAAGATATGGAGGCACTACCTTTACGGGGTTAAGTGTATCATTTACACCGACCATAAAAGTTTGAAGTACCTTTTCGATCAGGGATTTGAATATGAGGCAAAGTTAGATGGTTAGATGTGGTGAAAGATTACGACCGTGAGATTCACTACCACCCCAGTAAAGCTAATGTGGTAGCCGACGCACTCGATCGTAAGCAATCTGTCGAACCGATTCGAGCTAAATGTCTTCGGATGACTATGGAGACATCATTATTGGGTATGATTCGAGATGCTCAAGATGTGGCGACTCAAGAGGGGAACCCAAATCGTGAAAGGATTGTGAATGAGTTACCTAAGATGGAGCGAGATGGGCGTGGATTACTAACTCGTTATGGTAGGGTTTGGGTTCCATTTACTGGTGGGAACCGGAAAACTCTTATGGAAGAAGCTCACAGGTCCAAGTTTTCTATTCATCCGGGTGCTACAAAAATGTACCGAGATCTTCGTGAGGGTTATTGGTGGCACGGGATGAAGAATGATGTGGCCCGATATGTAGAAGAATGCCTAACATGCCGGAAGGTCAAAGTCGAACACCAGAAACCTCATGGGAGGTTGCAACCTTTGGAGATTCCTGAGTGGAAATGGGAGCACTTAACCATGGACTTTATTACAAAACTTCCTAAGACTGCAAGGGGAGCGGATACAATATGGGTAGTTGTGGATTGATTGACGAAGAGTGCTCATTTCCTGGCCATCAAGGAAAGTTCTTCATCTGAAAAATTGGCCGAGATTTTTGTTCGGGAGATAGTTTCATTGCACGGGGTGCCCGTATCTATTGTCTCTGATCGAGATACTCGATTCACCTCTCGATTTTGGCAGAAATTCCAAGAAGAATTGGGTACCCGATTGCATTTTAGTACTGCGTTCCATCCGCAAACTGATGGGCAGAGTGAGCGAACGATACAAACTTTGGAGGACATGCTTCGGGCATGTGCAATTGATTTTGGAGGCAGTTGGGATGATCATCTTCATTTAGCCGAGTTTTCATATAACAACAGTTATCATTCTAGCATCGACATGCCCCCGTATGAAGCACTGTATGGTAGGAAGTGTAGAACCCCAGTGTGTTGGGGTGAGGTTGGACAGAGGGTGCTCGGTAGCACCGATATTGTTTTGCAGACCACGGAGAAAATCAAAATGATCAGGGATCATTTGGTCACCGCTTGAGTCGTCAGAAGAGTTATGCAGATAAGCGGCGCTCCGATCTTGAGTTTCAGGTTGGGGATCATGTGTTATTAAAGGTCTCCCCTTGGAAGGGTGTGATTAGGTTCCGCAAGCGTGGAAAGCTGGGACCTCGGTTCATTGGACCTTATAAGATCATAGCTCGCGTTGGTAAGGTAGCGTAGCGGTTGGAGCTGCCTGACGAGCTTAGTTTGATTCATAACACCTTCCACGTGTCTCAGTTGAGGAAGTGCATTGTTGACGATACCGCCGTGGTACCTCTGGAAGACATCCAAATTGACGAACGGCTCAACTATGTTGAGAAACCTATCGCGGTTGTTGATCGAAAGTCAAAGACCCTTCTGAGCGGTAAGACTGTTTATTCTGTTAAGGTTCGGTGGCGGCATAGGAAGGGATCTGAGTGTACATGGGAACTCGAAGACGAGATGAGGCGCATTATCCCGAGTTATTCAGAGGGATCGACTTCGAGGCGAAGTCCCTTCTTAGTAGGGGAGAGTTGTAACGCTCGGTTCTTTTTTTTTTCGGTACGTTAATTATTTTCATGGTATTTAATTATTTTAAATGATGGGTTTAATTAATTAGCCAAGTTAGATTAAAATACAAGTTTTGGGCTAAGTTAATTAAAAGATTTAATTATATTGGGCTAGTAAGAAATGAGTTTTGAGCCTAGCCCATTAGTGTAGTCATTAGGCTTTATCCTAAAATGACTTATAAAAATATCACAAACCCTAACTCCCTCCTCTCTTCCTCATTTCGCCGATCCCATCTCCCATCTCTCTCTCATTTTTCTCTTCCAAAGCCACAATCATCTTCTCCTTCATTTCCTTGTTGGTGTAACAAGCTTAGGTAAGATCTTTTAAGGTATTCTAATCTTTTCTTTTGATTTATATTCAATTAATTGTTTTAAGTGTTGATTATCATCTAGAAATTTCATCACCATCTCCTATACATGGTGTATGATGAGCCTAGATGATCATATTATGTAAAAGATCTATATGATTCATAAAAATCATCAAGTTGTAACTTGTGTGATTTAAAGAAGATAGATCTTATGGTTTTAACCAATGTTGTTATTGTTATAAGTTGTATGTTATCATCATCTCTAGATTATATCTATACCTTATACATGGTGTATGATGGATCTAGATGATTATATAAAATACAAGGTCTAAATGAACCATGGAAATCACCAAGTTTTATTTAGGTGATAAAATGTGATAGATCTTGTGAATGGTTATAATTCTTGTTAATTATTATTTTGATTCTCAACATATCCATATCCATATGTTTAGATCTAAGTATACAACTTTATAGCATCTTCTAAGATGTGTATATAAATGTTTGTGTATTTGAAAGATCAAGGAACCCTTAAGAAAGGGGAAAATTATGAGTTTAAGTGGTTTGTCATATATTATGTTGATTTGATTCTTTTCCTTGTGACTAAATGAAATGCCAATGACCCCTAGCCCTTTTAGTGCCACCATGTTCATAGGGGACTGAATTTGGGTGATAAACACATCTAGGAATGTGTTTCAAAAGGGAGAGGAATGGATTGGTTAAAAAGATTAAGGGTTGGCTACGATTCTGTTTCCATCAGATTTGTAGTCATCTTACAAAAATCATAACTTGAATTCTATAAGTCAAACGGATCTCAAACCTGTGCCAAAAGTTTACAAATTGTGTTGGGTAACTTTCTTATGAAGGTCACTCTCACTAATTAGGACTTTATCCATGGGCAAGAACGGCACCTTTGCTGGTAGGTATGATCCGGGTCTGATCTGATAGGTCAACTTGTTTTATTCGTTTCTAGGGCTTGGGAAATGATCTAATGGGATTCCAAGTTCCCACATGTGTGTTATGACCTAAAGTTGTGATCTGGAGTTTATGGGATGTTATCTCCAAGTATTTCTTGGTCATATTGAGTTCACACTCCAGATCAGTTTTCTGTCATCAGCTTTTAAGGGTTTTGTAATTAGTCATGTTGTGAATTTCGTATCTAGAGTTTGGGAAATCCTTTTTGGTCGATTCCAACTCTGAGACTTTGGTATTTATGTCTATTATCTCTGTGATTTTTAGTTTGGACAATGTCTACCCACAAGTTGGGTAGCATTGGCCAACACTACTGATTCCTATGATTTGGGACTGCACTGCGATGTCTTTTTAAAAGCATCATAATAAATTCATATTTTGGAGTTAGAGTGAGTTCTTTACTGTTTTAAAAAGGGGAAAGACTCTAGTTTCTTAGAAAAATTTAATATTGATATGTTAATACTTAGGAAAATTAAGTAAATCCATCTTTAACGGCGGGTCTGTTTTTAGACCTTGCTGTCCAGATTTTTGTTTAAGTCTTTAAGCTTCATCTTTGGGTATATCCTAACTCCTAGTTTATAATAGGTGAAGTTTTGGCATTTGCTCAAGTGTGGTAGCTTTTGATTTAGCAATCTCCCTTAAGTATTCAAGGTGAGTTCTCTCACTCCATTGTCTCAATATTTATGATTGCTAGGTTAGCACGTGAGTGTTAAATTATCATTATGGTATGATAATGTGGATGCATGCTTAAATTGTTAATCATACATGTGCACTGTATGTTTATTGTTGAGGGGATCATAGCAATTATCCGACTTTTGTCCGGTGCGCGTGGTTAGGTATAATTACTCCAATACCCTCCGGGATGTGAGGTGAGGGTAAGATTAACCCAATACTCTTCGGTTTGTGAGATGCGGGTAACCTACTAGCCCTCCTTATAAGCCTTGATTTGTTCTTGGCTTATGTTTAAATGTTATAACCGTATATTTTAATCTAGGTCTAGTGATTGTGGATATTGGTATAATGTTGTGTTTGAATTCACTAAGCTTTGTGCTTACGGTTTACTTAACATTTTTCAGGTTTTACGATTAAGGAGGCTAGGGACTGACGGGAGCATTCGTGACACACTGCTATTTATTTTACGTCAATGAACATTTTTAGTACTTCCGCTTTTGACATTTCTATATTAGAAAGTTTTACTTATGTTGTTTTCTTTAGAAGTTTGATAACTTGATTGCCATTATTGGCTTATTAAATTAAATAAATGAAGTTCCTTTATGAATTGGTGTCAAACTTTATATTATTTCGGTAAAAAAAAAAAAAATAATAAAAAAAAAAAATAAATTTTGGGTGTTACAGAGTTGGTTATGATAGTTTGAGAATCTTGAGTATTGTTTGAGGTGCAATATTGGTTAATCGAGTACGAGATATGAAATATGATAACTGTTAGTCTGATGAGAATTACTTGAGTAAGCAAAGTTATGGCGGTAAGATTACGTTGGTCGTATTCTTATGTTGTATTCTCATTGATATGTTATTATTAATGTGATGTGACGGTTATCATTGTTGGATATTATGGCTGACCCCGTCGTGGGATTTCTTTTTAGGTTCTTGGAGTATCGAGCTTGTAGCGGTCGTGAAGAGATGAGCTTCCCGGAGGATACTGGCTAGGACACGTTCTGTGCATTGAGTTTCTTGATTGGTTCTTGTATTCCGCTGCTAGAGTATCTTTATGGTTGGTCTTTTTCCGCTGCGTGAGTATTTTGAAATGCTATTTCAGTATCTGGTAACTGAGATTACTTTGGAAATCGTTTTCTAAACTTTTGAGTGTCGGCCGTTTGGCCTTGCGATTTCAAATGAGTTTTTATAACAGTTTTTGATAAATGGATTTTATAAGTCTTTGTGCAGTTTTAAAGATAGTACCGTCGTTGGCCTCTTGGGCATTTGTAAATATTTTGTGAAAATTCTTTTAGCCTTGTGGGTTCCATCTCGGGGCCCACGACGCTGTAATATTTCCGGTTAAATCTGGGGGTGTTACATAAACAATACTCAAGATTATCAGAATATCATCACTAACTCATGATACAGAATAATACCAGCTTTGACCAATTCGATCCATCGGATAACATCATCAAATCCCAACAAGATAATCGATTATCCATCAAAATACAAATACCAAAGGAAATACGGAACATACCTCAAGATATGAAATGCCACGACGAAATCACGTCACTCTAATCCAAGATCAGATCAACACAACATACGGACATGGTCCTAACACAAGACCTACAAATGCATACTCATATGACAACATCAGTATGCTCATATCAATAACAACAATGTATACTTATGGAAATCTGATGATCCAGCACACGCAGCATACATCCCAAGATGATCCTGATAGATCAAAACGAGGTGGATAACCATAATATACATATGCACAACATATGGGTAATCCGATAATCCAGCGTTCACTGCCTAGATCCCAAGACGATCCCGTCGGATCAACACGAGGTGGATAAACCTGTCCAATGATCCAGCGCATGCTTGCATAGATCCCAAGATGATCCCGTCAGACCAACACGAGGTGGACATACGACAACAATGCACAAATGCATATTAACAACAATACACAAATGCATGACAACAACAATACACAATGTATCACAATATGATCGACACAAAATGACAAAAATGATTAGAGTACTTGTCCCGAGTCCTCCCAGAGCAATCTCGATGTCTAAAAACCATTATCCTCATTATTCGACGGTCCAAAATGTCACAGACGGTAGATAATTCATGTCTTCACCTATACCACAATGTATCCTCGATACCTAAGTATACCAATAACAAAAGTAAATCATATACATTATGATTTAAATTCCCAAAATCCGAAAACAACGTACAATCCCAAATCTCCAGTGTCCACAATTGTAATTACTGCTATACGAATTATAAACGAATGAAATCAAAACCATTCATTAAATATTATAAACTGTGCAAGTAATAACTTGCCTCAATATCGATACAATGATGAAGAAGCCGTTACTAATTCCATTGCCTTCGTCTACAAGCTCCTCGGCTCCCGGCCAAATCGATTCACGAACGTTCTCGAACACGACCGCAACACACTTTCTAGTCTGATGATTATAACCAACGATTAATGATCACAATTTATTGAAGTAATCAATTAACACATATTCGATAATAATCAATTCCCGATATATCCAATCAATCAAACTCAACGGCTCAACAATTCCTCGATCATATATAAAACCAAATAATCCAACTCAACAAATCCGAACTCATATCTACAATACAAACCGCAACTCGATGATCATACTTAACAATCAATATAACCGATCAATAAACCCAATGGTTCCATAATATCCCGATTAAACATAAATCCAAACAACCCGAATCAATCAATCAATAACTCATAACCACGATACATTTTCATAATCCGATAATCATATCAACGATCAACTCATCTCGATAACAAGGATTACATAACATACTCTATTCCGAATTCATACAAATTAACATGATTCCTCCTTGTTTATAATTATAAATTTCATAGTAGGACAATACTGTCAGCATAATTGGCAATCCGAGCTACCAAATAGTTCAATACCATTGAGAATATTGTTATAAGATTAACTATAATCTTCCCGGATTCAAAACTGTTATCATGATTCGTATTTCGTCAAGAACATACGAATTCTACCACTACAATCAATATAGCATTGGTTTCAATCCTCAAATCCATGATTATACTTAAAACCATTATGTATCTTATCACATTTTCCTCTTTGATGTAATAAACATACCAAGAACATCAATAACATCAAGAACACCATGATTCCATAATCATGTTTATAACAAATAACATAATTGAAGACATAAATCACCGTATCCTTCAACATACAATTCACATAACCTCAAGAATCTTAGCAACAACACCATAATCATCTTCATACAAATCATTCATCCACAATAACATCAAAATCTGAATTCAAGGTGTAGAGTTCAACAACATACCTCAAGAACATGAACAATACCATCAAACACCTCAAGGATCATTTATATATTCATATCCAAGCCTCAATTCCATGTTTCCAAGCTTATAACCAAGTTAGAAGATCCAAAAATCAGTCTCTAAGGGTGAAGGATGAAGAAATAAGGTGAAACCTCTTCAAAATGACGAAATGGCGGGCCTCATATATATATATATATATAAACACAAACCTTACGTACGCTATATGAACAATCTAGCGCACGTAACAACCATTACGTACGTTATCCTTCATTGTTAGCGTACTTAACGATAGTCCAGAACCTCCTATCTCAATTCGTGCCTTGTGTTACGTATGTAACACCTTTTCCGTAGCGTACGTAACACAGAGTTGACTTGCTATGGTAAAATACACGTTTAACGTACATAATGTACCACTCATAACGTACGTTAACCAAGAGTTAACTCCTCATATCCACATCCGGGCCGAAAGTTGCCGACACCGGGCCCACCTACCGATCACAGCTCGGACCTATTCGATTCTCTTCATAACGTACGTTATGTACTCAACCTAACGTACGTTAAGCTCGTTTCGTTGCGCACATAAGTTCCTTTGCTTAGCGTACGCTATGTTTGCACCTTTACGTACGTAAACTCCTACACTTAACGTACGTAATGGCTTTTATACTTAGCCATTTACACTGATCTTGCTCGTCGTCTCAATATACCGAATACGTATACATAACACACTATATCCTCAAGTGCAATTGTCGATCAAGTACGACAATTAAACCAATACGGATGTCTCAGTCCTTTATTTATTTTATCCATACTGTATAGATTCCACACTGTACAACATAACTCGGATAAAATAACATTAAACAACAGTAGTAAAAATTCCAGATATTACAGTTGTGAAACCCTACCCCCTGTGCACTCTATACCACTTTGATTCATTATTAGTCGATTAATCGATTAACATCTTCGTAGTTTCAATTCGTAATTGGATACACTTTCTTTTTCTCGTCTTATAAAATATCTTTCATTGATTTGGGACTTGATTTTGCAGATACTATTTAGGGCTTTTTATTTGGGGTTTTATTTTAGGTAATTGAAATACATCTTCTTCTCATGTTCTTCTTCGCTTTGATTTGGCTTGATTTTGCTGCTTGTTGCAGGTTTGTGAGGAAATACCCAGGATTTTAATCAGTGACTTGAGATATTCATTGATCTTGCTCATGGCTTGACTTATATCCATCAGTACGCATGTTTATAAGAATCTCTAGATATAAAGTATTGATTGTTTCTATTTACTGGGCCATTCCAAGCTTATCTTTTGTTTCTTGCAACAGAGAAGAAAATTATCCATCGGGATGTTAGGTCAACCAATATTCTTCAGTTATATGGACAAATTTGCATTTTGCCTATTCATTGAAGTCCACAGTATGATATGTAGAATAAATATGTTTGTCATAGTTGACTTGAAACTCTGGTCTGATTTGATTGCTCGTCCAAATTGAGTTGACAGTGCCGTTATCCTGAAAAACCTGATGCTAACAATCTGAGGTGGAAGTGAAAGGCGAGAATTACATTAATTCAACTATTTTTGGGTTCAGCGAACCCTTCAACACCAGACCTCATACGTGCGTGCACATTTATTTACTGCTTTAGGACGTACATGGTTTACTACATTGTTGTATGTGCGCGGGCCGAGGAACCAAGAAATTATGCCCTTGATTTTATGGATTAAGTGTGTTAATTACACAACTGCACTCAATTCACTCCTCTTTTTCGACAAGCTTAATTAGAAATTGTGTAGCGACCTAATTGCTTTTACGCGTTTCCATTCACGAGACCCATTTCAAATTTCTGGTCTTTCTCGAATCCTGAATTAAATTTGGCGATCTGGTGTTTGTTTCAACTTCAGATATTACTCATTTTACTTAACATTTTGTGATGGACGTTTATTTATTGCGTTCCCTTTCACTCTGATGAGTCTAAATATATGCTTTTCTGCTGGGGAGTAGTTTCTTTCTCTCTTTTTTCTCTTGTAGGTTTTTCTCTCGAAGTGAGGAGCACCAGTACAGTTTCATCACCGTTTCTCCATCACCATGAGAGAAAAGTGGAAGAAGAAGCGTAGGAGGAGGTTAAAGAGGAGATGCCGAAAGATGAGACAAAGATCCAAGTAGTCTCATACGTGTTTAGCTATTTTCAATATCTTCGTTGGAGAGATTTTTAGGGTTTCTGTTTTCTTTTCTTATTTGATGGTATTTTCATTTTCGTTAATTTCTGTTATGTAATAGCACTGCATTAGACGATCCATGATTTAATTGAATGAAATTTCTTTTTATGGAAGAACAAGCCGTCCGTGATGGAGGTTGGGCGGCGGCATCGACTCCCAGCACGTGGTGATTCCGACCGAGGTCGCGGCGAACTCTACTAGGAAAGGGAGGTTTCATCTGAAATCGAAGTGATTTTCTGATTTTCGTTGATCGAGGTAATTTTTTCTCTGTATTTCGTCTTTATAACTTTAGATCTATCAGAAATGAAGTCAGTTTTGTGAGATATCATTGCATTTAGTTTCGTTTCTGGGAGTTGATTTTATTTATTCTTTGCTGGTTCTGTGTGATTGATAGAATGCATCGGTGATGGTGTTTCGGTTCTGGGAGTTGATTTTATTTATTCTTTGCTGGTTATGTGTCATTGATAGAATGCATCGATGATGGTTTAAGTTGTTAGTGCAATCTATTTTAGAGATCTGCTTATTGATGCATCAGAATTTAAAGTCAAAGGTTTACACTATCTCTATTCATGCTTAAGAATTGTAATAAGTAAGACCGATGAAGTTTTTGTTATTTGTGTCCTGATGAACTCAGTCTATTCTGTGTGATGCTTATGTGATTTGTTGGTGTGTTTGATTGAAATGACTGAATTAGTTTACATTAGATCTCTCTAAGTCAACTAATATGTTGGGATGAGTTTGTCTTGACCGGCATTTCCCATATGTATTCTTTGATATGTTTTTAATGGAGTTTTTGTTTATAGAACTTTCACAATTTCTCCTTTATCGATTGCACATCTTATTTTCATGCTTGTATGTTTGTATGGTTTAGTTATCTTTAATATTTCACTTGTGTAGGTAAGATGTCTTTGGAGATTATCCAGTATTTGTTGTTTGCTAAATCACCAGATGCAAAATTTTGAAATGAAGCAGAGATTACACTCGGTCAGTTTAGAGATCAAAATTTACCAGGATTTTTGGCTATCATTATCTGTTGAGCTCTCTAATGATGGCAAACCTACTAATTTGTAATAATATCTGATCTTAAATTGGATATCAAATTTTCGAGATTTAGCAGTGAAGTAAGCGTGATGAAGAGGCTTCAATGATGTAGTAAGAGTTGTTATTGAAATTTCTTATAACCTGCCATACCATCTTCTTATGTCTCAATAGTTTAATAAATTTGAACAGTCCCTCAACAGTCTGTTGGGATAATAATTGTTTATATGTTGGAATGATGCAACAATATACTAGACTGCTCTGTTTCTTTGCCTAGCAACTATCTTCCTTTTTTTTCATGCAGTAACCCCCGAGGCTTTGGATTTGTCCAATTTGTGACCCAGATGATGCTACAGAAGCTAAACATCTGATGAATAGCCAAATATTTAAAGGACGGTAGCTCACTGTTGTTTTGGCAGAGGAGAATATGAAGAGAGTCAAGAGACCAACTGAAATGAGAGCCAGAGAACATGGAGTAAGGTGAGATTTTTTGCTTGTACTATATACACTTGAATTTCTTTTTATCTTTTACATGAAAGTTGTTATGTTGAACTATCAAACATGGGGGTTATTGAAGGGGGTTCAAGCCTCTTTGGATTTCGTTTTTAGGTATAAACCTCACTTAATCTCTCATAAATTGTATATGCATACTTTGATTTTATGTATAGGCAGATATGATGCAAAAGCTTTCAAAAAATCAAATCAGGCTATAACTCCAATTGATTCGTACGTACAAGAATTGACGAAAAGGATTCGGCAGGAGCTTGTTTATGAAGTGGAGACAAAGGTTGCCCATAGGGTCAATGAAGAAATGGATGCCAAGGTGAATCAGAAGGTCCAGCACAACCTGACATGGATTCTGAAAAAATTAGGTGAAGCCAACCCTGGCTTGAAAATTGATATTGGTGGAACACTTTCTGGTGACACGCGAGAAGATGGCACTCCAATTATGCGAGAAGATAGCACTCTAATTACGCAAGAATATGACACTTCAGTTACAGGAGGCCCTAGCTCTTAGATGTCATCCATTTTTTCTTCTTTTGAACAATTTTCAACCATCTATCCTGCCATTACATTTTCATGTGGTTTGTTGACAATAACCATATTATTTTCTAGTACTTCTACTTATGTTTTTAGATTGGTTGTCTATTTGGTTGATATTTTTGGTTGATGTAGCGGATTGGTTGATGTTTTTGGTGGATTGATGTACTTGTTGGTTTAACTATAGCTAGGTTAATGAAGCAGAATTGATTTTTTATGGGAAATGCAATATTTAAATGCTATATTTTTGTTCTGTTCATTTGAGGTGTTGCAATAGGTAGTTAGTGTGTTGCACTTGGTTAATATTTTGCAATACACATTGGGTTGCAGTTGTTATTATTTAGTGTTGCATTAGACAGAACCATGTTGCCATAATATGGGCCCCACAGGTGTGTCCCACACAATCTGGTATCTATTTTATTAAATTATAATATCTATTGCAACACAGATAAAATGTTGCAATAGGGTGCCAAGTATGTTGCCATAGGCTCCTATGGTAACATGAGAACAGGGTGTTACCTTAGGCAGTTCGCATGTTGCCTTTGTGGTCAAAGGCAACTGCTGAGAACACAACACACTTTTAATTTACCTTTGACCTTTTCGGGGCTAAGGCAACACTAAATCAGGTCTATGGTGACAAAGTTTCAGGGTTGTTGTAGGCCATCTATGGCGTAGTGCCCACACGCGGGCATAACATCAACAACAACAGTACTCGCGAGTACATAAACAAACCAAGATCAAAATAACAAAAAGAAAACCTACAACGGCGACTCGAGGCAATATCACTGCTGCTCACTGTCCTCGTGCCCTTCGTGCACTTGCTCGCCACGAAGTCCTTTACCTGAATACACAAAAAGGTATTCACCCCCATATGGACCGCAAACAGTCGGTGCAAATACATTGATACATGATTATATATAACAGATAAATAAAGCAATAACAGAATCATATCATCATAGCCCATATTCCGGAATATAGTGTAACGATCATCATACATAAAACAACCTCCCGATCTATACTAGCTACTGCATCCCGCAAGATACGCACCCCCAAGAGACCTCATCAGGCTCTCTTGGGTTGTAAGCCTAACCAAGTGATCCGCATATAACGCAGTCTAAGCGACCCCAGAGGCCTTTGCTGGTTTTACTTAGCTCACACACGCTCATCAATATCATTTCTCATTTTAAGAAGAAATCATATTTCACATACTCATTCGCATAGGATACATAAAACATAATCAAAGTACTTCCCTGGAACACTTAGGTTTAGGAAGTTTACACTGGTTTGATATTGGTTCAAAAGTCCTATATAAACAGACCTAGAACAAATAATATGATATAATCGACATTAGGTCTAGCAATTCTAATCAAAACAATAATGAAAATCCTAATCAAAACTCTCAGGAGACTTTTATAGAACACCTAGCGGGCGATAATCGTTTTAATGATTCCAACGTTTAATCAAGTTTATGTCCCGCTATAATCGATGAAAATATCTCAAAAACAATCTGTAATATAACAATTATTGATAAGTATGAAGAATCAAGGATCAATAATCAAAAATCAGCCAAGAAGGTAGTAGGATTTATACCTCGACCCGAAGAAAACTGAGTGAATCGATTGAAATGGACTCAATAGATTGGTCGTTCGATGTTATATGGATGATTAGAACATTCAAAATAAGTATAAATCACTCACACGTGAAGTAGGGCCGAAGCCTGGCTGAAACTCTTCAAATATGGGCAAGGGAGCACCTCAAGGTGCCTTATATAAGTGATAAACCCGACTTTAGGTCGGCTAATGACAGTTAGTAATTTCGCCGCGATAGACTGATATCCTTGTCTTTTTTCTATCATAACTTTATCGTTTGGGCTTGGAAGGGCTCGTCGTTTGTTCCATTGGAAACCTAACTCAAGTCTACAATGCTGTGAAATTTTAGAATTTTTAGACTTTTCTGGAATTTTTGGTGACTGATCAAAGTCAATCCTTGCACACGATCAAAGTCAATCCTTGCACACAACGCTTTCCAGAAATAGCCACTCTTGTTTATATTAACACCCTTTTGGTACTCAATTCATATTTTGAATGGTCCAATGATATAATACTTGAAACAAGAATTATAAACTTCAAAACCATCAAACTATGCAGTCACAGTTCGATTAGCGAGTCTAGAACGATCATCGAATGTCAAACGACGATGAAGAGATCATTGAGACATTGAAGTGAATTCTTAGGTAGAACGAACAAGCTCAAGGCATAATAATGATTGAAAATATGATCAATATCATCACGATAACCCTCGACATTGACACATGTTGGGTTTATGACGCTAGTCGAAGAAACAAAAGGGCAACAAACAAATGAAAAAGGGGTTATTCGAATAAAATCATGAGTTGAATAAAAAGGATAAGGCTCAACATTCCTTAATAGGAGGATTATACAACAATATCTTGAAACCAATACATGGTGGAAACCATGATTATGATAAGTTCAGAACAGGTTAATAATCACATAACCATAGAATTCGCAAGTTCTACAAAGCGACAACAGACACATGAAGGTTCAAAAATCCCAAATTATAAAAGCATAAAAATCTCGAATATCACAACGACCCTGTCATACTATCTCCAATATGCTGTTTCGGGTTTGTAAGGCGACACGACCATGTCATTTGACATGACCCGCATCCGTCTTGTAGACTAGTTTCATCCTCCAGGCGTGTTTCTCTGCAAATCAAATGCCCTTCAATTTATTAGTCCAAAAGCTGAAAACAAGTTAAACAGAAACAAAAACAACTAAATTAAAACCACACAAGACAAAAACTAAAAAAGTAACAAAAATAGAAGAAAATAATAAAAACACAATAATTGTTAGGTTACCTCCCAACCAGCCTAAGTTTAATGTCTTCAGCGAGACGCCTTCATCCAGGATCATTTGATGAGCTCTCACAATTTGGCTTATGAGTACTTTTGTGAGGTTCTTCATTCGTCAATTTGTTCAATCGAGGGGTTATAGAAAATTCGATGTCTTCGCCATGCGTCCTAGACATCAATCTTCCTCGATCCACATCAATTAAGGCTCTTGTTGTGGCTATGAACGGGCACCCAAAAATCAATTCACTATTTCGCTCTTGACCATTATATAGTACCACAAAATCTACTAGCATTGATAGTTGATCTATCCTTACAAGTACATCCTCTACATTTCGTTTGGGCACGACTAGTGAATGGTCCACAAATTCTAGATGTTATCGTGTTGGCTTTAATCCTTCTAATCCAAGCATCTGGAAAATCAAAACGGGCAAAATGTTGACACTTGAACCACGATTACATAATACATCATTTAATGAAAAACCCAAAATAACATAAGAAATTGAAAAACTTCCTAGATCCTTAAGCTTTTGTGGTTGGCTTGCAAGAAGGCCTCAAAATTCTTCTCCTAAACATGCTCAATATCAGCTCGATCCTTCACTTCATCAGTGGGAACTATCAAATCAACCTCTTCGAACAACACGATCGCATTTTGGTCCCCATCCTTCGTATCTGGCAGCTTTTCCTTTACATTGTATGATAAAATGGCATTGGGATGTGCTTTTGGTGCCTTGGTGTTGCTCAGAAATTGGCCTTTTTGATGTTGACTCTCTCCTATCTTAGCCAGTTGACCAATTTGCATCTCTAGATTTTTTATTTGAGCTCCAACATGGGTCGCAAGTTACATCATTTGATTCTTGATCCTCTCGAGTTCCTCTTCGTCTTTGGCGAACCGACTTCTCGTCTCCATCATGAACGTAGAAAGGATATTCTCCAAATTCGATCTAGGCTTCGATTCCTTAATTACCTCTCCATTATATACCTTAAACCCCATTGGCGGTTGCAATGAATTATAGATTCCAATAGCCAAGATTCTCGTGGTTGTTGTTGGAAGAATGATAAAAACCCGGAGGCAGAGCATTATTCCGATAATTATTGTAATTACGGTTGTTGATGTAGTGAGCTTCCTCCAAAGGATCCAATGGTAATGTATTTTCTAGAGGCGTCACCCTTGCATCTGTTCCCTTTGGCAATGCATGCAAATGATTAGTTAGAAAACATATTTGCGCCGCTAACGCCTTGATAGGCTCCAAATAAGAAATTTTGGCAACTCTTCACCCACTGGTCTACTTTGTCAGCCAACAATTTCAACTCTTCACACTAATATTCTCATTCATCCCTCGATAATTTCTTTAATCAAACCACATGATTCATTTGCACTTCTTGCCAATAGAGATCCACTGGCTGATGCATCTATAGAACACCTTGTATTCTCCATTAACCCGCTGTAGAAGAAACACAATTGTTGGTCCTCTGAAAAAACCATCTCTCGCACGCTTCGTACAATAATTCTGAGTCCATTTGTTGGAACTAGGTAATCTCACAATTCAGTTTCATCATCTTACTTGGGGAAGAATTTAAAAAGAAATTTCTCGCACAATTCCTCCCACGTGGTAATATTACTAAGAGCGAGGGTCCCCAACCATCTACATGCCTTTTTTCGAAGCAAAAAAAGGAATAACTTTAAGTGGATTGCATCATCGAGAACACCATTCATCTTGATTGTCTCACAAATATGCATAAAAAGTGATATAAGTGCACATGCGGGCCCTCGATCACAAAACCCCAAAAATTTGTTGTACCATGGAGATTGAAAGTAGGGTATTAGCTCAAAATTCATGACAATAATTAGAACATTCGTGAAGCCACCATAATTGCTACCCAACCGCGGCCGGAATCCATCCTGGAAGACTACGCTCGAGGGGTCGGTTGCTCAACACGCGCATCCCCATTGGGCGGAGTTTGAATCACCGATTCTCATTTTCCGGAGTTAGTGATTGACAGCCTCGTGCATTTGTTTCCCGTTTCTTCCATCTCGTATGATAAAACTCTTCTTAGTCTCCTAGCAGTTGCACTTGTTTTTCGAGCAAATAATTCAACTTTTGGAATAAAGATTTCTAGAGGCTTCCTGGATGAACGGGTGTTCATGCACGTCCTGAAACACGACCAATAACAAAAACATTAGTAACAAAATAAAATAAAATAAAACACAATCAAATAGAAAAAAATGTCTAAAGGATGACCAATATCACCTATCGTAATATCAATACTAATAAAAGCAAATTAGTCCCATGGAACAGTGTCAAAAAATTGTTCGATAAATATTTTGCTACACTAAAGTTTACAAAGTAGATGTAGAAAAATGGCAAGAAAGGTCATATTACAAATAGAATAATTATTTTGAATAAAGTACTAGATCGTATAGAAGGTCTAGTTTTATATAGACGATCTACTTTTGAAATTTTGATATATTTTGAGACAAGTTACACATACACTATCTCATATCCATGTACATTTCTACTAAATTTTGATAGTATTTTTTAGTTTTATATTTTTAATTATATGATGTGGCATTTCCTTATTATTTTCCAGCATTTTTAGCGTTTTTAATATTTATTTTGGCTTTTGTGGTCATTGTCGAATTTTATATACTTTTATAGGTCGTCGTGTAGTTTTAGGTGAAAAAAAGAGCGGGTCCTGCACAAAAACGGGCTTTTAAAACATAAAATCGGCCTAGACCTCCAAAATAGACTTGAACAACCAACGGAAAACCTGGAATAACCAGTGGAACAATAGGGAGCTATTCTGCTAAGCATACCGCATGATAGCCACCCGTGATCGCGGAGTTACTCCCACATGACCGCCCTGAGATACTATAAAAAAGCAGGGAATCTACGATGGTGTCTTTTCAACGGAAAATAATTGTATTGTTTGCTAAATATTTTGCTATCTGCAAGTGTATGGAGTAGATATTGTCACGCCCTACACCGGGGTTGGACGAGAACGCGATAGTTAACATAATATTAACATTGTGATATTAAGATTCCAGAATCAAACAAGTGCCAGAACCTAGCCCGGTTAACTAAGACTGGTTATTCATTTCAACAGAGTAACTTATGAAAGCTAAGATAACAACAGAATTATCAAAAACGGGTACGATAGAGTACAATGGAAATAAAAGTACAAGATTGACATGGGATTAAGACTACTGCTAATTGCGACTTCACATATCCTATCTCTTGTCAGATAATCAAGGTCAGACTTCATTCTTTATTAGCATCTACCTCCTCTTCATCTTCGGTATCTTAATCTGGTGGGGATTTTGAAAGACGAAATCGGGGGTGAGAATAAGGGATTCTCAATGAGTTTGCATTTTGGTGCTTTTGTGAGTTTATTATTTAAAGAATATATATTATATTTTCCTACCACATTTAAAAATTAATGTTTGATATTTGGTGAAAGTTGATCAAATATTATGCATTTATCCTTTGTTTTTAATTATTATGAATCAGAGCATGAATTCACAATCAATCTCCATAGATTGTCGTTTGTCGTTGAGTATTGTAAATGTAACGGTGACGAGCGTCCAATGAGTATTTAGCTTCAGGGGTTGTTTGTATGACTAATTCCATTAACCTCCTTATAACGTCCTAGACCATTATCAGTGTTTGGTCTTTGACTGTCGCCAAGATCTTTAGTTTACTAACGATGGCCTTGGGCGTTTGTCGGACTATCATTTAACTTTGGCCTTCGAGCTTTATCGCTTTCACGCTTGGTGACGTGCTGTCGTATCTCTTATCTGGGCTCGATATGTCCTTAGTTGTGGGTCTATGTCCAGATCATATCATAGCCACAACTACTGAACCTCTAGGTTTAATTCATACTGATGTGTGTGATTTAAAAATAGTGCAAACTATAAGTGGTAAAAAGTATTTTATTACTTTCATTGATGATTGCACGGGGTATTGCTACTTATATTTGTTAAGAAGCAAAGATGAAGCTATAGAAGCTTTCATAAACTATAAAGTTGAAGTATAAAATCAACTTGGCAATGTAACACCCCCAAGATATTCGAGGTGTATTACAGCGCCGTGGACCCCTACATGGGACCCACCAGGCTAACACAAGAAAACACCACTCGACTAACCATCTCGGTTAGCAAGGAAACAATTATTAACAACAAGAACATAAAACAACACGTCCGGTACAACCGGCATAATAAACATCAACCGACAAATACAGTAACTCCAACGAAGTCCAAACACAATCTGAAAGGAAAAGCCTAAGTACTCGCGAGTACAATCTATAAGTTTACAATTTGGAAAACACCCACATCAAAAGAGACAGTAGGAAATAACAAGACTCAATTGCACATGTCAACAACCTTGGCCGACATCCTCGTACCATCCCAGCGCGCACTCGTCTGACTGAACATAACCTGAAATCCATAACAAGAATTTCCCCGACAACGGGTCCCCAAAGGGGTTAGCAATTACGCTAGTACAAGTAACCAGATGAACAACTTACATCTTACACATATAGTAATGCATGCAATAAAGAAAACTTAGTTCCAAAATACTCATTTCCGGAAATGCCAATGATCAAACCACATTTGTAAAAATTCACCACAATTAACCGCGGACCCACAGCTTCGTGGATCCCTACCGAGACCCCGTCGGATCTAACCCGCAGTGGTTAAAAGCAAGCTCGCGGTCCCACAGCTTCGTGGAACCCTACCGAGACCCCGTCGGATCTAACCCGCAGTGAGCATACACACATACACGATTTCTCATACAAAACTACTATGTCAAGATTGTAAGTTCATAAGGATACTTGCCTCGATTAAATAGACGACGACACGAACGGAACGGAAGAGTTGAACACGACCGCAAGGAACCGCGAATGAACCTAACGATTCGGATAACACAATCACAACCAACTCTAGACGATTACGGAAATGGAATACACCCGGAACCCCGCCTACGATTCATGTATATTCATACCAAAATAACAACGAGGGCGGACCACAACCAAACCCTCTCGATTCCGTAAAAATCCACAAAATATCCATGAATCCGTAGGAAAACTAAAGATACTAACAATATTAATCGTATACATCATGAATCCACCAACAAAACGGAACTAATCGGAAGAAAATCCCAAAACCCCCAAATTAATCGAAAATAGGGTTTTAGAATATTACCTTAGGAGATTCAAGTACCAAGATCCATAGAACACGCGTTAGATTGATTGCCCGGGCTCTACTACCAAAGAAAGATGGTGAAAATCAACCCCCCAATGGATATAGATGAAGAACCCTTCCCCTCTCTCTCACTCTCTCTCGCGATGCAGGTGGAAATGGGGGAGAAATCGGCCGATTTCGTCTAATAAAGGCGAGCTGCACAGTTGACCGCTTCGTGTGCCGCGGCACAGCCGAAGTGTGCCGCGGCACAGGCCGAAAATTTACTCCCAGGTTTTGGCATTGTGCCGCAAGATACCGCGCAGCCGCGGCACACGGCACGATTGGTTTTTGGTCGCGGAAGACACACGAGTGTGCCGCGATCGCTCGGCACCGTGCCGCGGCACGATGGGTGTGCCGCGCACACAAGATAGTTTGTTCGACATATTACACTGGCTCGCCGCCGGCTCAAGACTTCCGACAAGGCCGCACCGGTCCGGCCAACGCCACCGCCACGACCCGATGCCTCGATTTCAAAACGCACGAACGAACAAGACGAAAAGTTCATGACGACATCAACGACTCGAGATGAAAACGTAATGCAATAATTAATCATACGCGACCAAGAAAAGGGTCAAGATGACAAATACAGATATGGATACCCGTAACTTTCAAGAAATTACAAAATGGCCCAAACGCTAAATCACGATACGTGATCGAATAACCAAACCGAAGTTCACAACACGTCTAACAAAGTTAAACGGACTTATGGAAATTCAAACAATGAGCTCGGACGAGATTCGCAAGAATCGAACTCAAGTGCGAAAAAGTCGCTAAAAGCACGTAACTCAACAAAACAACACGCAAACGAACTCGGATGACAAAAAGTGTAGAATTAATCATTCTCGGAATGACGAACGGTCATGAGCGAGCCACAAACGGACTCGCCAAAAAAGAAATTTACCAAAAATCGAAAATTGCGGATATTACATTCTACCCTCCTTAAAAGAAGTTTCGTCCCGAAACTTAAAATAAGTAGGGAGAAGCAATATCCCTTGCCAAGAAAACTCGACGAGATACAAAAAACCGAAGACTCGCGCCCGACGGTGAAACGCTGCAAGGAACGCAAAGAGACATACGACGAGAAAATACGCTCTAGGGCGACTAACACGACGTCACCGGTAGAGACATAATAAAATCAACGAGTGACAAGCGTCATTAAATGGATAATACAATCAAGTCAATTATCCGAGCAATCACAAAACATAACGAACGAAAATCAATATGATTGACCAACCCAACGGTTCATCAAACAAAATGCGAGCCAAACGCTGAACAAATACGGAATTCCACCGCCTAAAGATTGGAAGATCGAAAACGAGACTAATTTCCCGAGCTTAAGGGAATTACGAAGGAGCCTAAACGCTCAACAATCACGAACGGGAACAAAAACTGAACACACAAACGATTGAGACAACAAAAATCGAACGATCATGTCCGAAACACGTAGGGTAATAAAATTCAAACAACAACTCCCAGGATAACCTGGTGAGAACAACAAGACGTGCATTCCCATAAGATCCACAGGAAAGGGAATAGCGATTGAAAAGTCACAACGACAAACAAGTCATTCCGAAACAATACCACCCTCGTTCGATCAACAAAAGCAAGGGATAGGGAAAGTTCAGAAATGTTAACGAGCATAGACGAGTTGATAGAGCCGAAAATACAGAAGTTCAAAATCCGATCCACTTGAATAAAAGAACTATTAGAACCAAAAGATGTTACCTCCGAACAAGATTCACAATAGTCGAACCGGATTCGGAAAAGTCACAGCGATAACCAGATCGACTCAAAACCAGACATGTACTGCTCGAATGGTGAAACCAAGGTATAGATCGAGTTCAGAAGGTATCAATGAACACGAGCGAATCGATAGACTGGAGAAAGAGAAGATATAGAAGTCAAAATAGTACGGGTATTACCTTTGACCTCGCTCCCGAAACTCACAACAACGGAACCAAGGTAACAATATAACAAGCAATCGACACGACGCGGAACAATCACCGATGCACACAATCATACCAACCCGAGCTCTAACACTCGCATATGTGCGATAACTCATTAACCGCTACGAGGCGACAACATCCAATACCAATATCACACCCTCACAGAGGCTACCACGACGACCGTGGTGGCGAACCACTCAACGCTCACACCGCCAATTCAACAACAACTCGGGGTTAACACCCTAACGATAGCACGAACATTACGCATATATTCCCGGACCACAAATAGGAATGATAGGTTTTAAAAACGAAAACCATCTTTTGAAAATAACTTGCAAGCGTCAGTTGATCTTGAGTATCATATATCAAAAAGTAGTACAAACATCGTCATCGAGACTTTTAAAAGAAGTTATCTTGCGTTTAATAAATAAAAAAATGAAGACACCTTTCGTTAAATTAAAACTTTTCAGCTATTTCGACCTTCGGGTCTAAACGAATGCGTTTCTAAATCATTAGAAATATCTCAAAATATTTTGATCCTCAAAGTAGAATAATTTTGAAACATAGCGTAGCACTAGTAGGCATCTTGAGAGCACTGTGAGAAAATAATTCATTTTAAAAGTACGTCTCGAGTTTTATTTTCAAAGATACTCAAGGTTTTTCGTATACAATAGGCCAAAATGCCCAAAATTCGCACGTATCAACATTCACTTAAACACATCATATCACACGCATCAAATCGCTCAAAATCACGACAAGAATATACAATCCTCGGGATATGTTTAACAACATCGTTAAAACAACAATCGGTTTATCAAACCGGATGGAAAACGATATCAAGAACAAAACTCCAAAAATTCAACGCTATGGATTCAAGAAAATACCTAGATTCGCGAAGAACAATGGATTAGATGATGTTAAAAATCATCTAGGATACTCCAAAACACCTTTGGATGGAAGAAAAATCAGCCCAGATGCGAAACCGAGTCGCTACGTCTCAAACTCATGGAGGAAGGAGAAGAAATGAAGAAAATGCAACTTAGATCGGTGTCCAAAGATTTATATCGACACAATTAGCGTGCGCTAATCATTAAGGTTAGCGTGCGCTATCACGGTACCAAACAAAACTCCTGCCAAAAATACATCAAGAAGCGTGCGCTAACGAGAACTTGTGCCCACCCAAGAGCTCCTGGATCGCCCGAACTACTGTGTAGCGTGCGCTATCCTCCCCTTAGCGTGCCACCAACGCACTCTGCGCGCGCTTAGCCGCAAAGCGTAGCGTGCGCTAACGACCCACAGAGACAACAATGTAACTCATCGAAAATTACAGCCGTAAACCTTTCTCACAAGGATTTACTGTGCTAAGCACAATTTCCCATGTCATTTCGAAAATGCTAAAAAGACCAATGACGGTAATATTTTCCCAAAGCTCACAAAATCATTTGTCAAACCATCATGAAATATTCAAGGCCAAAATACCAAATCTTGATTCAAGGAATCAGTTTTACGAAATAAAACTCAGTTTGCAAAATACCGAAAGCCGTTTGAAAGAACTCACGCAGCGGATAAAATACGGTACGAAAATACATCAAGAAGGATTTACACTCCTCGTATAAACCAAATACGAGAGTCTAATAAACACATATCGTGAAATCAAAATCCACAGAAGGATTCCATCATTCAACGACTAATCATACAATTAACTCGTGTCACGCGAGGCACAACACAAGGAAGGGAGTTCAACACCCATAGGTCGCACGTAAGTGACGACCACCACTCGATACTAATCACGACCAATGATCTCAAACGACGCGTCGCGATGTGACTAAGTCAGACAAAATCCGACAAGACAAAACTCAACAAACACAACTTGACTCGACAACCTAGGTTTCCCCAGGCTAATCTGATTTTAAAATCGTATACTCTAGTTATTCGAAAATAAAACCAATAAGTTAAAAATCGTTTTCAAGACCCTTTCAAACACGACAAGGGCTTAACAGCGGTAGCATTTTATAAAATGTCCTAAAACACTTTTAAACACAACCTTTAAATACCGACACAAGGTTTTATTTGAAAATACAAGGCTGGCTCGCCCAAATTCATGTCACTTTTCAAAAACCCACAATACGATCAAGTCTATGAAATTTTCAAGCATGCACGCCGCATGTATTATTATTAATAGAAACACGTTGGTTGTAAATAACAATAATTAGCCAAGTACCAACAATTCCCGGACACACTCATATACGACATTCAAAAATCACCAGTTCAAAAAGCGCAACTCGGAAATACCAATTCCAAGCATATGTCAAACTATCTCTTCAAGTTTAACATCGTAACCAAAGATCACCGATTTGGACGTATGTCGAAACCAGCTATGTGAGTTTCTCAACAACTCTGCCATCAATACCTATACGGGAACATATCAATGTTCAAAACTTCTACCTTATACTGCACCCTTCGGTGTCCAACTCATCGGTACATTCGGCTCAACATACACTTAGTATATCGCAATTACCAAACACAGATTCATCATACAACAAAAGACTAGAGAGTCAAGCCCTCTCACAATATACCACGGAGCAAAACTCGGATCTTTCGATCACCCACGATCCCACCAATGCTAGGAAGTTTAGCGATGGATGGCTCGCAAAACGACAAACGGTCAAGCCCAGAACGGCGCACATATTCCAGAGAGATAAAGGACGGCGCAATACAAAAATCAAAAGTACACAAACCGGATGGGTCGAGCAACAACTCGACGATAAGTACGAGAGAGGCAATCACAGTTCAAGAAGTGGAATTTCAATACGAGAAAACAAGAGAATCGAGTAAGGAAAACTTACGAGCACTGGATGTACTGAGATGCCGGCAGCGGTGTGACAATGTGCAAAACAAAACACAACTAGACCCAAATAACCAACAAGCCTAGGTATCCATAAACCTAGGGCTCCGATACCATTTTCTCAGAACAACCCCAAGATATTCGAGGTGTATTACAGTGGACCCCTACATGGGACCCACCGGCTAACACAAGAAAACACCACTCGACTAACCATCTCGGTTAGCAAGGAAACAATTATTAACAACAAGAACATAAAACAACACGTCCGGTACAACCGGCATAATAAACATCAACCGACAAATACAGTAACTCCAACGAAGTCCAAACACAATCTGAAAGGAAAAGCCTAAGTACTCGCGAGTACAATCTATAAGTTTACAATTTGGAAAACACCCACATCAAAAGAGACAGTAGGAAATAACAAGACTCAATTGCACATGTCAACAACCTTGGCCGACATCCTCGTACCATCCCAGCGCCCACTCGTCTGACTGAACATAACCTGAAATCCATAACAAGAATTTCCCCGACAACGGGTCCCCAAAGGGGTTAGCAATTACACTAGTACAAGTAACCAGATGAACAACTTACATCTTACACATATAGTAATGCATGCAATAAAGAAAACTTAGTTCCAAAATACTCATTTCCGGAAATGCCAATGATCAAACCACATTTGTAAAAATTCACCACAATTAACCGCGGACCCACAGCTTCGTGGATCCCTACCGAGACCCCGTCGGATCTAACCCGCAGTGGTTAAAAGCAAGCTCGCGGTCCCACAGCTTCGTGGAACCCTACCGAGACCCCGTCGGATCTAACCCGCAGTGAGCATACACACATACACGATTTCTCATACAAAACTACTATGTCAAGATTGTAAGTTCATAAGGATACTTGCCTCGATTAAATAGACGACGACACGAACGGAACGAAAGAGTTGAACACGACCGCAAGGAACCGGCGGAATGAACCTAACGATTCGGATAACACAATCACAACCAACTCTAGACGATTACGGAAATGGAATACACCCGGAACCCCGCCTACGATTCATGTATATTCATACCAAAATAACAACGAGGGCGGACCACAACCAAACCCTCTCGATTCCGTAAAAATCCACAAAATATCCATGAATCCGTAGGAAAACTAAAGATACTAACAATATTAATCGTATACATCATGAATCCACCAACAAAACGGAACTAATCGGAAGAAAATCCCAAAACCCCCAAATTAATCGAAAATAGGGTTTTAGAATATTACCTTAGGAGATTCAAGTACCAAGATCCGTAGAACACGCGTTAGATTGATTGCCCGGGCTCTACTACCGAAGAAAGATGGTGAAAATCAACCCCCCAATGGATATAGATGAAGAACCCTTACCCTCTCTCTCACTCTCTCTCGCGATGCAGGTGGAAAATGGGGGAGAAATCGGCCGATTTCGTCTAATAAAGGCGAGCCGCACAATGACCGCTTCGTGTGCCGCGCACAGCCGAAAATTTACTCCTGTGTTTTGGCATTGTGCCGCAGATACTGCGTGTGCCGCGCACACGCAGATTGGTTTTTGGTCGCGGAAGACACACGAGTGTGCCGCAGACTGCTCGCACCGTGCCGCGGCACGGATGGGTGTGCCGCGCACACGAGATAGTTTGTTCGACATATTACACTGGCCTCGCTGCCGCTGCTCAAGACTTCCGACAAGCCGCACCGGTCCGGCCACCGCCACCGCCACGACCCGATGCCTCGATTTCCGAAAACGCACGGAACGAACACGACAAAAAGTTCGCGGACGACATCAACGACTCGAGATGAAAACGTAATGCAATAATTAATCATACGCGACCAAAAAAAGGGTCAAGATGACAAATACAGATATGGATACCCGTAACTTTCAAGAAATTACAAAATGGCCCAAAACGTCCGGAAATCACGATACGTGATCGAATAACCAAACCGAAGTTCACAACACGTCTAACAAAGTTAAACGGACTTGCGGGAATTTCGAAACAGCAGTTTCGGACGAGATTCGCAAGAATCGAACTCAAGTGCGAAAAAGTCGCTAAAAAGCACAGAACTCAACAAAACAACACCCAAACGAACTCGGATGACAAAAAGTGTAGAATTAATCATTCTCAGAATGACGAAACGGTCATGAGCGAGCCGTCAAAACGGACTCCGGACAAAAAAAGAAATTTACCAAAAATCGAAAATTGCGGATATTACAGGCAAAAAGATTAAAATGGTTCGAAGTGATAGAGGTGGAGAATATGTTTCACCTTTTGAAGAATTGTGTACTGAATCAGGCATAATATATCAAACAACTGCACCGTATGCCCCACCGTCTAATGGTGTTGCTGAACGCAAAAATCAAACTCTAAAAGAAATGATGAATGCATTGTTAATGAATTCTGGATTACTGAGAATATGTGGGGTGAAGCTGTTTTAACAGCTAACCTCATGTTGAATAAGATACCAAGTAAGGTAAATATAGGACACCTTACGAACTGTAGAAAAATCGTAAACCATCTTACAATACCTTAAAGTGTGGGGTGTTTGGCTAAGGTGTCAATACCAGAATCCAAACAAGTGAAAACCGAACCTAAGACGGCCGATTGTAAGTTTATTGGATATGTATACAATAGTATGTCATACAAATTTCTAGTACACAAGTCAGAAAATTCTGAACTCGTTGAGGGTACTACGATTGAATCGAGAAATGCAACATTTTCCGAAAATATCTTTCCTTGCAAAGATAGAGCAGAATCTAGTTCTAATATAAGAACATATGAGACTACAATAAAGTCTACACTGAGTGGTGAAGCATCGAATGATGTAGGACCGAGATGTGGTAAAAGAGTAAAAATGGCTAAATCATTTGGACCTAATTTTATCATTTTCATATTGGGTGATGAGCCTAGCTCTATCAAGGAGGCCATGTTCAGTCCAGATGGACCACTCTTGAAAGAAGCAATTAATAGTGAAACAGAATCCATTCTGCAAAATCATACTTAGAAGTTGATTGATATTCTGCTGGGTTGTAATCCTTTAGGATGTAAGTGGATCCTAGGGAAGAAATACAACGCAGATGGAACCATTGATAAGTTTAAAGCCCGGTTGGTTGCTAAAGGGTTTAAACAAAGAGAATGATATGATTTCTTCGACACTAACTCACTAGTAACCAGAATAGCATCTATTAGGATGCTTCTCTCTATTGCTTCCTTACACAATCTTGAGATTCACCAAATGGATGTAAAGACTGCTTTTCTGAGGAGTTAGAGGAAGAAATTTATATGGAACAACCGGAAGGGTTTGTTGCACCGGGTCAAGAAAAAAAGATGTGCAAACTAATCAGGTCATTGTATGGACTTAAGCAAGCTCCAAACTAATGGCATGTTAAATTTGATAACACGATGTTATCAAATGGTTTCAGAATCAGTGAGTGTGACAAATGTGTTTATGTCAAAGGTGCATCAAATGCATATATCATAGTATGTCTATATGTAGACCACATATTAATCATGGGAACTAATCATGATTTGATCATGGATACTAAAAGAATGTTCAAAAGAAATTTTGACATGAAAGACACGGGTATTGTGGATGTAATTCTTGGTATTAAAATTCATCGAACTCAAGATGAAATTATCTTGTCACAATCTCACTACGTTGAGAAAGTGCTCAAGAAATTCAATACCTTTGATGGTCCTATATGTAGGACACCAATTGATCTAAGTATAAATTTGGTTGCTAACAAATCAGAACTAGTAGCTCAATTAGAATATTCACATGTTATAAGAAGTATGATGTACTTGACAAATTATACACATCCAGATCGGCCTTTCCGGTTAGGTATATGTGCAATCCTAGTCATGAGCATTGGAATGCACTGAATGTTAGGGTTGTATACTACAAAGCATACTTTATGCTTGTATTACCTTCTTTCTCTGTAACTACCTATGAGAATATTAATTACACTTAATCACATGTTTTGCATATTTATTCACGTTATTGTTATACAAATGAAATGTCTTAATATTTTATATTATAGATAATGTGGTGTGTTGGTGTCACATGGAAGATCACATTGTCGGTGCCTTATAAAATAATACAATAGTTCACAACTTATATAATTCTTGATAAATTATGTGAAAGATTGTAATGTATGCTTGAGATTAGTTGGTCTTGACTATTAGCATGCATTAGCGTATTCGCATACGTTGAACTGGATCGAAGTGAGATAGTGTCTTCTGTACTGACTATAAGAAGAACATAAATCTCGGATAATTATTATTTCTTAATTCTAATCATATAGTATTTAATTGTGAATTTATAATATTTATTACTTTTATTTACCATGGGTGAGGGTCACAATGATGATTCAATAAGCTTTGTATCTTGGGCAATATTATAATTTATATGACAATTATTATTATAACTAGAAATCGTGTCCCGACTCGTGCGGGTTGATGATGTCCCCTTGAGGAGCTCGATAATGATTATTATATTAAACCCTGCAGGTAGATTTAATTCCGATATAATAATAAGGTTCAAGTGTTACTACTCTTGGATAAGATATTAATTAAAGCTGTCAGTAGCTTAAATTAATTAATGGACATTCGATATCTTAAACAAGGGAAATAATATATTTAAATAAGGAATCCGATTTCGTAAATTGGGATTTGCATAGGAAGTACAGTATTAACTCTTTAGTGGACTGAGTTGATATTTAACAGACTCAATATATTAGGAAGGGCCTAATATGGAAACTTGAGGTCTATTAGGAGTCCTTTCCCTAATCCTCCTTAAGATCCCTAGAGTAGTCCAAAAGCCTATAATTAGTATTTGAGGGAGGGTTGTCCGCGGCATCATCAATAATACAGAAGGGTATCAATTTTTCTTCTTAGCGTTTAATTGTGGATCTTGACTTGTGTCTTTGATTCCACAATTGAGATAACACTTTAATTCTTGCTAGAAATCGGAACTACTTGAAGAAAAGAAAATTGAGAGTTGTGAGAAACAAGATTTAGGCCGATCCATCTATGTTTCCCAAGCAAGATTCGGTAGCTCGTTGCCCACACAACGTCCTGATTAAGGCGGGATCATACTCTAGAAGATATAAAGGTAGATATACAAGAAGATCGAGCAGAAATTCAAAGACTTTACTTCAAAGGTAACGTATTCTAGGATCTTTTAAATCTAGGTAGAATACTACAAATTATCATCTTTAGACGCGTAAATATATATTGCTCGTTTAAATTGCTTATTAATCTGTGTAATTATTTATTAGACGAGCCTAAATAGATCCGATACTTGAGGGCTAATTTTAGTAAATCCAAACCCGCTGCTTTCGCTGCGTTTTATTTTCATTAATTGGTATCAGAGCCGGTCTTTAGGTTCCATAAATTTAATTAATTAAAATATATTCATATATTATGATCTTTAGAATATTTTTGCTAGAATTGTCTTGCAGGTGTAATATCCTAAATTTCTATTATGGTTGTTTAAAGTTATTTTATTCGAGTTATGTTGTACAGTGTGGAATCTGTACAGTATGGATAAAATAATTGAAGGACTGAGACATCTGTATTGATATAATCGTCGTACTTGGTTGATAATTGCATTTGAAGACATCGTGTATCAGGTTTTTTTAATTATGATATCGGGTGTATCGAATGAGAATGTTATTGGGACGAGTATATGTATTCAGTATGTGTGTATACGTAACCAGTATGTCGAGACGGATAGGAACAATTGGAATTGGTTAAGTGCAGAAGCCATTACGTACACTAAGATGAGGAGGTTACGTACGTTAAGTTGGTAAGTATAACTTACGTTGTGTATCATGCATATGTACGTTATAGCATCAGGTGAGACGCAGTCATCTGATCAGAGAACTTTGTCAAAATACAAGCGTAGCGTACGTTAAGCATAGGAGCTTATGTAGATTAAGACACAAACATAACGTTAATTACATAGAGTACATAACGTACGTTATAAAGAGAATTGGACAGGATCAGGATATAACCGACAAGTGGGTCCCGTGGTCGGAAACTTTTGGCTAGCGTGCGAAAAGGCAAGTCAACTCTTAGTTAACGTACGTTATGAGTGGTACATTACATACGTTAAATGGGTATATACTGTAGCAAGTCAACTCTTTGTTACGTACGTTATGGCATAGGTGTTACCTATGTAATACAGGGCACGAAATGAGGCAGTGGGTTCTGGAGTAGCGTTACGTACACTATCGGCGTCCGATAACATACATAAAGGATGCTACGTACGTTAAGATGGTCATGTAACGTACGTAAGGTCTGAAAGCTTATATATATGTTAGACTCCATCATTTTGCTATTTTGAGGAGTTCCACCTCGTTTCTTCGTCTTTCAACCCTCCGAGGCCGATTGTGGCTCTTCTACCTTGGTTGTGAGCTTGGGGAGCATGGATTGAAGTTGTTCTTAGAGTTGATAATGATTATTGGAAGGAGTTCGATTGTTCTTCATCATAGTTCTTCAATATCAGGTAACATTCGTGTTCCTCTGATTATAGCTCGAGTTTGGAATGATATTTACATGTTAGGAAGCATGTTAATCTACCTTATTGTTATTATGATGTAATACATTAATAAATGGTATTGTGACAAGAGATTGAAGATATTGATTAAGGTTATTCATGTTTTAAGGGTTGCTATTCGTTCAAACATGCTCGTATGATGTATTATCGGGTTTTGTTGTTGATATATGAGTACTGATACGATTGTATTGGTTTTGGATCGTGATGAAAAGATATGTCGATGTAATTCCCTCCTTCATTTCGGATCCTTGATGTTATTGTCGTTGTTTACTTCGTATGATGACGATTATGGTAGTATTGCTATGATTCTTGGTGTTATGAATAATGCATGTCGAAGAAGATGATGATGTGTGTGTATTGATCGGGTTATGAGTAAAATGTAATTAGGTTAGAGGTTAGATAACATATTGGAACTCTTAAATTGTATATGAGATTGATTTCGGAATTGAGTATGTTATAATCCTGGTTATTGGGTTGAATTGATAGTTGGTATGAATATCGGTTTATGAAATCGTATTGTGGTTGTGGATTCGTGATTGATTGATTTGGGTTGTTTGGATTTATGTTTGATCGAGGTATCATTGAACCGTTGAGTTTGATTGGTTTGTTGTGTCGGTTGTTGATTGTTATCGAATTGTTGTTAATTTATTATTGCAATAGGTTGTGATAATTGATCGTTGATAAGAATTGTGCCTTATGGTCGAGTTCGAGGATGTTCGGGAATTGCATTGGTCAGGTCCGAGGAACTCATAGACGAAGGCAAGGAATTGGTAGCGGCTTCACTATCATCATATCGGTATCGAGGCAAGTTATTACTTGCTCAGTTTATAATATTTAATGCATGGTTTCAGTTTCATTCGTTTATAATTTGTATAGTAATGATGATAATTGTGAACACTGGAGATTTGGGATTGTACGTTGTTTTAGGATTTTGGGAATCTAATCATAATGAGAATCTATAGCTGTGTGCGCTGGATCGTTGGACAGGTATTTCCACCATGTGTTGGTCCGACGGGATCATCATGGCAATCTATGTTGTGTGCGCTAGATTACCATGTGTTGTTGTTGTTGTGTATATGTATATTATTGGTTATCCACCTCGTGTTGGTCTAACAGGATCATCTTGGGATCTATGCTGTGTGCGCTGGATCATCGGATTTTCATTGAGTATACATAGTTGTTATTATTGTGGGCATATTGATGTCGTCACATGAGTATGCATTTGTAGGTCTCTTGTAGGACCAGGTTCATATGTTGTATTGATCTAATCTCGGATTAGACTGACATGATTGTCGTGGCATTACGTATTTTGAGGTATGTTCCGTATTTCCTTTAGTATTTGTCTTTTGATGGACAATCGATTATCGTGTTGGGATTTGATGATGTTATCCGATGGATCGAATTGGTCAGAGTTGGTATATTTCCGTATGGTGAGTTATGATGATGTTTTGAGAATCTTGGATATTGTTTGAGGTATAGTATAGGTGTTATGTTTGAGTTTATTAGTTAACCGAGATTAGGAGATGTGCATGATGATAAGGATTATTTTGATGAGGATTATCACGAACTGGTAAAGCTAAGACGGTAAGATTACATTGGTAGTATTCTACTTAGTATTTTCATTGGTATGCAATTATTAACGTGATGTGATCATTATCATTGTCGAATATTATGGCTGACCCCGTCGTGGGTATTGTTTTTAGGTTCTTGGGATATCGAGCTGGTAGCGGTCGTGAAGAGATGAGCTTCCCAGAGAATATTGGCTATGGCATGTCTTTGTGAATCGAGTACTTTGATTAGTTGTTGTATTCCGCTGCTAGAGTATTTTTAACTGTTTGTCTTTTCCATCGCGGGAGTATTTTTAAATGACCTTTCGATATCTGGTAACTTAAGTTACTTTGGAAAATTATTTTCTAAACTACTTTGTCGGTACGTGTAAGCGATGGCTTAACGTATGCTTTTAAACTATTGAGTTTTGCCGTTTTGGGCCTTGTAGTTTCAAATGAGATTTTACGACGGTTTTGATAAATGTATTTTATAAAGTCTTCGAATATTTTTAAAGATATTATCGTCATCGCCGCTTAGGCGTATTTGAAATGTTTGTAAAAATGTCTTTTAGCCTTGTGGGTTCCGTCTCGGGGCCCACGGCACTGTAATATTCCTGGATGGCTCTGGGGGTGTTACAGAATATGGTATCTGTAATATCTACATTTTTCTTTTTCCGGTATTTTCATTTTTGGTGTATTTTTTATTTTTAGCGACTCGCTTGTAACCATACTAGTAGTTCGAGAATATTTAATACTGGACTTTTGTCATCCGATCTTGTTTCGGACCTGTTATGCTCAATTCCGTGTTTTTTTTGCCTTTCCATTTATATTCTTTCGATTTTCGTATTCGTTGTTCGGAACTGCCGTCTCGGGATTGCTGCGGATCCATCTAATGTTTTTATGCATGTTGTGAATTTTCGTTTGGTGTTTCGGTCGCGTATCATGTAATTCCGAGTTGGTTACGTTCTGGGTACTTTCAGAGTCGTGTCAGACTCGATGTTAGCCTTTGATCCTTGCACGAGAGCAGGCCACACGAGCTTTTGATCGTGCGTGGCCCTCGTGCGCGTCCGGTGCTCGGCAGTGGACTCTAGGGACACACGAGCAGGTCGCACGAGCGGGTTCTCTTGCGCGTTACTCATGTGTGTTGGGCAGAAGCTGGGTAGTGGTTTAACGCACGACCAAGTACCCGAGCAATGGGTCGAGCATGCTACTCGTGCGCAGCCGATGTTCGGCAGTAACTCCCAGGAATGTACGAGCAGGACACTCGAGCGGCTGCTCATATGCAGTGCTCGTGCGTGGTGACAATAGTCGACCAGTGGCCTAGCGCACGACTGGATGCACGAGCTATTGGTCGTGCATCCCTGACGTATTTAAGGGGAGAGTCGCATTCTTTAGCCTCATTTTCTTCTCTCCTTCTTTCTTCTCCGAGGGTTAGGCAATTTGGGGCGTTTGGAAGCTTAGAGTTTTATCGGGTATCATCATCCATCCACGATTTTGAGTCTCCAGCATCAAGTTATCATCATCTAAACATCTTTTACCGATTGAATCAAGGTAAAATCTCCTCAAACCCTATTTTTTGGAAATTTGGGGGTTTTTGGGTTTTTATCCGATTCGTTCCGTATGGTTGATTAATCCATGATGAGAATGATTAATCTTAGTAGTATTCATGTGTTTCCTATGAAATTATGGTGAATTTTGGTGTGTTCTTGAAATCGAGAGGGTTTGGGGTTGTTGTCCGCCCTCGTCGATTTTGTCGTATGAAATTACATGAATCGTAGGTGGGTTTCCGGCTGTTTTCCGTTACCGTTGTTTTGTCGAGTAGTTGTAATCGTGTTTGACGAATCATCTAGGTTCGGTGTTCGGTTTCTCGCAACCGCGGTCGTAATCTTTCCCATTTCTCGTCGTCATTTAATCGAGGCAAGTACCCTTATGAACTTACAATCTTAACATGGTAGTATTGCATGAGTAACATGTGTATGTATGCTCACTATGGGTTAGATCCGACGGGGTCTCGGTAGGGGTCCATAGAGGCGTGGATCGACCATATTGTGGTGCATTTTTACAAATGTGTTTTGGGTTATGGCATTTCCGTAAATGTGTGTTTCAAGTGATGTTTAATCATTACATGATTTGACTATATGTGTGAGGTGTAATTTGTTCATTTGGTTACTTTTACTAGCGTAATTGCTAATCCCTTTGGGGACCCTTTTTGGGGAAATTCATTTTATGAATTTCAGGTCAGGTTCACCGAGACGAGCGGGCAGTGGATCAGTACGAGGATGACGGCCGTGCGTGATGATTGTGCAAGAGTAGTGTTTTATTTGTTTCTGTCTTTTGATCGTTTGTCAACTTGTATACTTATAGTAGTACTCGAGTACTTAGGAGCTTTTTATCTTTGCGGATTGAACTGTTTCGTCCATTATATTTTCATTGGGTTGTTGTGATGTTGTTTGACCGGTTGAACCGGGTGGATTATTATTGTTTTGCGGCTTCATGACGAGGTGTTATTGTGTTAATTCCGCTAGTCGATGAGTATGTTCGGTCACCTAGCCTGGTGGGTCCCAGGTAGGGATCCACGGCGCTGTAATATACCCTGATATCTTGGGGGTGTTAGAGAAAATGGTATCGGAGAACTACGTTTATGGATACCTAGGCTTGTCGGTTATTTAGGTCTAGTTGTGTTTTGTTTTGCACATCATCACACCGCTGCCATCATCTCGGTACTTCCAGTGCTCGTAAGTTTTCCTTACTCGATTCCTTGTTTTCTCGTACCGTATTTCCGTTTCTTGAATTGTGATCGTTTTTCCTCTCGTACTTATCATCGAGTTGCTTTTGCTACCTCTTAACACCAGTATGGATGCTGTAAGAGGCCGTGGTTGTGGTCATGGATGCGGCCGGGGACGTGGGGCAGCCGGTGAGGCAGCCACGTTGTATTCTTCTGGAGCCGGCAGTACCGATGACCGTCATAGCCATGCTTCTACTCAAGATGGCGCCGACCTTGGTGTTGCGGTTGTGATGCAGCAAATGGTGAACCAAATGACTGCGATAGCTCAAGCAATTCAAAACCCGACTACGGCCCATGCTACTCGGGGCGGAGCAGATCGTTAGCTTTAGGATGTCATCAAGATGCATCCTCCTCAGTTTTCTGGGGCTTCAGACCCGATTGGTTGGGAGGGGTGGATCAAGGATATATCCAAGGTCTTTGTTGCCACCAACTGTCCCGAGGATCGCAAGGTCCATATTGCCCAGTATTTTCTCACTAGGGACGCTACTAACTTGTGGGAGGCCGTCAGACCCAAGGACTATGTTGCTTCATGGGTTGAGTTCAAGGACCTGATGGAGACCGAATATTTCCCGTGGCCAGTTAGAGAGTCCCGAGTCCATTCCTTCTATGATGCTCAGCCTCGGGATATTCCTATCTCTCAAGCTATTACCGATTTCAACCGGGAGTTGGGCTTCGTGAAGGCCCAAGTTATAGAGGAGAGAGACAAAATTTTTCATTTTTCCAGACGGATGAAACGGTCGATTCGTGACTACATGTCTGGGCTCATCTGGACCACCTTGAAGGATTACCAGAGTAGAGCCCTTGCATATGATATGTCTGTGATGGCCAGTGAGGCGGTTCGTGAGAGCAAGAAACACAAGTCCACCGGAAATTTTTCGGGCCACAAGAGTGGAGGTTAGTTGAAGTCTTAGTCTGCTAATTTTTCCGCCGGTGGTGGTCCATCTCGTTCTACTGGGGGTTTCCATGGGGCTACCAATACTCCTTCCCGTGATATGAAGTGTTTTAACTGTGGCCGACCGGGCCACATCAGTCGAACTTGTCTGACCCTTTACAGACGTGTAATCAGTGTGGCCAGCTGAGCCACATGGATGATTTTTGTGCTGAGAGAGAGAGAGTTCTTGGTGCCCAGACTCCTCTTCCAGTGCCTAGTGAACCAAGTGTGAATTAAGGATCGTTTGCTTCTCAGTCTCCGCCGAGTGCCAGTCGAGGGAGAGGTCGGGGTCAACCCGCTAGAGGGGGAGCTTCCCATGTCGGCTCCGCCCATCCGCATGTTTATGAGATGAGGAGGGCCGATGATCCAGCGGCCACTGTGGCGAAAGGTACCATTCATATTCTTTCCCACCCTGTCAGTGTACTTTTAGATTCTGGTGCTACGCATTCATTCATATCTCTGGAGTGTGTGCGCCGTTTGAGTCTTGACTGTTTGTCGCCTTGTGAGCCTTTCAGCATTAAACTTCCTAGCGGTGATAGGATCATTGACGATAGGGAGATCCGAGATTGTTCTGTGATTATTTGCGAGAAGGCTTGGCTCTCTAATCTTATTATTGTGGGTATTGAGGGTGAGGATTTGATTCTTGGGGATGATTGGCTCGAGCGGCATGGTGCAATCATGAACTACCGCACGAGAATCATCACCATGTTAGCCGAGGACGGCATCGAGCACTCTTTCGTGGGGAGAAAGAGAGACTAGAAGTTCATAATTAATGCCTTGAAGGCGATGAGACTCCTACGAAAAGGGTGTACTGGTTATTAGTGCTACGCCCTGAAGGCGGGGGATGGTAAAGTCGAATTTTCATCGATTCCAGTCATTGGTGAGTTCCCTGATGTCTTTCCTGATGAGTAACCAGGGTTGCCACCGGACCGTGAGGTTGAGTTTGCTATCGAGTTAGAGCTGGGTGCGGCTTCGATTTCGATGTTGCCGTATCGCATGGCACCTTCAGAGATAGTCGAGTTGAATAAGCAGTTGAGTGAGCTTCTTGAGTCAGGATACATTCGACCGAGCGCTTCACCTTGGGGCGCACCGGTTCTGTTTGTGCAGAAGAAGGATGGTTCACTGAATTTATGTCTCGAATATCGTGAGCTAAACAAGGTGACCATCAAGAACAAGTATCCCTTGCCGAGGATCGATGACTTATTTGATCAGTTGCAGGGATCTGTAGTATTCTCGAAGATCGACTTGAGATCGGGGTACTATCAACTTCGGGTGAAGAAGTCCGATGTTCCGAAGACGGCTTTTCGATCGAGATACGGACATTATGAGTTTGTGGTTATGCCCTTCAGGTTAACTAACGTGCCGGCAGTGTTCATGCAGTTGATGAACAAGGTCTTTATCGAGTATTTGGATAAGTCTGTCATCATTTTCATTGATGATATTCTTATTTATTCGAGAAGCGAGGAGGAGCATGCGCATCATCTGCGTGTGGTGTTAGACATTTTGAAGACCGAGCGACTCTATGCAAAGTTCTCGAAATGTGACTTCTGGCTTAAGGAAGTGATGTTTCTGGGTCACGTGATTTCAGCCGAGGGGGTCCATGTGGATCCACAAAAGATTGAAGCAGTATTGGATTGGGCACCGCCTAAGAATGTGAAGGAGGTCCATAGTTTCTTGGGTTTGGCTGGTTACTATCGTAGGTTCTTCGAGGGGTTCTCGAAACTGGCTCGGCCGCTTACACAGTTGCTCCAGAAATCCGACAAGTTCGTTTGGAATGACGAAAGACAATCGAGTTTTGAGGAGCTGAAGAGGAATTTGACTTCAGCCCCGATTCTAGCGTTGCCGTGTGGCAACGAGGATTTTGCCGTTTACAGTGATGCTTTGGGGCAGGGTCTTGGGTGCGTGTTGATGCAGCATGACAAGACTATTGTGTTTGCATCGAGACAGTTGAGGCCGTATGAGCTTAACTACCCTACTCACGATTTGGAGATAGTGGCAGTTGTTTTCGCACTCAAGATTTGGCGTCACTATATTTTTGGCTCCGCATGCCAGATTTTTACCGATCATAAAAGTCTGAAGTACATATTCACTCAGCGGGAGTTGAATATGAGGCAGAGGAGGTGGTTGGAGTTGATTAAGAATTATGACCTCGAAATCCTTTATCATCCGGGCAAGGCGAACGTCGTGTCCGATGCCTTGAGTCGGAAACCGATTGCATTGCGGACGATTGAGATACTTACGTCTCAATGTGATCTTCAGCGGGTTTTGATCGGGTTGAGCGTTGAGGTTTTGCTGCTGGGAGCTATTGGGCAGCTTTACGCTTTAGAGATTTCGTCGTCCCTGATCGATGAAATTAAACTGAAGCAGTTGGAGGATCCGGTGATTACTCAAATACGAGAAAACGTTCTTAAGGGAAAGTCTCATGGGTTTGTGATTCATGAAGATGGGGTGTTGAGATTCCAGAGTCAGCTGTGTGTACCGAACGACTCGGAATTGAGGCAGGGTATTTTGCGTGAGGCCCATGCTACGCCTTACTCCGTTCATCCTGGTTCAAGTAAGATGTACAAGGACCTGAGGAGGAACTTTTGGTGGAATGACATGAAGGAGGAGGTCGCGCGGTTTTTAGAAAAATGTTTGACTTGTCAGCATGTCAAAATTGAGCATCAGCGACCGACTGGGTTATTGCAGTTGCTTCCCATTTCGGAATGGAAATGGGAATATATTTCGATGGACTTCATCACGAGTTTACCGAGATCGAGATCGGGTATGAAAATGGTTTGGGTGATTGTGGACCATCTGACCAAGTCGGCACTTTTTCTGGGCATCAAGGATACCTGGGGTCCGGAGAGGCTAGCTCGTGTGTATATTGCGCAGATTGTGAGGCTTCACAGTACCCCGAAGTCTATTGTTTTGATCAGGATGGCTGTTTTGTATCGCACTTTTCGCAGGTGGTGCATAAGGCGTTGGGTACTCGTTTGCGTCTGAGTACTTCTTTTCATCCTCAGTCAGATGGGCAGTCGGAACTCACTATCCAGACGTTCGAGGATATGTTGCGTGCTTGTGCTCAGTGACTGGGAGGAGCATTTGCCGTTGATCGAGTACACATACAATAATAGTTGGCACGCGATGATTTGAATGGCACCGTACGAAGCGCTTTATGGGCGGCGATGTAGATCACCGATTTGTTGGAACAAGGCGTCCGATTTGGTAGGGACCAAACCGGATATCGCGATAGAGATGAGGCAGAAGGTGGAATTGATTCGAGAGAGGATGTTGACTGCTCAGAGCCGACAGAAGTCATATGCCGACGTCCGTCGTCGACCTTTAGAATTCAAGGTGGGAGACCACATTTTGCTAAAGGTGTCGCCGACGAGGGGAGTTTTCCGCTTCAGGAAGAAGGGAAAGTTGAGTCCGAGATTTATTGGGCCCTTTGAGATTCTCGAGAGAGTCAGTGAGTTGGCGTACCGTTTAGCATTGCCTCCGGCCTTGAGTCATGTTCATAGCATTTTCCATGTTTCTCAACTGAGTAAATATGTTCTGGATCCTAGTCACATCATCGACTATGGTGAGATTGTTGTTGCCAAGGATATCACCTTCGAGGAGTGTCCTTTGAAGATTTTGGAGAACCGCGAGAAACGACTAAGGCATAAGACTATTCCTTTAGTCAGGGTGCAGTGGTCGAGGCATGGTGTCGAGGAGACAACTTGGGAAACCGAGGATAGCATGCGTGCTAGATACCCCGAGTTATTTGTTTCTTAAGTTTCAAGATGAAACTTATTTTTAGAGGGGTAGAATGTAATATCCGCATTTTTCTTTTCCCGGTATTTTCATTTTTGGTGTATTTTTGATTTTTAGCGACTCGCTTGTAACCGTACTAATAGTTCGAGAATATCTAATACTGTACTTTTGTCATCTGAGCTTGTTTCGGACCTGTTATGCTCAATTGCGTGTTTTTTTTGCCTTTCCATTGCTATTCGTTCGATTCTCGTAATCGTTGTTCGGAACCGCCGTCTTGGGATTGCCACAGATCAATCTAATGTTTTTATGCATGTTGTCAACTTTCGTTTGGTGTTTCGGTCGCGTATCATGTAATTCTGATTTGGTTACGTTATGGGTACTTTCGGAGTCGTGTCAGGCTCGATGTTAGCCTTCGATCCTTGCACACGAGCAGGCCACATGAGCTTTTGATCGTGCGTGGCCCTCATGCGCGTCCTGTGCTCGGCAGTGGACTCCACGAATGCACGAGCAGGTCGCACGAGCGGGTTCTCGTGCACGTTGCTCGTGCGTGTTGGGCAAAAGCTGGGTAGTGGTTTAACGCACGACCAAGTACCCGAGCAATTGGTCGATCATGCTACTCGTGCGCAGCCGATGTTCGGCAGTAACTCCCAGGAACGCACCAGCAGGACACCCGAGCGGCTGCTCGTGCACAGTGCTCGTGCGTGGTGAAAGTAGTCGACCAGTGGCCTAGAGCACGACCGTAAGCACGAGCTATTGGTCGTGCGTGATTGGTCGTGCGTCCCTGACGTATTTAAGGGGACAGTCGCGTTCTTCAGCCTCATTTTCTTCTCTCCTTCTTTCTTCTCTGAGGGTTAGGCGACTTGGGGCATTTGGAAGCTTGGAGTTTGATCGGGTATCATCATCTATCCATGATTTTGAGTCTCTAGCACTAAGTTATCATCATCTAAACATCTTTTACCGATTGAATCAAGGTAAAATCTCCTAGAACCCTATTTTTGGGAAATTTGGGGGTTTTGGGGTTTTTATCCGATTCGTTCCGTATTGTTGATTAATCCATGATGAGAATGATTAATCTTAGTAGTATTCATGTGTTTCCTACGAAATTATGGTGAATTTCCATGTGTTCTTGAAATCGAGAGGGTTTGGGGTTGTTGTCCGCCCTCGTCGATTTTGTCGTATGAAATTACATGAATCGTAGGTGGGTTTCCGGGTGTTTTCCATTACCGTTGTTTTGTCGAGTTGTTGTAATCGTGTTTGATGAATCATCTAGCTTCGGTGTTCGGTTTCTCGCAACCGCGGTCGTAATCTTTCCTGTTTCTCGTCGTCGTTTAATCGAGGCAAGTGCCCTTATGAACTTACAATCTTAACATGGTAGTATTGCATGAGTAACATGTGTGTGTATGCTCACTATGGGTTAGATCCGACGGGGCCTTGGTAGGGATCCACAAAGGCATGGATCGACGATCTTGCTTTTAACCACTACGGGTTAGATCCGACGGGGTCTCAGTAGGGGTCTACAGAGGCGTGGATCAACGGTTAATTGTGGTGCATTTTTACGAATGTGTTTTGGGTTATGGTGTTTACGGAAATGTGTGTTTCAACTGATGTTTTATGATTGCATGCTTTGACTATATGTGTGAGGTGTAAGTTGTTCATTTGGTTACTTGTACTAGCGTAATTGCTAACCTCTTTGGGGACCCTTTTTGGGGAAATTCATTTTATGAGTTTCAGGTCATGTTCACCGAGACCAACGGGCATTGGATCAGTACGAGGATGACGACCATGCGTGATGATTGTGCAAGAGTAGTGTTTTATTCATTTCTATCTTTTGATCGTTTGTCAACTTGTATACTAATAGAAGTACTCGAGTACTTCAGAGCTTTTGATCTTTGCGGATTGAACTGTTTTGTCAATTATATTTTCATTGGGTTGTTGTGATGTTGTTTGACCGGTTGAACCGGGTGGATTATTATTGTTTTGCGTCTTCATGATGAGGTGTTATTGTGTTAATTCCGCGAGTCGATGAGTATTTTCGGTCACCTAGCCTGGTGGGTCCCAGGTCGGTATCCACGGCGCTGTAATATACCCCGAATATCTTGGGGGTGTTACAGTATCAGAGCTTAGTTATGAAAAGCTAGGCTGTCGGGTCGAGTCGAGTCGTGTTTTTGTCACGTCATTTGATTTATCGGTTGGCAAGTAATAGAGCCCTGGGTTTTTGTTGTTCACTCGGGCTTGTGTGTTATGTGGTTTACCCGTGTGGTACTGTGGTTGTTTTTAACTTATCCAAATGGTATTAATGTGATCCTTTGGAAAAAGATGTGTAGTATTTTGAGTTGAACTGATTCTGCAAAATGTATGTTTTGAAAATATCTGTATCGATTATTTTCAAGGGTTGAGACATGTGCCAGTATCACGGGGAATCGTCGGCTTCATGATCTGTAAGTATTTGGATTTTTGAATTGCATTGAGATTATTTGCAATTATAAGTTGATGTACCTTGAGAAACTTTCGGAAAGCAATTATGTGTTACTGTATGAGGTAGCAGGATATAATAGTTGGGACAAAGCCAATGATCTTGAGGAACTGTGATTATGGAAAATCGATATGTCGATTAGACATGGGAAACGGAGTTGTGTATTTGGGAGAAAGATTGTGAATTGTTGAGAAGAACATGTAGTCATGTTAGTTCATTTTGAGGTACACGAAACTATTTATGAACATCTGAAAATGATACTTTTCAATACGGATGTTTTACGGAAAATGATTTTGGGATGAGACCCAATCGACTTTGAAATAGTTTTATAACTCAGGACTTGGGGTCCAAAAAGGGTTTTCTACTTTATAAACTTCTTGTAATGTGGAACGGGATATGGGCTGAGACCCTAATGTTTCAAAAAGGCTTTTCTGTTTTCCTAAAACTCCCGAGATTTGTAAAATACTTTACTAATCGTTTATCTATTTTATTACTACCTTTCGGGGTTTTGATTTATTTATTCAAATGAAACTTCTCGGGTAGTCTTCTGCTGTGTTTGACTTGTTGATTATTCAATATTTTGTCCTAGGATAGTTGAGGTGATCTAGGATGGGATAATGGTCGACGGTGCGAGTCATATGTGGGAAAGGAGTTTTATTGGAGTCTATACATTGAGATTTTGGAACTCTATCGTGTGGTTTTCCGATGGAATGTCAGTGGAATTGGTGATGAGCCAAATTGGTATACAAGAGTATGGAGGTGGTCAATCATTTGCATAATTTCATTTTATTTAATCATGTGTATTCGAAAAGAATTATCATCGAGAACTTGACACAAGCGAGCCGGCTTAACTTTTCAAAAATTGATTTCGTGGTCTTACGAAAATTTATGTTTTGAGTTTTGAAATTCTTGAAAGAACTTTTGAAAATTGGTTTTTTGACAAGATTATATGATTTCAAAACTGGTTTTGAAAATGTGATTGATATACATACGAATTTAGTGCATAGTGCATCTCATGGAGAAGTTCTGAGTGAGGCTCACAAGTTGGATAATACATCAGTATGGTACGATGAAAAGAGATTCAAATTCAGTATGGTAGTTTGGTTATCCAGGGATGACCGGTTGGTTGATCAGATAAGAGAAATATGTCACGTGATGTAGATTCGGTACAGAATATGATTTTGGAACTTCGGGTTTTGTGAAACCGTGTCATATGTGCTATGTGGCTCTATTGGTGTGGTAGTAGCGTGAATTTGCTATAGCAATTTTTTTACTTTTGAGCCATATTGATTGGAGTATGATTGGGTATGTCTTTGACATGGATTAATTATTCCATAATTGAGTTATAATGTTGCATTTTGTTAAAATTTGTGAAATCGTGATTGTAAGCGTATTGGCACTTTGAATGGGGGAGTCATTTGCTCGTATCACATGAGATCATCGACTTCACGCATTTGTATGTATATTGTTTGGTTATTCGTTAATGATGACGATTGATTGGTTTCGTGATGGTTTTGGATATCTTGGTTGAACTGTTGATTACGACGGGATTGCAAGTTTCAAGGACGAAACTTATTTTATGTGGTGTAGTATGTAATATCCTAAATTTCTACTATGGTTGTTTAATGTTATTTTATTCAAGTTATGTTGTACAGTGTGAAATCTGTACAGTATGGATAAAATAACTGAAGGACTGAGACATCTGTATTGATATAATCGTCATACTTGGTCGACAATTGCATTTGAAGACTTCGTGTATCAGGTTGTTTTAATTATGATATTGGGTGTATCGTATGAGAATGTTATTGGGACAAGTATATGTATTCAGTATGTGTGTATACGTAACCAATATGTCGAGACGGACAGGAACAGTTGGAATTGGTTAAGTGCATAAGCCATTACGTACACTAAGCTGAGGAGCTTACGCACGTTAAGTTGGTAAGTATAACGTACATTGTGTATCATGCATTACGTGCATTATAACATCAGGTGAGACGTAGTCATCTGATCAGAGAACTTTGTCAAAATACAAGCGTAGCGTAAGTTAAGCATATGAGCTTACGTACGTTAAGACACAGACGTAACGTATGTTATGTAGAGTACATAACATACGTTATGAATAGAATTGGACAGGATCAGGCTATAACCGACAAGTGGGTCCCGTGATCGGCAACTTTTGGCTGGCGTGCGAAAAGGCAAGTCAACTCCGAGTTAACGTAAGTTATGAGTGGTACATTACGTACGTTAAATGGGTATATACTGTAGCAAGTCAACTCTTTATTACGAACACTATGGCATAGGTGTTACGTACGTAATACAGGGCACGAAATGAGGCAGTGGGTTCTGGAGTAGCGTTACATACGCTATCGACGTCCGATAACGTACGTAAAGGATGTTACGTATGTTAAGATGGTCATGTAACGTATGTAAGGTCTGAAAGCTTATATATATGTTAGACTCCGTCATTTTGCTATTTTGCGATTCGTTCAAACATGCTCGTATGATGGATTATCGGGTTTTGTTGTTGATATATGAGTACTGATACGATTGTAGTGGTGTTGGATCGTGATGAAAAGATATGTCGATGTAATTCCCTCCTTTATTTCGGATCCTTGATGTTATTGTCGTTGTTTACTTTGTCTGATGACGATTATGGTAGTATTGCTATGATTCTTGGTGTTATGAATAATGCATGTTGAAGAAGATGATGATATGTGTGTATTGATCGAGTTATGAGTGAAATGTAATTAGGTTAGAGGTTAGATAACATATTGGACTATGTTGTCTTGGTGATTATGAACAAGGTGATGTTAATTGGATGTGCTTACGGAATAAGTCACGTTCTTGAGGAAATCTTGAATTGTATATGAGATTTATCAAATCGTATTGTGGTTGTGGATTCGAGATTGATTGATTTGGGTTGTTTGGATTTATGTTTGATCGAAGTATCGCTGAACCGTTGAGTTTGATTGGTTGGTTGTGTCGGTTGTTGATTGTTATCAGATTGTTGTTAATTTATTATTGCAATAGGTTGTGATAATTGATCGTTGATAAGAATCATGCCTTACGGTCGAGTTCGAGGATGTTCGGGAATTGCATTGGTTAGGGCCGAGGAACTCGTAGACAAAGGCAAGGAATCGGTAGCGGCTTCACTATCATCGTATCGGTATCGAGGCAAGTTGTTACTTGCTCAGTTTATAATATTTAATGAATGGTTTCAATTTCATTCGTTTATAATTCGTATAGCAATGATGACAATTGTGAACACTGGAGATTTGGGATTGTACGTTGTTTTCGGATTTTGGGAATCTAATCATAATGTATATGATTTGCGGTTGTTACTGGTATACTTGGGTATCGAGGATACATTGTGGTAAATGCGAGGATACGAGTTATCTACAGTCCATGGTACTTATGGATCGTCGAATATTGAGGAAATTGTTAGTGCTGGTTTAGACATCGAGATTGCTCTCGAAGGACTCGGGGCAAGTACTCTAATCATTTTTGTCATTTTGTGTCGATCATGTTGTGGTACATTTGTGTATTGTTGTTGTCATGCATTTGTGTATTGTTGTTAATATGCAGTTGTGCATTGTTGTCATATGTCCACCATGCGTTGGTCCGACGGGATCATCATGGGAATCTATAGCTGTGTGCGCTGGATCGTTGGACAGGTATTTCCACCATGTGTTGGTCTGACGGGATCATCATGGGAATCTAGGCTGTGTGCGCTAGATCGTTGGATTACCATGTATTGTTGTTGTGTATATGTGTCTTATTGGTTAGCCACCCCGTGTTGGTCTAAAAGGATCATCTTGGGATCTATGATGTGTGCGCTCATCGGATTTCCATTGAGTATACATTGTTGTTATTATTGTGGGAATATTGATGTCGTCACATCAGTATGCATTTGTAGGTCTCTTGTAGGACCAGGTTCATATGTTGTATTGATCTGATCTCGGATTAGACTGACATGATTGTCGTGGCATTACGTATCTTGAGGTATGTTCCGTATTTCCTTTAGTATTTGTCTTTTGATGGACAATCAATTATCATGTTGGGATTTGATGATGTTATCCGATGGATCGAATTGGTCAAAGTTGGTATATTTCCGTATGGTGAGTTATGATGATGTTTTGAGAATATTGGGTATTATTTGAGGTACAGTATAGATGTTATGTTTGAGTTTATTGGTTAATCGATATTACGATATGTGCATGATGATAAGGATTATTTTGATGAGGATTATCATGAACTGGTAAAACTAAGACGGTAAGATTACATTGGTAGTATTCTACTTAGTATTTTCATTGGTATGTAATTATTAACGTGTTGTGATCGTTATCATTGTCGAATATTATGGCTAACCCCGTAGTGGGCTTTGTTTTTAGGTTCTTGGGATATCGAGCTGGTAGCGGTCGTGAAGAGATGAGCTTCCCAGAGGATATTGGCTATGACATGTGTTTGTGAATCGAGTACTCTGATTAGTTGTTGTATTCTGCTGCTAGAGTATTTTTAACTATTTGTCTTTTCCGCTGCGAGAGTAAGTTTAAATGACCTTTCGATATCTGGTAACTTAAGTTACTTTGGAAAATCATTTTCTAAACTACTTTGTCGGTATGTGTAAGCGATGGCTTAATGTATGCTTTTAAACTGTCGAGTTTTGGCATTTTGGGCCTTGTAGTTTCAGATGAGATTTTACGATGGTTTTGATAAATGGATTTTATAAAGTCTTTGAATATTTTTAAAGATATTACCGTCATCGCTGCTTCGGCATATTTGAAATGTTTGTAAAAATGTCTTTTAGCCTTGTGGCTTCCGTCTCGGGGCCCACGACGTGGTAATATTACTGGATGGCTCTGGGGTGTTACAGAATATGGTATCAGAGCTTCGGTTGTGAAAACCTAGGATGTCGGGTCGATTCGAGTCGTGTTTTTGTCACGGCATTTAAGTTGTCGGTTGGCAAGTAATAGAGCCCTGGGTTTTTGTTGTTCACTCGGGCTTGTGTGTTATGTGGTTTACCCGTGTGGTACTGTGGTTGTTTTAAACTTATCCAAGTGGTATTAACGTGATCCTTTGGAAAGAGATGTGTCGTATTTTGAGTTGAACTGATTTTGCAAAATGTACGTTTTAAAAATATCTGTATCGATTATTTTCAAGGGTTGAGACATGTGCCAGTATCACGGGGAATCGTCGGCTTTACGATCTGTAAGTATTTGGATTTTTGAATTGCATTGAGGTTATTTGCAGTTATAAGTTGATGTACCTTGAGAAACTTTCGGAAAGCAATTATGTGTTACTGTATGAGGTAGCAGGATATAATAGTTGGGACAAAGCCAATGATCTTGAGGAACTGTGATTATGGAAAATCGATATGTCGGTTAAACTTAGGAAACGGAGTTGTGTATTTGGGAGAAAGATTGTGAATTGTTGAGAAGAACATGTAGTCATGCTAGTTCATTTTGAGGTACACGAAACTGTTTATGAACATCTGAAAATGATACTTTTCAAAACGGATGTTTTACGGAAAATGATTTTGGGCCGAGACCCAATTGACTTTGAAATAGTTTTATAACTCAGGACTTGGGGTCCAAAAAGGGTTTTCTACTTTATAAACTTCTTGTAATGTGGAACGGGATATGGGCTGAGACCCTAATCTTTCAAAAAGGCTTTTCTGTTTTCCTAAAACTCCCGAGATTTGTAAAACACTTTACTAATCGTTTATCTATTTTATTACTGCCTTTCGGGGTTTTGATTTATTTGTTCAAATGAAACTTCTCGGGTAGTCTTTCGCTATGTTTGATTTTTTAATTATTCAATGTTTTGTCCTAGCATAGTTGAGGTGATCCAGGATGGGATAATGGTCGATGTTGCGAGTCATATGTGGAAAAAGAGTTTTATCGGAGTCTATACATTGAGATTTTGCAACTCTATCGTGTGGTTTTCCGATGGAATGTCAGTGGAATTGGTGATGATCCGAATTGGTATACAGGAGTATGGAGGTGGTCAATCATTTGCATAATTTCATTTTATTTAATAATGTGTATTCGAAAAGAATTATCATCGAGAACTTGACACAAGCGAGCCGGCTTAACTTTTCAAAAATTGATTTCGTGGTCTTACGAAAATTTATGTTTTGAGTTTTGAAATTCTTGAAAGAACTTTTGAAAATTGGTTTTTTTGACAAGATTATATGATTTCAAAACTGGTTTTGAAAATGTGATTGATATACATACGAATTTAGTGCATAGTGCATCTCATGGAGAAGTTCTGAGTGAGACTCACAAGTTGGATAATACATCAGTATGGTACGATGAAAAGAGATTCAAATTCAGTATGGTAGTTTGGTTATCCAGGGATGACCGGTTGGTTGATCAGATAAGAGAAATATGTCACGTGATGTAGATTCGGTACAGAATATGATTTCGGAACTTCGGGTTTTGTGAAACCGGGGCATATGTGCTATGTGGCTCTATTGGTGTGGTAGTAGCGTGAATTTTCTATAGCAATTTTTGACTTTTGAGCCTTATTGATTGGAGTATGATTGGGTATGTTCGACGGTTTGCGACTGGATGTTCATACGCCCAAGGGGTATGTTCAACAGTCGGGTGTGTTTCTTTGAGGTCCACTGTATGTGATTTGTGTAACGTTTTGAGAATTTTATTCGTCCGTATATCTGTCTCTGTGTTTCTGTGTTGATCGTTTTGGATCTTACCATGTGAGGGTATTCTCGGTTATTGTTGATCCTTCGTTGGTAGTATTGGAGTTTATCATGTTGATGATATTCTCAGTTGTGTTTTGACCTTTGGTTGGTAGTATTGGAGTTTATAATGTTGATAATATTCTCGGTTGTGTTTTGATCTCTGGCTAGTCATATTAGAGTTTATCATGTTGATGATATTCTCGGTTAATTCATTAGTTGATCATTGTTATTGATCGTATGAGCGTTCAGACTTTGTGTCGATGATTCGGGATTTGTTGCCATTGTTTTTGGTAGTTGTTTCACAGATATATCGCGTATTATTGGTTTTTATCAGGATTGGGACTTGATTGTGCGATCAGGCAGACAAACTTTGACATGGATTGATTATCCCATAATTGAGTTATAATGTTACATTTTGTTAAAATTTATGAAATCGTGATTGTAAGCGTATTGACGCTTTGAAGGGGGGAGTCATTTGCTCGTATCACAGGAGATCATCGACTTCACGCATTTGTATGTATATTGTTTGGTTATTAGTTAATGATGACGATTGATTGGTTTCGTGATGGTTTTGGATATCTTGGTTGAACTGTTGATTACGATGGGATTGCAAGTTTCGAGGATGAAACTTATTTTAATTGGTGTAGTATGTAATATCCTAAATTTCTACTATGGTTGTTTAATATTATTTTATTCGAGTTATGTTGTATAGTGTGAAATCTGTACAGTATGGATAAAATAATTGAAGGACTGAGACATCTGTATTGATATAATCGCCATACTTGGTCGACAATTACATTTGAGACATCGTGTATCAAGTTGTTTTAATTATGATATCGTATGTATCGTATGAGAATGTTATTGGGACGAGTATATGTATTCAGTATGTGTGTATACGTAACCAGAATGTCGAGACGGACAGGAACAGTTGGAATTGATTAAGTGCAGAAGCCATTACGTACACTAAGCTGAGGAGCTTACGTACGTTAAGTTGGTAAGTATAACGTACATTGTGTATCCTGCATTACGTACGTTATAGCATCAGGTTAGACGCAGTCGTCTGATCAGAGAACTTTGTCAAAATACAAGCGTAGCGTACATTAAGCATAGGAGCTTACGTACGTTAAGACACAGACGTAATGTACGTTATGTAGAGTACATAACGTACGTTATGAAGAGAATCGGATAGGATCAGGATATAACCGACAAGTGGGTCCCATGGTCGGAAACTTTTGACTAGCGTGCGTAAAGGCAAGTCAACTCCGAGTTAACATAAGTTATGAGTGGTACATTACGTACGTTAAATGGGTATATACTGTAGCAAGTCAACTCTTTGTTACGTATGCTATGGCATAGGTGTTACGTACGTAATATAGGGCACGAAATGAGGCAGTGGGTTCTGGAGTAGCATTACGTACGCTATCGACGTCCGATAACATACGTAAAGGATGCTACGTACGTTAAGATGGTCATGTAACGTATGTAAGATCTGAAAGCTTATATATGTTAGACTCCGTCATTTTGCTATTTTGAGGAGTTCCACCTCGTTTCTTCGTCTTTCAACCCTCCGAGGCCGATTGTGGCTCTTCTAACTCAGTTATGAGATTGGGGAGCATGGATTGGAGTTATTCTTAGAGTTGATATATGAGTACTGATACAATTGTAGTGGTTTTGGATCGTGATGAAAAGATATGTCGATGTAATTCCCTCCTTAATTTCGGATCCTTGATGTTATTGTCGTTGTTTATTTCGTATGATGATGATTATGGTGTATTGCTATGATTCTTGGTGTTATGAATAATGCATGTCGAAGAAGATGATGATGTGTGTGTATTGATCGGGTTATGAGTGAAATGTAATTAGATTAGAGGTTAGATAACATATTGGACTATGTTGTCTTGGTGATTATGAACAAGGTGATGTTAATTGGATGTGCTTACGGAATAAGTCACTTTCTTGAGGAACTCTTGAATTGTATATGAGATTGATTTCGGAATTAAGTATGTTATAATCCTGGTTATCGGGTTGAATTAATTGTTGGTATGAATATCGGTTTATGAAATCGTATTGTGGTTGTGGATTCACGATTGATTGATTTGGGTTGTTTGGATTTATGTTTGATCGAAGCATCGTTGAACCGTTGAGTTTGATTGGTTGGTTGTGTCAGTTGTTGATTGTTATCGGATTGTTGTTAATTTATTATTGCAATAGGTTGTGATAATTGATCGTTGATAAGACGGTCGAGTTCGAGGATGTTCGGGAATTGCATTGGTCAGGGTCGAGGAACTCATAGACGAAGGCAAGGAATTGGTAGCGGCTTCACTATCATCGTATAAGTACCGAGGAAAGTTATTACTTGCTCAGTTTATAATATTTAATGAATGGTTTCAATTTCATTCGTTTATAATTCGTATAGCAATGATGATAATTATGAACACTCGACATTTGGAGTTGTACGTTGTTTTCAGATTTTGAGAATCTAATCATAATGTATATGATTTACGGTTGTTACTGGTATACTTCGGTATCGAGGATACATTGTGGTAAATGCGAGGATAGGAGGTATCTAAAGTCCATGGTACTTTTGGATCATCGAATATTGAGGAAATTGTTAGTGATGGTTTAGAAATCGAGATTGCTCTCGAAGGACTCGGGGCAAGTACTCTAATCATTTTTGTAATTTTGTGTCGATCATGTTGTGGTACATGTAATACCCGGTTGTAATTTAGTCACTATCATTCAGTAATTTCATTCGGTAATTGTCATTATGTAGTTTTTCACTTGATAATAATCATTCATCTGTGTTCACCATTCGGAATAACTTCGAGTTGTGTACCAATATTGTTCAGTGTATCTACCTTACTTGGGAAACGAGACAAGAGTGTTATCTCGATTGTTGTAATTGATTCATTAGCCGATGTTGACGTTGGAGTTCATGTCATTTCTAATCTCCTCATTGTTCAAATTGTGTTTTGTTGGGCGAACACTTGTAATCATGGCTTGGAACCACCGTTTTGTGGTTTCCGTACTTCCATTTCGTGTTATTGTTTCCCAAATATTGATTCCTATTGCTTTTATTCTCTTCCCGGATCATTTTTCATCATTTTAAGACCCTAGGGGGGTGTGGGCCGCGGCACAAGGAGTGTGCGCCGCGGCACACACATTGTCCAGTTTTTGGCCGAACAGCCTGTACTGTGGGCCGCGGCACACTCGTCCGGGCCGCGGCACACTCGTGTTGCAACTTATCGGCCAACCCTTCTGTACCGTGGGCTGCGGCACATGCCGACAGGCCGCAAAGACACCGCTGAGCCACGCTGCGTGGCACACTGCCCGGCCGCGGCACACTGCCGATCACTGGGGGCATTTTTGGCCCTGTGCCGCGGCACACTTCGGCCGGGCCGCGGCACACAGGGCAGTCAACTCTATAATTGCGTTTTTTGAGCGAGTTCAGCTCATTTCTTCCATTTTTCTTCAACCTGCGAGAGAGAGCTTGAGGGGAGGAACTTTTCATCATCCATCACTTGAGGGTTTGATTTTCTTCATTTCCTTTCGATCGTGAAGCCCGGATAGTCGATCTAACGTGTGTTCTTCGGATCAAAGTGCTTGGATCCTCAAGAGGTAATTTCTTCAACATCTTGGATTCCGATTTTGTATTGAGGTATGATGTTTTGGATGTTGAGATCATGTTGTATGAAGTGATATACGCATGATTATGGATATGTTTGATTATTCATTGGATTATTGAAGGATTATTCAAGAACACTTTGAATATTGTGTTGGAATTGGGGGTTTTTGATTAATCGTTGTTATAATCACGAATTTGAATATTCATAATGGATTATTGATCGTATTGAAGATGTTTTGTTGGTTTGAAACACTTCTTGGGGATTTGATGTTGGTATTATTGAGGTTTGGTTATAATCAATCTAAGTTTGGCCACAAAGTGTTCGATATAATGCCCCAATGAACTTGGTTTAATCGTATCGACGTTTTGAGTTCGTTATATTCGTGTTTGATTCGTTGAACGGATTGTTGGTAATTGTGTTATTCAAGGTTGTTCGGGCGACCGATATCTCTATTAGGACGTTGTTCGTGTAAGGATAATTATCACCGATGTTGAGTAAGTTAATTCTTACTTGGTTAAAAGGATATTCATTCCTTTTGTTGTTGTTCATTCATAATCATAACTCATTCATCATTGTATTAACCGTATTGAGACTTGTAATTGTCGAATAATCATTTCATTCACAAGGAACGACGGTTCCAATCATTTCATTGGGTTATCAATCACTTCACTATTATTTTCATCTCGGTGAGTCATTCTTGACCTTGTCGAATTATTATCCATTGATATTCATTGTGGTCATTATCGTTCATATGACCTTTTGGGTTCATATTGCGTGGCCAGATGCGGATGTGTGGAATTTTTAGTCGGGCACGTGATGGCCATGTATTGGGAGTGATACATTGGACTGTGCACACGGTAAAGATTAACTCCGTGAGACTAATTAGGTACAAGGACGGGTGTGTCCGGTCATCCATCTTGTACACTTGCACAGAACACTACGGGCGTACTATGATACTCCTCTTCAGCGTAATTCATAACTAAGGATATTTCATAACTTCAGATATATCATGATTGTGTATTTTCAATCCTTTAGGATTGTTGTTCTGTGTAACTGACCCCGTTAGGGGATATTGTTTTTCAGGTCACGGCAAGGCAAAGGCACGGGAAGAGCATATTGACGGCGAAGAGTCCCAGTGATACTAGTAGGGGGCCCCAGTCATTCCGGATATTTCAGTCATTTCAGTCATTTTCGTCATTTGTATTTCCGCTGCAAGTTCCGTTTGAGATGTTTATTTATTCAGGGTGGTGTATTTTATCTTCATATAAAATATACTAGTATTCTATATTGTCCTGGTGTATTGTACTTAAGCTCCTCATCGGAGTATTTGGTAATATAATGTGGTTCGGTACTACAATTATATTATTTAATTCATCAGTTTTCATTCGCCTGGTGGGTCCCAGTCGGGGGTCCACGGCACTGTAATATCCGCCTAGTTTGGGGTGTTACAGAGTTGGTATCGGAGCGTGGTTTTGAATACTACCTTCCGAGTCATGTCTCATTTGAAATCATCGTCATCGGACTAGTATCATTGGACTTTCGCGTCACGTGTGACCTGTGCAAATGCCGAGCCAATCAGACCAAGAACTGTAAGATTTCTAACGCCATGGTATAATTCTGGCAATAAGAATCATTCATTCATAATTCATCAGTTAACAATCCTCAATCATCATTTTCATTTTGACCAGGACGGTCATGTTAACTCGTTAATCACTCAATTCATTTCAATACTCAGTTGTTGATCAGGAAGATCATATCATTAATCTTGTTAATTTGTGCAAGATAATCATTTCAATAATTTCATCACATAATCATGTCACCTCAGTTGATCATTCATGTAATCACTGTGTTAGAACGTGTATGCTCATTTTCATCATCTCATGTCATAATCATAACGTGATATTCATGCGGGGAATATAATAATCATGTGACTTTCCTACTTCAGTATGGAGAGAGCAAGAAGAGGACGAGGAGGACGAGGCCGTGGTGCGGGCCGAATCCCGAGAGCTCGTGTGAATACACGTGCGAACGCAAGGAATAATGCTAATTCATCGAGCAGCGACGCTGCCACTCATTCACCTGGATGTGATCATTCACTATCGGGGAGTCGTACCCGGGACACGGCTCAGTCAGAAGGTGTTCGGGTTGACCCACTCGTTTTTATGCAGGGCATGATGGCCCAAATGACGCAGATGGTACAACTAATGGAGACGATGCATAATTCAGCTAATCAAAATCAACAAGCTCCTCCGCCGCCACCTCAGAGGCAAGAGAGGAATGTGAGCAGTATCATCGGCGACATCTCTCGCCAAAGGCTACCTACTTTTGAAGGCTCGTCTGAGCCGGCGGATATTATTCATTGGCTCGAACATTTCGAGAAGTTATTCGCTATGGTAGAGTGTCCCGAAGGACACAAAGTCTCAGTTGCGGCTTATTATCTGGGTAAAAGCGCACATTCTTGGTGGTTGTCGTTGAAGCCCACCGACGGATCATGTACTTGGGATCAATTCAAGACTCTCATGATGGAGAGGTATTATCCGGCCCCACTCAGAGAGGCCAAGCTGTCAGAATTACTCACTCCCGACCCCTCAGCAGACGAGGATGTTCTCGCCATTGCCGAGAAATTTCAGGAACTTCTTCCGTTTCCCTCATCTATTATTCACTCCGAGGCGGATAAGATCAAGTATTTCAGCAAGAGGCTGAAACCCCGTATGAGACTACAGTTGCTTAATCATAATTGCACCACGTTGGACGAACTCATTGAGAAAGCTCTTACCTATGAGCTTACTGCTAAAGAGATTGCTAAGCAGCAACCTTCATCTGCTAGCAAAAAGTCCAAGAACCGTAATCAGTCTGACGGCAGTCAGGCCACTTTCAACAAACCTCGTGCGGGCTCTGCTTTTTCGGAGCGACCTCCTGTGATGCCTAGCCCGCGGAATCTCAATCACGAGCGGCCAATTCGGCCATCACCTGTTTTAACTGTGGGGATCTTGGTCATGTCAGCACCAAGTGTCCGAGACAGTCTGTCACGTGCCATAATTGCGGAATTGTTGGGCATATATCCCGTTTATGCCGAAGAGACTCGAAAAATACTCCGGCGGCATCTTAGGCCCCAAAGCAGTCAGCCATTCAGAATCAAGCTACTCAGTCTGCGTCGTTCAAGACGACAGGAGCGAATAAAGGTGGAGTGTATAGCCAGCAGACGGGAGCATCCGGTCCCGGGACTAGCAAGCCCCAGATTTATGAGATGAAGAAGACCGACGATCCAGAGGGCCGGATGATCTCAGGTACACTCGATATTCTATCTCAACCTGTGTGTACCCTTTTTGATACTGGTGCATCACATTCATTCATTTCCGAGTCATGTTTGAGTAGACTACGTCTGGGTAGTGCTACTAGTTGTGAGCCTTATGTCATTGGTCTACCTGATGGTAGATGAATTATCGGAAATCGTGAGATTCAGAATTGTCCGATTCAGCTTCATGGCTGTGTATGGCTAGCGGACCTAATCGTGGTAGATTTGCCGAGAGACGACGTCATCTTGGGTATTGATTGGATGGATCGTCATGATGCCATCATTAGTGTCCGTAAGCGTATGGTCACTATCATTTCAGACGATGGGGTCGAATGCGTGTTTCAGGGAGGTAATACCGGCTGTTCTAGAAGAGTTATTAATTTGATGAAAGCAATGAGATTACTCAATCAGGGGTGTATTGGTTATTGGTGCTATATGATTAAAACAGAGAAATCATCGATAATGTTGGTGGATATACCGGTAGTGAGAGAATATGCCGACGTATTCCCAGATGAGTTACCTGGTTTGCCTCCACAGAGAGATGTGGAATTCACGATTGAGTTGGAGCCTGGTACATCTCCAATATCGAAGGCACCGTACCGGATGGCCCCGACCAAAATGCGGGAGTTGAAGAAACAACTTGAAGAGTTGTTCGAGAAGGGTTATATCCGACCGAGTGCGTCCCCATGGGGAGCACCAGTGTTGTTCGTCAAGAAGAAGGATGGTTCGTTTCGTTTGTGTATTGATTATCGGGAGTTGAACAGGGTGACAATCAAGAATAAGTATCCCTTACCCCGTATTGATGATCTCTTAGATCAACTTCAGGGAGCTTCAATATTTTCCAAGATCGACCTAAGATCTGGATATCATCAGTTGCGAATTCGAGAGTCGGATATCGCTAGGACAGCGTTTCGTACACGCTATGGTCATTATGAGTTCGTAGTTATGCCGTTCGGGCTAACTAATGCACCTGTGGTATTCATGGAGTTAATGAATCGGGTTTTCATCGACTTTTTGGATCAGTTTGTTGTTGTCTTCATCGATGACATTTTGATTTATTCTCGTAACCGAGAGGAACACGAGGTTCATCTTCATCAGGTTCTCGACGTGTTAAGACGAGAGCAACTTTATGGAAAGTTTTCCAAATGTGAGTTCTGGATGTCCGAAGTGACTTTTCTCGGGCATGTAATTTCATCAGATGGAGTGCGTGTTGATCCTCAGAAGAGGGAGGCTATCCAAGATTGGTTACCTCCGAAGAATGTTAAGGAAATCCGAAGCTTTCTCGGATTAGCCGGTTATTCTCGGATGTTTATGGAAGGATTTTCTAAAATTGCTCAACCATTGACGAACCTTTTGCGAAAGGATAAGAAATACACGTGGTCCGACGCATGTCAACGGAGTTTTGAGGAACTCAAGAGTCGGTTAATTTCAGCACTTGTACTTTCCTTGCCGCAAGGGACGGAAGGATTTGTGGTTTATAGTGATGCGTCCGGGCAGGGTCTCGGATGTCTACTCATGCAGAATGGGAAGGTTATTGCCTATGCTTCGCGGCAATTGAGACCATACGAGATTAATTATCCGACCCACGACCTGGAGTTTGCAGCCGTGGTTTTCGCGTTGAAGATTTGGCGTCATTACCTTTATGGCGTTACCTGTCAGATTTTCACTGATCACAAGAGTTTAAAGTATATATTTACTCAGAAGGAGTTAAATATGCGACAGAGACGGTGGTTGGAATTAATCAAAGATTACGATATCGAGATCCTTTACCACCCGGGCAAGGCGAACGTTGTCGCCGATGCCTTGAGTCGTAAGTCCGTTCAGGAGCAGATGCTGGCTCGTTTAACAGTTCAGAAAGAGCTTCAACAGGAATTCCTTAGACCCGAGATCGAGGTCTGGCTTCAGCGAGTGCAATGGCAACTTTGCATGTTAGAGATTTCATCGCCGCTTGAGGAGGCAATCAGAGAGAATCAGGGTTCAGACCCATCATTGTTGCGCATCCGTGAGGATGTGGCTCTGGGGAAAGCCCTTGGATTCGTGGTCCACGAGGATGGACTTTTGAGATTTAAGAATCAGTTGTGCGTACCAGCAAATGACGAGTTGAAAAACTCGATTTTGAGAGAAGCTCATGCTAGCCCTTATTCTGTTCATCCGGGATCTAGCAAGATGTATAAAGACTTGAAACAAAATTACTGGTGGAGTAATATGAAACGAGAAGTCGTGGAATTTGTTTCGAGATGCTTAACCTGTCAACAAGTCAAGATTGAACATCAGCGACCGGCGGGTATGCTGAAACCTCTCCCTATTCCAGAATGGAAGTGGGAAGACATTTCTATGGATTTTATCACGAGTTTGCCGACGAGTCGTCGTGGCATGAATACGATCTGGGTGATTGTGGACCGCTTAACTAAGTCAGCTCACTTTCTCGAGATTAAGGATACGTGGGGTCCCGAGAGACTTGCTCAACTGTTCATCAAAGAAATAGTGAGACTACATGGTACTCCTAAAAGTATCATTTCCGATCGTGACAGACGGTTTGTGTCTCATTTTTGGAAATCAGTCCATCGTGCTATGGGAACTCAGCTTAATCTCAGTACCGCCTTTCATCCTCAGACCGACGGGCAATCAGAGAGGACTATTCAGACATTAGAGGACATGTTGAGGGCATGCGTCCTCGATTGGAAAGACGATTGGGAAGCCCAACTACCATTGATCGAGTTCACGTATAATAATAGTTGACATACTTCGATTAATATGGCACCTTACGAGGCCTTGTACGGTCGTCATTGTCGATATCCTTTGTGTTGGGACGACTTATCAGAGTTAACCGGCACCGAGCCCGATATGCTTATAGCCGCCCGTGAGAAGGTAGCTTTGATCAGGAGTCGTTTGTTGACCGCTCAGAATCGACAGAAATCTTATGCAGACAATCGTCGTCGACCGCTAGAGTTCGAGACGGGTGACCACGTTTTGGTCAAGGTGTCCCCGAGTCGAGGTATTTTTCGTTTCGGAAAATGGGGGAAGTTTAGTCCGAGATTTATTAGACCGCTTGAGATTTTGGAACGAGTAGGCGAGCTAGCTTATCGTTTGGCATTACCTCCGGCGTTGAGCCGAATTCATAATGTGTTTCACGTCTCTCAGTTGCGGAAGTATGTTGCCGACCCGAGTCACATACTTCAGTTCGACGAAATCGAGATCGCTGATGATCATTCGTATGAGGAGCGTCCCATACGAGTCTTAGAGCGGCGAATCAAATAGTTGAGGAATAAGGCGATCCCTTTGGTTAAAATTCAGTGGTCTAGACACGAAGTCGAAGAGGCTACTTGGGAAACCGAGGATAGTATGCGGGAGAGTTATCCCGAGTTGTTTGACCCTTAGTTTCGGGGACGAAACTCTTTTAAGGGGGGGTGTATGTAATACCCGGTTGTAATTCAGTCACTATCATTCAGTAATTTCATTCGGTAATTGTCACTATGTAGTTTTTCACTTGATAATAATCATTCATCTGTGTTCACCATTCGGAATAACTTCGAGTTGTGTACCAATATTGTTCAGTGTATCTACCTTACTCGGGAAACGAGACAAGAGTGTTATCTCGATTGTTGTAATTGATTCATTAGCCGATGTTGATGTTGGAGTTCATGTCATTTCTAATCTCCTCATTGTTCAAATTGTGTTTTGTTGGGCGAACACTTGTAATCATGGCTTGGATCCACCGTTTTGGGGTTTCCGTATTTCCATTTCGTGTTATTGTTTCCCAAATATTGATTCATATTGCTTTTATTCTCTTCCCGGATCATTTTTCATCATTTTAAGACCCTAGGGGGGTGTGGGCCGCAGATAGGGGTGTGTGCGCCGCGCACACACATTGATTTTGGCGGCCGAGCAACAGACTGTGGCCGCGGCACATGCCGGCAGGGCCGCGGCACACTCTTCTGGGCCGCGGCACACTCGTCCGGGCCGCGACACACTCGTCCGGGCCGCGGCACACTCGTGTTGCAACTTATCGGCCAACCCTTCTGTACCGTAGGCTGCGGCACATGCCGACGGGGCCGCGGCACATGCCGACGGGGCCGCGGCACATGCCAACGGGGCCGCGGCACACTGCCGAGCCACTGCCGCGGCACACTCGTCCGGGCCGCGGCACACTTCGGACGGGCCGCGGCACACAGGGCAGTCAACTCTATAATTGCATTTTTTGAGCGAGTTCAGCTCATTTCTTCCATTTTTCTTCAACCTGCGAGAGAGAGAGCTTGAGGGGAGGAACTTTTCATCATCCATCACTTGAGGGTTTGATTTTCTTCATTTCCTTTCATTCGTGAAGCCCGGATAGTCGATCTAACGTGTGTTCTTCGGATCAAAGTGCCTGGATCTTCAAGAGGTAATTTCTTCAACATCTCAGATTCCAATTTTGTATTGAGGTATGATGTTTTGGATGTTAAGATCATGTTGTATGAAGTTATATACGCATGATTATGGATATGTTTGATTATTCATTGGATTATTGAAGGATTATTCAAGAACACTTTGAATATTGTGTTGGAATTGGGGGTTTTCGATTAATCGTTGTTGTAATCACGAATTTGAATATTCATAATGGATTATTGATCGTATTGAAGATGTTTCGTTGGTTTGAAACACTTCTTGGGGATTTGATGTTGGTATTATTGAGGTTTGGTTATAATCAATCGAAGTTTGGCCACAAAGTGTTCGATATAATGCCCCAATGAACTTGGTTTAATCGTATCGACGTTTTGAGTTCGTTATATTCGTGTTTGATTCGTATGTTGAACGGATTGTTGGTAATTGTGTTATTCAAGGTTGTTCGAGCGACCGATATCTCAATTAGGACGTTGTTCGTGGAAGGATAATTGTCACCGGTGTTGAGTAAGTTAATTCTTACTCGGTTAAAAGGATATTCATTCCTTTTGTTGTTGTTCATTCATAATCATAACTCATTCATCATTGTATTAACCGTATTGAGACTTGTAATTGTCGAATAATCATTTCATTCACGAGGAACGACGGTTCCAATCATTTCATCGGGTTATCAATGACTTCACTATTATTTTCATCTCGGTGAGTCATTCTTGACCTTGTCGAATTATTATCCATTGAAATTCATTGTGGTCATTCTCGTTCATATGACCTTATGGGTTCATATTGCATGGCCGGGTGCGGATGTGTGGAATTTTTAGTCGGGCACGTGATGGCCATGTATTGGGAGTGATACATTGGACTGTGCACACGATAAAGATTAACTCCGTGAGACTAATTAGGTACAAGGACGGGTGTGTCCGGTCATCTGTCTTGTACACTTGCACAGAACACTACGGGCGTACTATGATACTCATCTTCAGCGTAATTCATAACTAAGGATATTTCATAACTTCAGATATATCATGATTGTGTATTTTCAACCCTTGAGGATTGTTGTTCTGTGTAACTGACCCCGTTAGGGGATATTGTTTTTCAGGTCACGGCAAGGCAAAGGCACAGGAAGAGCATATTGACGGCGAAGAGTCCCAGTGATACTAGTAGGGGGCCCCAGTCATTCCGGCTATTTCAGTCATTTCAGTCATTTCAGTCATTTCAGTCATTTGTATTTCCGCCGCAAGTTCCGTTTGAGATGTTTATTTATTCAGGGTGGTGTATTTTATCTTCATATAAAATATACTAGTATTCTGTATTGTGCTGGTGTATTGTACTTAAGCTCCTCATCGGAGTATTTGGTAATATAATGTGGTTCGGTAATACAATTATATTATTTAATTCATCAGTTTTCATTCGCCTGGTGGGTCCCAGTCGGGGGTCCATGGCACTGTAATATCCGCCTAGTTTGGGGTGTTACAGTACATTCGTGTATTGTTGTTGTCACGCATTTGTGTATTGTTGTTAATATGCAGTTGTGCATTGTTGTCATATGTCCACCATGCGTTGGTCCGACGGGATCATCATGGGAATCTATAACTGTGTGCGTTGGATCATTGGAGAGGCATTTCCACCATGCGTTGGTCCGACGGGATCATCATGGGAATCTATGTTGTGTGCGCGGGATCGTTGGATTACCATGTGTTGTTGTTGTGCATATGTATAATACTGGTTATCCACCTCGTGTTGGTATAATAGGATCATCCTGGGATCTACGATGTGCGTGCTAGATCATCGGATTTCCATTGAGTATATATTGTTGTTATTATTGTGGGCATATTGATGTCGTCACATGAGTATGCATTTGTAAGTCTCTTGTAGGACCAGGTTCATATGTTGTATTGATCTGATCTCGGATTAGACTGATATGATTGTCATGGAATTACGTATCTTGAGGTATGTTCCGTATTTCCTTTAGTATTTGTCTTTTGATGGACAATCGATTATCGTGTTTGTAACACCCCGAGATATTCGGAATAATTACAGCGCCGTAACCCTTTAAGTAAGGATTTACAAGGCTGATTAAAAAGGGAAGTAAATATAATCCAAACTCACAAATGAAGTTCAAAACATAGAACTTATTCAACTGATCCAAAGAGTTTACTTATACAACCATATCGAAAATGACATTATTGAAACACACGTACTCGAGTACTAAAGTGAACCAAAATGACAATAACAATAAACATCAACCACATCACTGAGCCATTTCATCGTCCTGTCGGTACTGTGGTTGCTTCCCCGCTCCTCGGCTACCTGAACATCAAAACAATGTCCACCCCCGAAGGGGTTAGCAAAACAATGCTAGTACAAGTATCATAATACATAAATCATCAGTGAATCATAAATCATGCAAAACGGACTTCCGTCATCGGAATCCAATGATGTGAATCCTCACGATTCCATCAACACAATACAGGGCAATCTAGCGATCCAGCGCCCTTGGTATAGATCCCCATGATGATCCCGTCGGACCAACGCATGGTGGAAAACCCGTCCAGTGATCCAGCGCCCTCAGCATAGATCCCCATGATGATCCCGTCGGACCAACGCATGGTGGACATTCGATCCAACGCCCTCAGCATATATCCTCATGACCCCCCCTCGGATCATTCATACCATAAACCAATCAATAATGCATACATATATGCATTTCAATATTTTCATCAATACGAACGATTTACCACGAATACCACGAGAATTTACAGAAATAAATCTCATATTCGAATAACATGAACAAAACCATATGCATGATCAAAGTTCCAATATAAATCAAACTCAACGTATGATACTTGCCTCGGAAATGGCAAGAATGAAATACTCCAACAAACGTCACGCGTCCGTATGTCACCGCCCCACGATCGACCCCTATGCAAGGCTCGCACCTTGTTCAAAAAGAGATACAAGGAACTTAACATACCACTCGATACTAACATATGCTCACCGAATACTAATATTATGATCGTAAAGTAGTGACACTAGGTTGGTTCACAGTTAGAACACTAGGTAAGAACTGAACCGGGAACGATAAGGCATTCTATAAGGGCTGAACGATCATTCGAACATGAAGTACCGTTGTTTAAAAGTTCATTGTTTTCAAGGTGTTTGAATGTTTCGTGTTTTAAATAAGGAAATGAATGTCAAATCCTCATATGATCGGCTATTATGATTCTACCCCCAATATTACTCAAGACGACAAGCATACTCGAATATTACACAAGGAAAACGACACTACGGTGATTTGGTTAGAGTTCAAGGACCTGGTCGATATTTTACCCTCAAGAACATGGAGAACATTGTCATAACAATTTCTTCTAACATATATGAATTCCTCCAATGGAACATAAAAATGGATCAGAGAATATAACTGAAATCATGCTTATTACTACGACGAAATAGGGATACTTCATGTTAAGGTTTTCATCCACCGAGGCTATAACAATACTCTACGTAATGGAAGAAAGACAAGGTATAATCGGGTTCTAAACTTCAAAATATGGTGCTGGACTCAAAAGGTCATTAACTAATCCAATGATTTCCAAAACAAGCTCAAAGTATAATTAAGAATGTAGATTCTAGCTTGGTGAATCGTAACATACCTTAAGAGATGTAAGAGTAAGGAAAATCTTCAATAAACTCTTCACCGGAAGCTTGATCACCAACTCACACGGTCTAGGCTTCCCAAAATCGGATGTAGATGATGATATGAGGGATATGAGGTGAGGGATAGTCTCAAGAACACAAAAATCGGCCAAGGCAAGAGTGGGAAATGAAGTGAGGGTCGGGTTCTATAAATAGATTTCTGGACGTTACGTACGTTATACCCTAGCCTTAGCGTACGTAATCGTCTGACCAGAGTTCACTGGCCTGATTTCGCCATTTCCTTACGTACGTAATCACTCGGGGTTTACGTACGTAATATCCATGTCCTTAGCGTACGTAAAACATGCACCATAGCGTACGTAACACCTATGTCCAGGTTCACGCGGAAATCACACGAGTCTCCCCCGGCCCCTTCCTCGGCCCCCACACGCCGACCCTTATCCGAACCCAAGTTGACTTAGCTTACGTATGTTAAGAACATCATATAACGTACGTAATACTGAATATTTAGCGTACGTTATGGACGCCTGATAGCATACGTAAGTACGTGCAGAATCATGCATGAAATGGTGAAGATATATAAAAACATAAGGATACAAATACGGGAAACCAAACTACGATTTATAACATCATGAAGTCGAGATCATACAAGGTCGAGTACAAGGTAAATACACCATTTATCCGGGTATTACATACTACCCCTCTAAAAAGAAGTTTCGGCCCGAAACTTAAAACGAAAATAATTCCGGGTATCTCGACCTCATACTCTCCTCTGTCTCCCAAGTTGCTTCTTCGACTCCATGTCGAGACCACTGAACTTTTACCAAGGAGATCGGTTTATTCCTCAACTGTTTGACTCGACTCTCGAGTATCTTGATTGGTCTCTCCTCGAAGGTGCCGTCATTAGCTATCTCGATCTCGTCGAAATCAATAATATGATTGGGATCTGGTACATACTTCCGCAATTGGGATACGTGAAACACACTGTGAACGTGACTCAGCGATGGCGGTAAGGCCAACCTATATGCTAAATCCCCAACTCTCTCGAGGATCTCAAATGGCCCGATATATCTCGGACTTAGCTTACCTTTCCTCCCAAAACGGAAAATCCCTTGTGTAGGAGACACCTTCAATAGTACGTGGTCCCCAATGTCAAACTCTAGAGGGCGACGACGTACATCTGCATAAGACTTCTGTCGACTTTGGGCAGTCAATAGTATTTCCCGAATCAAAGCTATCTTCTCTTGAGTCTGAACTATTAGTTCCGGTTCCGCCCCGATCAAATCCGAACAATCATCCCAGCACAGGGGTGATCGGCATCTCCTCCCGTACAAAGCTTCAAATGGTGCCATCTTAATAGAAGCATGCCAACTATTATTGTAGGTGAATTCAATCAATGGCAAATGGACTTCCCAATCAGTTGACCAATCTAAAGCACAAGCTCTAAGCATGTCTTCTACTGTTTGTATAGTCCTTTCGGACTGACCGTCCGTCTGAGGATGATAAGCCGTGCTAAAGTTTAGCTCGGTCCCCAAAGCCCTGTGAACTGCCTTCCAGAAGTGCGACACGAAACGACCATCTCGATCTGAAATAATGGTCTTCGGCGTCCCATGCAATCTGACTATCTCTGTAATAAATACTCGCGCCAATCTCTCGGGTCCCCAAGTGTCTTTAATTCCTAGGAAATGAGCTGACTTGGTTAGTCGATCAACTATAACCCAAATCATGTTCATTCCCATCTTGGTCCTTGGCATATTGGTGATGAAATCCATTGAGATATCCTCCCACTTCCACTCAGAAATCGGAAGCGGTTTTAACATTCCGGCAGGTCGCTGATGTTCAATCTTAACCTGCTGACAAGTCAAACACTTTGAAACGTACTCTGCTACGTCTTTCTTCATGTTTCCCCACCAGAAGTTTTGTTTTAGATCCTTATACATCTTACTACTGCCTGGGTGAATAGAATAGGGCGCGCTGTGAGCTTCCTTCAGAATTGTCCGTCTCAAATCATCATCATCGGGAACGCAAATTCGACTATGAAATCTCAGAACTCCGTCATCTTGTATCACGAATCCTGGGGCCTTTCCTTTCTTTACTTCATCACATAACCGAAGGATCAGAGAATCGTTCAACTGCTTAGATTTGATCTCCTCGACTAGTGATGAAGTCAGTTCCATCACATATAGTTGCCCTTGGATTCCTGGTGCCCATACTTCAATCCCTTCGCGGATCGGCCTCCGTTGAATCTTTGGTTTGGGATGTAAGTGCTTCCAACACTCGAAGAGAAACAGGTTTACGGATCAATGCATCGGCTACTATGTTTGCTTTACCCGGATGATAGAGAATTTCCAAGTCGTAATCCTTGATCAATTCCAGCCACCTTCTCTGCCTCATGTTTAATTCTTTCTGACTGAAAATGTATTTGAGGCTCTTGTGATCGGTGAAGATCTGACAACGAGTGCCATACAAGTAATGTCGCCAAATTTTTAGAGCAAAGACCACGGCTGCTAGCTCCAGATCATGAGTCGGGTAATTAACTTCGTACGGTTTCAGCTGACGAGAAGCATAGGTGATCAACTTATCCCTCTGCATCAACACACATCCCAGACCCTGATTTGAAGCATCGCTGTATACCATGAATCCATCCGTCCCATCTGGTAACGCTAATATAGGTGCTGTCGTCAGTCTCTTCTTAAGTTCATCAAAACCAGTCTGGCATTTCTCATCCCACGTGAACTTTTGAGTTTTCTGTAACAGCTGAGTGAGCGGACGAGCAATTTTGGAAAATCCCTCAACAAAACGGCGATAATATCCGGCAAGTCCTAAGAAACTCCGGACTTCTTTCACGTTATTAGGAGCTTCCCATTCCAAGATTTCTTCGACTTTCTTCGGGTCCACCTGAACTCCGTCAGCCGATATCACATGCCCAAGGAAAGTTACTTCCCTAAGCCAGAACTCGCATTTGGAAAGCTTTGCATACAACTGTTCTTTCCTCAAGATACTCAAAACCACACGCAAATGCTCAGCGTGCTCCTCTGTGTCTTTCGAATATATCAATATGTCATCGATGAAGACGACCACAAATTTATCCAAGTATTCTAAGAATACCCGATTCATCAATTGCATAAATACCGCAGGAGCATTGGTAAGTCCAAATGGCATCACTACAAATTCATAATGCCCGTACCGGGATCTGAAAGCAGACTTCGGTATATCCGATTTCTCAATTCTCAACTGATGGTATCCTGATCGCAAGTCAATCTTCGAGAATACCCTTGCCCCTTGCAATTGATCAAACAAGTCGTCGATCCGAGGTATCGGATACTTGTTCTTGATCGTCACTTTGTTTAATTCCCTGTAATCAATACATAATCGGAGGGATCCATCTTTCTTCCGGACAAAGAGAACGGGTGCTCCCCAAGGAGAAACGCTAGGTTGAATGTAACCCTTCTGTAATAATTCCTCCAATTGCTTTTTTAGTTCATACATATCGGTTGGCGCCATGCGGTATGGTGCTCTGGAAATAGGAGCAGCTCCAGGCTCTAATTCGATAGTGAACTCCACTTCTCTCTGCGGAGGTAACCCAGGTAGTTCGTCAGGGAATACATCTGAGAATTCCTTCACAACTGGAATAGATGAGAGCTCTACTCCTTCTTCTTTATTCATGGCATAACACCAGTATCCGTAACAACCCTGCTTTAGCAATCTCGCTGCTTTCATCCCTTTGATTAATTTTCCTGAGCTTCCCGGTCTCCACCCCTTAAATAAATGTTCGGACCCGTCATCGGAAATGATAGAAATGACTCTCTTTCGGTAATTCAAAATAGCTCCATAACGATTGAGCCAATCATCTCCTAGAATTAAATCGTCACCAAGAATGTCGACTACAATAAGATTTGATAGCCAATCTCTCCTTCCTATAGTCATTGGAAAATCTCTAGTTTCTAGGGTTTCCACAAATTTCTCTCCGCTCGGTAATCCCACAACATAAGGTTCACAATCATACAAGCACGAGATTTTCAAACGATTAACACAGTTCAAAGATATGAAAGAATGCGTAGCTCCTGAATCGAACAAGACACTAACTGGTTGCAAAAGGATCTGAATCGTACCTGATGCAACAGCCGTGTTCTTATCGTCTGACTTCCTCATCTCGTAAATACGCAGAGGAACGGACCCAGCGCTAGATGCTTCTCTTTTCCCAACATTCTGCTGTTGGAAACCACTCTGCTGCGTCTGGTTTACACTGTTGTCCTTTGGGACCGGCGCAGGAGTGTGAGTGCCAAAAGATCGAGTCGCATTCCCACAAAATGTTGGGCGATGCCCTTCCTGTCCACACTCGAAACAGGTCACAGCAGGCGCGAAACAGTCACGTCGAACATGCCCCGATTTGCCACAGTTATAACATTTCTTCCCTGCGTCTGAAACGGTTGGTGCTGCCCGGAACTTCTTTCCACCTCGAGAAGGATGCGGAGGCCTCCTGGATGACTGAAAAGAGGACTGGCCCCTGCGAGGCCCACTACTCTTATTCTCCGTGAAGTTGCCAGACACTTTCTGCTTCTTTGCTTCCGTTGATTTCTCGACTGCCGCTTCTTTCATATCATAGGCCAGCGCCTTGTCCTGATACTGTCGCAGGGTGGTGCATTCAAATCCGGACATATATTGCTGAATCTCCAGCTTCATTCGCATGTCAAAATGAAAAATCCTCTCTGCTTCGGTCCTGACCAAGTGGCGCACATAAGTCAACTGGTGATTAAAAGTCTTAATCACGTCTGTCACAGATGCTTCTGAATCTTGTGGTGCGAAAAACTCCCGGACTCGGGCCTCCCTAACGGGGCGAGGACAATACTGCGCTTCCATCATTAATTTGAACTCCGTCCAGTCAACATTATGCTCCTCAGGTCGAATGGCCTCCCACCAATCGAAAGCCTCCCCTGTCAGAAGATACTGGGCGACGGGAACCTTTCTGTCGTTGGGACAGTTAATCCCCGCAAAAATCTTCTCTAACTCCTTCAGCCAGTGATCCCAAGAAAGCGTCTCAACAGAACCGTCAAATTTCGGAGGGTGCAATTTGACCACCTCAGTAAGCCATTTGTCTCCCCGATTATCCACGTTATGCTGCTGTCCCATTGACGTCTGCATGCGATCAACAACTTGAGCGAATTGGTTTATCTGAGCAACCACCTGCTGAAGCACTCCCGGCACATTTGGATCTGCATTATTATTTGCTGATCCCTGCTGTCCTCCAGAATGGGAATCCGTTCGACTAGCGGTTATTTCTGGAGTAGACACCGAATCTTCCTGTCTCGCATTTCCACGTCCGCGTCCACGACCTCGTCCGCATCCACGACCTCCTCTCAACATACTGTAAACACAAATACTCAATATCCAGGGCAAACATTCTAAAAGAAAGTCCATCAATGTTCACAAAACATGAATAAAACGGTAGTATTTGAGATTAGGAAACTTACAACCACGGTCCACACGACGATGCTGGCTCAGCAGTGATGTTACAAACGACCAAAAATCAAATAACGTAAACAGACCCAACTAACCCGACTGCCAAGATATCCATGAATCTTAGCTCCAATACCATATTCTGTAACACCCCGAGATATTCGGAATAATTACAGCGCCGTAAACCCTTTAAGTAAGGATTTACAAGGCTGATTAAAAAGGGAAGTAAATATAATCCAAACTCACAACTGAAGTTCAAAACATAGAACTTATTCAACTGATCCAAAGAGTTTACTTATACAACCATATCGAAAATGACATTATTAAAACACACGTACTCGAGTACTAAAGTGAACCAAAATGACAATAACAATAAACATCAACCACATCACTGAGCCATTTCATCGTCCTGTCGGTACTGTGGTTGCTTCCCCGCTCCTCGGCTACCTGAACATCAAAACAATGTCCACCCCCAAAGGGGTTAGCAAAACAATGATAGTACAAGTATCATAATACATAAATCATCAGTGAATCATAAATCATGCAAAACGGACTTCCGTCATCGGAATCCAACGATGTGAATCCTCACGATTCCATCAACACAATACAGGGTAATCCAGCGATCCAGCGCCCTTGGTATAGATCCCCATGATGATCCCGTCGGACCAACGCATGGTGGAAAACCCGTCCAGCGATCCAGCGCCCTCAGCATAGATCCCCATGATGATCCCGTCGGACCAACGCATGGTAGACATTCGATCCAGCGCCCTCAGCATATATCCTCATGACCCCCCCTCGGATCATTTATACCATAAACCAATCAATTATGCATACATATATGCATTTCAATATTTTCATCAATACGAACGATTTACAACGAATACCACGAGAATTTACAGAAATAAATCTCATATTTGAATAACATGAACAAAACCATATGCATGATCAAAGTTCCAATATAAATCAAACTCAACGTATGATACTTGCCTCGGAAATGGCAAGAATGAAATACTCCAACAAACGTCACGCGTCCGTATGTCACCGCCCCACGATCGACCCCTATGCAAGGCTCGCACCTTGTTCAAAAAGAGATACAAGGAACTTAACATACCACTCGATACTAACATATGCTCACCGAATACTAATATTATGATCGTAAAGTAGTGACACTAGGTTGGTTCATGGTTAGAACACTAGGTAAGAACTGAACCGGGAACGATAAGGCATTCTATAAGGGCTGAACGATCATTTCGAACATGAAGTACCGTTGTTTAAAAGTTCATTGTTTTCAAGGTGTTTGAAGGTTTCGTGTTTTAAATAAGGAAATGAATGTCAAATCCTCATATGATCGGCTATTATGATTCTACCCCCAATATTACTCAAGACGACAAGCATACTCGAATATTACACAAGGAAAACGACACTACGGTGATTTGGTTAGAGTTCAAGGACCTGGTCGATATTTTACCCTCAAGAACATGGAGAACATTGTCATAACAATTTCTTCTAACATATATGAATTCCTCCAATGGAACATAAAAAGGGATCAGAGAATATAACTGAAATCATGCTTATTACTACGACGAAATAGGGATAATTCATGTTAAGGTTTTCATCCACCGAGGCTATAACAATACTCTACGTAATGGAAGAAAGACAAGGTATAATCGGGTTCTAAACTTCAAAATGTGGTGCTGGACTCAAAAGGTCATTAACTAATCCAATGATTTCCAAAACAAGCTCAAAGTATAATTAAGAATGTAAATTCTAGCTTGGTGAATCGTAACATACCTTAAGAGATGTAAGAGTAAGGAAAATCTTCAATAAACTCTTCACCGGAAGCTTGATCACCAACTCACACGGTCTAGGCTTCCCAAAATCGGATGTAGATGATGATATGAGGGATATGAGGTGAAGGATAGTCTCAAGAACACAAAAATCGGTCAAGGCAAGAGTGGGAAATGAAGTGAGGGTCGGGTTCTATAAATAGATTTCTGGACGTTACGTACGTTATACCCTAGCCTTAGCGTACGTAATCGTCTGACCAGAGTTCACTGGCCTGATTTCGCCATTTCCTTATGTACATAATCACTCGGGGTTTACGTACGTAATATCCATGTCCTTAGCGTACGTAAAACATGCACCATAGCGTACGTAACACCTATGTCCAGGTTCACGCGGAAATCACACGAATCTCCCCCGACCCCTTCCTCGGCCCCCACACGTCGACCCTTATCCGAACCCAAGTTGACTTAGCTTACGTACGTTAAGAACATCATATAACATACGTAATACTGAATATTTAGCGTACGTTATGGACGCCTGATAGCGTACGTAAGTACATGCAGAATCATGCATGAAATGTTGAAGATATATAAAAACATAAGGATACAAATACGGGAAACCAAACTACGATTTATAACATCATGAAGTCGAGATCATACAAGGTCGAGTACAAGGTAAATACACCATTTATCCGGGCATTACAGTGTTGGGATTTGATGATGTTATCCGATGGATCGAATTGGTTAGAGTTGGTATATTTCTATATGGTGAGTTATGATGATGTTTTGAGAATCTTGGGTATTGTTTGAGGTACAGTATTGTAGTTATGTTTGAGTTTACTGGTTAATCTAGATTACGAGATGTGCATGATGATAAGGATTATTTTGATGAGGATTATCACGAATTGGTAAAGCTAAGACGGTAAGATTACATTGGTAGTATTCTACTTAGTATTTTCATTGGTATGTAATTATTAACGTGATGTGATCGTTATTATTGTCGAATATTATGGCTGACCCCATCATGGGCTTTGTTTTTTAGGTTCTTGGGATATCGAGTTGGTAGCGGTCGTGAAGAGATGAGCTTCCCAGAGGATACTGGCTATGGCATGTGTTTGTGAATCGAGTACTCTGATTAGTTGTTGTATTCAGCTGCTAGAGTATTTTTAATTATTTGTCTTTTCCGCTGCGGGAGTAAGTTTAAATGACCTTTCGATATCTGGTAACTTAAGTTACTTTGGAAAATCGTTTTCTAAACTACTTTGTCGGTATGTGTAAGCGATGGCTTAACATATGCTTTTAAACTGTTGAGTTTTGGCGTTTTGGGCTTTGTAGTTTCAAATGAGATTTTACGACGACTTTGATAAATGGATTTTATAAACTCTTCGAATATTTTTAAATATATTACCGTCATCGCCGCTTAGGTGTATTTGAAATGTTTGTAAAAATATCTTTTAGCCTTGTGGCTTCCGTCTCGGGGCCCATGACGCGGTAATATTACTGGATGGCTCTGGGGGTGTTACACAGTATGGTATCAAAGCTTAGGTTGTGAAGAACTAGGCTATCGGGTCTAGTCGAGTCGTGTTTTTGTCACGTCATTTAAGTTGTCGGTTGGCAAGTAATAGAGCCTTGGGTTTTTGTTGTTCACCCGGGCTTGTGTGTTATGTGGTTTACCCGTGTGGTACTGTGGTTGTTTTAAACTTATCCAAATGGTATTAACGTGATCCTTTAGAAAGAGATGTGTCGTATTTTGAGACATGTGCCAGTATCACGGGGAACCGTCGGCTTCACGATCTGTAAGTATTTGGATTTTTGAATTGCATTGAGGTTATTTGCAGTTATAAGTTGATGTACCTTGAGAAACTTTCGGAAAGCAATTATGTGTTACTGTATGAGGTAGCAGGATATAATAGTTAGGACAAAGCCAATGATCTTGAGGGACCGTGATTATGGAAAATCGATATGTCGGTTAAACTTAGGAAACGGAGTTGTGTATTTGGGAGAAAGATTGTGAATTGTTGAGAAGAACAAGTAGTCATGCGAGTTCATTTTGAGGTACACGAAACTGTTTATGAACATCTGGAAATGATACTTTTCAAAAGGGATGTTTCACGGAAAATGATTTTGGGCCGAGACCCAATCGACTGTGAAATAGTTTTATAACTCAGGACTTGGGGTCCAGAAATGGTTTTCTACTTTATAAACTTATTGTAATGTGGAACGGATATGGGCTGAGATCCTAATATTTCAAAAAGGCTTTTCTATTTTCCTAAAACTCCCGAGATTTGTAAAACACTTTACCAATCATTTATCTATTTTATTACTGCCTTTCGGGGTTTTGATTTATTTATTCAAATGAAACTTCTCGGGTAGTCTTTTGTTGTGTTTGATTTGTTGATTATTCAATGTTTTGTCCTAGCATAGTTGAGGTGATCCAGGATGGGATAATGGTCGACGTTGCGAGTCATATGTGGAAAAGGAGTTTTATCGGAGTCTATACACTGAGATTTTGGAACTCTATCGTGTGGTTTTCCGATGGAATGTCAGTGGAATTGGTGACGATCCAAATTGGTATACAGGAGTATGGAGGTGGTCAATCATTTGGATAATTTCCTTTTATTTAATTATGTGTATTCGAAAAGAATTGTCATCGAGAACTTGACACAGGCGAGCTGGCTTAACTTTTTGAAAATTGATTTCGTGGTCTTACGAAAATTTATGTTTTTTGAGTTTTGAAATTCTTGAAAGAACTTTCGAAAATTGGTTTTCTTGACAAGATTATATGATTTCAAAACTGGTTAATATGCAGTTGTGCATTGTTGTCATATGTCCACCATGCGTTGGTCCGACGGGATCATCATGGGAATCTATAGCTGTGTGCGCTGGATCATTGGACAGGCATTTCCACCATGCGTTGGTCCGACGGGATCATCATGGGAATCTATGCTGTGTGCGCTGGATCATTGGATTACCATGTATTGTTGTTGTGCATATGTATATTATTGGTTATCCACCTCGTGTTGGTCTAACAGGATCATCTTGGGATCTATGCTGTGTGCGCTGGATCATCGGATTTCCATTGAGTATACATTGTTGTTATTATTGTGGGCATATTGATATCGTCACATCAGTATGCATTTGTAGGTCTCTTGTAGGACCAGGTTCATATGTTGAATTGATCTGATCTCGGATTAGACTGACATGATTGCCGTGGCATTACGTATCTTGGGGTATGTTCCGTATTTCCTTTAGTATTTGTCTTTTGATGGACAATCGATTATCGTGTTGGGATTTGATGATGTTATCCGATGGATCGAATTAGTCAGAGTTGGTATATTTCCGTATGGTGAGTAATGATGATGTTTTGAAAATCTTGGGTATTGTTTGAGGTACAGTATAGATGTTATGTTTGAGTTTATTGGTTAATCGAGATTATGAGATGTATGATGATAAGGATTATTTTGATGAGGATTATAACGAACTGGTAAAGCTAAGACAGTAAGATTACATTGGTAGTATTGTACTTGGTATTTTCATTGGTATGTAATTATTAATGTGATGTGATCGCACTAGTAGAAAAATGACTTTAGGTAACACCCTGCAGGTAACACTTTTGATAATTGAAAATTGGAGAGTACATAGGTAACACATAGGTAACACTTTTTTATTAGGTAACACTCAAGGTAACATTTTCAAAATAGGTAACAGTTTCAGGTAACACATTTTTGTGTTACTTAGTTTAGGTAACACTCACGGTAACACTTTCAAAATAGGTAACACTTTCAGGTAATACTTTTTTGTGTTACTTAGTTTATGTAGCACTTCAAGTAACACTTTCAAAATAGGTAACACTTGAGGTAACACTTTTTGTGTGTTACATAATTTAAGTAACACTTATGTAACACTTAGAGAATATGTATAAATATTTGAAGTTATATTATCACTTTTTTTGCGTTAAAATAATATTATTATACTACACATTAAAAATATAAAACAATAAGGATATATATATATATTAAAATTCGATTTATCTTAGGTATCACTAAATGTAACAAATTAGAAATATAAAACATTTAAAATATAATACAATGCCTCATAGCTAGTATTTTACGGCTGATGATTATTTTATATAATGCGAAGCCTTATAACAGGTAGATGGCTTGTTCAAATCGCAAAGTCTTTGTAATTCCTATTGATTGGCGCGAGTTCGATTCTTCTAAGCTACATTATTTTTTAAAAATATATGCACACACTTAACTGTCAATAATATAATCTAAAATGACCAGTTTACCCATGAGCTCATATACTTCACCTACACAGTAGGGATAAAGATGTAAATTTAATAGGTAAAGATGTAAATTTAATATATTTGTATCCATATAAAATAAGGCTATATCTTTCGTCGCCTAACTCCTGCTTCACATCGCCTTTTTTCCTGCTTCGCTGCAAAGGGTGCAGCCTCACTACTACAAAAACAAAGCAAAGAGATCCAAAATAAATGACCCATTGATAAAGATAATGGGTCTCTTTAATATAAGACACCTAATATTTTAAGCAGCGGTTCTCTAATATGTCAAATGGACCTGTTATTTTTTTGTAAGAGACTTTAGAGACCATTTATTTGGGTTAACTGGTCTCTAATATGTAAGAAATAAGAGACCCGTTGTTTTTGTGACGGGTCTCTAAAGTGTAAAAACTAAGAGACATGTTGTTTAACCAACCGGTCTCTTCCTTTCTTCTTCAGATTAGGTAAATACACGATACACCAGCTATTCTTCTAGATCTCGTCCTCTCTAATCTCTCCATCCCTCTCTCTAGAACTCTCCGCCCCATATGTGCTTACTCTTACATGCTATCATCGGAATAGGAAAAGAAAATGACAGGGAGAAGAAAGAAAAGAGAGAAGAATCAGGGGTAGAACGAGATTTGAAAGAGGGAGCTCGGCTAGAGGAGAAGAACATAGAGGAGATGAAGGAGAAGCAAAGGAGTTCGATTGAGTGAAGAAGGAGAAGAATTTACAGTCAAGGTATATATTCTCTACCCATTTAGTTAGGATTTTCGAATTATGGGGAAGAACATATTAGGTAACTTGGAAGACTTTAGATGATGGAGTCTTCATAGTTTTTAGGAGTTGGCAAAATCTAAAAAAATGTGTGATTATGAGATTCTATAGTTGTTGTGTGGCTGCTGCAATCCTGATTAAGAGGGATAAAACTGACTCTGTGAAGGCTCGATCACCAACTGCTTGATTATATGTCCAAAAGGCGAAGACAATTATTGTTGAAACTTTAGTGTTCTTGATGATATGTGCATAGTTTGAATCTGAAATTTATTAGGATAGTTAGACCAACATTTCTGATCAAAATCTTGATATTAAAGGCTTAGTATATCTGGTTTTATGTTTAGTATTTCTATGTGAGAAGTGTAAAATGGATAAATGAAGTTTTGGATACAACAATAACATTTTCGTGAGTCTTCAGCATGCTGCCAGATTGGACAGCCTGTATTCAAACAGCAATAACTCTTTGCTCGTTTAATATTTTTGGGAACCGTAAAATTTGCTGAAAACTAGACACATGTAAGTTTCTAGGTGTAATACCCGCAATTCCGATTCCCAGTAATTTTGATTTTTCCGGCGGAGGTCCGTTTCGACAACTCGCTTGACACTGTTTTGGAATTCTGAACCTATTTTGTTCTTGGAGTTTCTCCGCTTAGACGGGTCTCGATGATGTTTTTACGTAATTTCATCATGTGTTACATTTTGTCTCATGTGTATTTGATTCTCGTTAAACTCGTTCGATTTCGTCATTTTCTTACTTCCATGAGTTCGTATGATTGAGTAGAGCATGTTGTGAGTTTCAGATTGTTAATCCGACGTTGTATCGTGATTTTCGGATGTTTGGGCCGTTTTTGTAATTTCCTAGAAGTTTAGGGAATTTGTTCCTTGTTCGACTTTGGTTGTGTACCTCAGATCGTTTTGGGGTTCCGTACTTCCATTTCATGTTATTGTTGCCCAAATATCGATTCCTATTGCTTCTATTCTCTTTCCGGATCTTTTTTTCGTCATTTTGGGACCCGAGGGGGGTTGTGGGCCGCGGCACAAGGATTGTGCGCCGCGGCACACACATTACCCAGTTGTTGGACGAGCAGGCTGTACCGTGTGCCGCGGCACAAGGATTGTGCGCCGCGGCACACAGCCGAGACAGTGCCGCGGCACACTTGTCCGGGCCGCGGCACACCCGTGTGGCACCTGCCGGCTAAAACCTCTCAGACCGCGTGCCCGCACGATCCCGGCAGCGCGGCACATGCCGAGTCTGAGCCGCGGCACACTCCGAATGAGTCGCGGCACAACGAGCGGTCAACCGATCACTGGGCGCAATTTTTGGCCCTGTGCCGCGGCACAGTTTAGCTGAGCCGCGGCACACAATGCGGTCAGCGCTATAACTGTGTGTTTTCAGCGAGATTCGCTCATTTTCCTCCTTTTCTCCATCCGTGCGCGAGAGAGAGAGGGTTGAGAGGGGGATTCCTTCTCCATCTACCCTTTTGATTGTGTGTTTTTCTTCATCTTCCTTCGATCGTGTAGCTCGGATTGTGGATCTAGCACGTGTTCTTCAGATTATAGGGCTTGAATCTTCAAGAGGTAAGAACCCCTTTAACCCTAGTATGATTTTTGGGGAGGGTTTGGTGGTGATCTTGTGTTGTAATCCGAATTAACCGATGTTGTTGTTAGATTTTGATAGTACTCTCGTGACCCTTGGTTTTCTTGTTTTTGGTTGGGATGAAATTCCGTTAATCCACCGTTAACCGATTTCAATTCCCTATGCACTCTTGGTGTTCGATAAATTGTCCCAACGGGTAGAACTAGGAGGAATTTCTTCGTATTCATGATGTGAGATTGATTGTATATCATTATTGTGTTAGGGCCGGATTTGAGGGGATTGTTCGGACCTAAACCTATTCCTTCGTCGTTTCCTCCGCGTCGTATTACCAAGGCAAGTACCTTGATATACGAAATGTAACTGCGTGAAATCATTGTTGTCGAAGTACATGAGTTTATATGGATGTATATATATGTATGTGTATATATATATATGTGTGTTTATATATAGTTACATGTTAAATATATGTATGTATATACGTATATTGATATATATGTTTATGTCGGTTATCGACGAGTGTTGAATTCTGACATTAGTTGACGTACTTAACTCGGATTGATGGACGAACTATAGTTATTCATATAATATAGTAAGGTTATATATATATCTATATATCTATATATATATAAATGTATATATATTCGGTTGAGTCGCAATATAGAGATATATGTGCGGTGTTGATTGAGTTTGATTGATAACGTGCGTGTTATTGTTTATTGGTGTGGTTATGGACTGGCGGAGAAATTGTGTGATTTAATGTACCGAGTTTGAAAATTGTTGTGACGTTTGTCCATGTGCTTGATGTTTGAAATAATGTGGATACTTGTTGTGAGAAACGTCATATCCGGGAACCTCTGAGGGCGGGGCGTGCACTCCGGCCTGGTGTACGCTGCAATGTGCGGCTCCATATGGGTGGTGAACGCCGGTGTTACATAATGCGTGTGTCAAGGGGCGGATCTTGCGGGAGTGATCGCCGGCGCAGTGACATGTTCAAGGAGCGGCCGACATAGTGGAGTGAACGCCGGTGCACAGGTGGGCAGTGGAGGCGCCTGGCAGGCTTATTGGTTACGGGTATTTGAGTGATAGCTAAGACCCCGTTACCGAATGATGTTCGTATCTTAAATTCTTTCAACTCACTTTTAATGTTTGTCTTGATACAGACCGCAATTCGTGTTTTTGAAAGCTTGTTTCAAATTGTTTTTAAAGCGTTGGTATCAGGGTTAGTTAACCACGGAGGTTTGACGAAATCTCTGAGGGTTAATTAATCGGGGGTCTTGAGCAGGATATGTCGAATGAGAGTTCTGTACCTTTGATTGTATTGTGGTGCTATTCTGTGTATTGGGTCGAGGACCCTGTGGAATGTTGAGATGATTGGTTTCGTGATGATGTTATTTGGAATGGGTTGAGAACCCTGTGAGATGTTGTAATGATATCGTTTGTGACAGTGTTCTACAAATTGGGTCGAGAACCCCAAATAAGTTGACTTGGTTTTTGTGTAATCGTTTTCCATACGTTGGGTCAAGGACCCGAGAGTTTTTGAAATTATTTCCAAAAGTATTCCCATTCGATTTTAAAAACCCCAGACGGCCCGAGTCAACAATAACATTTGCAAACTACCTTATCAAAACGTTTTTTTTCCTTTTTCCAAAAGGGATTTTCCTGACTCCTTGGGCTCGGTTAAAATTTTATTGATGTTATGTTTCGTAAAGAGAATATGACTATGTGATTATCTTTCACCTTGCGTATGCGAGTGTTACTCTGTGTTGATTATGGGAATGTATGGTTTATGTTAAGGCTTCACGGCGGTTGAATTTTATGTTATTCTTGTTCGTATATCTTGTATACTATGTACTTGCACTAGCAAAATTCTAGTTTGCTAACCCCCGAGTTTTCGGGGTGGGTGCTGTTATGCGCTCGGAGTTTTGGCACCTCGGGAGCGATCACGGGATTGGCTTGGAAGGAGATGGAAGGCGACGATGCTAATCACACAGTCGAGTCGAGTCTTTTCTTTTGTATCATTTTGGTCGGTATTTCTCTGTCGTTCGAGTATTCACCCTTGCATGGGTGTAGTTATCATATATTAAATTAAGTTGTCATTCTTTTCTGTGTTCGAGTTTATTGTTGTCATTGTAATATGAATGTCGTTAGTTTCTGAATTGGTTTATGACCTTGTCGGTTTGCTTTCTATTTAATTTTGACCCGAGGTCAATCATTGAGTAGTCTTTTGGAGTTTAGCCTGGTAGATCCTTGTGATAAGGGTCTACGGCGTGTGACATTCCCGGTCGTATTCTGGGGATGTTACAATTATGGTATCGGAGCTTAGGTTTGCGAAAAACCTAGGCCGTTGGGTCAAGTCCATGTCTTGTGTAAGTCACGCGCATCAGAGTTGTGATTAGTATCGTGGTTCCGACATCACCTTCCGGCAATCCGTGATGGTAAGCCTCCCGATCGTAAGTCCCCTTATATACGTATTTGATTACATTGTGCTAATATGCTTAATGTGAACTAGGAATTGGAACTTGTTGGTGATATTATCGTTTTAGGATATAACATGCGTATGCGGTCCGAGTATAAATAGTTACGTAGTATGCTTTGGAAGTCGAGCATATTTATCTGTTTCGGTACTTTATTAGAATGAATTTACGAATGATAATTTTATCCACCGCATGAGTATTTTAAGATGGTTTTTGTTATCTTGCAAACCGAGTTTTGATATTTTGGTCTTGCATGTTTTGATAGTATTCTTATGACGGTATTTGATATTTTATAAATGACTTTTGTGAGTATTTGAGAATATTACCGACTTCGGTCTTATTGGCATTTTGATCATTTTTTTTAAAATGATTTTTAGCCTGGTGGGTTCCGGCACGGGCCCCACAGCGCTGTAGTATCACGAATATTTTAAAATGATGCTTTGAAATTTTCTAACATTATGTGAAGCCATGATTTAATATCGTCATGTTAAATGGTCACGTATCTCGGCGGAAAATTCTTTCGAATAAACGTTTTGGTAGGAGAGGAAATAATTTCAAAATTTTGGTATTTGGGACTCAAACACTTTTGAAATACTTCAAATTAGTTACAATTCAATTTTCAATTTCCTTTTATACATCACTCGAAATAATTTTTAGAATCGTTATATAAACTTCCTCTTCCGAAACAAAAGACAGTATTTACAAGTTTTGGGCGCAACGTGACTAGCCTCTTTTTCAAAATTTGTTTTCATTAAGTGCATACATATAATGATCGTCCTCGTCGAAGGACTCGAAATTGACTTCATAAAACCTTATGCTTTACGATAGTACCGTTATTCTAAGGATGCTAACTAAAACTCGGGTTGATAATTGTGGTATATTATGCGGTGATAAACTAATACTGTTGATCGGTGTTATCCGTATTAGTATGTCAAGCCTCGGCGGACGTAGACGTGATGATAGAAATGGAAGCGGCAAGGTGGTTCGTACGACCACGATCCATGCTACGGTGAAGGAGTATCTAGATCAAACGATATCCTATGAGATCTCCTCAGTGGTCGAGCCCACGAGCGAAGCCAAGAGACCGAGGATATCTGGGAAGTTTTTGGGCGGTGAAGAGTCTAAGGCTCCCAAACCCCCACGTCGTTCGAACGCGTCATCTTCGCGATCGGGAGTGAGCGCTTGGAATCCCAAGCCAGCATCGGTGACTCTCGGTAAGAAGGGAGGGTGCTTCAACTGTAATCGTCAGGGACATGTTCGTGCAAATTGTCCCTTTCCACTCTTGACTTATTCTGGTGCGGGTGTAAAGGTCATCGGTAGAATCATTGAGAGATAATTTCCGAATTGGCAAAGAATGCTACCCTATTGGCGAACAGAGCAAGTGACCAGGAGAATGTCCCGAGGCCTCATGTCTCCTTCTCAAGAGTCTAACATGGGAGGATGAATATTTTGTAATATGTCTAATCGTTCTTTGTTTTGAACAATCGTGACTTTGATCGTTCTTCATTTCATGGCTCTATGTTACCAACTCTTGTTGTTCTAAGTTCGGGATCAAAATGTTTTCTTAGTATGGGAAAATGTACTACCCGTAATCTTCATAGTATTTTCAGTGTTGGGTGACTTTCATTGTTGGTACTTCATCTATGACCCTCTCGATAATTTTTTTAAAGCGCCTGTTGTACTTAGCCTAGTTCTCGAGCGAATTTGAACCGTGTTGTTAGACTCGTGAATTATTGTAGTCTTTCCACATCGAACTTGATCCTTGCGGAATTTTTGTTGAAACTATTATTCTCATACATGCAATTAACATTTCCGAATGTATTATGAACTTGGATGCGATTGGTTGAGCTCGAAACAAGATTTTGGGACGTCTGAACTATTTTGTGATTTTCTTAACTCTGGGAGCTTTGGTATCCAAATTCATACTCCTCCACCTCAACTTATCGTGTTCCCATACAGTTTTATCGTCTCGACTCACGTATCAGGTGCTTGCTAGGTCAGTTCATCGTATTTCTGGAACCTTGCATTCGCGCTTTGCTCGTGATGATTTGGGGCTGAGCAAGTAGTTATTTCCTTGATTGTTCCGCCGCTCTCTATTTTAAGTTTCGGGACGAAACTTCTTTTAAGGAGGGTAGAATGTAATACCCGCAATTCCGATTCGATAATTTTCATTTTTCCGGCGGAGGTCCGTTTCGACAACTCGCTTGACCTTTGTTTTGGAATTGAACCTATTTTGTTCTTGGAGTTTCTCCGCTTAGACGGGTCTCGATGATGTTTTTACGTAATTTCATCATGTGTTACATTTTGTCTCATGTGTATTTGATTCTCGTTAAACTCGTTCGATTTCGTCATTTTCTTACTTCCATGAGTTCGTATGATTGAGTAGAGCATGTTGTGAGTTTCAGATTGTTAATCCGACGTTGTATCGTGATTTTCGGATGTTTGGGCCGTTTTTGTAATTTCCTAGAAGTTTAGGAATTTGTTCCTTGTTCGACTTTGGTTGTGTACCTCAGATCGTTTTGGGGTTCCGTACTTCCATTTCATGTTATTGTTGCCCAAATATCGATTCCTATTGCTTCTATTCTCTTTAGGATCTTTTTTTCGTCATTTTGGGACCCGAGGGAGTTGTGGGCGCGGCACAAGGATTGTGCGCCGCGGCACACATTACCCGATTGTTGGGCGAGCGTGTCTGTGTGCCGCGGCACAAGGATTGTCTTGTGCGCCGCGGCACAGTAGAGACAGTGCGCGGCACACTTGTCGGGCCGCGGCACACCGTGTGGCACTGCCGGCTAAAACCTCTGTCTGCGTGCCCGGCACGGATCCGTGATGCCGCGGCACATGCCGAGTCGAGCGGCACACCTCCGAATGAGCCGCGGCTGCGGCGGTCGGCCGATCAGGCGCAATTTTTGGCCTGTGCGCGGCACGATTCGTGAGCCGCGGCACACTGATGCGGTCGCGCTATAAGCGTGTGTTTTCGGCGAGATTCGCTCATTTTCCTCCTTTTCTCCATCCGTGCGCGAGAGAGAGAGGGTTGAGAGGGGGATTCCTTCTCCATCTACCCTTTTGATTGTGTGTTTTTCTTCATCTTCCTTCGATCGTGTAGCTCGGATTGTGGATCTAGCACGTGTTCTTCAGATTATAGGGCTTGAATCTTCAAGAGGTAAGAACCCCTTTAACCCTAGTATGATTTTTGGGGAGGGTTTGGTGGTGATCTTGTGTTGTAATCCGAATTAACCGATGTTGTTGTTAGATTTTGATAGTACTCTCGTGACCCTTGGTTTTCTTGTTTTTGGTTGGGATGAAATTCCGTTAATCCACCGTTAACCGATTTCAATTCCCTACGCACTCTTGGTGTTCGATAAATTGTCCCAACGGGTAGAACTAGGAGGAATTTCTTCGTATTCATGATGTGAGATTGATTGTATATCATTATTGTGTTAGGGCCGGATTTGAGGGGATTGTTCGGACCTAAACCTATTCCTTCGTCGTTTCCTCCGCGTCGTATTACCAAGGCAAGTACCTCGATATACGAAATGTAACTACGTGAAATCATTGTTGTCGAAGTACATGAGTTTATATGGATGTATATATATGTATGTGTATATATATATGTGTGTTTATATATAGTTACATGTTAAATATATGTATGTATATACGTATATTGATATATATGTTTATGTCGGTTATCGACGAGTGTTGAATTCTGACATTAGTTGACGTACTTAACTCGGATTGATGGACGAACTATAGTTATTCATATAATATAGTAAGGTTATATATATATATATATATATCTATATATCTATATATATATAAATGTATATATATTCGGTTGAGTCGCAATATAGAGATATATGTGCGGTGTTGATTGAGTTTGATTGATAACGTGCGTGTTATTGTTTATTGGTGTGGTTATGGACTGGCGGAGAAATTGTGTGATTTAATGTACCGAGTTTGAAAATTGTTGTGACGTTTGTCCATGTGCTTGATGTTTGAAACAATGTGGATACTTGTTGTGAGAAACGTCATATCCGGGAACCTCTGAGGGCGGGGCGTGCACTCCGGCCTGGTGTACGCTACAATGTGCGGCTCCATATGGGTGGTGAACGCCGGTGTTACATAATGCGTGTGTCAAGGGGCGGCTCTTGCGGGAGTGATCGCCGGCGCAGTGACATGTTCAAGGAGCGGCCGACATAGTGGAGTGAACGCCGGTGCACAGGTGGGTAGTGGAGGCGCCTGGCAGGCTTATTGGTTACGGGTATTTGAGTGATAGCTAAGACCCCGTTACCGAACGATGTTCGTATCTTAAATTCTTTTAACTCACTTTTAATGTTTGTCTTGATACAGACCGCAATTCGTGTTTTTGAAAGCTTGTTTCAAATTGTTTTTAAAGCGTTGGTATCAGGGTTAGTTAACCACGGAGGTTTGTGAAATCTGCGAGGTTAATTAATCGGGGGTCTTGAGCAAGATATGTCGAATGAGAGTTCTGTACCTTTGATTGTATTGTGGTGTTATTCTGTGTATTGGGTCGAGGACCCTGTGGAATGTTGAGATGATTGGTTTCGTGATGATGTTATTTGGAATGGGTTGAGAACCCTGTGAGATGTTGTAATGATATCGTTTGTGACGGTGTTCTACAAATTGGGTCGAGAACCCCAAATAAGTTGACTTGGTTTTTGTGTAATCGTTTTCCATACGTTGGGTCAAGGACCCGAGAGTTTTTGAAATTATTTCCAAAAGTATTCCCATTCGATTTTAAAAACCCCAGACAGCCCGAGTCAACAATAACATTTGCAAACTACCTTATCAAAACGTTTTTTTTCCTTTTTCCAAAAGGGATTTTCCTGACTCCTTGGGCTCGGTTAAAATTTTATTGATGTTATGTTTCGTAAAGAGAATATGACTATGTGATTATCTTTCACCTTGCGTATGCGAGTGTTACTCTGTGTTGATTATGGGAATGTATGGTTTATGTTAAGGCTTCACGGCGGTTGAATTTTATGTTGTTTCTGTTCGTATATCTTGTATACTATGTACTTGCACTAGCAAAATTCCAGTTTGCTAACCCCCGAGTTTTCGGGGGTGGGTGCCTGTTATGCGCTCAGGTTTTTGGCAGCTCGGGAGCAGTCACGGGATTGGCTTGGAAGGAGATGGAAGACGACGATGCTAATCACACCAGAGTCAGAGTCTTTTCTTTTGTATCATTTTGGTCGGTATTTCTCTGTCGTTCGAGTATTCACCCTTGCATGGGTGTAGTTATCATATATTAAATTAAGTTGTCATTCTTTTCTGTGTTCGAGTTTATTGTTGTCATTGTAATATGAATGTCGTTAGTTTCTGAATTGGTTTATGACCTTGTCGGTTTGCTTTCTATTTAATTTTGACCCCGGTCGGTCAATCATTGAGTAGTCTTTTGGAGTTTAGCCTGGTAGATCCTTGTGATAAGGGTCTACGGCGTGTGACATTCCCGGTCGTATTCTGGGGATGTTACAATTATGGTATCGGAGCTTAGGTTTGCGAAAAACCTAGGCCGTTGGGTCAAGTCCATGTCTTGTGTAAGTCACGCGCATCAGAGTTGTGATTAGTATCGTGGTTCCGACATCACCTTCCGGCAATCCGTGATGGTAAGCCTCCCGATCGTAAGTCCCCTTATATACGTATTTGATTACATTGTGCTAATATGCTTAATGTGAACTAGGAATTGGAACTTGTTGGTGATATTATCGTTTTAGGATATAACATGCGTATGCGGTCCGAGTATAAATAGTTACGTAGTATGCTTTGGAAGTCGAGCATATTTATCTGTTTCGGTACTTTATTAGAATGAATTCTGAATGATAATTTTATCCACCGCATGAGTATTTTAAGATGGTTTTTGTTATCTTGCAAACCGAGTTTTGATATTTTGGTCTTGCATGTTTTGATAGTATTCTTATGACGGTATTTGATATTTTATAAATGACTTTTGTGAGTATTTGAGAATATTACCGACTTCGGTCTTATTGGCATTTTGATCATTTTTTTAAAATGATTTTTAGCACAGTGGGTTCGGCCACAATTACAATGTAGTATCACGAATATTTTAAAATGATGCTTTGAAATTTTCTAACATTATGTGAAGCCATGATTTAATATCGTCATGTTAAATGGTCACGTATCTCGGCGGAAAATTCTTTCGAATAAACGTTTTGGTAGGAGAGGAAATAATTTCAAAATTTTGGTATTTGGGACTCAAACACTTTTGAAATACTTCAAATTAGTTACAATTCAATTTTCAATTTCCTTTTATACATCACTCGAAATAATTTTTAGAATCGTTATATAAACTTCCTCTTCCGAAACAAAAGACAGTATTTACAAGTTTTGGGCGCAACGTGACTAGCCTCTTTTTCAAAATTTGTTTTCATTAAGTGCATACATATAATGATCGTCCTCGTCGAAGGACTCGAAATTGACTTCATAAAACCTTATGCTTTACGATAGTACCGTTATTCTAAGGATGCTAACTAAAACTCGGGTTGATAATTGTGGTATATTGTACGACTGATAAACTAATACTGTTGATCGGTGTTATCCGTATTAGTATGTCAAGCCTCGGCGGACGTAGACGTGATGATAGAAATGGAAGCGGCAAGGTGGTTCGTACGACCACGATCCATGCTACGGTGAAGGAGTATCTAGATCAAACGATATCCTATGAGATCTCCTCAGTGGTCGAGCCCACGAGCGAAGCCAAGAGACCGAGGATATCTGGGAAGTTTTTGGGCGGTGAAGAGTCTAAGGCTCCCAAACCCCCACGTCGTTCGAACGCGTCATCTTCGCGATCGGGAGTGAGCGCTTGGAATCCCAAGCCAGCATCGGTGACTCTCGGTAAGAAGGGAGGGTGCTTCAACTGTAATCGTCAGGGACATGTTCGTGCAAATTGTCCCTTTCCACTCTTGACTTGTTACCGGTGCGGGTGTAAAGGTCATCGGGAGAAGCATTGTGAGATAATTTCCGAATTGGCAAAGAATGCTACCCTATTGGCGAACAGAGCAAGTGACCGGAGAATGTCCCGAGGCCTCATGTCTCCTTCTGAAGAGTCTAACATGGGAGGATGAATATTTTGTAATATGTCCTAATCGTTGCTGTTTTGAACAATCGTGACTTTGATCGTTCTTCATTTCATGGCTCTATGTTACCAACTCTTGCTGTTCTAAGTTCGGGATCAAAATGTTTTCTTAGTATGGGAAAATGTACTACCCGTACTCTTCATAGTATTTTCAGTGTTGGGTGACTTTCATTGTTGGTACTTCATCTATGACCCTCTCGATAATTTTTTTAAACTGCCCTGTTGTACTTAGCCTACCGTTCTCCGAACGAATTTCAGAACCGTGTTGTTAGACTCTGTGAATTATTGTAGTCTTTCCACATCTGAACTTGATCCTTGCAGAATTTTTGTTCGAAACTATTATTCTCATACATGCAATTAACATTTCCGAATGTATTATGAACTTGGATGCGGTTGGTTGAGCTCGAAACAAGATTTTCAGGACGTCTGAACTATTTTGTGATTTTCTTAACTCTGGGAGCTTTGGTATCCAAATTCATACTCCTCCACCTCAACTTATCGTGTTCCCATACAGTTTTATCGTCTCGACTCACGTATCAGGTGCTTGCTAGGTCAGTTCATCGTATTTCTGGAACCTTGCATTCGCGCTTTGCTCGTGATGATTTGGGGCTGAGCAAGTAGTTATTTCCTTGATTGTTCCGCCGCTCTCTATTTTATGTTTCGGGACGAAACTTCTTTTAAGGAGGGTAGAATGTAATACCCGCAATTCCGATTCCCAGTAATTTTCATTTTTCCGGCGGAGGTCCGTTTCGACAACTCGCTTGACACTGTTTTGGAATTCTGAACCTATTTTGTTCTTGGAGTTTCTCCGCTTAGACGGGTCTCGATGATGTTTTTACGTAATTTCATCATGTGTTACATTTTGTCTCATGTGTATTTGATTCTCGTTAAACTCGTTCGATTTCGTCATTTTCTTACTTCCATGAGTTCGTATGATTGAGTAGAGCATGTTGTGAGTTTCAGATTGTTAATCCGACGTTGTATCGTGATTTTCGGATGTTTGGGCCGTTTTTGTAATTTCCTAGAAGTTTAGGGAATTTGTTCCTTGTTCGACTTTGGTTGTGTACCTCAGATCGTTTTGGGGTTCCGTACTTCCATTTCATGTTATTGTTGCCCAAATATCGATTCCTATTGCTTCTATTCTCTTTAGGATCTTTTTCGTCATTTTGGGACCCGAGGGGTTGTGGGCGCGGCACAAGGATTGTGCGCCGCGGCACACATTACCCGATTGTTGGACGAGCGGTGTACGTGTGCCGCGGCACAAGGATTGTGCGCGCGGCACACAGTAGAGCAGTGCGCGGCACACTTGTCGAACCGCGGCACACCGTGTGGCACTGCCGGCTAAAACCTCACTGTCTGCGTGCCCGGCAAGATCCCGTGATGCCGCGGCACATGCAGTCCGAGCCGCGGCACACTCCGAATGAGCCGCGGCACAACGAGCGGTCGGCCGATCAGGCGCAATTTTTGGCCTCATGCCGCGGCCTGATTTAGTGGCCGCGGCACACAATGCGGCAGCGCTATAATCATGTGTTTTCAGCGAGATTCGCTCATTTTCCTCCTTTTCTCCATCCGTGCGCGAGAGAGAGAGGGTTGAGAGGGGGATTCCTTCTCCATCTACCCTTTTGATTGTGTGTTTTTCTTCATCTTCCTTCGATCGTGTAGCTCGGATTGTGGATCTAGCACGTGTTCTTCAGATTATAAGGCTTGAATCTTCAAGAGGTAAGAACCCCTTTAACCCTAGTATGATTTTTGGGGAGGGTTTGGTGGTGATCTTGTGTTGTAATCCGAATTAACCGATGTTGTTGTTAGATTTTGATAGTACTCTCGTGACCCTTGGTTTTCTTGTTTTTGGTTGGGATGAAATTCCGTTAATCCACCGTTAACCAATTTCAATTCCCTACGCACTCTTGGTGTTCGATAAATTGTCCCAACGGGTAGAACTAGGAGGAATTTCTTCGTATTCATGATGTGAGATTGATTGTATATCATTATTGTGTTAGGGCCGGATTTGAGGGGATTGTTCGGACCTAAACCTATTCCTTCGTCGTTTCCTCCGCGTCGTATTACCAAGGCAAGTACCTCGATATACGAAATGTAACTGCGTGAAATCATTGTTGTCGAAGTACATGAGTTTATATGGATGTATATATATGTATGTGTATATATATATGTGTGTTTATATATAGTTACATGTTAAATATATGTATGTATATACGTATATTGATATATATGTTTATGTCGGTTATCGACGAGTGTTGAATTCTGACATTAGTTGACGTACTTAACTCGGATTGATGGACGAACTATAGTTATTCATATAATATAGTAAGGTTATATATATATATCTATATATCTATATATATATATAAATGTATATATATTCGGTTGAGTCGCAATATAGAGATATATGTGCGGTGTTGATTGAGTTTGATTGATAACGTTCGTGTTATTGTTTATTGGTGTGGTTATGGACTGGCGGAGAAATTGTGTGATTTAATGTACCGAGTTTGAAAATTGTTGTGACGTTTGTCCATGTGCTTGATGTTTGAAACAATGTGGATACTTGTTGTGAGAAACGTCATATCCGGGAACCTCTGAGGGCGGGGCGTGCACTCCGGCCTGGTGTACGCTGCAATGTGCAGCTCCATATGGGTGGTGAACGCCGGTGTTACATAATGCGTGTGTCAAGGGGCGGCTCTTGCGGGAGTGATCGCCGGCGCAGTGACATGTTCAAGGAGCGGCCGACATAGTGGAGTGAACGCCGGTGCACAGGTGGGCAGTGGAGGCGCCTGGCAGGCTTATTGGTTACGGGTATTTGAGTGATAGCTAAGACCCCGTTACCGAACGATGTTCGTATCTTAAATTCTTTCAACTCACTTTTAATGTTTGTCTTGATACAGACCGCAATTCGTGTTTTTGAAAGCTTGTTTCAAATTGTTTTTAAAGCGTTGGTATCAGGGTTAGTTAACCACGGAGGTTTGACGAAATCTCCGAGGGTTAATTAATCGGGGGTCTTGAGCAGGATATGTCGAATGAGAGTTCTGTACCTTTGATTGTATTGTGGTGCTATTCTGTGTATTGGGTCGAGGACCCTGTGGAATGTTGAGATGATTGGTTTCGTGATGATGTTATTTGGAATGGGTTGAGAACCCTGTGAGATGTTGTAATGATATCGTTTGTGACGGTGTTCTACAAATTGGGTCGAGAACCCCAAATAAGTTGACTTGGTTTTTGTGTAATCGTTTTCCATACGTTGGGTCAAGGACCCGAGAGTTTTTGAAATTATTTCCAAAAGTATTCCCATTCGATTTTAAAAACCCCAGACGGCCCGAGTCAACAATAACATTTGCAAACTACCTTATCAAAACGTTTTTTTTCCTTTTTCCAAAAGGGATTTTCCTGACTCCTTGGGCTCGGTTAAAATTTTATTGATGTTATGTTTCGTAAAGAGAATATGACTATGTGATTATCTTTCACCTTGCGTATGCGAGTGTTACTCTGTGTTGATTATGGGAATGTATGGTTTATGTTAAGGCTTCACGGCGGTTGAATTTTATGTTGTTACTGTTCGTATATCTTGTATACTATGTACTTGCACTAGGAAAATTCCAGTTTGCTAACCCCCGAGTTTTCGGGGGGTGGGTGCCTGTTATGCGCTCAGGTTTTTGGCAGCTCGGGAGCAGTCACGGGATTGGCTTGGAAGGAGATGGAAGACGACGATGCTAATCACACCAGAGTCAGAGTCTTTTCTTTTGTATCATTTTGGTCGGTATTTCTCTGTCGTTCGAGTATTCACCCTTGCATGGGTGTAGTTATCATATATTAAATTAAGTTGTCATTCTTTTCTGTGTTCGAGTTTATTGTTGTCATTGTAATATGAATGTCGTTAGTTTCTGAATTGGTTTATGACCTTGTCGGTTTGCTTTCTATTTAATTTTGACCCCGGTCGGTCAATCATTGAGTAGTCTTTTGGAGTTTAGCCTGGTAGATCCTTGTGATAAGGGTCTACGGCGTGTGACATTCCCGGTCGTATTCTGGGGATGTTACACTAGGGACATATGAAACGGACCCTGATTCATTCTATATTGAAACAGATTATTGTTTGAAGTTGAAGGTGCTGCAGGATATTTTTTCGTGAGATTTCCACCTCCATCTTTATTGTTCTTCTTTGTTTTTGAGAAAGCAATTGCCACCGTTTGTATTTCTCATTTCACTTTCATCTTTTCTCTTGTTCTCTGATCATGTTCCCGGGTAGGTTTTTATCTTATCCTTCGTATTTTGTTTTGGCCTTTGAAATTAAGGTTTTGGATTTTTCCTATTTCTCTCGTTGGTGGTTGGACTTCTCTTCTCCCCAAACCTATGTTTATCAATCAGGTGAAATTTAGGAAAGGAAGTTTTTCTCTTTTGTTGTTGTTGATTTCCTTCAACTGGCTGATTTCGCTCTGCGCATAATTGGGCATGCAGCTAAGCGGTTAAAGCACCTGCCGCTAAAGGCTTCCAGTCCAGCTCTGGCCTTCTTGTGTGGCCTGCGTAATCTTCTTCTGCGGTTATTATTGAGTGAGTAATGAGTAAGTTTTTTTATTTCTTTTCGATTTGGTTGTTTCGGTTCTGTATGTTTTGGTATCATTAGGTAAAATATTTCGATGTATTAATATTTTTCCTTGGATTTGTTTGAGGAAGGAATAACTAGCATGATAAAATTATGCATGATGATTTTCTTTATCTGGTTTTCGGATTTGGATTCGTAAATTGGGAATGATATTTAAATCTAGATTTGAAATTTATTGTTATTGATGACATCTTGACGTCTTGGCTCTTGGGACAGGTGTATTTCTTGTTTTGTTAATTGCTCTTGCTTTCGGGTGTTCATTGGTAGGTACCTTTTTACTTTCCTTCAATTTATTTCTTGATTTTTATGATTACGGCTGAAAAGAATATGATCGAACTATGTTGAATTGTTGGTCGAGTTTTAAAACTACCGGAAATCGAAATATTGGACTGAACAGATTTTCATGTTCGTGGTCATTCTCGTTGATTTCTGGTTGTATTTTTGTGGATTGTTTTTCGTGTTTTCTGATATTTCTGTTGGGATTCTCTGGAATTAACATTTCTTGAGGCTTTTCCATTAGGGGTTCTTGTTGGTTGAAGTTGGTTATTCTTTTGTGGGGATTAATTTATGCTATGTTGTGAATGTACTAGACAGGGAAAACACAATTGGGGAGAGTATTTCTGGAACTTGGTGAATCTTAACCAAGAATTAAATTCATTTTCGGGAATGTATTTAACATAAACTACATATACACATTAAAATAATTAAACAGGTGTTAGTAGAAGAGGCAAAAAAAGACTTGCATTTTAAATTTTTTGCTTGCTAGATTGTTTGTGAATAAAAAATTGCCAATATAATGAAACATTCAGCAGATGAATCATCAGGTTCGAGTATTGGAGGAAAAAATGAGACTCGCGTAGTAGAATTTAAAAAAAATAAGTTTTTAACAATGCAGGTTTGTTGTTCTGATCACCTTCTTGTTTTTCTCAATTCCTTTTGTCTTGTATGATATTGATGTTATGGAACTGGAATGTTGAGTGACTAGGTTAGATTTTATTAGTTGGATTCAGGTGTTCTTAAGCTTCTGGTCATGTTTTCTTTTCATAGAGTGAGAGGGTAGAATAAATATTATTGATTGATATTGTTCTTTTCATGGAGAGCGAGCTACGAAACAAATAGATATGTGAAAAAAAAAAGACTATTGTTCATATAAGGCTTGCTGTTAGTGTTTTGGTCTGGGATACATCTTATAGACGTTATATACTACACAAAGGCCAAAGCATAAGCTCCTTATGATCTAAATAAAAAAGGATCATTTGTTAACCCTATACTTTTCTGGTGTTTGTTATGGTGAGTGCGAGCAGGTAAGTGAGCTATTTGATGCATTTATACATTTGAACTGTTGTTCCCTATGTTTCTTTTAACATGATACATTTTAACTTACTTTTCAGGCAATATGTGAAACTTACGAGTTAAAGGTTGAAAGCCGATCTTCCTTATTGGATGGAAAGGCCATGTGGTGTTTTCTTGAATACTACTTCCGCAAAGAAAATAACTGTTCATGCTCTTTCAAGGTAATTGCTTACATTTATTATCCACAGGTTTTCATTCTGTAGTATGTTTGGATTCAAACTTATTCCGCTATGGTTCACAGTATCCAAATGGAGCAAGAGGAAAAGTTTCAATCATGTTAGTAATGGATTATACTGATGCTGTGCACAACTTCATACTATCTCAAAAAATAACATCTTCATTAGGAAATTTTCCGGAGGTAATGGTGACTTTTATTTTCAGCATTTAATGTTAGATGTGGGAATAGCAATCTCACGAAATCTTAGTTCTTTGTTGTACCAGGTCAGTACGAGTTCAGGTTGAGCATTTTGGTGCAAGAATGAGAAACGCTGAACCTTTTTCTGTTTGAAATCTACTTATATGAGTGGCTTCCAATATCAGATATCTTTCATGTCTGTTTTTGGTTTTTGTATTTTGTCACTGATCTAACATTTTATTTTATTTTTCTTGAATATACTTTTGTTACCATGTTTAAATGCCCCATCAATTTTGATTTCAGGATCGCTCACAGTTGCTTGCTTTTTATTTGTGATTCAATCTCGGCTGCTCTTTCTTCGCTGCGCTGCGCAAGGTACTTTACTCAATCGGGGTTCTACAATGTCCATTTTCCTAGCTCGGTGTGGTTGTTGACTAATGGTTCTGTAACATTGTAGGATGGCTCCGGAGGTTATGGAGCAAGTGCATGGTTACGACTTTAAGTCTGTACATGCACACTTTCTATTTTTTTTTAGGTACCAGACTAGATAGGTCACGAAGTTTATTAAATTTCTCTATTTTTCTCAGAGCGGATATTTGGTCATTTGGGATATAACTGCATTGGAGCTTGCTCATGGCCATGCTCCTTTCTCAAAGTATCCGCCAATGAAGGTCCACTAATAATCCTAAGTTGTTTTACTTTGATCTGAATTGGACCCTTATTATTAAGCTCCAATTATTTTTATATTTATAGGTGTTGCTTATGACTCTGCAAAATGCACCCCCTGGATTTGACTATGAGCGACATAACAAGTTCTCAAAGGTATGCCACTAATAAGCTGAACTATATTAGTTTTACGATCATGTTATTAATCATATATTTTTTTTCTTTCTTAGTCGTTTAAGGAGATGATTGCTAGCTGCTTGGTTAAGGATCCTTCAAAACGACCTACTGCCAAAAAACTACTCAAACATTCTTTCTTTAAGCAAGCCAGATCGAACGGTTATATACCAAGAAAGTTATTGGATGGGGTGCCTGCTCTTGTGAACGCATATGCATAGAGGCCGACCCCGTTCAAGAAAGCATATAGAAGTTCAAGACAACAACAACAATGGCATCATTAATATCAACAACGAATTGAAGATATATAGGAGCTATTTTTTATACAAGTTACAAATTAGACAACAATTAGGTTATTGTTTTTTTAGTTATTTGATATGTGTTTGACATACTATGATCTATGTCTTATTGTTATTGGATTATTTATTTGAGTTTTGTCAATATATTTTCTCATTATTTATATATAAAAAAATGGTTTCTTCTAGTTTTCATATTATTGATAAATATTAATCAGAATAAAAATAATAATAATAATAATAATAATAATAATAATAATAGCAAGTGTTACTTAATAATGAATAAGGTGTTACCTAAGCTAGCACCCATAAAATCGAAAATGTTCCTTAAGGTATTTAAAGTGTTACTTAAAAAAATGGGTACATTTAAAAGTGTTACAAAGGTGTTACAATAGTGTTCCTTAAACAATCTGAAAGTGTCTAAGAAATTTCTAAAATGTTACTAAGGTGTTCCTTAAGATGACTTTGGAGAACACAATTTAAAGTATTACTAGAATTGATCAAAAGTGTTACCTAAGATCATAGGGAACACGGGCAGAGGTAACACCCAAAATGTGTTACCTATGGTCTATAGGAACACTTTAGGCTCTTTAGGGAACACTTTATGGGTGTTACCTAAAGGCATTTTTCTACTAATGTCGTTATCATTGTCCAATATTATGGCTGACCCCATCGTGGGCTTTGTTTTTAGGTTCTTGGGATATCGAGCTTGTAACACCCCGAGATATTCGGAATAATTACAGCGCCGTAAACCCTTTAAGTAAGGATTTACAAGGCTAATTTAAAAGAAAGGTAAATATAAGACATCATCATCATCGGAAATTCAAGTTTGCAAAACCGAACAACTGGTTCAACGAGTAATTTATACAACCATATCGAAATAATTTTAATACGACACGTGTACTCGAGTACTGAACTCAAAACAAGAAAACAAATCACCACAAACAACAAACATCACTGAACCCCTTCGTCGTCACGTCGGTATTGTGGCTGTTTCCCTGCTCCTCGGCTACCTGAACTTCAAAACAAATGTCCACCCCCGAAGGGGTTAGCAAAACGATGCTAGTACAAGTAACATATTAAACAATTCGAATATGCATCAACAATACATAACAAGATACACCACACGGACTTCCGCTACCGGAATCCGACAATGCGAATCCACAAGATTCCATTAACACAGCATGGGTATTCCAATGATCCAGCGCCCTCAGCATAGATCCCAAGATGATCCCGTCGGACCAACACGAGGTGGAAATAACCCGTCCAATGATCCAGCGCCCTCAGCCTAGATCCCAAGATGATCCCGTCGGACCAACACGAGGTGGACATCCGATCCAGCGCCCTCAGCATAGATCGTACAACGTACACAAACACAACTCATGCATACACATATGCCAAATCATTATGTCCATCAACATGAACATACAAACACTAGATAATGAATATCATGACAATTCAACGAAATAAACCTCATGTTCAACAACATGAAAAATCACACGCATGCTAAAAAAAATACCAATATTAATATATTACGATACTTGCCTCGAAGATGGCAAGAACGAAATACTTCAATGATCTCAACACACTCGAAGGCCGCCTCCTTCGATCAACGTAGCAAGCTCGAACCTTAACAAAAGGAATGATATACAAATCATCTCAAGTCGAACGATGGCCTAACAATTCGGTCTACGGCCCAAAAGCTCAAAATAAACGATCTGCCTGGACTGCTTAGCGTGCGCTACGTACTCTACGTAACGTGCGCTAAGCCTGCCTGTTAGCGTACGCTATCGTATAAGCCTAGCGTACGCTAGCCACGGACTGACAGTTTTGACTCGGCTGACATCATAACGTACGTTACGTACGTATCGTGCGTTAACTTATCCCCGATACCGCACGTTAACTTACGTATGTTAGCGTGCGCTAACCTTGCATGGCAGATTACTACAGACGGAAAACTGGATTGAATGGTGATGAACTCATAAATTCTATGGTGATAAAACCAGTCATCCTCGAGCATATCATGCTAATAAGGTTTGTGAAAGTTCTATACGTACTAAATGACCATGCGATGCAAAGATACGTATAATTATCACAACACCATAGTTCATCTTAGATCTTCAAGGTATATTCTGAGTTCAATCCGATATAAGTCTCAAAACGTACGATCCTTCTATATAAACGCATAAGAACTTGAAAATCTCCATCTACTGATCACAAATCGGTTTGAAAATGCTAGGAGTCCAATTACTAAAAAGGTTCAAGGGTTCATATGATATAAAGTGCCGATACGTCAAAAGTATCCTTCTAACATGTGATGACCGATTATAAACGAAATAACTGGCTATCAAAACATGATCAAACGTCCTTAAGAACATTACTAATATCGGTGAAGAATCACCTACCTCAAAGTAGTGAAGAACACGGAGGAAATCGAAGCAATCCAACACCGAAGGCTTGAACACCAATCTCCAACGATATACGATTTTCAATCACGAGCTAGGATGTTGATATGAAGTGTTTAGGATGAAGTAAGTTATGTTCTAAGTGTAAGAATTCGGGTATGGGAGAAGAAAGAACTGAAATCACGAATAGGATGCTGTCCTATTTATAAGAAATGGCTATTAGCGCGCGCTAGTCCCTGATCATAGCGTGCGCTAACGGCTCACTGACTTAACTGTACTCAACGCGTAGCGCGCGCTATGCACATGCCTGTAGCGTGCACTAAGGCGTTGACTTGGCTTTTCCCGAAAGCCGTCCAGGTTCATCCCGACACAATCCGACAGGGGTCCCCGGCCAGATCTCACCTACCGCACGTCTCAATCAAATTGACCACGCATAGCATGCGCTAATGTTCCTTTGTAGCGTGCGCTATGAATCCATGTTAGCGTGCGCTACACATAGCCGATAGCGTGCGCTACATGCGCAGAATTACAATTTTTAAATCACATACATGAAATCATACGCTCGACAACATCGGATTATGAAATACGGAGAATAAGGTAGCAGTCGTGAAGAGATGAGCTTCCCAGAGGATACTGGCTATGGCATGTGTTGAATCGAGTACTCTGATTAGTTGTTGTATTCCGCTGCTAGAGTATTTTTTAACTGTTTGCCTTTTCCACTGCGGGAGTATTTTTAATTGACCTTTCGATATCTGGTAACTTAAGTTACTTTGGAAAATCATTTTCTAAACTACTTTGTCGGTACGTGTAAGCGATGGCTTAACGTATGCTTTTAAACTGTTGATTTTTGGAGTTTTGGGCCTTGTAGTTTCAAATGTGATTTTACGACGGTTTTGATAAATGGATTTTATAAAGTCTTCGAATATTTTTAAAGATATTACCGTCATCGCTGCTTAGGCGTATTTGAAATGTTTGTAAAAATGTCTTTTAGCCTTGTGGCTTCCGTTTTGGGGCCCACGGTGCTGTAATATTCCTGGATGGCTCTGGGGGTGTTACAACAGGTGAATATAGTCCAATTATCATGGATATATAATTTTTATTTTATTTCTACGCGTTTTGGTAATTTGGCCTGATTTTGAGGCATGTATAAGTTTTTCACGTGAGAAAATCCACAAGTAGAATACGATTTTATTTTTCCTTGTAATTTTGTTGTAAATTCGATATATTTTATTTTGTGTAAAATTATAATCGAATTGGAGTTCACAAAGTACGAAGGAAAAAGGGTCCTGTGTGAAAAGGAGTCCCAACCGAACGAACCGGCCAGGACCGAGAATCTGCCATGCAGTCTGGCCACGGGACCACGGTCCAGACCGCAGACAGGTTACTGGTCGGGTCGGGCTATGCAGCGGGTCAGGCTATGCAGTGGGTCGGGCTCGTCCCAGTCGGGTCGTCTGGTGTAGGGTCCTGTTCGTTTTTCCACCGTTCATTGCGTCCGTTGGTGCACAATATTTAAATTTGGAATTTTCTTGTGCAATTAATTTTGCATGGAAAAGAAAGTTTCTAAATTTGGAAATTTGTGGGCCAACCGGGAAGAGGTGACGAGATGCTTGAAGCAGTGGGAGATTTCGAGCCGAAAATTTTCTCGTTATTCAAAATGAGGAACAAATGCCATGATAACTGGATTTAATTATCCAATTTTATTATTAATTTTTACTATTTTGGATGTATGACATGTATAAATGTATGCATGATATGTTTCTTGCATGTTAGGACGAGAAAAATTAAACCCTAAGGCTAAAATAACTAAGTGATTAAATTGATATATTTTTAAACAAAATCAAATTGGCCTCCATAAATAATTTAAATTGTGACGTAATTAGCATGCGCGTTGACATTAGGGTCTTCCTCCATATCCGATGTATTAATTATAGGTTCACTAGTTTTAAATTTCATATGATATAAAGGTAAATATTATTTTTTATAATAGGACATATCCATCTATAGGACTATTATTTAAAAGATAATATTTTAGGGTTGTTAAATTATGGTGTCCACTTAAGTGTATTACTTAATAAGCTCCCCATCGGAGTCTATGTTAATTAAAAATGGCCAAGAGGAACCAACTACTAATTTTACTTATCATAATGCAAATTGAGTTGATAGTAAAACTAATGACATAAAACTCTACTTAAAAAATGTGTGTAAATGTCCACACGATCGTGGCTTGCATATGCGGGTTTTTCGAAGTGTTGTTTGCTAGCATATATATTTTTTAAGATTTTTCAATATATTTTGCTATGCACTATGTGAAGAATGTTTTTAATTTATCTCAGATGTCTTTCAATCCACTTGCTGTAATTTTTAAAGAAAACAAACTAGATGGCATTAAATTTGCTGATTGGAAACGTAATCTTAACATTATCCTGACTGCTGATGAACATAAGTTTGTTCTAACTAAGGAATGCCCATTAGAACCAGATGTGGATTCCACACCTGATGAGGTGAAAGAATACCACAAACGGAAGGAATCTGATGAGATAGCTCGCTGTTACATCTTGGCTTCTTTAGCAAATGTATTGCAGCATCAGTATCGGAGCATGGGCACGGCCGCGGAAATGAAGAAAAATCTCGGCGAGATGTTTGGTCATCAGAATCGAGCACCTAGGCAAAATGCTATGAGGGTCTTGATGACGACCAAAATTCCTGAAGGAACCCCGGTAAGGAATCATGTTCTAGAAATAACTTCTCATCTAAACGAACTTGATATCTTAGGGGCTACTACCGACGCGTAAACGTAGGTCGATATCATCCTCGGCGGCTTACCTAGGAGCTTTTGTTGGAGCAAAATCGGTATTAGCGCCGTGTTGCGGAAGCATAAATATAAAGAACGGAAAATAAACGACACACGGATTTATAGAGGTTCGGCTATTAACAAAGCCTACGTCCTCTCTCGGTATCTTTTTCAATAGGATGAAGATCAACCTCTGCACCTCTCTTCTATCGGTCGAGGGATTACCGTTACAAGCTCATCTTCTATCGGTCTGAGTAAAACCGTTCTCTTACTTGTCTTTTTGTCGGTCCAAGTTAAACCATTTTCCTTTTCTATTGGACAAGGAATCAACCACTCCAGCTTTCTATCGGTACTAGATAAACCTCACTAAGATAGCGATTGTGATTCTAATAATGCCGGATCCTTGATCCTAATAACACCGAATCCAATCGTATCTTTTCTTTTACCTCTCGTGTGTGTGTTGAATGTATAAACACTCAAACTAACAATATAAGCTCAATATCACAACAACAATAATGTGTATAACAATATATGATTACCGAATCATTTGCTTGAAGTTGTTGTATGGTTTGATACCAAGGATGTTGTATTTATAGCCTTCTTCATCAAACTAGTTGTTAGCTCCCTGTGTCTTCGCTATCAGCAATCTCTTACGTACGTTAACAATTTTACGTACGTTAACGTCGATTCTTTACGTACGTTAGCATGTATGCAGTTTAGTCCAGTAGCATCCTTCTCTATTCATTACGTACGTTATAACCTTCACATTACGTACATTAATTATACATCATTGCTGACGTCATATGTTCGTTGCCGCTTTTCTGACTTTGACTCTTCCAACGTTCTTCTTGTTTAAATTCACAAACATCACATTACGTACGTTAAACAACGCTCCTTACATACTTTACCTCCACATGTTACGTACGCTATGATATCCTTGTTATGTACGTTAATATTGTATTTTCCAGCTTTTTGTGACTCCGTCTTCTTCGATGCTTTGCTTCGCTTCTTTGTTGTTTTACTTTGTTTAGCAACTTTAATCATCAAAACTCTACTATGAATATATGGAGTAAAATATTTCAACAATCTCCCCCTCTTTGATGATTACAAAACAACCCTTGAATTGGATAAAAACCTGCAAAATAAAAATATATATATTTGTACGTTTCAAAGTTTTCGACTTTGATCGTTTCGTTAGTTTCACCCATGTTTTTTTCTTTTGTCATTTTCGACTACTTCGTTTTTCATTTTTCAACTCCGTCGTTTCTCCCCCTTTTTGTATGCTTTCTTCTCCTTTTCGACTTCTTCGATTTTTATTATTTTCTCCTCCTTTTTACATTTTATTTTTCCCATCATATCTTCATGACGCTTTTTATCCGACTCAACTCCTTCTCCCCCTTTTTGTATTCAGCAAAAAGTGTAAAAAAAATATAGCAATTGAATAGAGGAAACCAATTATTGAATATGCATGATACCAATCGATGAATATAATTAAGCATGAATAGGAAATAACTACCCCTGAAAATATTATCTCCCCCTTTGTAAAATATCAATTGTTAAAAATTAATTATTGGGGATCCAACCGATAGTTGGTTTTTGTTTTGAAATATGGACGATGTTAGGAATAACGGTTCCTTTTGGAATCCAAATATTTTTTATTTTAATCGTCCGGCGTGGGCTTTTACAGTTTGAAATATGGGGCCCGATTTTCAAATATTTTTCGCAATGGGGTATTTTGAAATTTACGGATTCATTTTTAGAACGTGGATTGAATCCTAACCCCTGTTTGTTCAAAGTAAATTTTTGCACCGAGAGCATTTGTTCAAATGTCTCGTTTCCACACAAGAATTTCTTTGTTAAATTTTTCAGCTCGGTTTGAAGTTTTAAAAGATCATTCTTTAAAATATTTTCATTTTCAACACATTTTGAATGATTGGTCTCGACAAATTTTTCCTTTTCAAGAATTTTGGAATTTCAATTTCCAATGATTTATTTTTAGATTTAAGGGATTTGATCTCGATAAAGCATTTTGAAAATTGGTATGCACTAATTCAAATGCTTCAAATAATTCATCGTGAGACGATGTACTAACCTGGATTTCGACGTCACTATCGTCGAATGAACTTCGAGCCATGAGAGCGAGATTACTTTGATTGGTGATATCATCATCTTCGTCGTCATCGCTCCATGTTGCAACGAGAACCTCCTTCTTGGGTTTTACTTGGCAATTCTTTGCAAAGTGGGCTGGTTTACCACATAATCGACAATTGTTGTCGAATTTCTTATATTCGCCCGAGATGTCTTTCTTTCTACGGTTTAATAAGGTTTGAAACTTATTAATATTTTTGCCATAATATTCCGATTCTTTGTCGCTTTCATCAACCAGGATTTCTTCTGTTTTTGACATCTTAGCCTTCAAGGCTATCGATCTTCCTTCGGTTTCGACTTTGCATTTCGAGATTTAAGGACAAACTCGTAATTTATTAGTGAACCAATAAGGGCACTAAAATCAAGATTATTGAGATCTTTCGATTCCATAATCGCTGTCACCGTTCCGTCCCATTCAACATGTAGTGATCTTAAGATTTTCTTGACTTTCTCACTACTTGATAATGATTTACCGAACGAAGCAAGTCCATTTGTGATGACCGAAAATCGGTCAAACATGTTGGTGATGGACTCGTCACCCTTCATCATGAATAACTCATAATCATGGAGAAGCATATTGATCTTCGTCTCCTTGACTTGAGTTATCCCTTCGTGTGTGATTTCAAGAATTTTCCATATCTATTTAGTACTTTCACACGATGAGATACGATTGACCTCTTCGGGATTTAAGGTACAAAATAGAAATTGAGTAGCCTTACAATTTAGATGGTCATTCTTCCAATCCGCGTCATCATATTCTTCGAAGGATTTAAGCGTACCGTCGGATTTGAGAGGAATTTCGGAACAAGGCAAATCACTTTCCAAATCTCGATGTCATACGCTCGGATGAATATTGACATCTTTTTCTTCCACGTCATGAAGTTTGAGCCATCAAAAAATGGTGGTCGGTTAAGGGCAAGGCCTTCGACTGGAGCAATTTGGAACGCCATTTAGATCTTCTCCTCGGATGTTAAGCCGCCTATTTGAGGTACCTCTCCGATACTAGTTGTTGGAGCAAAATCGGTAGTAGCATCGTGTTGCGGAAGCGTAAATATAAAGAACGGAAAATAAACGACACACGGATTTATAGAGGTTCGGCTATTAACAAAGCCTACGTCCTCTCTCGGTATCTTTTTCAATATAATGAACATCAACCTCTGCACCTCTCTTCTATCGGTCGAGGGATTACCGTTACAAGCTCGTCTTCTATCGGTCCGAGTAAAACCGTTCTCTTACTTGTCTTTCCGTCGGTCCAAGTTAAACCGTTTTCCTTTTCTATTGGACAAGGAATCAAGCACTACCTTTCTGTCGGTACTAGATAAACCTCACTAAGATAGCGATTGCGATTCTAATAATGTCGGATCCTTGATCCTAATAACACCGAATCCAATCGTATCTTTTCTTTTACCTCTCGTGTATGTGTTGAATGTATAAATACTCAACTAACAATATAAGCTCAATATCACAACAACAATAATGTGTATAACAATATATGATTACTGAATCGTTTGCTTGAAGTTGTTGTATGGTTTGATACCAAGGATGTGGTATTTATAGCCTTCTTCATCAAACTAGCCATTAGCTCCCTGTGCCTTCATTGCGTACGCTATCAGCAATCTCTTACGTACGTTAACAATTTTACGTACGTTAACGTTGATACTTTACATACGTTAGAATGTATGCAGTTTAGTCCAGTAGCATCCTTCTCTCTTCATTACGTACGTTATCACCTTCACATTTCATACGTTAATTATAAGTCATTGCTGACGTCATATGTTCCGTTGCCGCTTTTATGACTTTGACTCTTCCAACGTTCTTCTTGTTTGAATTCACAAACATCACATTACGTACGTTAAACAACGCTCCTTACGTACGTTAAGCTCCACATGTTACGTACGCTATGATATCCTTGTTACGTACGTTAAGATTGTATTTTCCAGCTTTTTGCGACTTCGTCTTCTTCGATGCTTTGCTTTACCTCTTTGTTGTTTTGCTTCGTTTAGCAACTTTAATCATTACAACTCTATTAATGAATGTATGGAATAAAATATTCCAACAATCTTCCTCTTTTGATGATTACAAAACAACTCTTAAATTGGATAAAAACCTACAAAATAAAAATATATATATTTGTACGTTTCGAAGTTTTCGGCTTTGATCATTTCGTTAGTTTCACCCATCTTTTTTTCTTTTGTCATTTTTGACTACTTCGTTTTTTATTTTTCAACTCTGTCGTTTCGCCCCCTTTTTATATGCTTTCTTCTCCTTTTCGACCTCTTCAATTTTTATTATTTTCTCCTCCTTACTTTTTATTTTTCATCATATCTTTCATGACGCTTTTTATCCGATTCAACTCCTTCTCCCCCTTTTTGTATTCAGCAAAAAGTGTAAGAAAAATATAGCAATTGAATAGAGGAAACCAATTATTGAATATGCATGATACCAATCGATGAATATAATTAAGCATGAATAGGAAATAACTCCCCCTGAAAATATTATCTCCCCCTTTGTAAAATATCAATTGTTAAAAAATAATTTTTGGGGATCCAACCGATAGTTGGTTTTTGTTTTGAAATATGGACGATGTTAGGAATAACGGTTCCTTTTGGAATCCAAATCTTTTTGATTTTAATCGTCCGCCGTGGGCTTTTACAGTTTGAAATATGGTGCCCGATTTTCAAATATTTTTCGCAATGAGGTATTTTGAAATTTATGGATTCGTTTTCAGAACGTGGTTTGAATCATAACCCCAGTTTGTTCAAAGTAATTTTTTGCACCGAGAGCATTTGTTCAAATGTCTCGTTTCCACACGAGAATTTCTTTGTTAAATTTTTCAGCTCGGTTTGAAGTTCCAAAAGATCATTCTTTAAAATATTTTCATTTTCAACACATTTTGAATGATTGGTCTCGATAAATTTTCCCTTTTCAAGAATTTTGGAATTTTCAATTTCCAATGATTTATTTTTAGATTTAAGGGATTTGATCTCGGATAAAGCATTTTGAAAATCGGTATGCAGTAATTCAAATGCAAATAATTCATCGTGAGACGATGTACTAACCTGGCTTTCGACGTCGCTATCGTCGAATGAACTTCAGGCCATGAGAGCGAGATTATTTTGATTGATGAAATCATCATCTTCGTCGTCATCGCTCCATGTTGCAACGAGAACCTTCTTCTTGGGTTTTACTCGGTAATTCTTTGCAAAGTGGCCTGGTTTACCACCTATTCGACAATTGTTGTCGAATTTCTTATATTCGCCCGGGATGTCTTTCTTTCTCCGGTTTAATAACGTTTGAAACTTATTAATATTTTTGGCATAATATGCCGATTCTTCGTCGCTTTCATCAACCGGGATTTCTTCTCTTTTTGACATCTTAGCCTTCAAGGCTATCGATCTTTCCTTCGGTTTCGGCTTTGTATTTCGAGATTTAAGGACAATCTCGTAATTTATTAGTGAACCAACGAGGGCACTAAAATCAATATTATTGAGATCTCTCGATTCCATAATCGCCGTCACCGTTCCATCCCATTCAACAGGTAGTGATCTTAAGATTTTTTTGACTTTCTCACTACTTGATAATGGTTTACCGAACGAAGCAAGTCCATTTGTGATGACCGAAAATCGGTCGAGCATATTGGTGATGGACTCGTCACCCTTCATCATGAATAACTCATAGTCATGGAGAAGAATATTGATCTTCATCTCCTTGACTTGAGTTGTCCCTTCGTGTGTGATTTCAAGAATTTTCCATATCTCTTTAGCACTTTCACAAAATAGAAATTGAGTAGCCTTACAATTTAGATGGTCGTTCTTCCAATCCGCATCATCATATTCTTCGAAAGATTTAAGCGTACTGTATGATTTGAGAGGATTTTTTGGACCAAGACATTACTTTCCAAAGCTCGATGTCATATGCTCGGATTAATATTGACATCTTTTTCTTCCACATCATGAAGTTTGAGCCATCAAAAAATGGTGGTCGGTTAAGGGCAAGGCCTTCGACTGGAGCAATTTGGAACGCCATTTAGATCTTCTCCTCAGATGTTAAGACGCTTATTGGAGGTACCTTTCCAATACCAATTGTTGGAGCAAAATCGGTATTAGCGTCATGTTGCGGAAGCATAAATATAAAGAACGGAAAATAAACCACACACGGATTTATCGAGGTTCGGCTATTAATAAATCCTACATCCTCTCTCGATATCTTTTTCAATAGGATGAAGATCAACCTCTGCACCTCTCTTCTATTGGTCTAGGGATTACCGTTACAAGCTCGTCTTCTATCGGTCCGAGTAAAACTGTTCTCTTACTTGTCTTTTTATCGGTCAAAGTTAAATCGTTTTCCTTTTCTATTGGATAAGGAATCAACCACTCTAGCTTTCTATCGGTACTAGATAAACCTCACTAAGATAGCGATTGCGATTCTAATAATGCCGGATCCTTGATCCTAATAACACCGAATCCAATCGTATCTTTTCTTTTACCTATCGTGTATGTGTTGAATGTATAAACACTCAAACTCGGCAGTAGCGTGTGCTACGCCGGTTCTTTCCGCACCTGCCCCGCCATAACCCAGCACTTCCGACAATGCCTACCGCACCTGTCCGGCCAGTGCCCAGCACTTCCGACAGTGCCTGCCGCACCTGTCCGGCCAGTGCCCAGCCGCCCGTACCCGACGATTCGATTTCCGAAAACGCATGGAACGAACATGACGAAATGCTCGCGGACAACATCATCGATCCGAAATGAAATACCATGCAACAATTAATCACGCGCGTCCATAAAAAGGGTCAAGACAACAAATACGAAGGCGGATACCGACATTTTGGGAAATTACAAAATGACCCAAAGTGCCCGGAAATCACGATACGTGATCCAATAACCAAACCAAAATTCAAAAAACGTCTATCAAGGTTAAACGGACTTACAGGAAACTCAAAACAGTAGTTTCGAACGAGATTCGCAAGAATCGAACTCGAGTGCGGAAAAGTCACTACGAAGCACGGAACTCAACAAAACGGCACCGAAACGATCTCGGATGGCAAAAAGTACAGAATTAATCATTCTCAGAATGATGAAACGGTCCCAATCGAGTCATCAAAACGAACTCTCTCCAAAAAAGAAAATTATCGGAAATCGAAAATTGCGGATATTAGAGGTTTGAGGCTAGCGCACGCTAAGTTGAGAACAGTGAGGTCAGTGAATTTTTGTTCAGCCGTTAGCGCACGCTATAATAGTCGTTAGCGTACACTAACCGTTGGTTTTAGTGCACGTAAGGCTGTTTAGCGTACGCTAAACCGAGACCAGTCAGAGACAGTAGACTGCAAGCCCGTTAGCGCACGCTAAGAAAGAGCCGTAGCACTAATAACCATTTTCTACATATAGGGCAGTACCTCCTTTCATTTTTTAGATGCCACTTCAACCCACACTCAATTTCCACGACTTTGAGAGTTACCCTCTCCATCTTCAACCTTCATAACAGCCTCCTAACATATCATTGAAGACAAGGAGCTTTGAGGATTAGTGTTCAAGCGTCCAACGTTGAGTTCATCAAGTGTTTTCATCTTTTCTTTCCATATAAGGTATTGCTGCCCGAGTTTAGAATTCGTGTTCTTATTCGGATTATGACCTTTCTTCTGGAACTATTAAGGTTGTTGATAACTCATTAGGTTGAACACCATACCTTAAGAATTTGAAGTAATCATATTAGAAATCCTTTGAGTGAGAAGATCCTAATCGAACCTTATTGAGTTGAATCTAAGATTTGATTTCTAAGATTGTTGTATATTTTAGGTTGTCTTTTCCAAATCACTTGTATGCCGGTGTATTGTTATTATCATCACCTAGAATGAGATTTCGCAAGAAGATGAATTCTTAGAGTGGTCACTAAGAAATAATCCCTGGATAGTATGAGGTGGCCTTCAACGTGATTCATGACTCGTAATGATTTCCGGATATGTTTATCTTCATGTTGATGATTCAAACGAAGGGTGTAGATGGGTGACAATTACTATGAACGTAAAACTCTGGCAAAGAAGATAGCTTGTAGAAGAACGAAGTGTAGGGATTAATTAACCTTAAACTCGGATTGAAAGGTGTTCTGTAACCGAACCTGGTAATGGAATCGATAATCAGGAATCAAAGTACGAATTTATGATGATTTGAATGTCTCTAGCTCGACCGAACATTCGTCGGGTAAGTTGAACCATGAGCCGGCTAACTTAGAGTGTTAACCTAGCCGTAGTAGACGTTAGATGTTCGTACGTTTAAATTTGTTTTGAGTTGTTGTTATTTTTCTATTTGTTTGGAGGGCCGAGCATTGTGAACGGTTGATCGAAGGAGGCGGCCTTCGAGTTTGTTGAGATCATTGAATTATTTACATTCTTGCCATCTTTTAAGGCAAGTATCGTATTTTGAAGTTGGTTTAATATTGGTGATTTTGATCATGCATATTGTTTATTCATGTTGTTGAGCATGAGATTATTTTCGTTGAATTGTCATGATATTCGTTATCGATTACTTGTATGTTCATGTCGATGGACATATCAATTGTTGCATATGTGTATGCATAGTTGTGTTTGTGTGTGTTGTGTTGATCCGAAGGGATCGAGCGATCTATGCTGAGGGCGCTGGATCGGATGTCCACCTCGTGTTGGTCCGACGGGATCATCTTGGGATCTATGCTGAGGGCGCTGGATCATTGGATGGATTATTCCACCTCGTGTTGGTCCGCGAGATCATCTTGGGATCTATGCTGAGGGCGATGGATCATTGGATTACCCATGTTGTGTTGATGGAATCATGAGGATTCCGATTGCGGAAGTCTGTGTTATGTATTTTTGACATGCATCGTTATTGCATATCTAATTTTGTATATTATGATACTTGTACTAGCACCGTTTTGCTAACCCCTTCGGGGATGGACATTGTTTTGATGTTCAGGTAGCCGAGGAGCGGGGAAGCAACCACATTACCGAGATGATGACGAAGGGGCTCAGTGATGTTATTCGTCGTGTTGTTTTATTATTCTGGTTTGATTTGCAATACTCGAGTACGTGTGTCTTGTTGATGATTTGAAATGTTGTAATAATTGGATTCATTTGAGTTGTTGAACCATTTTCTGAACTACTAAACTTTTATGGTATTTTTGTATTGGGAAAATTACAACCAACTACCCTATTAGATGACCTCTTTACACTTTAGTCCCTATTATTTCATAAATTACAGCGAAGGACAAAAATCTGAATTGGTGTTGACTTCCATTAAAAAGACGAAAATGCCCCTCTTACTTGAATAAAATATTTCTTTTAAATTAAAATACATTTCATATGAAACAAATAGCTTATAAGTTATTAAAGTGTTTGCCTAATACATTTCTTTTAAAAAATATTCTTTTTTCAGAAAATAATTTTTTTTCGAAATATAATTTTTTATTTTTCCGCAAAAATATCTTATTTTATTTTTTTTTCCAGAAAATAATTTTATTTTTTCCAAAAAATAATATTTTTTCAAGAAAATAATTTTATTTCGAAAAAATATTATTTTGCCAAAAAATAACTTTTTCTCTAGTAAATATTTTTTTTTTCGGAAAAATATTTTTTTTATTTTTTTCAGAAAATAATTTTATTTTTCAAAAAAATAATATTTTTCCAGAAAATAATTTTATTTCGAAAAATATTATTTTGCCAAAAATATTTTTCCTCCAATTTTTTTAATTTTTTGAAAAATATTTTTTTATTTTTTCCAGAAAATAATTTTATTTTTTCGAAAAAATAATATTTTTTCGAGAAAATAATTTTATTTCGAAAAAAAAATAATATTTTGCCAAAAAATAATTTTTCTCCAGAAAATATTTTTAATTTTTTCGAAAAAATAAAAATTCCATAAAATAATGTTTTTTTTAAAAATATAATTTTTTCCCCAGAAAATATTTTTTTCATTTTTTCGAAAAATAATATATTTTTTTCCAGAAAATACTTTCTTTTCTGGAATAAATATTTTCTTCTAGAAAGCTTGAAAATTTATTACACTGAAGTCCAAAAGTGTTATATATATTACAATGGGGTCCAGCATGTGCCACCCACGTGAGGCGAAAAATAAATGGGTAAAAAATAAAAAAAAATAAAAGGGCAAATTCGGAATATCAGTACTCTCTCTCCAGTGACATCATCTGAGAGTTTGACTTTTGTCCTTCGTTGTAAATATAGTTTATGGACAGTGCAAAATTTGTCCTTCATTGTAATATCTAAAACAATAGGGACTAAACTGTAATTAGGCCATCTAAAAAGGTAGTCAGATGTAAATCGCCCTTTTTATATTATTCCACATTTCTTTAATTTAGCCTTGTAAATTCTTATATAAAGGGTTTACGGCACTGTAATTATTCCGAATATCTCGGGGTGTTACAGAATATGGTATCGGAGAAAAGATTCATGGATATCTTGGCAGTCAGGTTTTAGTTGGGTCTGTTTACGTCATTTAAATTTTGGGTTGTTGTAACATCACTGCACAACCAGCGTCGTCATGTGGACCGTGGTTGTAAGTTTCCTAATCTCATATACTACCGTTTTATTTATTTTATGTTTCGTGGATATTGACGGATTTTCTTTTAGAAGATTTTGGCCTGGATATTGAGTATTTGTGTTTACAGTATGTTGAGAGGAGGTCGTGGACACGGACGCGGTCGTGGATGCGGACGTGGTAATGCGAGACAGGAGGATTCATCAACTACCCCGGATGTATCGACTAATCGAACTGATTCCCATTTTGAGGGACAATAGGAATCAGTAAATGATGACGCAAATCCTAATATGTCGGGAGTGTTTCAACAGGTGGTCGCTCAGATGACCCAGTTTGCTCAGGTGGTTGACCGCATGCAGACGACGATGGGCCAGCAGCGCAACAAAGATAATCGGGGAGACAAGTGGCTTACGGAAGTGGTCAAATTACACCCACCAAAATTCGACGGTTCTGCGGAGATGTCTACTTGGGATCACTGGCTGAAGGAGTTGGAGAAGATATTTGCGGGGATTAATTGTCTCGAGGACCGAAAGGTTCAGATCGCTCAGTATTTTCTGATTGGGGAGGCTTTCGACTGGTGGGAGGCCATTCGACCCGAGGATCATCATGCTGACTGGATGGAATTCAAGTTAATGATGGAAGCTCAGTACTGCCCACGTCCATTTAGAAAGGCTAGAGTCCGAGAGTTTTTCTCACCGCAGAATTTGGAGGCATCTGTGACAGACATAATCAAGACTTTTAATCACCAGCTGACCTGCGTGCGGCATTTGGTCAGGACCGAGGCAGAAAAGATTTTTCATTTCGACATGCAGATGAAGCTGGAGATTCAGCAGTATATGTCTAGATTTGAATATACTACTCTACGATAGTATCAAGACAAAGCACAGGCCTACGAGATGAAAGATGCAGCAGTGGAGAAATTTGCAGAAGCAGAGAAGCATAAAGTGTCTGGCAACTTCACTGAGAACAAGTGTAGTGGGCCCTGCAAGGGCCTGTCTTCATTTTCCTTCTCGAGGTAGAAATAAGTTCCGAACAATGTCAACGGCTTCAGACGCATCGAAGAAGTGTTATAACTGTGGTCGAGCGGGGCATGTTCGGCGTGATTGCTTCTCTCCTTCTGTGGCCTGTTTCGAATGCGGACATGAAGGGCATCGTGCGATTTTTGTGGAAATGTGACTAGATCAATTGGTACTCGCACTCCAGCACCAGTTCCGGAAGAGACAAGTGTGAACCTGACACAGCCAAGTGGTTTTCAGCAGCAGAATGCCGGGAAAAGAGAGGCAACCAGTACTGGGTTCGTTCCTCCGCGCCTGTACGAGATGAGGAGGTCAGATGATCAGACCACTGATGTTACATCAGGTATCTTATTCGATTCAGGAGCTACGCATTATTTCATACCATTGAACTGTGTTAATCGTTTGAAAATCTCGTGTTTACATGATTGTGAACCTTATGTTGTGGGTTTACCAAGTGGAGAGAGAATTGTGGGAACTCAAAAAGCTAGATATTTTCCTGTGTCTATAGGAGGGAGAAATTGGCCGTCAAATCTTATTGTGGTCGACATTCAAGGTGACGATTTAATTCCCGGAGACGATTGGCTCGACCGATATGGGGCTATTTTGAATTACCGGAAGAGAATTATTTCGATTATTGCTGATGACAGGTCTGAACACTTATTCGAAGGATGGAGACCAGGAAGCTCAGTGAAAATAATCAAAGCCATGAAAGCGGTTAAATTGCTAAAACAGGGTTGTCACGGATTTTGGTGTTATGCCATGAAGAAGGAAGAAGGAGTAGAGCTCTCATCCATTCCAGTTGTGAACGAATTCTCAGACGTACTTCCTGACGAGCTACGTGGGTTACCTCCACGAAGAGATGTAGAGTTTAATATTGAATTGGAACCTGGAGCCGCACCTATTTCCAGAGCACCATACCAGATGGCGCCAACTGAGATGTACAAGCTAAGGAAACAACTTGAGGAATTGTTACATAAGGGTTACATTCAACCTAGTGTTTCTCCTTGGGGAGCACTTGGAACATTTTGTTCCATACATGCTTAATAATATTTTGATGATTTAAGTTGTTACACAATACAAAACAACAAAGAGACGAAGCAAAGTATCGAAGAAGACAAAGTGCAAAAAGCTGGAATTTTACAAGGCTAACGTACGTAAGCTATCAAGCATAGCGTACGTAACTAGTGCGAAATAACGTACGTAAGGGATGGTACTTAACGTACGTAAAGGTGTTCAAACCAGATGAACGTTGGGAAGAGTCAAAGTCAGAAAAGCAGCCATGGATATATGACGTCAGCAATGACGTAAGCTTAATGTACGTAATGGATCGTTGATAACGTACGTAAGGAAAGAAATGAATGTTACTGGACTGAAACTGGACTAAGCTAACGTACGTAACAAAGGCAGGTTAACGTACGTAATATCGGTAGCATACATAATGTGAAGATGATAGCGTACGTAATGGAGTTTCAGGGTGCTAACGGCTAGTAAGGCTCCAATGCCTATAAATACCACATCCTTGGTATTCATCCATACAACAACTTCAAGCAAAACATTCATTGATCTGAGATTGATATACTTACATTGTTGTTGTTATATTGATCTTATATTGTTAGTTTGAGTGTTTATACATTCAACATATACACGAGAGGTAAAAGAAAAGATACGATTGGATTCGGTGTTATTAGGATCAAGGATCTGGCATTATTAGAATCGCAATCGATATCTTCGTGAGGTTTATCTAATACCTATAGAAAGCTAGAGTGGTTGATTCCTTGTCCAATAGAAAAGGAAAACGGTTTAACTTGGACCGACACAAAGACAAGTATGAGTGGTTTATCACTAACAAATAGAGGATATGATTGTAACGGTTATCCCTCGACCGATAGAAGAGAGGTGCAAAGGTTTTTATCCTGAACCTATAGAAAAAGATACCGAGAGAGGACGTAGGCTTGTTTATAGCCGAACCTCTATAAATCCTCCTATCGTTTAATTTCTGCACATTTAATTTACATTTTCGCAACACGGTGCATATTCTGATCTTGCTCCAACAATTGGTATCGGAGCAGTACCTCCAATACGCAGCTTAACATCTGAGGAGTCGACCAAATGGCGTTCTAATTTGCACCGAATGAAGATCTTGTGTCGAACCAATCTCTATTCTTCGACGGATCAAATTATATGAAATGGAAAAAGATGTCAATCTTCATCCAAGCTTATGATATTGAGCTTTGGAAGATCATATGTCTAGGTCCGAAAATTCCCACGAATTCCAACGGGACTATAAAAAGTTTCGAAGAATATGATGATATGGATTGGGAGAACGACCACCAAAATTGTAAGGCAACGCAAATGCTTTATTGTGCCTTAAATCCGAAAGATCTCGATCATATTTCCTCGTGTAATAGTGCCAAAGAAATTTGGAAAAAGTTAGAGGCAACTCACGAAGGAACAAATCAAGCAACATGGAGCGATGAAGATGAAGATGATGATCTCAATCAAAATCTCGCTCTCATGGCCCGAAGTTCACTCGACGATAGCGACGTCGAAATCCGGGTAAGTACGTCATCTCAAGATGAGTTATTTGAAGCATTCGAGTTATTACATACGGATTATCAAAATGTTTTATCTGAAATAAAATCCCTTCAACTTAAACATAAATCTTTGGAAATTAAAAATTCCAAAATTCTGGAAAAGGGAAAGTTTATCGAGATCGATCATTCAAAGTGTATTGAGAATGAAAATATTTTAAAGGATGATCTTGCTTAAATGCAAACCGAGCTCAAAAATTTAACGACGAAATTTTCTCTCGGAAACGAAAAATTTGAAAATATGCTCTTGGTTCAAAAGTTCACTTTAAATAATTAGGGGTTGGGATTCACACCTCGTTCTAAAAACGAATCCTTAAATTTAAAGATACCCCGTTGCGAAAAATGTTTGAAAATCGGGCATCACATTTCAAACTGTAAAACCCCAAAAAGGACGATTAAAGTTAAGAAAATTTGGGTTCCTAAAGGAACAATTGTTTCAAATGTCGTCTACGTTTCCAAACAAAAACCAACTCTCGGTTGGATCCATTGTTTTTTTTTTATCAATATATTTTACATAGGGGGAGTAATAATTTTTTAAGGGAGATAATATTTTTAGGGGAGGTTATACCCTATTCGTGCATATTGTTATATTCATCATTTGGTATCATGAATAATTTTATATTTGGTATCATTATATTTATTTATTTATTACACTTTTTGATGAAATCAAAAAGAGGGAGAAAGGAGAAAGAATGGGATTAACCCTGAAAGGGGGAGAAAAATCGAAGAAAAGTAGAAAAGAAAAATGAGGAGACGTCGAAAATATGATGAAAATTTGAGAATTCGAAAAGAAAAAGAAAAGGAAAGAAGGAGTCTAAAAAGAAATGGGAGAAGAAACTAACAAAACGGACAAAGTCGAAAACTTTGGTCTGTACAAATATACATATATTTGTATTTTTGCAGGTAAATCTCATTGATGAAGTGATGTTTTGTAATCATCAAAAAGGGGGAGATTGTTGGAACACTTTGTTCCATACATGCTTAATAATGTTTTGATAATTTAAGTTGTTACACAATACAAAACAACAAAGAGACGAAGCAAAGCATCGAATAAGACGAAGTGCAAAAAGCTGGAATTTTACAAGGCTAACGCACGTAAGCTATCAAGCATAGCGTACGTAACTAGTGCGACATAATGTACGTAAGGGATGGTACTTAACTTACGTAAAGGTGTTCAAAGCAGATGAATGTTGGGAAGAGTCAAAGTCAGAAAAGCAGCAACGGATATATGACGTCGGCAATGACGTAAGCTTAACGTACGTAATGGATTGTTGATAACGTACGTAAGGAAAGAAACGAATGTTACTGGACTGAAACTGGACTAAGCTAACGTACGTAACAAAGGAAGGTTAACGTACGCAATATCGGTAGCGTATGTAATGTGAAGATGATAGTGTACGTATTGGAGTTTCAGGGTGCTAACGGCTAGTAAGGCTCCAATGTCTATAAATACCACATCCTTTGTATTCATCCATACGACAACTTCAAGCAAAACATTCATTGATCTGAGATTGATATACTTACATTGTTGTTGTGATATTGAGCTTATATTGTTAGTTTGAGTGTTTATACATTCAGCATATACACGAGAGGTAAAAGAAAAGATACGATTGGATTCGGTATTATTAGGATCAAGGATCCGACATTAATAGAATCGCAATCGATATCTTCATGAGGTTTATCTAGTACCCATAGAAAGCGAGAGTGGTTGATTCCTTGTCCAATAGAAAAGGAAAACGGTTTAACTTGGACCGACACAAAGACAAGTACGAGTGGTTTATCACGGACCAATAGAAGATGTGATTATAACGGTTATCCCTCGACCGATAGAAGAGAGGTGCAGAGGTTTTTATCTTGAACCTATAGAAAAAGATACCGAGAGAGGACGTAGGCTCGTTTATAGCCGAACCTCTATAAATCCTTGTGTCCTTTAATTTCCGCACATTTCATTTACGCTTCCGCAACACGGCGAATATTCCGATATTGCTCCAACATTCTCTTTGTCCGGAAGAAAGATGGATCCCTCCGACTGTGTATTGATTATAGGGAGCTAATAAGGTGACGATCAAGAATAAATACCCATTACCTCGAATCGATGATTTGTTTGATCAACTGCAGGGGGCAACGGTATTCTCAAAGATCGATTTGAGATCAGGATACCATCAGTTGAGGATTAAGGAGTCTGACAAACCAAAATCTGCTTTCAGATCCCGATACGGGCACTACGAGTCCGTGGTAATGCGATTTGGACTTACAAATGCTCCTGCGGTGTTTATGCAATTGATGAATCGAGTACTCTTAGAATACCTGGATAAATTCGTGGTCATCTTCATTGATGACATTTTAATTTATTCGAAGGATCCGGAAGAGCATGTAGAGCATTTGCGTATCGTTTTGAATACCTTGAGGAATAAACAACTTTATGCGAAACTTTCTAAATGCGAATTCTGGCTTAAGCAAGTAATATTCCTTGGGCATGTGATATCAACTGATGGAGTTCAAGTAGACCCGAAGAAAGTTGAGGCAATCTTGGAATGGGAATCTCCTAGGAACATGAAAGAAGTCCGAAGTTTCTTAGGAGTTGCTGGATATTATCGTCGTTTTGTGGAATGATGTTCCAAAATTGCTCGTCTGCTTACTCAGCTGTTGCAGAAGACTTAGAAATTCGCGTAAAACGAGAAATGTCAGGATAGCTTTGATGAACTTAAGAGAAGACTGACAACGGCGCCTATACTAGCATTACCAGATGGGACCGATGGATTCATGGTATACAGCGATACTTCAAATTAGGGTCTCGATTGCGTGTTGATGCAGAAAGATAGGGTGATTACCTATGCCTCTCGACAGTTGAAACCGTACGAGGTTAACTATCCGACTCATGATTTAGAGTTAGCAGCTGTCGTCTTTGCCCTGAAGATTTGGCGACATTATTTGTACGGCACTCATTGTCAGATCTTCACCGATCATAAGAGCCTCAAGTATATTTTCAGTCAGAAGGAATTAAACATGAGATAGAGGAGATGGCTGGAACTGCTCAAAGATTACGACCTGGAAATTCTTTATCATCCAGGCAAAGCGAACGTGGTAGCTGATACACTGATCCACAAACCTATTTCTCTTTGAGTGTTGGAAGCACTTACATCCCAACCCAGCATTCAACGAGAACTGATTCGCGAAGAAATTGAAGTATGGTCACAAATGTAACACCCCCAAAACCATATGGGAATATTACACGCCGTAAACCCCTTTTCACGAGGATCTACCAGGCTAAACCTTACAAACGACCAAATGTTTGCCCGGCCAGGGTCAAACAATAAAATAATACAGATCATTAAGGTCACTTACACGTGAATACACAGACTGATAAGGTCACACAACTCAATCAACAGAACTGACTAAAATAACATTACCCATACATGGGTCGAAACACAATACAGCGGAAGACTGAAATCAACTCTAACAACACAACGAAAATCAAAACAACTCTCATCTCTTGATTAGTATCGCAGCTCGTCATCCTCCTGTGCCAATCCTGTGACTGGTCCCCTGAACCTGCATGTACCTGGATGCAAAATAGACATCCACCCCCCGATTACTCGGGGGTTAGTAAAACTCCACTGTTTTACTAGTGCAAGTATAATACGATATGAAATGCAACAAGTAAATAGCAACCACGAATTTACCACGGAAATCAACTATCAAAATATTCCCGAGAAGTTCTAGAATTTCGAATTCCAGCAAGCAATATTTGAATAGGAACTCATTAGCCTCAAGTCCCGATTTACAAAACCTTTTCGAAAACGTTAGGGCCTCGGCCCGATTATCATTTCAAAACACACTAGTTAAGATATCATCATGAGTTCGTGACTCATGTTTTAAAACGTTATCCAAACAATCACTATTATATGATCACTGTTTGTACACATCATGTACCGAACTCCAGAGGCCTCGACGGTAACCCACACGCATTGCTCGTACAGGTCATGTACCGAACTCTAAAGGCCTCGACGAACCCTACCTGGACAACATACATCGTTCGTACACATCATGTACCGAACTCCAGAGGCCTCGACGGACCCTACCTGGAATACACATCTTGTTCGTACACATCATGTACTGAACTCCAGAGGCCTCGTCAGACCTTACCTGGAACACACACATTGTTATCAATAAGTCAAACCAATCAACAATACACTGTAATACATATTCAAATATGTAATCAAACCGACACAAATGTCACGATCATCACGATAACGCAACCATGACCAATCACGCACAACACGAACCACATGATTAAAACAACCAAGACCATTCCACGACATTAACCAAGTGAGAAACATCATCACTACCATCAATTGCTCACACTTATCAAATCATACGAAGCATATTCACGAAGGCAAAACAATTCATAACAAACCTAACACGAAGTTTCTATCCACAAGAAACAAATCATATAGCAAGATACTTGCCTCATTAACCGCTACCGAACACCCCGATGAACACGGATCCTTCGATAGACCTCGAACACCTACAATCCTCCGGGCGAAAACAACGGAAGTACGATTACAACGAGAATCAAACCCAAAAACAACGGAAATCCTACTAAACTATCGAAGGAGACTCATTGGGGCAATTAATCAAACATTAAATGTTCAAGACCCTCCAAGAACAAAGAAATCACCCCTCGAGTTGAACGAATCAATGATATGAATATCCAATCCATAGAACATGTTCATAACAACGTTTATACAATAATTAATTGATCAAAAATGGATTGGAATCGAAATCAAAAGGAAAATCCCCAAAATCTTCAAAAACATGGGTTCAAGCCAAAATACCTCGATTCGGACGAAGAACAAGGATTAGATGTTATAATCAACACAGGCCTTTCAAAAGATGTTGTTCTAAGATGCTCCCGATCAAAACCCTCAATTCTGTCGAAGGATCATGAAAAATAAAGAAAAATGTGGAAATGGCCGAGTGACCCGGTGCCCAGGCCTTAAATAGTCGGTCCCTGCCGAGCGCTTACGGCCGTAACCGGCGATGGATTACGGCCGTAACCGGCCATGGCTACCCTACTGTCCAAAACTGTCGACCACGTTATGTACGTTACTGGACAGGGCTTACGTACGTAACAGGCCTTACGGCCGTATCCGGCCGTAGTCTTACGGCCGTAATCGGCCAATCCTTGCGAGTCGCTATCAGCCGTACCCGGCCACCCCACACGAGTCACTGTCGGCCATGACCGGACATGGCTTACGGCCGTAACAGGCAATGTATTATGGCTGTAACTCGGCCAGGTCTTGCAGTCGGGACTCGGTCGATCCAACGGTCCGGTCACCCCGAAACCCAGACCTGAATATAAACCGAAGATACGGTTACGAAGTACTCATAAAGGCGAATCTAAGCGTTAAGAAAACACACGATTCCGACCACCCGAGGGCTCGAAATTCGACAACGGAAGTAATTACCCCAAACTTTGGGAAATTATGATGGCCCAAAACGTCCGAAATACACGATACACGATCGAAACACTAAGCCAAAGCTCGCAACATGAATAATAATATTAAATGAATTTACGAGAAACTCGAAACAACAGTTTCGGACGAGATTCGCGAGAATCGAACTCAAGTGCGGAAAAGCCATTTAAGAACACGGAACTCAACAAAACGATACCAAAACGAACTCGGATGACAAAAGTGCAGAATTAAGCATTCTCGGAATGACGAAACGGTCACAACAGAGTCGCTAAGATGGACTTCCGCTAAAAAAGGAAAATTACCAGAAATCGAAATTGCGGATATTACATACTACCCCCGTTTAAAAGAAGTTTCGTCCCGAAACTTAAAACAAGTAGGGAGAAGCTGTAACACCCCCAAAACCGTATGGGAATATTACACGCCGTAAACCCTTTCCGCAAGGATCTACCAGGCTAAACGTCCATAAACAATCAAATGCCTGCCCGTCCAGGGTCAAACAATATAATAATACAGACCGTCAAGGTCACTTACACATAAACACACAGACCGATGAGGTCACACAACTCTATCAACAGGACTGACTAACAACATTACCCACACAGGGGTCGAAATACAATACAGCGGAAGACTGAATCAACTCTAACAATACAACTAAACTCTACCAACTCTCAACTCTTGATTAGTATCGCACTCGTCATCCCCTTGTGCCAATCCTGTGGATGCTCCCCGAACTGCATGTACAGACCTTGAGCAGGACATCCACCCCGAATACTCGGGGTTAGTAAAATCCACTGTTTTACTAGTGCAAGTATCAAACCATACGAAATGTAACAAGCAAATAGCAACTACGAATTTAATACGGAAATCCATTATCAAAATGTTCCCGAGAATTTTTAGAATTTCGAACTCAAGTAAGAGATATTTGAAAAGGAACACATCATCTCGGGGATTTTTAAAGCAGAAAATCTTTTGGACCTCGAGTCCCAATTTACAAAACCTTTTCGTAAACAATAGGGCCTTAGCCCGATTCTCGTTTCAAAGCATACTAAATAATATATCATTATGCGTCCGAGATCCATATTTAAAATGTTACCCGAACAATCATCTACACGATCACCGTTCGTACACATCATGTACCGAACTCCGAGGCCTCGACGGACCTTACCCGGACTGCATACATTGTTCGTACACATCATGTACCGAACTCCGGAGGCCTCGACGGACCCTACCCGGCTACAACACACACTGTTCGTACACATCATGTACCGAACTCCGGAGGCCTCAACGGACCCTACCCGGCTACAAAGATCGTTCGTACACATCATGTACCGAACTCCGCAGGTCTCTTCGGACCTTACGGATCACACACCTTGTCCGTACACGTCATGTACCGACTCCAGAGGCCTCGTCGGACCTACCTGGTTCACACACTTTGTTCGTACACATCATGTACCGAACTCCGCAGGCCTCGTCGGACCTACCCGGATCACCCACACATCGACTCGACACAATTCATAATCATTAAATGTCAAGTCATTCCACATTACGCCGAATGTACAATCAAGCAAGTAAACCAAAACAACACAAACATCATGATCATCACAACGACTCTTAACCAACACAACACACATTCGGTACACAATACATTGAAGAAACACGTGTACAACCATCTCATATGTACATCGCAATCCCGCACAAATGGCACAACGCCTAACACGTATACCAATATATCACTATTATCACAAAGCCTTCAAATTTCGGAAAACACAACCAACTCAAACGGAACATATTTACGGAGGCAAGCAAAATCGTTATACATATCATACGTAATTACTATTCACAAGATACAAGTCGTATAATAAGATACTTGCCTTAATAACCGCTACCAAACGCTCCGAAGAACACGGTTCGACCGGGAAGCTCGGACCCCGAAGAAGACAACGAACGAAAGGGTTCCGACTCGAGTTCTTCACAAGAATTCGACCCTAACAACATATAATCAATAAATCATCGATCATACGAGGAAGAATAATCGTAGAACGCCCGAAAACCCCTCTATGACATTTTACCGGACACCTTCAAGGCGTCGATCAAGAACTCGACCAAAACAACGAATCGATACGATCTAACCATGGAATATTAAGGGAAAAGATGTAATACATCTTAATAATCATCAATCTATCATAATACCAAGTTAAATCGGATTAATCGGACGAAAACAACCAAAATACCCAAAATCCCCAAAATTAGATTTCTAGGAAATCTGACCTGATTCGGTAGATCGGAGGATGTTATAGGACGGATGATTGATGATATGAGCCTCAAAACTTCATGCATTGAAAGAACAACATCATGTCTCCATGATGTTTACACCTGTACACCGCGAACGGGAAGAAAAGGAATGAGAAGCGGGTGAAAAATACGCGCCGTGCCTTAAATAGGCTGACAGACTCGACCGTGTCCGACATGACACGGTCGTGGCGCGCAATCGGCCGGCAGGGACTCGACCGTGTCCTGCATGACACGGTCGTGTCGCGAAGGGGTGCTCGGCATTGACTCGACCGTGTCCTGGAACACGGTCGGGCCTCTGGCGATCGCTTAGGCTTATCCGGACGAGTTCGGCTCGGCCGTGCAGGCTGACAGTCGGGTCCCGAGGCGAGACTTCCGGCTTATCCGGACGAGTGCAGCACGGGCCGTGTCGGACGACACGGCGAGTTCGGCCGGCGATGATCGCCAATAACGGCGGGTGAGCTAAAACGACCATAACTCTCTCGTCCGACTCGATTAACTCACCGCTCGAACCATTGGAAAGCTAACTCGATGCTCTATAATATTGCAAAGATTCAGAATTTTTGGAGTTACCAAAAATTAATGGTGATCTAACAAAGTCGAACTCATACTTAGAAAAGTCGTTTAGTAATCCTGAATTCAACAAAACGACACCGAAACCCGAACCTAAATACGAACCGAAGATACGGTTACGAAGTACTCACAAAGACGAATCTAAGAGCTAGTAGAACACACGATTCCGACCACCCGAAGGCTCGAAATTCGACAACGGAAGGTAATTACCCCAAACTTTGGGAAATTACGAAAATGGCCCAAATGCCCGAAAATCACCATACGACAACGAATAATCAAACCGAAGCTCACAACACGTATAACAACGTTAAATGAACTTACGAAAAACCCCAAACGACAATTTCGCACGAGATTCGCAAGAACCGAACTCAAGCGCGGAAAAGTCGCTAAAAGCACGGAACTCAACAAAGCAAAGACCTAAACGAACTCGGATGACAAAAAGTGCAGAATTAAATATTCTCCGAATGACGAAACGGTCAAAAGCGAGTCGTCGAAACGGACCTCCGCCGAAAATGAAAATTACCGGAAATCCGAAATTGCGGATATTACATTCTACCCTCCTTAAAAGAAGTTTCGTCCCGAAACTTAAAACAAGTAGGGAGAAGCAATACCCCGACAGGAAAATTCAACAAGATACACGAGAAACGTGTAACTTTCGTCCATTGGCGAAACGTTATAAGTAACGCGAAAGAATATACAGCGTGACAACACGCCACACGACGACCATAACAACGCCACCGGCAATGATTCAAAACAATAACGATCAAATAACGACGCATCACATACCACATCTTATGCACACATTTAATCAAGGAAATGTACGCGACAACAAGTCGCACCCGACTAAAACGGCTATGCGATAGAAACAATTAGAGTATTACGATAGAAATCATTCCGATTCTCACCAACAAGAAAATGTCCGACGTCAAAACACAAACAATTCCAGATAACAGAAAATGAGAATACCAGATATTACATTCTATCATACAAAAAAATAAGTTTCGTCCCGAAACTTAAACTAAGGTTATCACAGTGATACGAAACAAAATATAACGACACATAATAAAATACCATGCTCATGACTTCGTGGTCCACTGACACGCCTCCGTAGGTTCAACAACTAAACGGGAACTTACACAAAACAAAATATCATTCAACAAGTTCCAAATGTAAAAGCGTCACAAAAACATCTCTACACGCGAAACAATCCGTGTAGCGAGTACCAAAACACCATCACTAGACATCACTGGGCCCTCCGGAAGTAGGAATAGAATTCCGGTCCCTTATCATCTCGGCAACAATCTCGCAGTACTGAACTCGATGCCCCTCGTGTTCACAATTATAACAAGTCACTGGCGGTTTCTTACAATGCGCGCGTTCATGGCATAGAACGTTACAGTTGAAACATCTAGGAGCATTACCAGAACTCAAAGACACCGACTTGGGTCTTTTGGGTTCTCTAACTGACCGAGAAGGTCCCATACTCGGCTGATACGAGGGTTGAGGTGTGGGAATCCCAATTCCCTTACTTCCGTCGTCATCGGAAATCTTCGCTTTTGCTACCGATACGGACTCGGTAGACATTATAGCCATCTCAAACGCCAAGGCTCGATCCGATAGTCCTTCAAGGTTGTACACATAAAAGGAGCCATACACGCCGAATCGAGGTTTCATACGCATATCGAAATAACGAACCTTATCCGCCTCACTTTTCACACGATCCCGAACATAACACATTGCCGATTATAATCGACTATCGCTGGGATATCGACACATCTCGGGCGTAGCGAGAAAAACTCGACAATCCTACGCTCTTTAACAAAGCGGCGGACAATACTCGGCCTCCATGGCGCTTTGAATTCACCCAGTAGCGGTACGATCACTGGCGCTACGGCCTCCCACCGATCTGCAGCCTTCCTGTCGAGTAGGTATTGAGCAATAGGCACTCTTCTCTCATCGGGGCAAGCTACGGCGTCAAACGTTACTGTCCCAATGGAAGAGCCAATTCTCGACCCTAACGAGTCGAAGAACCTACAAAACGGGCGGGTGCATTCTCATCACATCTCGTAACCACTTACCAGCTCCGTTATCTTCATCCGAATCCGTCTCGGTGTACGATCGATTCATATGCGCCAACCGTCGATCACCCGACGAAGGATGGTGGCGGCGTCAATATCAACATTACCTCTGGATGATTGCTGCCGATCACAACCACGACTACGACCACGTCCTCGGCCACGGCCTCTCGGCATACCGGATGGACGACCAATAAGAATAACACATCCAAACAAATATCACAACGTCAAGATAAGACAATAGATAGCGGACGTTAAAACATCAACTCCAAGTCATCACACAAGTGCACAAACTAACACCGTAATTTTAGGACTTCATAAAAAAATAATCCACACAAGATCAACAGAGATGTTTGGATTTTACAAAATCAAACACTATCAAAACCACACACGTATCGCAAGGATCAAACAAACAACAAAAATAAAATGTTTCCGGGGTATTATTCAAATGATAAAATTTTAAAATTCTCAAGTTTGAAAAAAAATTGGTGAAATGAAATTTTTGAAAACACTTATAATACCTCGGTCGTTTTGCAAAACAAGATTTTCCAAAAATTTTGATTTCCACAAAAATGCTCAAATCAGTAGTCTTTAAGGAAAACATTTTCAAAGCTACCCGTAGCGGGTATAATTACAACAATCCAAAATAGTCGATATTAAACCACATGCCCAAATGGCAAACAGGGTCGCCAATTCAATCACATACATCTCATGGCATCAAGTTTAAACACACAGTAAAATCATTCATCGGAGTTTCCCACAAACTCTACCGTAAAACCCATCAAGGTTCACAACTTTCACACCATACCAACCCACATGGTGGTTCAAGGGTCAAACATCAATACATCCAGCTCTATACACGTACAGCGTATCCAAGTACCGAATACAACTTCATTACACAACACCGTGTAAATAAAATTATGCACCACAAATATCACACATAAATGAAATCATGAACACAGATATTATGCATAAAAGAGGAGACTTACGTCCACAGGCCGCACGGAGACGACGGTCGCCCACGATACTAATCTCATCCGACAACATATCCAACGCGTTGTGACTACGCACAACTCAACTTGTCACCTGACGACTCGAACGACGAGACAACACATTACTCGACAAATCACAACTCGACTCGACCCGACAGCCTAGGTTTCCGCAACCTAAAGCTCCGATACCATAAATGTAACACCCCCAAAACCGTATGGGAATATTACACGCCGTAAACCCTTTCCGCAAGGATCTACCAGGCTAAACGTCCATAAACAATCAAATGCCCGCCGTCTGTGGTCAAACAATATAATAATACGAGGCCAAGGTCACTTACACTTAAACAAACAGACCTATGATGTCAAACAAATCTATCAATAGGATCGACTAACAACATTACCCACACAGGGTCGAATTACAATACAAATGAAGACCGAATCAACTCTAACAATACAACTAAACTCTACCAACTCTCAACTCTTGATTAGTATCGCACTCGTCATCCCCTTGTGCCAATCCTGTGATCGCTCCCCGAACCTGCATGTACCGGACGCAGGACATCCACCCCGAATACTCGGGGTTAGTAAACTCCACTGTTTTACTAGTGCAAGTATCAAACCATACGAAATGTAACAAGCAAATAGCAACTACGAATTTAATACGGAAATCCATTATCAAAATGTTCCCTAGAAGTTTTAGAATTTCGAACTCAAGTAAGAGATATTTGAAAAGGAACACATCATCTCGGGGATTTTTAAAGCGTAAAATCTTTTGGACCTCGAGTCCCAATTTACAAAACCTTTTCGTAAACAATAGGGCCTTAGCCCGATTCTCGTTCAAAGCATACTAAATAATATATCATTATGCGTCCGAGATCCATATTTAAAATGTTACCCGAACAATCACTGCTACACGATCACTATTCGTACACATCATGTACCGAACTCCTGAGGCCTCGACGGACCTTACCCGGATCGCATACATTGTTCGTACACATCATGTACCGAACTCCGGAGGCCTCGACGGACCCTACCCGGCTACAACACACACTGCTCGTACACATCATGTACCGAATGCGGAGGCCTCAACGGACCCTACCCGGCTCAAAGATCGTTCGTACACATCATGTACCGAACTCCAGAGGTCTCGCTGGACCTTACCGGATCACACACCTTGTCCGTACACGTCATGTACCGACTCCGCAGGCCTCGTCGGACCCTACCCGATTCACACACTTTGTTCGTACACATCATGTACCGAACTCCGGAGGCCTCGCTGGACCCTACCTGGATCACCCACACATCGACTCGACACAATTCATAATCATTAAATGTCAAGTCATTCCACATTACGCCGAATGTACAATCAAGCAAGTAAACCAAAACAACACAAACATCATGATCATCACAACGACTCTTAACCAACACAACACACATTCGGTACACAATACATTGAAGAAACACGTGTACAACCATCTCATATGTACATCGCAATCCTGCACAAATGGCACAACGCCTAACACGTATACCAATATATCACTATTATCACAAAGCCTTCAAATTTCGGAAAACACAACCAACTCAAACAGAACATATTTATGGAGGCAAGCAAAATCGTTATACATATCATACGTAATTACTATTCACAAGATACAAGTCGTATAATAAGATACTTGCCTTAATAACCGCTACCAAACGCTCCAAAGAACACGGTTCGACCGGGAAGCTCGGACCCCGAAGAAGACAACGAACGAAAGGGTTCCGACTTGAGTTCTTCACAAGAATTCGACCCTAACAACATATAATCAATAAATCATCGATCATACGAGGAAGAATAATCGTAGAACGCCCGAAAACCCCTCTATGACATTTTACCGGACATCTTCAAGGCGTCGATCAAGAACTCGACCAAAACAACGAATCGATACGATCTAACCATGGAATATTAAGGGAAAAGATGTAATACATCTTAATAATCATCAATCTATCATAATACCAAGTTAAATCGGATTAATCGGACGAAAACAACCAAAATACCCAAAATCCCCAAAATTAGATTTCTAGGAAATCGGCACGGTCAGTAGATCGGAGGATGTTATAGGACGGATGATTGATGATATGAGCCTCAAAACTTCATGGATTGAAAGAACAACATCATGTCTCCATGATGTGTACACCCACACCGCGAACGGGAAGAAAAGGAATGAGAAATCGGGTGAAAAATACGCTGCCGAGCCTTAAATAGGCCGACAGACTCGACCGTGTCCGACATGACACGGTCGTGGCGTGCAATCGGCCGGCGGGGACTCGACCGTGTCCCGCATGACACGGTCGTGTCGCGAAGGGGCGCTCGGCATTGACTCGACCGTGTCCTGGAACACGGTCGGGCCTCGCGCCGCTTCCGGCTTATCCGGACGAGTTCGGCTCGGCCGTGCCAGACGACACGGTCGGGTCCTGAGGCAGAGACTTCCGGATTATCCGGACGAGTACGGCACGGGCCGTGTCGGACGACACGGCCGAGTTCGGCCGGCAGTGATCGGCCAATAACGAGCGGGTGAGCTAAAACGACCATAACTCTCTCGTCCGGACTCCGATTGACTCACCGTTCGAACCATTGGAAAGCTAACTCGATGCTCTATAATATTACAAAGATTCAGAATTTTTGGAGTTACCAAAAATTAATGGTGATCTAACAAAGTCGAACTCATACTTAGAAAAGTCGTTTAGTAATCCTGAATTCAACAAAACGACACCGAAACCCGAACCTGAATACGAACCGAAGATACGGTTACGAAGTAATCACAAAGACGAATCTAAGAGCTAGTAGAACACACGATTCCGACCACCCGAAGGCTCGAAATTCGACAACGGAAGGTAATTACCCCAAACATTGGGAAATTACGAAAATGGCCCAAATGCCCGAAAATCACCATACGACAACGAATAATCAAACCGAAGCTCACAACACGTATAACAACGTTAAATGAACTTACGAAAAACCCCAAACGACAATTTCGCACGAGATTCGCAAGAACCGAACTCAAGCGCGGAAAAGTCGCTAAAAGCACGGAACTCAACAAAGCAGCACCGAAACGAACTCGGATGACAAAAAGTGCAGAATTAAATATTCTCCGAATGACGAAACGGTCAAAAGCGAGTCGTCGAAACAGACCTCCGCCGAAAATGAAAATTATCGGAAATCCGAAATTGCGGATATTACATTCTACCCTCCTTAAAAGAAGTTTCGTCCCGAAACTTAAAACAAGTAGGGAGAAGCAATACCCCGAAAGGAAAATTCAACAAGATACACGAGAAACGTGTAACTTTCGTCCATTGGCGAAACGTTACAAGTAACGCGAGAGAATATACAGCGTGACAACACGCCACACGACGACCATAACAACGCCACCGGCAATGATTCAAAACAATAACGATCAAATAACGACGCATCACATACCACATCTTATGCACACATTTAATCAAGGAAATGTACGCGACAACAAGTCGCACCCGACTAAAACGGCTATGCGATAGAAACAATTAGAGTATTACGATAGAAATCATTCCGATTCTCACCAACAAGAAAATGTCCGACGTCAAAACACAAACAATTCCAGATAACAGAAAATGAGAATACCAGATATTACATTCTATCATACAAAAAAATAAGTTTCGTCCCGAAACTTAAACTAAGGTTATCACAGTGATACGAAACAAAATATAACGACACATAATAAAATACCATGCTCATGACTTCGTGGTCCACTGACATGCCTCCGTAGGTTCAACAACTAAACGGGAACTTACACAAAACAAAATATCATTCAACAAGTTCCAAATGTAAAAGCGTCACAAAAACATCTCTACACGCGAAACAATCCGTGTAGCGAGTACCAAAACACCATCACTAGACATCACTGGGCCCTCCGGAAGTAGGAATAGAATTCCGGTCCCTTATCATCTCGGCAACAATCTCGCAGTACTGAACTCGATGCTTCTCGTGTTCACAATTATAACAAGTCACTGGCGGTTTCTTACAATGCGCGCGTTCATGGCCTAGAACGTTACAGTTGAAACATCTAGGAGCATTACCAGAACTCAAAGACACCGACTTGGGTCTTTTGGGTTCTCTAACTGACCGAGAAGGTCCCATACTCGGCTGATACGAGGGTTGAGGTGTGGGAATCCCAATTCCCTTACTTCCCGATGCGTCATCGAAAATCTTCTGCTTTTTTGCTACCGATACGGACTCGGTAGACATTATAGCCATCTCAAACGCCAAGGCTCGATCCTGATAGTCCTTCAAGGTTGTACACATAAAAGGAGCCATACACTGCCGAATCTGAGGTTTCATACGCATATCGAAATAACAAACCTTATCTGCCTCACTTTTCACCTGATCCCGAACATAACACAAATTGCCGATTATAATCGACTATCGCCTGGGATATCGACACGTCTCGGGCGTAGCCGAGAAAAACTCGACAATCCTACGCTCTTTAACAGCGGCGGACAATACTCGGCCTCCATGGCGCTTTGAATTCACCAAGTAGCGGTACGATCACTAGGCGCTACGGCCTCCCACCGGTCTGCAGCCTTCCCTGTCGAGTAGGTATTGAGCAATAGGCACTCTTCTCTCATCGGGGCAAGCTACGGATCAAACGCTCATCCAACTGGAAGAGCCAATTCTCCCACCTAACGAGTCCGAAGAACCTACAAAAGCGGGCGGGTGCATTCTCATCACATCTCGTAACCACTTACCGGCTCCGTTATCTTCATCCGAATCCCGTCTCGGTGTCTGATCGATTCATATGCGCCAACCGGTCAGTCACCTGACGAAGGATGGTGACGGCGTCAATATCAACATTACCTCTGGATGATTGCTGCTGATCACAACCACGACTACGACCACGTCCTCGGCCACGGCCTCTCGGCATACTGGATGGACGACCAATAAGAATAACACATCCAAACAAATATCACAACGTCAAGATAAGACAATAGATAGCAGCACGTTAAAACATCAACTCCAAGTCATCACACAAGTGCACAAACTAACACTGTAATTTTAGGACTTCATAAAAAAAATAATCCACACAGTGGCATCAACAGAGATGTTTGGATTTTACAAAATCAAACACTATCAAAACCACACACGTATCGCAAGGATCAAACAAACAACAAAAATAAAATGTTTCCGGGGTATTACTCAAATGATAAAATTTTAAAATTCTCAAGTTTGAAAAAAAATTGGTGAAATGAAATTTTTGAAAACACTTATAATACCTCGGTCGTTTTGCAAAACAAGATTTTCCAAAAATTTTGATTTCCACAAAAATGCTCAAATCAGTAGTCTTTAAGGAAAACATTTTCAAAGCTACCCGTAGCGGGTATAATTACAACAATCCAAAATAGTCGATATTAAACCACATGCCCAAATGGCAAACAGGTCGCCAATTCAATCACATACATCTCATGGCATCAAGTTTAAACACACAAGAAAATCATTCATCGGAGTTTCCCACAAACTCTACCGTAAAACCCATCAAGGTTCACAACTTTCACACCATACCAACCCACATGGTGGTTCAAGGGTCAAACATCAATACATCCACTCTATACACGTACAGCGTATCCAAGTACCGAATACAACTTCATTACACAACACCGTGTAAATAAAATTATGCACCACAAATATCACACATAAATGAAATCATGAACACAGATATTATGCATAAAAGAGGAGACTTACGTCCACAAAGCCGCACGGAGACGACGGTCGCCGCCTACGATACTAATCTCATCCGACAACATATCCAACGCGTTGTGACTACGCACAACTCAACTTGTCACTGACGACTCGAGCAGCGAGACAACACATTACTCGACAAATCACAACTCGACTCGACCCGACGGCTAGGTTTCCGCAACCTAAAGCTCCGATACCATAAATGTAACACCCCAAAACCGTTTGGGAATATTACACGCCGTAAACCCTTTCCGCAAGGATCTACCAGCAACGTCCATAAACAATCAAATGCCCGCCCGTCTGTGGTCAAACAATATAATAATACACTGTCAAGGTCACTTACACATAAACACACAGCCAGATGAGGTCACACAACTCTATCAACAGGATCGACTAACAACATTACCCCACACGGGGTCGAAATACAATACACGGAAGACCGAATCAACTCTAACAATACAACTAAACTCTACCAACTCTCAACTCTTGATTAGTATCGCACTCGTCATCCCCTTGTGCCAATCCTGATCGCTCCCCGAACTGCATGTACCGGACGCAGCAGACATCCACCCCGAATACTCGGGGTTAGTAAACTCCACTGTTTTACTAGTGCAAGTATCAAACCATACAAAATGTAACAAGCAAATAGCAACTACGAATTTAATACGGAAATCCATTATCAAAATGTTCCTAGAAGTTTTAGAATTTCGAACTCAAGTAAGAGATATTTGAAAGGAACACATCATCTCGGGATTTTTAAAGCAGAAAATCTTTTGGACCTCGAGTCCCAATTTACAAAACCTTTTCGTAAACAATAGGGCCTTAGCCCGATTCTCGTTTCAAAGCATACTAAATAATATATCATTATGCGTCGAGATCCATATTTAAAATGTTACCCGAACAATCATCAAGCTACGATCACTGTTCGTACACATCATGTACCGAACTCCGAGGCCTCGACGGACCTTACCCGGATCGCATACATTGTTCGTACACATCATGTACCGAACTCCGAGGCCTCGACGGACCCTACCCGGCTACAACACACCTGTTCGTACACATCATGTACCGAACTCCGAGGCCTCAACGGACCCTACCCGGCTACGGCATCGTTCGTACACATCATGTACCGAACTCCAGGTCTCGTCGGACCTTACGGATCACACACCTTGTCCGTACACGCCATGTACCGACTCCGCAGGCCTCGCTGACCACTACCCGATTCACACACTTTGTTCGTACACATCATGTACCGAACTCCGAGGCCTCGTCGGACCCTACGGATCACCCACACATCGACTCGACACAATTCATAATCATTAAATGTCAAGTCATTCCACATTACGCCGAATGTACAATCAAGCAAGTAAACCAAAACAACACAAACATCATGATCATCACAACGACTCTTAACCAACACAACACACATTCGGTACACAATACATTGAAGAAACACGTGTACAACCATCTCATATGTACATCGCAATCCGCACAAATGGCACAACGCCTAACACGTATACCAATATATCACTATTATCACAAAGCCTTCAAATTTCGGAAAACACAACCAACTCAAACGGAACATATTTACGGAGGCAAGCAAAATCGTTATACATATCATACGTAATTACTATTCACAAGATACAAGTCGTATAATAAGATAATTGCCTTAATAACCGCTACCAAACGCTCCGAAGTACACGGTTCGACCGTGAAGCCTTGACCTAAGAAGACAACGAACGAAAGGGTTCCGACTCGAGTTCTTCACAAGAATTCGACCCTAACAACATATAATCAATAAATCATCGATCATACGAGGAAGAATAATCGTAGAATGCCCGAAAACCCCTCTATGACATTTTACCGGACACCTTCAAGGCGTCGATCAAGAACTCGACCAAAACAACGAATCGATACGATCTAACCATGGAATATTAAGGGAAAAGATGTAATACATCTTAATAATCATCAATCTATCATAATACCAAGTTAAATCGGATTAATCGGACGAAAACAACCAAAATACCCAAAATCCCCAAAATTAGATTTCTAGGAAATCAATTCGATCTTAGATCGGAGGATGTTATAGACGGATGATTGATGATATGAGCCTCAAAACTTCATGGATTGAAAGAACAACATCATGTCTCCATGATGTGTACACCCACAAATGCGAACGGAAGAAAAGGAATGAGAAATCGGGTGAAAATACGTTGCCGTGCCTTAAATAAGTCGACAGACTCGACCGTGTCCGACATGACACGGTCGTGGCGCGCAATCGCCGGCAGGACTCGACCGTGTCCCGCATGACACGGTCGTGTCGCCAAGGGGCGCCGGCATTGACTCGACCGTGTCCTGGAACACGGCCGGCCTCGCGCCGCCCGCTTATCCGGACGAGTTCGGCTCGGCCGTGCTGCACGACACGGCCGGGTCCCGAGGCGAGACTTCCGCTTATCCGGACCAGTACGGCACGGGCCGTGTCGACGACACGGCCGAAGTTCGGCCGGCAGATGATCGCCAATAACGAGCGGGTGAGCTAAAACGACCATAACTCTCTCGTCCGTACTCCGATTGACTCACCGTTCGAACCATTGGAAAGCTAACTCGATGCTCTATAATATTTCAAAGATTCAGAATTTTTGGAGTTACCAAAAATTAATGGTGATCTAACAAAGTCGAACTCATACTTAGAAAAGTCGTTTAGTAATCCTGAATTCAACAAAACGACACCGAAACCCGAACCTGAATACGAACCGAAGATACGGTTACGAAGTACTCACAAAGACGAATCTAAGAGCTAGTAGAACACACGATTCCGACCACCCGAAGGCTCGAAATTCGACAACGGAAGGTAATTACCCCAAACTTTGGGAAATTACGAAAATGGCCCAAATGCCCGAAAATCACCATACGACAACGAATAATCAAACCGAAGCTCACAACACGTATAACAACGTTAAATGAACTTACGAAAAACCCCAAACGACAATTTCGCACGAGATTCGCAAGAACCGAACTCAAGCGCGGAAAAGTCGCTAAAAGCACGGAACTCAACAAAGCAGCACCGAAACGAACTCGGATGACAAAAAGTGCAGAATTAAATATTCTCCGAATGACGAAACGGTCAAAAGCGAGTCGTCGAAACGGACCTCCGCCGAAAATGAAAATTACCGGAAATCCGAAATTGCGGATATTACAGAAGCAATATCCCGCTAGGAAAACTCAACGAGATACAAAAGAAATGCGTAACATTCGCCCATCCGCGAAACGTTACAAGCAACGCAAAGGAATATACGGCGTGAAAACACGCTCCATGACGACCAACACAATGCCACCGGCTATGATTCAAAACAATAACGAGCAAAGAACGACACATCACATACCACATCACATGTGCACATTTAATCAAAGAAACGCACGTGACAACAAGTCGCACCCGAATAAAACGGCTATGCGATAGAAACAAATAGAGTATCACGATAGAAATCAGTCCGATTCACATCAACAAGAAAATGTCCGGCGCCAAGACACAAACAATCCAAGATAACGGAAAGCGAAAATACCGGATATTACATTCTATCCCACTAAAAATAAGTTTCATCCCGAAACTTAAAACAAGGTTATCAAAGTGATACATAACAACACAATGACACATAATGAATTACTAATTTCATGACTCCATGGTCCACCGTTACGTCTCCGTAGGTTCAGCAACCATACGGAAACTTAATCAAAACAAATATCAGTCATCAAGCTCCAAACATAAAAATGTCACAAAATATATCTCAACACGAGAAACAATCCGCGTAACGAGCACGAAAACAACATCACTGGACATCACTGGGCCCTCCAGGAGTAGGGATGGAACTTCAGTTCCCTACCATCTTGGCAACAACCTCGCAATACTGAACTCGATGCCCCTTACGTCCACAATTATAACAAGTCACCGGAGGTTTCTTATAATGCGCACGTTCATGGCCCAGAACGTTACAGTTGAAACACCTAGGAGCATTACCAGAACTCAAAGACACTGGCTTAAGTCTTTTAGATTCTCTAGCTGACCGAAAAGGTCCCATACTCGACTGATACGAGGGTCGAGGTTTAGGAATCCCAATTCCCTCACTTCCCGATGCGTCATCGGAAATCTTCTACTTCTTCGCTACCGATACAGACTCTATAGACATCATAGCCATTTCAAATGCTAAGGCTCGATCTTGATAGTCCTTCAACGTTGTGCACATAAAAGGAACCATACACTGCCGAACTTGAGGTTTCATATGCATATCAAAGTAACGAATCTTATCGGTCTCACTTCGCACTTGATCTCGAACATAACACAACTGTCTATTGTAATCGACTATTGCTTGAGATATCGACACATATCGTGGCGTAGCCGAGAAAAACTCGACAATTCTACGTTCCTTAACAGGCGGCGGACAATACTCGGCCTCCATAGCAGTCTTGAATTCAGCCCAAGTAGCGGTACGATCACTAGGCGCTACGGCCTCCCACCACTCTGCAGCTTCTCTATCGAGCAGGTATTGAGCAATAGGCACTCTTCTCTCATCAGGACAAGCTATGGCATCAAATGTTCTGTCCAACTGGAAGAGCCAGTTCTCCCAACCTAACGAGTCAGAAGAACCTACAAAATGGGGCGGCTGCATCCTCATCACATCTCGTAACCACTTACTAGCCCCGTTATCCCCATCTGGGTTCTCATTCCGATGTACGGCCTGATTCATCTGCACTAACTGGTCAACCACTTGACGAAGGATGGCAGCAGTGCCAACGTCAACATTAACACTGGCTAATTGTCCTGATCTCGCGACTGGTCATCACGACCATCTGTACTGAGCTGATTGGTACTCGACAAGGAGTGAGTCGCCCTCTCATGCTCCTGATTACGACCACCGCCACGACCACGGCCTCGGCCTCGACCCCTCAGCATACTGAATGGACAACCACTCAGAATAACAGGATAAAACGAACCTCACATAATCAACATAAGCCCACAAACAGCAGCACAATACAATATTCACGCCAATTCACTACTCGAATACACGAACTAACACTTGCAATAATAGAACTTAAATTTAAAAGTAATTCACACGTTCGCATCGATAGAGATGTACGGCTTATACCTCAGCATACACGGTTAAAACATTAAGCATAACATTGTGGTCCAACATGGATAATATTCTTAAAAAAAAGTTTTTTTTTCGAGGTATTTGTTCGAATGATAATATTTTAAAATTCGCGAGTTTGAAAGATTTTGCTGGGATGAAATCTTGAAAACACTTTGTTTAATACCTCGGTCATTTAACCAAAACCATGGACCCATTAAAAACTGCTTTGATTTGAAATCACTTGCACAACAATACATTGAAATACCAAATCCACTCTATAATCGATGTCAGCAAAATGACCTTATTAATATCTGCCAGCACACTAATCATTGCCATAGATAAGCTATCATGTCCAGGATAACGTCATAGAACAATACAATTAAATTAGACTATGCCGTCACAACACTTAGGTGTACAATCAAATTTGCTAACAAGAAGGGTAACGATCGCCAACATGTCAATAATATCAGAACCGGATAAACAACCGAGCGCGACATTGCTGATGCAATAGCTAAAGTTCACAATCATTGTCTGAAGACCACACGACTATATCCATACGAATCGAACGACCGGTAAAGTGTACAGATATGTCTCTAACAATAAGATTACGGTTGTGACAGCAATAAGCTTACGGCCGTAATAACACACAGCTTATGGCCGTAACAACTAGAAGATTACGGCCGTAATACCAACATCTTACGGCCGTAACATAGATTTCGTACGGCCGTAACTGTTGGCTGTTAGACGGCTGAAGTAACCCAGCAGCCCCGAAACGGCTCCAGGAGTTAGGGAACGATACCTAACGTATCCCAACATTCTCCGGCGAGCACAACAACACAAGAAACTTGCCGCAACTACTAGTCCCAACACACAAACACATAACGTTTAAAATTCCGAAAACCCATATCGTTTTGCAAAATAAAATTTTCCAAAATCCTTTAGTTCATAACCAAAAACGACGGTAATATTTTACAACATCCGAAGTACTTCAAAACACATTTTCCAAATACCGTCTGATGGTGTCATTTGAAAATACACGACCCATTTGTCAAAATTTAACCGATTTTAAAATCCATACACACCGTGGTTTGACTGTACCACCAAAATATTTTCCAAAAATCGATTTCTACAAAAATGCTCAAACCGTAAAGTCCTTCAGAAAACATTCTCAAACCAACCCTTAGCGGCAAAATTACAACATTCCAAAAACAGTGGAATTTAAAACCACATGCTCAAACGACAACCATGATCGCTAATTCAATCAAATGCATCTCTTGGCACCAAGTTTAAACACACAACAAAATCATTCATCGGAGTTTCTCACAAACTCTACCGTCGATACCTTTTCAAAACCCATCAAAGTTTACAACTTTCACCCCATACCACCCCACACGGTGGTTCAAAGGTAAAACAACAATATGCCCAGCTTTATACATATACTATATACCACAAGTATTAAATAAAACTATATTATACAACACCGAGCAAATAAAATTATGCACCGCAATTAACTCACTTAGAAAAAATCATGATACACAGGTACCTTGCATAAAAGAGGAGACTTACGTCCACAGGCCGCACGGAGATGACGGTCGCCCACGATACTAATCTCGTCCGACAACATATCCGACACGTTGTGACTACGCACAACTCAACTTGTCACCCGACATCTCGAACGACAAAACCACATAATACTCGACAAATCACGACTCGACTTGACCCAACAGCTTAGGTTTCCGCAACCTAAGCTCTGATACCATAAATGTAACACCCCCAAAACCATATGGGAATATTACACGCCGTAGACCCCTTTTCACAAGGATCTACCAGGCTAAACCTTACAAAACGACCAAATGTTTACCCGGCTAGGGTCAAACAATAAAATAATACAGACCGTTAAGGTCACTTACACGTGAATACACAGACCGATGAGGTCACACAACTCAATCAACAGAACTGACTAAAACAACATTACCCACATAGTGGTCGAAACACAATACAGCAGAAGACTAAAATCAACTCTAAAAACACAACGAAAATAAAAACAACTCTCATCTCTTGATTAAGATCGCAGCTCGTCATCCTCCTGTGCCAATCCTGTGACTGCTCCCATGAACCTGCATGTACCTGGATGCAAAACAGACATCCACCCCCGATTACTCGGGGGTTAGTAAAACTCCACTGCTTTACTAGTGCAAGTATAATACGATATGAAATGCAACAAGTAAATAGCAACCACGAATTTACCACGAAAATCAACTATCAAAATATTCCCGAGAAGTTCTATAATTTCGAATTCGAGCAAGCAATATTTGAAAAGGAACTCATTAGCTCGAGGATTTTTAAAGTAGAAATTCTTTTGGACCTCAAGTCCCGATTTACAAAACCTTTTCGAAAACGTGAGGGCCTCAGCCCGATTCTCATTTCAAAACACACTAGTTAAGATATCATCATGAGTTCGTGACTCATGCTTTAAAACGTTATCCAAACAAATACTATTATACGATCACTGTTCGTACACATTATGTACCGAACTCCAGAGGCCTCGACGGACCCTACCTGACCCACACGCATTGCTCGTACACGTCATGTACCGAACTCCAGAGGCCTCGACGGACCCTACCTTGACAACATGCATCGTTCGTACACATCATGTACCGAACTCCAGAAGCCTCGACGGACCCTACCTGGAATACACATTTTGTTCGTACACATCATGTACCGAACTCCAGAGGCCTAGTCAGACCTTACCTGGAACACACACATTGTTATCAATAAGTCAAACCAATCAAAAATACACCGTAATACATATTGAAATATGTAATCAAACCAACACAAATGTCACGATCATCACGATAACTCAACCATGACCAATCACGCACAATACGAACCACATGATTAACACAACCAAGACCATTCCACGACATTAACCAAGTGAGAAACATCAATACTACCATCAATTGATCACACTTATCAAATCATACGAAGCATATTCACGAAGGCACAACAATTCATCACAAACCTAACACGAAGTTTCTATCCACAAGACACAAATCATATAGCAAGATACTTGCCTTATTAACCGCTACCGAACACCCCGATGAACACGACTCCTCCGATAGACCTTGAACACCTACAATCCTCAGGGAGAAAACAACGGAGTTACGATTACAATGAGAATCAAACCCAAAAAGAACAGAAATCCTACTAAACTATCGAAGGAGACTCATTGGGGCAATTAATCGAACATTAAATGTTCAAGACCCTCCAAGAACAATGAAATCACCCCTCGAGTCGAACGAATCAAAGATCTTAGTATCCAATCCGTAGAACATGTTCAAAACAACGTTTATACAACAATTAATTGATCAAAAATAGATTGGAATGGAAACCAAAAGAAAAATTCCCAAAATCTTCAAAAACATGGGTTCAAGCCAAAATACCTCGATTCGGACGAAGAACAAGGATCCGATGTTGTTATAATCAACACAAGCCTTCCAAAAGATTTTGTTCTAAGATGCTCCCGATGAAAACCCTCAATTTCTGTCGAAGGATCGCGAAAAATGAAGAAAAATGTGGAAATGGCCGAGTGACCCGGTGCCCAGGCCTTAAATAGCCGGTCCCTACCGAGCGCTTACGGCCGTAACTGGCCATGGCTTATAGCCGTAACTGGCCATGGCTATCCTACTGCCAAAAACTGCCGAACGCGTTACGTACGTTACCGGAAAGGGCTTACATACGTAACAGGCCTTACGGCCGTAATCAGCCAATCCTTGCGAGTCGCTGTCGGACGTGACCGGCCATGGCTTACGGCCGTAATAGGCACTGTATTACGGCCGTAACTCGGCCAGGTCTTGCAGTCGGGACTCGGTCGATCCGACAATCCGGTCACCCCGAAACCCAGACCAGAATATAAACCGAAGATACGGTTACGAAGTACTCATAAAGATGAATCTAAGTGCTAAGGGAACACACGATTCCGACCACCCGAGGGCTCAAAATTCGACAACAGAAGTAATTACCCCAAACTTTAGGAAATTACGAAAACGGCCCAAAACGTCCGAAATACACGATACACGATCGAAACACTAAGCCAAAGCTCGCAACATGAATAATAATATTAAATGAACTTATGAGAAACTTGAAACAATAGTTTCAGATGAGATTCATAAGAATCGAACTCAAGTGCGGAAAAACCATTTAAGAACACGAAACTCAACAAAACGATACTGAAACGAATTCGGATGAGAAAAAGTGCAGAATTAATCATTCTCGAAATGACGAAACGGTCAAAACAGAGTCGCTAAGATGGACTTCCGCTAAAAAAGTAAAATTACCGAAAATCGAAATTGCGGATATCACAACAAGGAGTCCAACGGCAACTGTGTATGATGGAACTAACTTCGTCTCTAATCAAAGAAATCAAATCTAAGCAGTTGGATGATTCTATAATTGTTCGGTTACGTGATGAAGTAAACAAAGGAAAGGCCCCGGGATTCGTGATACAGGATGATGGAGTTCTGAGATTCCAGAGTCGACTTTGCGTCCCCGATGATGATGTTTTGATACAGACGATCATGAAGGAAGCTCACAGCGCACCCTATTCTATTCACCCGGTACCAGTAAGATGTCTAAAGATCTAAAGCAAAATTTCTGGTGGAGAAATAGGAAGAAGGACGTAGCGGAATATGTCTCGAAGTGTTTAATTTGTCAACAGGTTAAGATTGAACATCAACGACCTGCAGGAATGTTGAAACTGCTTCCGATTCCTGAATGGAAATGGGAGGATATATCGATGGACTTTATCACCAATATGTCAAGGACCAGAACAGGGATGAATATGATTTTGGTGATAGTTGACCGTCTACCCAAGTCGGCTCATTTTCTGGGAATAAGGACACTTGGGGACCCGAGAAGTTGGAACGAGTATTTATTGCGGAGATAGTCCGATTTCATGGTACGTCGAAGACCATTATTTCGGATTGGGATGGTCGCTTTGGGTCTCACTGTTGAAAGGCAGCCCATAAGGCCTTGAGAACCAAGTTGAATTGTAGCACAGCTTATCATCCTAAGACAGACGGACAGTCCGAAAGGACTATTCAGACACTGGAAGATATACTAAGAGCTTGTGCTTTAGATTGGTCGACTGATTGGGAAGTTCATTTGCCGTTGATTGAATTCACCTACAAAAATAGTTAGCATGCTTCTATTAAGATGGCACCATTTGATGCATTGTACGGGAGAAGATGCAGATCACCCCTGTGTTGGGATGATTCGTCCGACTTGATTGGGACGGAACCAGAGTTGATAGTACAGACTCAAGAGAAGATAGAGTTAATTCGTGAAAGGCTGTTGACTGCCCAGAGTCGATAGAAGTCTTATGCAGACGTGCGTCGTCGCCCGTTAGAGTTTCACATTGGGGACCACGTGCTATTGAAGGTTTCTCCTACTAGGGGAATTTTCCACTTTGGAAAGAAAGGGAAGCTGTAGAACCCCCTAAAATTCGATAGCTCAGTATATGTACGGTTTATTATATCATGATGTAATTTTAATAACATTTGTTATAATATAATATAACCTATATCTAGTTTCATTTTATTTTACTTAATTGTTTCATAAATAATAAATTAATTGAAAGTTAAAGTAGAACATTGATTCACCAAATGGGCTAAGTGTACCAACATTTACTAATATAAACTCACTAATGGACTCAAACCCAACTTAATAAAATTCCCAAGTCTTGAAATTATGATTGAAAGCCCAACCCAAATACTTAATCCATTTACAAATAAACAAATACCCAACTAACTATATTAATATTCTATACACATAAAATAAAAAAAATTATATACACACAAACACACACCAAATGGGCGGCCAAGTGGAGAGGGGGAGGACACCTAGAGTCTTCATGTCCTCCCCATGCAAGACATAATCTTGTGTCTTGTGTTCCCTTGTCCCATGCTTTGACCACCTCTTTTTAAAACCCTTAAAATATACATACTCTTATATTTCACAAAAAAAAATCTGCATTGAGAGACTAGAGAGAGAGGGGGTTGAACCAAAGAAGAAGAGAGAAGGAAGAAGAGGGTTCAACAAGAAATAGGTAATCTCTTTTCCTACTTTCTTTTTTTTCTTCTATAAGTATAAAAAAAAAACATTCCTAATCTAACTCAAATATCTAGACATGCAAACAAAATATGCATCATGGATGCATGGATACTTGAATCGGCCGAACCATGTAGTTCAACGAGGGAGATCGTTTTCTACCACTTCCGAGCTACAACCATTTATTTCCGACAAGAAATCGAGGTGGGTAAAATTATTTCTTTCTTTTCTCTTATTCAAAATTTATACAAATTAAATATATGGTGCATGCAAGTATTAAAACCTTGGTTATCTATACTTGATTGACATTCATTACCATGCATGTAATGGTCTTGATATTTGTTGGATTTTTGTTTGTAATATTTTAATTATATGTGCAAATTAATTTATTGATGGAAATATTGGTTGAGTATGACAAATCTGATCTTTGGGGATTAAAATCCCAAAAATATATGATTATATATTGGAATATGGTAAGAGGATAATTAGTCACCGGAAGATTTGATAATTCGAACCTAAGTTCGAAGGATAAACTAAAATAGTTTAAATAAGATAAATTTGAGGTAAAATTATTAAGATCCATAATTCTGGTATTATGTCTTAAAAGTAAGTCTTGAAATATCAAAAATAAGTTCTCTATAAAATTTCACCTAAATCAGAATTTACTAAAATAGAAAATTGGGGCAAAAATGTAAATTTCAAGAATTCAGGGCCAAAACTGTAATTTACAGAAACTTACTGTTTCGAAAATAAAATTTCCAGAAAAGTTGAACTCTCTGTACTCATAATAACATACAGAGTCTACCCCAAAAATTTGAGGTCAATCCGACATGAAACGAAAAAGATATGACCCGAATACTAAAATATCGATTAAGACAAAACAAAGGGGTGAAATCGTAAATTATAAAAGAATAAAAATTAAAACTGAACATAATCTAAAATTACAAGTCGTAAGGTTCAAATTGCAACTGGATTCATAATTTTCGGAGTTTAAATGAATTCAAACGAATTAATCAAAATTATAAGATGAAACTAAATAAAAATATTAATAATAGTACTATAATTTCGAAAGGGCAGAATTGTAATTTATGGGAGAAAAAACCTCCATGCAACTTCTGATCTCAGAACCTTATATTATAACGGACTTTTCGAAATAAAGTCCGTAATTTTCGGACTTATAATCAATCCGTACCGAATTATCCAAATTTATAAAATTTAGTAAAAATAATGATAGTACTTAAAAGACGAAAGGGCAGAACTGTAATTTCCGAAAGGTAAAACTTTCATGCAACTTCTGACCTTCAATCCTCACATCATAACGGACTTTTCACAATAAAGCTCGTAATTTTCGGACTTATAATCAATCGGTACCGAATTATCCAAATTTATAAAATTTAGTAAAAATAATGATAGTACTTAAAAGACGAAAGGACAGAACTGTAATTTCCGAAAGGTAAAACTTTCATGCAACTTCTGACCTTCAATCCTCATATCATAACGGACTTTTCGCAATAAAGTTCGTAATTTTCGGACGTATAATCAGTCCATACCGAACTATTCAAATGTATGAATTTATTATAAGATTATGCTAAGACTCGCACAATAGCAATTTAATCATCAACCGGTTGAACTAATTACTCTAGCTTATCTAAGTCCATATACTATCAAATAATCATATTGATATCATACAATATGCATAACCACTGTTAATCACGACGATAATTGTTATTCAATTGAAATCGGGAGTAAGTGCTGTACGGAGCTAAGTGCTAAGACCTTCGGGCGGAAGCCACCGCTAGAGTCCGTACGAGTACCTCTAGAGTCCCTTTTTCTATTTATATGCATGAGGGGCGGTTAGTCTAGCGGTTCTAGGCAAAGCTACCGTCGTATCCTATTCCCTTGAAGCCGAAGGACGGAGTGATCCTAAGGTGACTGTGTCATAGAATTCGGGTATAGTCGCGATTATGATATGATCCGGGCATAGACCCAAGCTAAGGACATATCGAGCCCAGATAAGAGATAAGGCAGCACGTCACCAAGCGTGAGAGCGATAAAGCTCAAAGGCCAATGTTAAAGTGACGGTCCGACAAACGCCCAAGGCTACGGTTATCAAACAAAGGTCGTGGCGATAGTCAAAGGCCATACACTAATAACGGTCTAAGACGATATAAGGAGGCTAAGGGATTAGTCATGTAGACCACCTTCCAAAGCTAAATACTCATTGGGCGCTCGACGCCGTGCATTCTTCATACTCAACCGCAATCTACGGAGATTGACTATACATTCATGTCATAATTCATAATATTCTTCATTAATACTTGCACCAATTTTTAAATAACACTATTTTTCAAAAGTGGGAGAAACATAATATTTATTAAATAATAAACTCATTAAATACCCAAACCCAACTCACTGAGAATCCATTATTCTCACCCCATTTTGAATTGTTTTCTAAAACCCCACTAGATGAAGAGAACCAAGAAGAAGAAGGGACAGATGCTGACGACCACTGAAGACCGTCCTCAAAGTATTATCAAGACGTAGGAATTAGGATTCTGCTTTAATGCTTCTTTTTATTCCTGTATCATAATGTATTTTGGTTTCCGATGTACTCTTTTGCACTTGATGTAATAATTCCGCTGTACTCTTGAATATTTCTTTTCTATGAAATAACCAATCTTAGTTCACCGGGCTGAGATCTGGCATATGTATGCTTTACTAGAATGTATTATCACAAACGTTATTTATTACGTTAACTGTCGCGTTCTCGTGCAACCCCGGTGTGGGGGCATGACATGAGTGGTATCAGAGCTCGGTTTGTAAGAAGGACACTTACAACGAGCTTTTCCAGGATAAAATTCATTGGACTTAGATGGGAATTCCACCTAGGACGAAGTGAACCATAGGATTGAGACCTAATGTAGATTTCTCGAATCAATTCTCATTAAGATCTCTTTAGACTTGTCGCTATTCACTTGGGATATGCGTAGTCATATTCAAATTCCCTAAGTCATCAGCTAAGATACTTGATTAAGTATTCATGGAATTCCCTGATTAAATCACTTCTCCTATTGAACTCTTGAAACGGACATAGCTTATTTCACTTATCAGATCCTCTGAACTCCACTAAACCTCATTACCTTTCAAAATGGGGTATTATTATTTCTTGGTCGCTGATGTCGTATAAGCATATTTGTTGAGTCATTAAGATCACAACCTTTATGATAATTCATGCTCAATAGAGTTCTATTATTGGATATTTCAATCCATTTGCTATTCATTCAGAGTAAGCGTCGCCAATTGGCATTGTCTAAATAAATTAAGTCGCTATACTATTCATTTGGAATAGTAATGGCTAATTTCAACTTATTAAAGTTATGTGTTGCTACGTACCTCGTAGTCAACTTAGCTATGTTATTCGTTCGGAAGACATAAAGCTATTAATGCAAAGCATTATTCAAAATATTCGACCCATCCGAATGGGGCGAAATCCAAACCTTGCAAAAGCTTACACTTTGATTTGAATTATTAAGACATATTTCCTTAATAATTATCTGTGTATCTCCGTCCTATGAGCTGTCTCTTTAAGATGTTACCTACTATTGATAGTTGGTAAGGAAAACCTACGTTTTCTTATCCAAGGCTGTATTTTTTCATGAAACAGCATTGCGAATGTAATAATAAAGTTGAATAATGATAACATTTCTTGATACTCAACAACCGAATGCAAGCATCTTAATTAATACTCACTTCAATAATCACTACCCGTAAACTTAGAAGTATCCACACATATGGGTACGAGCCGAGAAACAGATTTAGTATTTAGAGATTGTGAAGTGATCATTAAGGGTCACTGTTTTCCTGCCGACCTAATTCTTCTCCCTATACTTGAGTATGACCTCATACTTGGGATGGATTGGCTATCTAAACACTTTGCACAACTCAACTGCCATTCTAAAATAGTTCGATTCTGCAGACCCGATCACCCAGTAGTTGAACTACACGGGGATGCTAGAATTAACTCGACCCCAATAATACACTACACCATAAGTGCTCATATGCAACGCTTCCTATTGTTGCATTATGCCCCATTTTCTGTTGCCTTAGGCCAGAAATTGATATATCCAACACTTTGTGAGTGTTGCATCTGATCGCGTGGCATTTGACCTCTAATCTAACACTTTTCCTTTCTAATGCAACAGAGGGAAAGTGTTGCATTATGTACATAGTGCAACACAAAATAAAATATATACAACAGAAAATAGTGTTGGCTTAGAGGAGAATACAGTTTAGAAAAATGGGGCCCATAACCAATGACACGTCAGCAATGTAATACCCTGATTTTTCGGATATATTTTTCGTTTATATATTGGATATCGTGGATGGTTAATTTTGCTCGAGGACGTTGTGAACGTTTGATACTATTATTGATTAGAGTATATGTTTTGATCGTGCCGTATGTTCGTATTTGTTATGTCGAGACGTTGGACAGGAATTGCTGTAAATGGCTAAGTATGGAAGCCATTACGTACGTTATGTGTTGAAGCTTACGTACGTTAAATTGGTAGAGTTACGTACGTTATGGCCGAGACATTACATACGTAACATGGGAATCAGACGATCGAGTCGTGGTCGGCAGGTGGGACCCTGTGTCGGCAACTTTCGGCAAAGGATGTTGAGAGGTGAGTCAACGTACGTGTTACGTATGTTATACAGGACGTGTTACATACGTAACACGACCATTGTACTGTAGCAAGTTAACTGGTATATTGCGTACGTTATATGGTATGGGTTACGTACGTAATGGACTTCACGGAAATAAGATAGTGAGTTTGTTACGTACGCTATGGATTTCGGATTACGTACGTTAATGTTGTTACGTACGTTAAGTGTACTTAACGTACGTAACGAGATGCGCAGTTTATATAATAAGAGCTGGTCTTTCATTTCTCTCACGACCCTTTAAGGTATTTCTCTCCAAAACTCGTCCCTCTTCACTTCTAAGAGTGTTCTAAACACTTCTAACATGATTGTAAGCTTGGAATCATGGAATTAGAGCTTGGTTATGGAACTATTGTTGATTCTTGAAGTGATTTCTTGTGTTATCCATATTCTATGAGGTATGTTGGATATTTCTCCTTTTCATTTCGGATTTTTGATGTTATAGTTGATGAATGATTCGTATGAAGATGATTATGATGTTGTTATTGTGATTCTTGAGGATATATGAGGTTTATGTTGAAGGAAGATGATGATATGCCTTGTATATGTTGATTATGATTATGGAATCATGGATTTCTTGATGTTCTTGAGGCTATATGATGACTATGATGATTTGATAATTCGTTTAACCGATTTAAGATGGTATTCTAAATCATAGTGATGATAGTGGTTGATTTAGATGAGATGAATCTTGATATGAGGTTGAATTCCGGATTGAATATGTTATGATCATTGCTACCAAGTTAGTTCGATTATTGATATGGTTATTGTTCTAGGTTGATTAACCAATAGGTATAATCGTTTTGCCGCGGTGAAAGGCCGTAGATTCCGTCCAGTCAGAGCTGAAGAGCTCGTAGACGAGGGCGATGAGTTCAGTATTGGTTTTGTCGTGTTGGTATCCAGGCAAGTGTTTACTTGTTCGGTTGTAATGTTTTGATGAGTAATTCCATTTACATTTCATAAGTATTTTATGTTGTATTGCATATTGACGAATGTTAAGTGATGTTCTAAAAGGATTAGAATGCACAGTTGATGATTGTTGAGATACTTGGACAATCTTGGGAAGATTGTAGTATTCGGATATTGTTGATGTCATTTTGGATATTCTTGATCTGTGGTATGCATTCCGGAAGGAAGTCCGGATAGAAGTATGTTTTATGGTAATCGTACATAGAGGATTATGTACGAGAAAGTATTCGGTATTGAGGTATTATACGGTATTGTTTTGATACTGGGATTTTTATGGTATTATCGTGATATTGGGATTTTGACGAGAATTGTTGGATTACCAGAAGTGGTAAGGTTATCGTTGAGGTTATTATTCTCATGATGCATGGCATGTGAATATTTATGTTTATGTACGTGAGGTTATTTGTCGGGCATTATTGCTGACCCCGTTGTGGGACTTGTTTTTCAGGTATTGAGGACTTTGATGGTAGCGGTCGTGAGGCGAGGATTCCGGACGATACTGGCTATGGCATATTGTTGGGGAATCGTGTATTTTGTTGTGTATATCATTATTGATGTATATTTATCTTGGACTGTATTTCTATCCGCTGCGTGAGTTCTTTCAAATGGCTTTCGGCTTTTTGCCAACTGAGTTTGATTTCGAAAACTGATTCCCTAAACCGAGTTTTTGGCCTTGATCGTTTTTGACGGTAGTTGGTGTTTTCAAATGATTTTATGAGTTTTGATATAAAAAACTACCATCATCGGCCTTCTTGTCGTTCTTGTAAATGGTTTTTAGCCTGGTGGGTTCCGGCGCGGGGCCCACGGCGTGTATTACTCCCGGTTGATTTTGGGGGTCTTACAAATATGGTATCGGAGCCCATGGTTTTGTGATAACCGGGCATGTGTGTTATGTGGCTCTACCAGTGTGATAGTAGCGTAATTTTTGTGTATCTGGATCTATGGCTATTTTGGACTGTGTTGTTTTGGTTTTGTGTGATTTCTTTGAGTACTGTCGTGGTGATGTGTGGGTTTGCGGATTGTTGGTGTTTCCGAGACCGACGAGGCAGGGAGTGAACGCCGGTGCTGTGATCATGTGCAATGTGCGGCTCCAATCGGGAAGTGAACGCCGGTGCGAGGCACGTGCAATGTGCGGCTTTCGATGTGGAGTGGAACGCCGGTGATACGTGCATGTGACAAGGAGCGGCTCATGCGCTTTAGGTGAAGAGAAACAGCGTCACAGATCCCACAAAACTCGACAGTGCTCTAAACTTGTTGTGGTCTTGGCGGAGACCAATCGTTTTCAAATTGTGATTATTCCTATTTTGGCATTCTTGTTGTGTCGAGATTTTTGAAATGGTGTCATATGCTAGTATCACGAGAGATCTTCGTCATCACTCACCTGTAAGTATGTTGTTCGGATTATTCGATAATTCTTGGTTATCTTGGTGATTTTGGATTTTCCGTTGAAATGTTGTTTGTGCGAGTGATTGCAAGTTTCGAGGACGAAACTTATTTTTAAGGGGGGTAGAGTGTAATACCCCGATTTTTCGGATATATTTTTCATTTATATATTAGATATCGTGGATGGTTAATTATGCTCGAGGACGTTGGGAACGTTTGATAATGTTATTAAATTGAGTATATGTATTGATTCTGTCGTATGTTCGTATTGGGTATGTCGTGACATTGGACAGGAATTGCTGAAATTGGCTAAGTACATATTACTTAGCGTACGCTAATGTTGAAGACTTATGTACGCTAAATCACAAGAGTTACGTACGTTATGGCCGAGATATTACGTACGTAACATGGGAATCAGACGATTGAGTCATGGTCGGCAGGTGGGATCCGGTGTCGACAACTTTCGGCGGAGGATGTTGACAGGTGAGTCAACGTACGTGTTACGTACGTTATACAGGACGTGTTACGTACGTAACACGACCATTGTACTGTAGCAAGTCATCTGGTAATACCCCGATATTTTGGATATATTTTTCGTTTATATATTGGATATCGTGGATGGTTAATTATGCTCGAGGACGTTGGGAACGTTTGATAATGTTATTAAATTGAGTATATGTATTGATTCTGCCGTATGTTCGTATTGGGTATGTCGTCACATTGGACAGGAATTGCTGAAATGGCTAAGTATAGAATACTTAGCGTACGCTAATGTTGAAGACTTACGTACGCTAAATCACAAGAGTTACGTACGTTATGGCCAAGACATTATGTACGTAACATGGGAATCAGACGATTGAGTCATGGTCGGCAGGTGGGATCCGGCGTCGGCAACTTTCGGCGGAGGATGTTGACAGGTGAGTCAACGTACGTGTTACGTACGTTATACAGGACGTGTTACGTACGTAACACGACCATTGTACCGTAGCAAGTCAACTGGTATATTACGTACGTTATATGGTATGGGTTACGTACGTAATGGACTTCACGGAATGAGACAGTGAGTTTGTTACGTACGCTATGGATTTTGGATTACGTACGTTAAAGTTGTTACGTACGTTAAGCAAGGACACTTGCGTACGTAACGAGATGCGCATTTTATATAATAAGAGCTGGTCTTTCATTTGTTCACGAAAGGAAACTCATTTCTCCCACCCCAACTCGTCCATCTTCACTTCTAAGAGTGTTCTAAACACTTCTAACATGATTGTGAGCTTGGAATCATGGAATTAGAGCTTGGTTATGGAACTATTGTTGATTCTTGAAGTGATTTCTTGTGTTATCCATATTCTATGAGGTATGTTGGATATTTCTCCTTTTCATTTCGGAATTTTGATGTTATAGTTGATGAATGATTCGTATGAAGATGATTATGGTGTTGTTATTGCGATTCTTGAGGATATATGAGGTTTATGTTGAAGGAAGATGATGATATGCTTTGAATATGTTGATTATGATTATGGAATCATAGAGTTTTTGATGTTCTTGAGGCCATATGATGACTATGATGATTTAATAATTCGTTTAACCGATTTAAGATGGTATTCTAAATCATAATGATGATAGTGGTTGATTTAGATGAGATGAATCTTGATATCAGGTTGAATTCCGGATTGAATATGTTATGATCATTGTTACCAAGTTAGTTCGATTATTGATATGGTTATTGTTCTAGGTTGATTAACCAATAGGTATAATCGTTTTGCCGCGGTGAAAGGCCGTAGATTCCGTCGAAATGTATCGAAGAGCTCGTAGACGAGGGCGATGAGTTCGGTATTGGTTTTGTCGTGTTGGTATCCAGGCAAGTGTATACTTGTTCGGTTGTAATGTTTTGATGAGTAATTCCATTTACATTTCATAAGTATTTTATGTTGTATTGCATATTGACGAATGTTCAGTGATGTTCTAAAAGGATTAGAATGCACAGTTGATGATTGTTGAGATACTTGGACAATCTTGGGAAGATTGTAGTATTCGGATATTGTTGATGTCATTTTGGATATTCTTGATCTGTGGTATGCATTCCGGAAAGAAGTCCGTATAGAAGTATGTTTTATGGTAATCGTACATAGAGGATTATGTACGAAAAAGTATTCGGTATTGAGGTATTATACAGTATTGTTGTGATACTGGGATTTTTATGGTATTATCGTGATATTGGGATTTTGACGAGAATCGTTGGATTACCGGAAGTGGTAAGGTTATCGTTGAGGTTATTATTCTCATGATGCATGGCATGTGAAAATTTATGTTTATGTACTTGCGGTTATTTGTCGGGCATTATTGCTGACCCCGTTGTGGGACTTGTTTTTCAGATATTGAGGACTTTGATGGTAGCGTCGTGAGGCGAGGATTCCGGACGATACTGGCTATGGCATATTGTTGGGGAATCGTGTATTTTGTTGTGTATATCATTATTGATGTATATTTATCTTGTACTGTATTTCTATCCGCTGCGTGAGTTCTTTCAAATGGCTTTCGGCTTTTTGCCAACTGAGTTTGATTTCAAAAACCGATTCCCTAAACCGAGTTTTTGGCCTTGATCGTTTTGACGGTAGTTGGTGTTTTCAAATGATTTTGTGAGTTTTGATATAAAAAACTACAGTCATCGGCCTTCTTGTCGTTCTTGTAAATGGTTTTTAGCCTACTGGGTTCCGGCGTGGCGCCCACAGCGTGGAATACTCCCGGTTGATTTTGGGGGTGTTACAAATATGGTATCGGAGCCCATGGTTTTGTGATAACCGGGCATGTGTGTTATGTGGCTCTACCGGTGTAGTAGTAGCGTGATGTTTGTGATGTTTTGGAACTGTGTGATTTTTGAGTACTGTCGTGGTGATCTGTGGGTTTGGGGATTGTTGGTGTTCCCGAGACCGATGAGGCAGGGAGTGAACGCCGGTGCCGTGGTCATGTGCAATGTGCGGCTCCAATCGGGAAGTGAACGCCGGTGCGAGGCACGCGCAATGTGCGGCTTTCGATGTAGAGTGGAGCGCCGGTGATACGTGCATGTGACAAGGAGCGGCTCATGCGCTTTAGGTGAGGAGACACATCGTCACAGATCCCACAAAACTCGACAGTACTCTAAACTTGTTGTGGTCTTGGCGGAGACCAATCGTCTTCAAATTGTGATTATTCCTGTTTTGGCATTCTTGTTGTGTCGAGATTTTTGAAATGGTGTCATATGCTAATATCACGGGAGATCTTCGTCTTCACTGACCTGTAAGTATGTTGTTCGGATTATTCGATAATTCTTGGTTATCTTTGTGATTTTGGATTTTCCGTTGAAATGTTGTTTGTGCGAGTGATTGCAAGTTTCGAGGCCGAAACTTATTTTTAAGGGGGGTAGAGTGTAATACCGCGATTTTTCGGATATATTTTTCGTTTATATATTGGATATCATGGATGGTTAATTTTGCTCGAGGACGTTGTGAACGTTTGATAATATTATTGATTAGAGTATATGTTTTGATCGTGCCGTATGTTCGTATATGTTATGTCGAGACGTTGGACAGGAATTGCTGTAAATGGCTAAGTATGGAAGCCATTATGTATGTTATGTGTTGAAGCTTACGCACGTTAAATTGGTAGAGTTACGTACGTTATGGCCGAGACATTACGTACGTAACATGGGAATCAGACGATCGAGTCGTGGTCGGCAGGTGGGACCTTGTTTCGGCAACTTTCGGCGGAGGATGTTGACAGGTGAGTCAACGTACGTGTTACGTACATTATACAGGACGTGTTACATACGTAACACGACCATTGTACTGTAGAAAGTCAACTGGTATATTACGTACGTTATATGGTATGGGTTACGTACGTAATGGACTTCACGGAAATAAGACAGTGAGTTTGTTATGTACGCTATGGATTTCGGATTATGTACGTTAATGTTGTTATGTACGTTAAGTGTACTTAACGTACGTAACGAGATGCGCAGTTTATATAATAAGAGCTGGTCTTTCATTTCTCTCACGACCCATTAAGGTATTTCTCTCCAAAACTGGTCCCTCTTCACTTCTAAGAGTGTTCTAAACGCTTCTAACATGATTGTGAGCTTGGAATCATGGAATTAGAGCTTGGTTATGGAACTATTGTTGATTCTTGAAGTGATTTCTTGTGGGGTTATTATACAAACAGGTTACTAAAGTTTACCAAAAATGACAATTTTCTTACTAAAGTTTTTTTTTGTTACAAAAAGGTTACTAAAGTAAACGGGTTTGTCAACTGGGTTACTCAAAGATTAAAATCTTACACAAATGTAACTGCGAGAGTGGGCAACCGGATGATTACCGGTTCCCCTTGTCCACGTCAGCACCATAGTTTTAAATGTTACAAAGAAGTTACTATAGTTTACGGGGTTATTAAATAGGTTACTGAACTTTACAAAAAGTTACTATGCGTGTTTTTTTTAATTATTATTTTTTTTACTTTTAAGTTTTCTCCTTCGCATATCTTTGTATATTTTCATAAATTTCTATCCGTTTTTATACGTTTATGTACGTTTTTCTCTCTTGTCCTACTTTCTTTACATTGTTTTACGTTTATGTACGTTTTTATCCAGTTTCGTATGTTTTTGTCTATTTTTGTACGTTTTCATCTGTTTTCCTATATTTTCATACGTTTTCATAGGTTTTCATAATTTTTTTATTACATTTGTGTGCACATTTACACGTTTGTGTACGTTTCATAGGTCTTTTTACGTTTTCATACAAGTTTTACATTTTTCTACACCATTGTATGTTTTATACGTTTGTATGTTTTATACTTGTTATGTTTTATACGTATGTAAAAATGTGTATAAAATCGTGTATAAAAAGTGTGTAAAATTGTGTGAAAACGTGTAAAAACAAACAAAAACGTATGAAAATGGAAAAAAACGTAAGAAAAATAGAAAAAAAACATCTGAAAACGAAAAAAAGTAAAAAAAGCAGATAAAAACGTAAGAAAAACATACAAAGACGTAAGAAAAACGGACAAAACGTAACAAAAAAGGATGAAAGTGTAAGAAAATGGGCGAAAACGTATAAAAACGAACGAAAATATATAAAAACGTATGAAAACAGAAAACCCGTGAGAAAAAGGTTCAAAAAACGTAAGAAGGACGAACAAAAATGTATGAAAACCAAATTTTGAGTTATGTATAAACGGTCGTTAGGATAAAGGACTAACAGTGTAACGACAGTTAGTCTAAGGGACCATTTTTTAAATTAACGAAAAAATTAACCTGTAGTAGAAGGTTAAAACATACAGAGTAACTTATATAACCGGTTACAAAACTTGAGTAACCTCTTTGTAACAAAAAAAACTTTAGTAAGAAAATTGTCATTTTTGGTAAACTTTAGTAACCTGTTTGTATAATAACCCTTTCTTGTGTTATCCATATTCTATGAGGTATGTTGGATATTTCTCCTTTTCATTTCGGATTTTTGATGTTATAGTTGATGAATGATTCGTATGAAGATGATTATGATGTTGTTATTGCGATTCTTGAGGATATATGAGGTTTATGTTGAAGGAAGATGATGATATGCCTTGTATATGTTGATTATGATTATGGAATCATGGAGTACTTGATGTTCTTGAGGCTATATGATGACTATGATGATTTGATAATTCGTTTAACCGATTTAAGATGGTATTCTAAATCATAGTGATGATAGTGGTTGATTTAGATGAGATGAATCTTGATATGAGGTTCAATTCCGGATTGAATATGTTATGATCATTGTTACCAAGTTAGTTCGATTATTGATATGGTTATTGTTCTAGGTTGATTAACCAATAGGTATAATCGTTTTGCCGCGGTGAAAGGCCGTAGATTCCGTCCAGTCAGAGCTGAAGAGCTCGCAGACGAGGGCGATGAGTTCGGTATTGGTTTTGTCGTGTTGGTATCCAGGCAAGTGTTTACTTGTTCGGTTGTAATGTTTTGATGAGTAATTCCATTTACATTTCATAAGTATTTTATGTTGTATTGCATATTGACGAATGTTCAGTGATGTTCTAAAAGGATTAGAATGCACAATTGATGATTGTTGAGATACTTGGACAATCCTGGGAAGATTGTAGTATTCTGATATTGTTGATGTCATTTTGGATATTCTTGATCTGTGGTATGCATTCCGGAAGGAAGTCTGGATAGAAGTATGTTTTATGGTAATCATACATAGAGGATTATGTACGAGAAAGTATTCAGTATTGAGGTATTATACGGTATTGTTGTGATACTGGGATTTTTATGGTTTTATCGTGATATTGGGATTTTGACGAGAATCGTTGGATTACCGGAAGTGGTAAGGTTATCGTTGAGGTTATTATTCTTATGATGCATGGCATGTGAATATTTATGTTTATGTACTTGCGGTTATTTGTCGGGCATTATTGCTGACCCCGTTGTGGGACTTGTTTTTCAGGTATTGAGGACTTTGATGGTAGTGGTTGTGAGGCGAGGATTCCGGACGATACTGGCTATGGCATATTGTTGGGGAATCGTGTATTTTGTTGTGTATATCATTATTGATGTATATTTATCTTGGACTGTATTTCTATCCGCTGCGTGAGTTCTTTCAAATGGCTTTCGGCTTTTTGCCAACTGAGTTTTATTTCGAAAACCGATTCCCTAAACCGAGTTTTTAGCCTTGATCGTTTTGACGGTGGTTGGTGTTTTCAAATGATTTTGTGAGTTTTGATATAAAAAACTATCGTCATCGGCCTTCTTGTCGTTCTTGTAAATGGTTTTTAGCCTGGTGGGTTCCGGCGCGGGGCCCACGGCGTGTAATACTCCCGGTTGATTTTGGGGGTGTTACAAGCAATGGGCCCTTTTGCCACGTCATTAGTGGGTCCCACTTCATCCATGGCATTAGTGGGTCCCACTTCATCCACATCAGCGGTGGGTCCCACCAGACACAATGCAACACTATTATTATATCCAACAGTAACATGGTTGTTATATACAACACTAATTTGAGAATATGCAACAATAACTGAAAGATTAATGCAACACTTTAAATAAAAATTTCGAAATAACCATTTCGTACATACATCATTCTATACAAATAAAATACCATCCAATATTCACACCCTGCCATTCAGTACCAAATACCAACATCCCAACAAACAGTCGACGCAAAATACCAACTTATACTAACAATTCGACACGCAACACCATAACTAGACCAAATTACCAAGTCTAATTCAAGAGTACCAAGTGAACAAAGTTCTAAATACTAGACATTATTAAATATCTCGATTTCTACGCAGCAGGAGCAGGATCTTGTTCTTCGGACCTTTTACCTCTCCTTCACACTAGCTAGTTGTTGCCATATTCCTTGTATTTAGTGACCATCGCATCTGCCTCGGCTTGATGTCCAGAATTAAGCATCTTCTGAATATTGGTTTACAGGAAAATTAAATATATCAATATTTGAAATGAAATATACAGTCGGGTTTATTTTTAATTACTAAATAATACTTACTAAATATCGTATGTCTTATCCATACCATATATAACCAAGTGTGAGACTACATCATCACTAGTCTGGTAATCCAAATTTATGCATCGAGTACAAGGACATCGAGTTTTAGAGGGGTTTCCTAGACTTTCCAAACTTACTGCTACAAAATTTCTTACTCCTTCCCTGAAAGGAGCAGTTGACTTACAAACAAAATTATACATATTACAAAGCTGGCATAAGACAACATCCAACTATGTAACTACTATTTAAGCTTAGAGTGAAAACCTTGACAGATTCACCCAAGCTTTATCCATCGAATATGAATTATGAGTACACCGAGAACACTACAAGAGTTAATAATATTAGCACAATTTGAAGAGTTAATAATTCAGTACATCTCATTGTACATTAACTGCTAGCCCAGAGCATTGAACTAGAAGGTCCTCTGCAGACGACCACTAAAAACAATGTCCTGAAAAAACAACATTGAAATAATGAGATAAAAATATACAATATTAAGATAAATACCTTTCATGTGTAGAAAGGGTACAATTCTGAGTCCATCTGAGAAAAGGTGGAAAAAAAGGCCTGGAAGTAGTCATTAGGAAGACTAAAAAAGCAAAATAATTTATCAAGACCAATACTTAAGCAGATTACTACATCATAAATTTTTGGTAAATTAACAAAAATGAAGCAGTAGTTGGTGCGCCTTTCGCCTTTAACAACTATGCTATCATCTACCTTTCTGTATATTTTCAGGAAAAACCACTAGCATTAGCCAATAGTTTAAGGACAAATCCTCTGTTTTCATGTGTGCCTCTAGAAAATACAATTACTAGCAATCTAGCATATATATCTGAAAAGACATGCAAATTATGGAGAAAGCATTGCACAAATTAAAACCCACTCTTCAACCCGCTGATGCATAAACACGAACAGAGGAGCTTCCTTATCATCCTTCGTCAATCATGGCGATTAGTTGATCATTGTCTCGACAAATGATAACGAATCGATTAGCTCCCAGAAAACCTATTATGCGGTTGTTGTATATCTGTAACCAATCATAAAGTCTTAGAGCATCAAAATTAAATAATATGGCAAAATAGACATGATACTAGAAACCCCAACGACTTGCAACATTAATGCATCAGTGTAATCGCTGCAGTTACCTCAGCTACCAAAAGTGTTTCATCAGCCCCCAGTGAACATGCAGTGCTTAAAGCTGTAATATCCGCAATTTTGGATTTCCGGTAATTTTCTTCTTTTGGCGGAAGTCCATTTTGACGACTCGCTTGGGACCGTCTCATCATTATGAGAATGATTAATTCTGCATTTTTTGTCATCCGAGTTCGTTTCGGTATTGTTTTGTTGAGTTCCGTGTTTCTTAACGACTTTTCCGCACTCGAGTTCGATTCTTGTGAATCGCGTTCGAAATTACTATTTCGAGTTTCCCGTAAGTCCGTTTAACTTTGTTAGACGTGTTGTGAACTTTGGTTTGGTTATTTGATCACGTATCGTGATTTTCGGACGTTTTGGGCCATTTTCATAATTTCCCAAAGTTTGGGGTAATTACTTTCCGTTGTCGAATTTCGAGCCTTCGGGTGGTCGGAATCATGTGTTCTCTCAGTGTTCGGATTTGTCTTTACGAGTACTTCGTAACCGTGCTTTCGGTTTACGTTCGTGTCGAGTTTCGGATTTTGGTTGTCGGATCGAAGTCTGGTGGCGGACACATGCGAAACGGCCATGGAAAGCAGCGCCTAGCGCCGTGTCTTGTGCCGGGTCGGCCAGGACCAGCAACTGCCGAGACACGGCGAGACACCCGGCCAGTGGGCCGTTTGCTGCGCCGTGTCCGGCAAGGGTATAAATATGACAGAGCAGTCGGGTTTTTCTTCATTTTTCTCACTCGTTTCATCCTCTTCCGCGGTTGGAGCTTTGATGATCATGGAGGAATGTTGTTAGGGGTTAAATCCATGAAGTTTTGGAGTTCATAACATCGATCAATCCTTCCATAACTTGCTCCGATCGACCGAATCAAGGCAAGTTTTCTTAAAATCTAGTTTTGGGGATTTTGTTCGATTTGTCCGTTTAATCCGTTTTAACTCAGAATAGTGATGGATTGATGATTGTTAAGCTATATTATATCTAATTCCTTGTTATTACATGGTTGGATTGCCACGGATTTGTCGTTTTATTGAGTATTTTATCGACGCATTGAAGGTGTTCGATAAAATCACAAAGAGAATTCGAGTGTTCTACGACTATTCTTCCTCATTCGTTCGTTAATTTATTGATGGTATGATGTTAGGGTCAGATTTCTCGCAATGAATTCTAGTCAGAACCCTTCCGTTCGTTGTCTTCTTCGGGGTCCGAGCTTCCCGGTCGAATCGTGTTCTTCGGAGTATTCGGTAGCGGTTATTAAGGCAAGTACCTTGATATACGAATTGTAACTGCATGAAATCATTGTTGTCGAAGTGTATGAATTTATACGGATGTATAAATGTATATATATATATATAGTTTTATATATGTATATATATTTATATGTTAAATATATGTATGTATATACATATATTGATATAAGCGCCTATATTGGTGAATGACGAGTGATGAATACTAACACTAGATTACGTACTCGACTTGAATTGATGGGTAAACTATATTTATTCTTATAATATAGTAAGGTTATATATATATATATATATATATATATATATATATATTCGGTTGAGTCGCAATATAGGGATATATGTGCGGTGTTGGTTGGTTATGCTTGAAGGCTTATTGTGATTGAGTATGATTGATAACGTGCGTGTTATTGTTTATTTGTGTGGTTATGGACTGGCGGAGAAAATTGTGTAACTTGATGTACCGAGTTGATAATTGTGGTGACGTTTGTCTGTGTGCTTGATGTTTGAATTAATGTGGATACTTGTTGTGAGAAACGTCATATCCGGGAACCTCTGAGGGCGGGGCGTGCACTCCGGCCTGGTGTATGCTGCAATGTGCGGCTCCATATGGGTGGTGAACGCCGATGTTACCTAATGCGCGCGCAAGGGGCGGCTCTTGCGGGAGTGATCACCGGAGCGGTGACATGTTCAAGGAGCGGCCAAGATAGTGGAGTGAACGCCGGTACACAGGTGCGCAAGGGAGGCGCCTGGCAGGCTTATTGGTTTCGGGTATTTGAGTGATAGCTAAGACCCCGTTACCGAACGATGTTCGTATCTCAAATCTTTCAACTCTCTCAAATGTTTGTCTTGATATAGACCGCGATTCGTGTTTTTGAAAAGTTTGTTTCAACTTGTTTTTAAAGCGTTGGTATCTGTAACACCCAAAACTAGGCGGATATTACAGTGCCGTAGATCCCCAACTGGGACCCACCAGGCAAATGAAAATGAATGAATTATACAGGATAAATGTAGTACCGAACTACATTACAACAATAATTACTCCGATGAGGAGTTTAGTTATAACACACCAGGACAATACCGAATACTAGTGTATTTTATATGAAGATAAAATACACAACACTGAATGAAACGGAGTATTCAAATGAAAATCATAGCTGGAAAATAAAGGACAATAACATGAATAATCGAAAGATCGGGGCCCCTACTAGTATCACTGACTCCTCAACATCAGCGTGTTCTCCCGTACTTTTGCCTTGCCAAGACACGAAAAACAAAATCCCCAAACGGGTCCGCCATAAAGAACAACAATCCTCAAGGGTTGAAAATACACAATCATGATTATATCTGAAGTTATGAAATATCTTGTCGAAACATACGCAATCAAACATGCTATATGAATCAACTAACAGTACGGCTCAAAGGGTGGTACCACACTACGCCCGGGATGAAAATGTGTCCGTGCACAAGCCACCAACGATCGAATACACCTGTGGTCTTGTACCTAATCAGTCTCACGAGACAATATGACTCGTGTGCACAGTCCAATGTGAGGCCAACAACCAACACACGACTTAAACGTGCCCGACATGAAAATCCAACACATACCAACCGGCACGCCAGTGTGACCCGGAATGCCACGATATAACAAAAGTGACATCGAAAATGAATAATGACTCACCGAGGTGGAATGGTAGTGAAATAAATGACAGCTCAATGAAATGATTGGAACCGTCGTTCCTTATGACTGAAGTGATTAATTGACAACAACAAGTTTTGATACGGTTAATATAATGATGAATGAGTTATGATTATGAATGAACAACAACAAAAGGGATGAATATCCTTTTAACCGAGTAAGAATTAACTTACACAATACTGGTGACAATTATCCTTCCACGAACAACGTCCTAATTGAGATATCGGTCGCTCGAACAACCTTGAATTATACAATATCCAACAACTCGTTCAATATACGAATCAAACATGAATATAACGAATTCAAAACGTCGATACGATTAAACTAAGTTCATTGGGGTATTATGTCGAATACGTTGTGGCCAAACTCCGGTTGTTTACAATCAAATCTCAATAAGACACTATCAATTCCCCCAAGAAGTGTTTCAAACCAACAAAACATCTCCAATACGATCAATAATCCATTATGAATATCCAAAATCGTGATTATAACGACAATTAATCGAAAACCCCCAATTTCAACTCGATATTCATAGTGTTCTTGAATAATCCTAAAATAATCCAATGAATCCTTATACAAACTCATAATCATATACATATCCCTTCATATAACATGATTATAACGTCCAAAACCTCATAACTCAACACAAAAATCGAAATCCAAGGTGTTGAAGAATATTACCTTTGAAGATCCAACCACTTCGATCCGAAGAACACGCGTTAGATTGATTATCCGGGATTCACGATCGAAAGGAGATGAAGAAAATCAAACACTCAAATGATTTGTGAAGGAAAAACCCTCCCTCAAGCTCTCTCTCTCGGTTGTAGGTGAAGAAAAGGGAAAGAAATGAGCTGAAATGCTCAAAAAACGAATTTATAGGGGTTGACTACCCTGCCGGACACGGCCCGTGCCGATCGGCACGGTCGTGTCGCACAGCTGGCCGACAGGGACTCGACCATATCCTGCTTGACACGGTCGCGGCGCGGAGGGCCTTCCGATAGTGACCCGTCCGACAGCGACTCGGCATGACTCGACTGTGTCCTGGAACACGGTCGGGCGTGTGGGCGATGGTTACGCCTATCCGGAAGAGTTCGACTCGGCCGCGTGCACGACACGGTCGAGTCCTGTGGGCAGAGACTTCGGCATTTCCGGACGAGTACGGCACGGGCCGTGTCGGACGACACGGCCGAGTTCGGTCGGCAGTGATCGGCCAATAACTGAAAAATGAGCGGGTGAGCTAAAACGACCATAACTCTCTCGTCCGGACTCCGATTGACTCACCGTTTGAACCATTGGAAAGCTAACTCGATGCTCTATAATATTGCAAAGATTCGGAATTTTTGGAGTTACCAAAAATTAATGGTGATCTAACAAAGTCGAACTCATATGAGGAAAGTTGAAACAATGAACAATAACGATACACAACTCGAAGTTTTTCCGAACGGTGAACACGGTGAATGAACATGATTGATGAATGATTATAATCGAGTGAAAATACACTGAGTGACAATTACAGACTGATAATTACTGAATGAAAATGAATGAATTACAACCGGGTATTACATACACCCCCCCTTAAAAGAGTTTCGTCCCCGAAACTAAGGGTCAAACAACTCGGGATAACTCTCCCGCATACTATCCTCGGTTTCCCAAGTAGCCTCTTCGACTCCATGTCTGGACCACTGAATCTTGACCAAAGGAATCGACTTATTTCTCAACTGTTTGATTCGCTGCTCTAAGACTCGTATAGGACGTTCCTCATATGAATGGTCGTCGGTGATTTCGATTTCGTCGAACTGAAGTATGTGACTCGGGTCGGCAACATACTTCCGCAACTGAGAGACGTGAAACACATTATGAATTCGGCTCAATGCCGGAGGTAAAGCCAATCGATAAGCTAACTCGCCTACTCGATCCAAAAATTTCAAACGGTTCAATGAATCTCGGACTCAACTTACCCCTCTTCCCAAAACGGAAGATACCACGACTCGGGGATACCTTGACCAACACGTGGTCACCCGTCTCGAACTCTAGTGGTCGACGACGATTATCTGCATATGATTTCTGTCGACTCCGAATGGTCAACAACAACTCCTGATCAAAGCTACCTTCTCACGGGCGGCTAATAAGCATATCGGGATCGGTGCCGATTGATTCTGACAAGTCATCCCAACACAAAGGAGATCGACAAAGACGACCGTACAAGGCCTCGTAAGGTGCCATCTTAATGGAAGCATGCCAACTATTATTATACGTGAACTCGATCAATGGTAGTTGGGCTTCCCAATCGTCCTTCCAATCGAGGACGCATGCCCTCAACATGTCCTCTAATGTCTGAATAGTTCTCTCTGATTGTCCGTCGGACTGAGGATGAAAGGCAGTACTGAGATTAAGCTGAGTTCCCATAGCACGATGAACTGATTTCCAACATGAGACACGAATCGTCCGTCACGATCAGAAACGATACTCTTAGGGGCACCGTGAAGTCTCACTATCTCCTTGATGAACAACTGGGCCAGTCTCTTGGGACTCCACATATCCTTGATTTCAAGGAAATGAGCTAAATTAGTAAAGCGATCGCGATCGCTCGATCGTATTCATGCCACGACGACTGCCGGCAATTCGTGATGAATTCCATAGAAATGTCTTCCCACTTCCATTCGGAATAGGAGCGGTATCAAGATACTCACGGTCGCCGATGTTCCATCTTGACTTGTTGACAAGTTAAGCATCTTGAAACAAATTCTGCGACTTCTCGCTTCATATTACTCCACCGTAATTTTGTTTCAAGTCCTTGTACATCTTCTTGGACCGGATGAACAGAATAAGGGGTAGCATGAGCTTCTCTCAAAATAGAGTTTTTCAACTCATCATTCGCGGTACACACATCCGATTCTTAAATCTCAAAAGTCCATCCTCGTGGATCACGAATCCAGGGCTTTCCCTGAGCCACATCTTCACGGATGCGCAACAATGAAGGGTCGAACTCGATTCTCTCGATTACCTCCTCAAGTGACGATGAAATCTCTAACAAACAAAGCCGTCCCCCGAACTCGCCGGCCGGACCTCGATCTCGGGTCTAAGGAATTCCTGCTGAAGCTCCTTCTGAACTGTTAAACGAGCAAGCATCTGCTCTTGAACGGACTTACGACTCAAGGCGTCGGCGACAATGTTCGCCTTGCCCGGGTGGTAAAGGATCTCGATATCAAAACCTTTGATTAGTTCCAACCACCGCCTCTGTCGCATATTTAACTCCTTGTGAGTAAATATATATACTTCAACTCTTGTGATTGGTGAAGATCTGACAGGTGATGCCATAAAGGTAACGATGCCAAATTTCCAACGTGAAAACCACGGTTGCTAGCTCCGGCCGTGGGTTGGATAATTAACCAGCTAATCCGAGGAAACATCGGATTTACTTAATATCTTTTGGAGGTTTCCAATCTCGGATAGTCTCCGTCTTCTGAGGGTCGACACGAACTCTGTCAGATGAAATTACATGCCCGAGAAAGTCACTTCGGACCTCCAGAACTCACATTTGGAAAACTTTCCATAAAGTTGCACTCATCTCAACACGTCGAGAACCTAATGAAGATGAACCTCGTGTTCCTCTCGGCTACGAGAATAAATCAAAATGTCGTCGATGAAGACAACAACAAACTGATCCAAAAAGTCGATGAAAACCTGATTCATTAACTCCATGAATACCGCAGGTGCAATAGTTAGCCCGAACGGCATAACTACGAACTCATAATGACCATAGCGTGTACGAAACGCTGTCCTCGCGATATCTGACTCTCGAATCCGCAACTGGTGATATCCAGATCTTAAGTCGATCCTGGAAAATACTGAGGCTCCCTGAAGTTGATCTAAAAGATCATCAATACGGGGTAAGGGATACTACTCTTGATCATCACCCTGTTCAACTCCTGGTAATTAATACACACACGATACGAGCCATCCTTCTCCTTGACAGATCACACTGGTGCTCCTCACGGGGACGCAATCGGTCGGAGATAACCTTTCTCGAACTACTCCTCAAGTTGAATCTTCAACTCCTGCATTCTGGTCGGGGCCATCCGATACGGTGCCTTTGATAAAGGGGACGTACCGGCTCCCACTCACTCCTGAATTCCCCTACTCTATGTGAAGGCAACTAGATAACTCGTCTGGAAATACATCGTCAATCGATGACAATGATACCATGAATGATTGAACATTTCGATTGCCCTAGAATGGTCAATCGATAAAAAGAGATACCAATAATGATTGAACAACTCGATTGCCTTAGAAAGGCCAATCGATGAAGATGATACAATGAATGTTTGAATAACTCGATTGCCTTTGAAAGGCTAATCGATGAAAATGATACAATGAATGATTGAATGACTCGATGGTCTTAGAAAGGCTAATCGATGGAAATGATACAATGAATGATTGAATAACTCGATTGCCCTAGAAAGGCCAATCGATGAAAATGATACAATGAATGATTGAATGACTCGATTGTCTTAGAAAAGCCAATCGATGAGAATGATACAATGAATGATTGAATAGTTCGATTGCGGAATTTCTCTGCTTTCGTCATAATAATACTTCTTCTGGAACAACGGGGATTACTTCCCTGAAACACACATTCGACAACCAACGACGGAAAGATAGCGACCAAACGCTAACAAACACTGAGGATAGTATCAAGACGATCAAACCAACTAATACCGAAAATTACATCGTCCTAAGATAAGTTCACCACGATTAGATCCATCAACCAATCGCGGTCATTAAGCTTAATTCGGTATGATTCCGAAAATTCTTCCATCGTCAGGTAGACCGATGGTATGAGGTCCACAAGCAATAGAACTATCCCGAAATAAGTCTATTCAAGCATGATTTGAAAATGAAAGAATGCGGTGTACCAACATCAAAAGGTACACACAAGTTGAAATAAAATTACGAGTATACCTGAAATCATTCGGACCACCGGATCGTCGATTCTCCTCATCATATGAATATGGGACTTGCCGGTCCCCGAACCGGACGCCCCCGTCTGATAAATACGAGCTCCAACTCTATTTGCTTCCATTGTCTTAAATGACGATGACAAAGCAGTCTGATTCTGAAACGCTGGTTGCTTCGGGGCTTGAGATGCCGCCGGAGTCGACTTGGAGTCCTTTCGGCAAAAACGGGCCTTATGCCCAAAATTCCCACAATTATAGCACGTGATAGATGGTTTCAGACACTCGGTGCTGAAATGACCCGGCGTTCCACAATTGAAATAGGTGATGGCCGAACTGGCCGCTCGGGAATGAGATCCCGCACGATTATGCGCCGTATGAGGTCGCTCAGAAACGATAGGACTCACACGAGGCTTCTTGAAGTTTGACTGACCGCCTTCGGATAGATTACGCTTCGTTGATTTCCTATTGACATATGCGGAGTTCTTCGCCCAATTTCCTTAGCGGTGGCTCAAATGCGGAGAGTTCTCTCGATTAATCCGGTCAGTGGCGCAATGATGATTGAGCAACTGCACATGGGTCATCATGGCCTGCATAAAAGTGAGTGGATCAACCCGAACATCTTCTGATCGAGCCGAGTCCTGGGCACGATTTCCCGGCAGCGAGTGATTATTTCTCGGGTTTCGGTCCGCACCGCGGCCTCTTCTCGTGCATCCCCTGATAGCTCTCTCCATACGGAAGTAGGAAGGTCGCATAATGATTATATTTCCCGCATGATTATCACGTTATGATTATGTCATGAGATGATGAAAATGAGTATACATGCTCTAACTTAGTGATTATATGAATGATTTACTGAAGTGACATGATTATCTGATAAAATTCTTGAAATGATTATCTTGAATAACTTAATAAGATTGATAATATGACCATCCAAATCGACAACTGAGTAATGAAATGAATTGAGTAATTAATGAGTTAACATGATCGTCCTGATCATTAACTGAGTAATGAAATGAATTAAGTGATTAATGAGTTAATATGATCGTCCTGATCATAATGAATGATGATGTTTGAGGATTGTTAATTGATGAATGATGAATGAATGACTATTGCCAGAAATTATACCATGGCGTTAGAAGTCTTACAGTTCTTTCGGTCTGATTGGCTCGACATCTGCACAGGTCACACGTGACGCGAAAGTCCAATGATACTAGTCCGATGACGCTGATTTCAAATGAAACATGACTCGGAAGGTAGTATTCAAAACCACGCTCCGATACCAACTCTGTAACACCCCAAACTAGGCGGATATTACAGTGCCGTAGATCCCCAACTGGGACCCACCAGGCAAATGAAAATGAATGAATTACACAGGATAAATGTAGTACCGAACTACATTACAACAATAATTACTCCGATGAGGAGTTTGGTTATAACACACCAGGACAATACCGAATACTAGTGTATTTTATATGAAGATAAAATACACAACACTGAATGAAACGGAGTATTCAAATGAAAATCTGCAGCGGAAAATAAAGGACAATAACATGAATAACTGAAAGATCGGGGCCCCCTACTAGTATCACTGGGACTCCTCAACATCAGCGTGTTCTCCCCGTACTTTTGCCTTGCCAAGACCTGAAAAACAAAATCCCCAAACGGGGTCAGTTACAAAGAACAACAATCCTCAAGGGTTGAAAATACACAATCATGATTATATCTGAAGTTATGAAATATCTTGTCGAAACATACGCAATCAAACATGCTATATGAATCAACTAACAGTACGGCTCAAAGGGTGGTACCACACTACGCCCGGGATGGAAATGTGTCCGTGCACAAGCCACCAACGATCGAATACACGTGTGGTCTTGTACCTAATCAATCTCACGAGACAATATGACTCGTGTGCACAGTCCAATGTGAGGCCAACAACCAACACACGACTTAAACGTGCCCGAAATGAAAATCCAACACATACCAACGCACGCCAAATGTGACCGGAATGCCACGATATAACAAAAGTGACATCGAAAATGAATAATGACTCACCGAGGTGGAATGATAGTGAAATAAATGACAGCTCAATGAAATGATTGGAACCGTCGTTCCTTATGACTGAAGTGATTAATTGACAACAACAAGTTTTGATACGGTTAATATAATGATGAATGAGTTATGATTATGAATGAACAACAACAAAAGGGATGAATATCCTTTTAACCGAGTAAGAATTAACTTACACAATACTGGTGACAATTATCCTTCCACGAACAACGTCCTAATTGAGATATCGGTCGCTCGAACAACCTTGAATTATACAATATCCAACAACTCGTTCAATATACGAATCAAACATGAATATAACGAATTCAAAACGTCGATACGATTAAACTAAGTTCATTGGGGTATTATATCGAATACGTTGTGGCCAAACTCCGGTTGTTTACAATCAAATCTCAATAAGCCACTATCAATTCCCCCAAGAAGTGTTTCAAACCAACAAAACATCTCCAATACGATCAATAATCCATTATGAATATCCAAAATCGTGATTATAACGACAATTAATCGAAAAACCCCAATTTCAACTCGATATTCAATGTGTTCTTGAATAATCCTTCAATAATCCAATGAATCCTTATACAAACTCATAATCATATACATATCCCTTCATATAACATGATTATAACGTCCAAAACCTCATAACTCAACACAAAAATCGAAAGCCAAGGTGTTGAAGAATATTACCTTTGAAGATCCAACCACTTCGATCCGAAGAACACGCGTTAGATTGATTATCCGGGCTTCACGATCGAAAGGAGATGAAGAAAATCAAACACTCAAATGATTTGTGAAGGAAAAACCCTCCCTCAAGCTCTCTCTCTCGGTTGTAGGTGAAGAAAAGGGAAAGAAATGAGCTGAAATGCTCAAAAAACGAATTTATAGGGGTTGACTACCCTGCCGGACACGGCCCGTGCCGATCGGCACGGTCGTGTCGCACAGCTGGCCGACAGGGACTCGACCGTGTCCTGCTTGACACGGTCGCGGCGCGGAGGGCCTTCCGATAGTGACCCGTCCGACAGCGACTCGGCATGACTCGACCGTGTCCTGGAACACGGTCGGGCGTGTGGGCAGTCGGTTCTGGCCTATCCGGAAGAGTTCGACTCGGACGTGCCAGACGACACGGTCGAGTCCTGTGGGCAGAGACTTCGGCATTTCCGGACGAGTACGGCACGGGCCATGTCGGACGACACGGCCGAGTTCGGTCGGCAGTGATCGGCCAATAACTGAAAAATGAGCGGGTGAGCTAAAACGACCATAACTCTCTCGTCCGGACTCCGATTGACTCACCGTTTGAACTATTGGAAAGATAACTCGATGCTCTATAATATTGCAAAGATTCAGAATTTTTGGAGTTACCAAAAATTAATGGTGATCTAACAAAGTAGAACTCATATGAGGAAAGTTGAAACAATGAACAATAACGATACACAACTCGAAGTTTTTCCGAACGGTGAACACGGTGAATGAACATGATTGATGAATGATTATAATCGAGTGAAAATACACTGAGTGACAATTACAGACTGATAATTACTGAATGAAAATGAATGAATTACAACCGGGTATTACAGTATCAAGGTTAATAACCAAGGAGGTTTGACGAAATCTCCGAGGGTTAATTAATCGGGGGTCTTGAGCAGGATATGTCGAATGAGAGTTTGTGCCTTCGATTGTATTGTGGTGCTATTCTGTGTTTTGGGTCGAGGACCCTGTGAAATGTTGAGATGATTGATCTCGTGATGATGTTATTTGGATTGGGTTGAGAACCCCGTGAGATGTTGTAATGATTTCGTTTGTGACAGTGTTCTATAAATTGGGTCGAGGACCCCGAATAACGTTGACATGTTTTTGTGTAATTGCTTTCCATATCTTGGGTCGAGGACCCGAGAGCTTTTGAAATTATTTTCTAAAGGTATTCCCATTCAATTTTCAAAATCCCAAGATGGCCCGAGTCATTAATAATATTTTCAAACTATCTTATCAAAATACTTTTACTTTTATAAAAATGGATTTTCAAACTAAATCTTTTGACTCCTTGGGCTCGTTTAAAGTTTAATTGGTGTTATGTTCCATATAGAGAATATGACTATGTGATTATTTTTCACCTTGTGTATACGAGTGCTATACTGTGTTGACTTTGGGAATGTATGGTTTGTGTTGAGGCTTCACGATGGTTGATTTTTGTGTTGTTATTGTTCGTATATCTTGTATATTATGTACTTGCACTAGAAAAATTCCAGTTTGCTAACCCCCGAGTTTTCGGGGGGTAGGTGCCTGTTATGCGCTCAGGTTTTGGCAGCTCGGGAGCAGTCACGGAATTTGCTTGGAAGGAGATGGAAGACGACGATGCTAATCACACAAGAGTCAGAGTCTTTTGCTTTTATTCCATATGGGTCGGTATTTTCCATTTGGTTGAGTATTCACTCTTGCACGGGTGTAGGTTTTCCTTTATTAAATGGAGTTGTCATCCCTTTTTGTGTGAAAGTTTATTCTTTGTCATTGAGATGTAAAATTTATTAGTTTCTGAATTGTTTAATGACCTTGTCGGTCTGCGTTGTATTTAGATTGACCCCGGTCGGTCAATCATTGTGTAGTCTAGTGGAGTTTAGCCTGGTAGATCCTTGTGAGAAGGGCCTACGGCGTGTAACATTTCCGGACGTATTCTGGGGGTGTTACAAAAGCCTGAGTCAAATCTTCAAGCTTTCCTTTCTTGGGCACATTAATAGTAAATGGGGAGTACTGCCATCTGCTTTTACCACAATCAGTCATTGTCCGCATAGATGACGACGGCAGAGGTAAAGACATGTGCATGAATGGGTCAAAGGTAACAGATACTTTTCTACAAATTGGACATACTAATGTGGACCGGTACTGGCCCTGCAATAATAGCAATCCACCGTGATGTAACCGAGCTGATCGGTCACCAAGAACCGGGTTAATCTTAGAAGTTTAGCTAAGAAAACCCAAAATATATGAAGTACTCTCTTTTCTTTCTCTCTCTAAAATATGATGTATTCTCAGAGTGTGTGTTGTTTTTTGAGGAACCCCCTCTCTCCCTTTTATAGGAGGAGGGTGCCTTGTTATCTGAGATTTTCCCTGATTCCCAGAGAAAATCCCGGATATCCAGGGATTCAAGTTGCGATTTTCCATCCCTGGATTTCCGGGATTGCAAGGTATGGGCTCTCAATCCCTGGATCTCCGGGATTGCAAGGTATGGGCTCTCAACCCCTGGATCTTAGGGATTCTGTCAGGTGAGTCAGGATCTTCTTTCCCAAGAGTTCGACCTTCCTGAGTTCGGTGGTTTTTAGGTCGGCTCATTCCTATTCAAATCAGTAGGTTGAGAGACCTTTGGGATCGGCGACCTGTTATCGGATATCATAGGTCAGCGGGGGCCTCCGAGGTCGGCGCCCTTCTAACAGATGTCACAGCTAAGCGGGGCCTCTGAGGTCGGCGACCTTTATCAGATATCATAGGTCAGCGGGGCCTCCGAGGTCGGCGCCCTTCTAACATACGTTACAGCTAAGTGGGGCCTCCGAGGTCGGCGACCTTCTAAAGGACCTTGAGGTTGTCATCTCCTTATCTAAGAACTTAGGTCGGACTTTTATTGGTGCATATTCTAAACCGGGTTTTCAGGGAGCGTACATTCGACGTCCTATCAACCAGTCCCCCCTACTCTAGTCGAGCTGTAAGACCGAGTAGATTAAGATTTGTTTATAACCGGACGACCTTGACGCAATAATCCTTGGGACTCCCGTTCCCAGATAATGAGGCTCTTCGGACTTCGTGCGCTATAATAACCTGTCTTTTCCTTTCCCCGCCTCCTAAACGTCGCGTCGACGGTCAAAGCCAGCTGTCGACCTGCTATAGGTCGGATAAGACGGTGCCAAATCCCAGCCGTTCTTTCGAATAGGGCATCGGACGCTCCAGATCGTCCCTATCCTTCTTGGTTTTCGCCCCTCCCTCCTATAAAAGGAGGTCTTCTTCCCCCTTTATCACTTCCGCATTTTTATACCCTCAACCTCTGGTGCGAAAATTCTCAGGCGATACTAGCGATCACAGCTATCTGTCTCCGGCGACGCGCTTGCTCTACCTTTCTCCGGCGATCTTCCACCCAATCCCATGGGTATGTTCATCTAAACATCTCTTTAGTTTTTGATTTGTTTTACAGATATTTTGCTTTTCTTCTTCCTCCCCTTTTCTTCCTTTTGTTATGTCGTCTGCTTCGGATTCTCAAAATATTTCCGGCGAATCAGCCGTGAACTCTTTTTTAGAAGGTCTTTCCTCTTCTGACGGGGATTCGGGGGGTAGGTCGGGGCGAGCTACTGGTTCCTCCCTCCGTCTTAGGGATGAGCCTTTAGGTGACGTAGACTGGTCCGAGCTAGGTGACATCCCTCCCTCTGGCATCCCCCTAATCATTGTAGATCCTCCTTCCCCTCCTCCTATGGACGAGGTAACTGTGACCGGCCTCTTAGCCGATCCATATCAGACGGTTGTAGGAGCGACTCGAGTTCTCCCTCCCCATCCTCTATCGAGGACTAGCCCAGCCGCGTTGGCTAGTTTTATAAGATTTCTTAGACTTCCCCCGGGGTGGGAATTTGTCACACCTGAGGCTACTGATACCCCTGATCATCCTCCCCCAGGGCATATTACCTGGTTTGTGGATCAGGTGAGCAGTGGCCTTCGCTTTCCACCCCATCCCTTCCTTGTCTCTCTCTCCATTAAATACAATCTTCCCCTCAACCAGTTTTCTCCCAACTCTTTTCGCTACATGGTTGGTTTTCTCGTGCTGTGTCATTACAGACATGAGGAACCCGACCTGGGCTTTTTCTATTTCTGTTTTGGACTAAAGAGTTTTAAAGGCTCCTTTTACTTGACTTCCCGAAATAACGCCCATTTCTTCACCCACCTTTCTTCCAATGTGAAGGACTGGAGGTCCCGCTTCTTTTTCCTTTGGCTCCCTACATCTGATTCTTGGGGCTTTCCTACGGAATGGACGCAGGCTACTCCGAGCCAGGATCCTATTCCTAGGCGCAATTCCATCCGGGCTGCGTGGGTCGAGAAAGTTCGGGAATGGAATGCCATTCCCTATAATGCTTTCCAGCTGACGCAATTCTATGATCTTCTGTTCCATTGTGGGCTGAGCTCGAATCCCTACCCGACTATCCCTGACATCGGTAGGCTTTATCTATTATACTTTTTCTTTCAGATCTTTGTTATTTTGCTTTTTAGCTATTTCCCTGACCGTTTGTATTGTTTTTTGTAGATCGGTTCATGCGGACCTGCCAGTCGGATGCCTCCAAGCCGGCTGAACCAATAAAAGAGAAGGTCCCTAAGTCGACGAATCCCCCCAAGGAGAGGGCAGAGGGCTCGTCCAAAGCTAAACGGAAGATCCCTTCTCGCCCCAAGTCTGGGGTAACTCTCCCCTCCGACCTGGCTCCTACCTTGACCACCGGACGAAGCCCTGCGAGTTCGTCTCGGCAGCTTCAGGTCACTCAGAGGGCCTCTTCTCCTAGCTCCCCCGCTTCCAAACGGCCGAAGACCGCGGGTCCCCCAGGTCCGGCTATGGAGACTCTTCTCCGATGCAAGGAGTTTGAGAGATTTCTTCCTTATTTCAGCTCCATGGTCCCAGCTAAGGATAAGCTGGGATTACGAGATGCCGATGAGGGCCCTAAATTTGATGCTATGATGATGTATTTTGGGAAGGTATTCCCCTTCTCGCCTTCATACCCTTTTTTGCTATTCTTATATTTATTATTACCCTCTGCTGACCTGATATAACTTCTTGTGCAGTTCTTCGCCACCTTTGTGACCTTCGCCGAAGATCATAAGCTCGGCGCTACGTCTTCCTCCCAGCTCACCCAGATGCAAGCCGACCTGGAGGCCGCCCTGTCGGCTAATTCTGATCTCTCGGCTCAGCTTCAGGAGAGGGAGTATCGCTTAGATGCTTCCCTTAAGAAAAGTTCTGAGCGGGAGGCGGTTTTGGATCGGGCTCAGATGGCCAATGTTCAGCTGGGCCAAGAGCTGAAATTTTGGAAGACCCTTTCTACAGCTGGAACGGAGAAGGTGGGCCAGCTCGAGGCTTAGTTGTCGGAAGC